>CM033470.1:88238450-88838450 GCA_019447015.1 Hymenochirus boettgeri | reverse complement strand
AATAGTTTTTGGACCTGGAAAATGATCTGGGGAAAAGTCAGTTAGATTCATTCTGAAAGAATCTGATTATAACCAATTCTGATTAGAAAATAATCTGATTGGTTACTATACCAATCAGATTATTTCTAAAATAATCTGATTGTCAGATTATTTCTAAAATAATCTGATTGTAACTAATTCTGATTGGTTACAATTAGATTCTTCCACAAAGCATACCAATCAAATTCTTTTTGAAAGAATCTGACTGTAACCAATTCTAATTGGTTACAATCAGCTTTTTTTAAAAAAAAGAATCTTATTGGTTTACCGATCAGATTATTTTCCAAATAGAATTGGTTGTAATGAGATACAGAAAGAATCTCATTGGATAGTATACCAATCAGATTCTTTCCCAATCACAATTAGTTACAATCAGATTCTTCCAGAAAGCATACCAATAAGATTATTTTTAAAAGTATCTGATTGTAACCTATTCTGACTAGATACAATCAGATTCTTTCAGGAAGTATCTGATTGCTATACTAACCAATCAGATTCTTTTCCAATCAGAATTGGTTTCAATCAGCTTATTTCAGAAGCGTCTAATTGGTTAGTATACCAATCAGATTATTTCTAAAAGAATCTGATTGTAACCAATTCTGATTAGTTACAATCAGATTCTTCCAGAAAGCGTACCAATAAGATTCTTTCTGAAAGTATCTGATTGTAACCAATTCTGATTGATATAATCAGATTATTTCAGAAAGAATCTGATCGGTATACTAACCAATCAGATTATTTTCTAAACAGAATTTGTTACATTCAGATTCTTTCAGAAAGATTCTGATTTGTTAGTATACCAATCAGATTCTTTTCCAATTAGAATTAGTTACAATCAGGCTCTATCAGAAAGAATCTGATTGGTTAGTATACCAATCAGTTAATTTCTAAAAAAATTTGATTGTAACCAATTATGATTTGAAAGAATTGGATTATCTGTTTCCCAGACCATTTCCCAGGTCCCAGAGCCATTTACAGTAAGTTACTGTATCATTTTTACAAAATTTTCGAAAATTCCTTTAAAATTTAAATTTTCTAAAATTTCGGTGACCCTTGAAAATAAAATAAAAAAAGTTTGATCGTGAGGAAAGTTATTTTTTTTACACTTCTGGATGTATGTACGTTTTTCCCAGACCATTTTCCATGTCCACAGGCGGAACGGATTTTAGCAGCTTCTCCCATCTCTCAAAACTCTGGATTTAAATATCTTCCTGTATAGATTTATCAAAACAAATCAATAAACAAAACAGAAAAATGTGATAGTGTTATATAACAAATATAAGATGGATAATGTCTGTCTTATCTAGATGTTAGGCTGCACTTTATGTATATTTAACATTATTTCTAAAGCACTGACACTTCCAGTACAATCCAAAAGATGTGTGTATATATGTCCCCTCAAATACCTATTGGGGTACACCCAATAGGTTCCCTTCTGCCTCTGTATATTGTGTAAAATATTCATTAAGGGGATGTGACACTAATAGAACATAGAATTTTTTTTATTTTTATTTTTAACATCTTGCCTTTATTTTTTTTGTACAAATCCCTAAATTTTATAGTAGTGTATATAAAGATTTTATATCATCTGTATCCACATATAGCTAAACATACACCCACATATTTCCCACTGTGCACCAACAGGCACACTTTTGCTAGTATATATATATATATATTATTATTATGAGAATAGTTCTGGAGAAGGACACTCGTGGGCTTGTTACAAATATCGTGGTAATTTTATTATATCACGCGTTTCGGCCTTGGTGTCGGCCGTCCTGAGGAAACTATCTACTTGCAAATCGCGGGAGGCACCGGGGCACCTGGAACGTATGCGGAGTGCGGGACACCCGAGATACTATATATATATATATATATATATATATATACTAGCAAAATTGTGCCTGTTGGTGCACAATGGAAATTATGTGTGTGTATGTTTTGCTATGTGTGGATATAGTCGATATAGAATCTTTACACAGGTATATTTTAAACTGTTACTCAGACAGTCACCTGCTTACAGAGGAACCAAATAGGACAATCCTGCAGGTCTGAGAGTAGACCCAGGCACATCTTGTTACAGAGAATCTATTTTTTTAAGTAAGTCAAACAAATGTAAATATGAAATTTTCTTTTCTACGTGTAGCCTTTGCTTTCAATATAAAACTCCACTCTAAGCAAGTAATTGTGTTTGATCATTTCCCTTTTTTCCCCTCCATTATTTATATAACATTTCATGGTAATTGAAGAAGTAATGGGTTAGACTTCTGCCTGCAGTATTATCGTGACTGTAGTATTTGAGTTTGAAAAAAAGACATATATCCATTTAATTTAACACTTTGTGGTTGGAATTCTGTTTGTTTGAGGATGGTAAAAAGCACAGACTACAGCCCTATCCATTGTGCCTCAAAAGGGGATAATCCCTACCTTACTCCAGTACATTAGTGATAAGTCCCGGTTTCTAAACAAACCTGGTTTTCAATTCGGTACTGTTCGTGGATCCAACGTCTTAGTGCCCGACTGAGTGCCCCGGCCTTGTATATGTATGGCTTGATATAAGATAATACCAGATATCAATAAACTTTTTCTCTATTCTTCAGCAACATTGGGTTTTTTATGAGTTATCAGCCAGTTCATCATGCATATATATAAAAATATAAAACTATATTTGTACAAACATAGAAAAGATAATCAATGCACATTCCTAGGCCCCATACAATATAATTTTATCTGCACACTGGCATACTTTATAAACAAAGGGGGTTTTAGTATACATTACTGTGATCACATGAATGAAAAGCCTTCCAACCACGTCACGGTAACCCCAGTCTGGAAGGTCCTAACTTCTAACCTTTTTTTTACATAACATTTCATGGTAATTGAAGGCTTTTTAGAGAAGAGGCCATCCATCCAGTGCTTTATATTAAAGGCAAAGGACCTTCCATTAAAGGGCTGTGTTGGGGGTGCTATTACAACAAGGAAGCTTGACCATGCTTCCTAATAAATACATACAATAGGATTGTGGAAGCAAACCTTCATGGGCCCCATACAATATCATCTTCACACTGGCATACACTATAAACAAAGGGGGTTTTAGTATACATTACTGTGATCACATGAATGAAAAGCCTTCCAACCACGTCAAGGTAACCCCAGTCTGGAAGGTCCTAACTTCTAACCTTTTTATTTACATAACATTTCATGGTAATTGAAGGCTTTTTAGAGAAGAGGCCATCCATCCAGTGCTTTATATTAAAGGCAAAGGACCTTCCATTAAAGGGCTGTGTTGGGGGTGCTATTACAACAAGGAAGCTTGACCCTGCTTCCTAATAAATACATACAATAGGATTGTGGAAGCAAACCTTCATGGGCCCCATACAATATCATCTTCACACTGGCATACACTATAAACAAAGGGGTTTTAGTATACATTACTGTGATCACATGAATGAAAAGCCTTCCAACCATGTCAAGGTAACCCCAGTCTGGAAGGTCCTAACTTCTAACCTTTTTTACTTCAATTAGGATAAGAAACCTTTGCATTTCTCATACTTGCCCATTGGATCAATATACTGTAGCAGGCTTTCACATATCCCCCAGCCCTTTGGCTTGTAGAAGAACTCCTTAGGCTAAATTACAACTAGCCTGATGATGTCATACAGTGTACTAGGGGGGAAGCAAATGGACAAAACAAAGAACATGGAATGGCGTTTGTATATCATTAAAACGCGTAGAGCTGCAGAGGTTTTTATGAATCCTTTTAATGTATTACAATACTCTAAAAATTAACTTTTTAAAAATGGAAAGTACCTGGGGCAGGGAGGTTGGATTGATTATTCCTACCTCACAATATTGTTTCGTTGAGGAGCTACAGCACATACAGTTTTCATTTGCCAGGACTTTTCCTATATTAAAGATATAGGAAGGAGGAAGACTGGCAGAATCAGTTGTTTTTGGGCTGGTGCTCCTCACAGAAACAATATTAGGAGGTAGGAATTACCAGTCCTATATACCTGTCCCAGGTACTTTTCATTTTAACATGTTTTATCTAAATACAATTTCTACACACTATAGTTCTTCTTTAGCAAAGGCACATCCCAGCATAATGCAATTTCTCTGCTGCATTTGATTTCATACAGGAGAGGCTAAACTATAATCTCCATGGCCACTTCCACTTAAGGCCTCACTGAACAACAAAAACAAAGAAGACATTGTTATGTGCAGTAATAAAAAAACATGTTCCTGTGCCGCATTTGTATACTGTATGAATCGGGTATGAAGCTTCCAGTAGGGAATATAAAAAAAAGGACTATAACTCCTGCAATTCCTTTTCTGTGATATACCTACATGTCCTTATATATCCAAGGGGCTCCTCTATGTAGGAGGAACCATGCAAAAAAATTAAGGATTTCCCAGTATACTATACTGTACATACTAGGACATTCTACAGTATGTCACCAGTACACAGGGGTCAATATTTTGGGCTGGTTGACCGGCCACCATGATATTTCAGTGACCGACAGGTCTTGGATGGATCTCAATCATAATTTTATCCAAATTGTATGAAAGTTTGATTGGACATGCTAGTACAATCTTCTGATTGGCAAACTACCAATTAGCCAGGCCTTAAAAAGACATCAAGTGGATGATTTGAGAACTATGGTATTAGAGGCTACTGAGAGATAAAAAACCCTGCAGGTATTTTGCCCAAAAGAGCTAACAGAGATTACAATTTTCTTCTTATTATTATTATCCAATAATAGTGCCAAATGAGATGCCTAGATAATTTTTTGTTTTTGCATGGAAATATGTATATTAAATGTCTCTGTAGGTTTGTTATCGAATATAATTTGTTTGATATTATTAGGAGATTGATTGCCTTAAAGGGCAAGTCTATCCCTCAAATACATTTTTTTTATATACTGTAGGTAAATCATCCCCCAAACGCCAACACTGCAATAGTTGGAAACTGAAACATATAAGACTAATCTGATTGTTTAAGCGATCATAAAACCAATCATTAAATGCACAGTATCGCTAAAATATTATACCGAGCCTTTATAAATATGTCTCTTGATTGCATCCAGCAGTGTAACAGAAGTAATCAATGCTGATTACAAAGTCCTAAAACATGTCTTCTTTTATCTCTATTGAATTTTGATTAGGTTTAATACTATAATACACATGCAGACACACACATGAAGTGCTAGGCCACACCAAGGCATTTAACACACAATCTGATCTGAAAAAGTGCACATTAGTGTTGGGCAATTGTTGTTGTTACACTTTGCTTGCGATACATTATTGGAGTTAATGCAATCAACACTGCGCAATTGTGTGCTTGCATTAGCGTACCAACCGGGTGCTTTGCCGTTGCGGCCTCATATAGAGCTTTATGCAGCCATGATGTTTTGGCTTCCAAAATGTTGCCTTCCAAGCCAAATTCAAAGTTTATCCTTTTAGTTAACTAAAAGCAAAAGTGAACTATTCCTTTAAAGCATTGTTTGAAGACCGGGAGGTTAAGGAGTTATACCTTACCTTACGTTCTTCAATCAATGCCTGTGGAGCCAAGAACAAAGATGAAAGAAACTTACTTTTCACATGGTCCTCCGCTGTCACATTCAAATTCCCAACCCCTTCCTGGTTGTGTTTAACAATAACGCACATTATCGTGCATGTGCGATATAGATGAACAGAACCAGGAATCGGTCGAGACCTGTTAGTTTAAAAGGTAAGTTTCTTCTATCTTCCTTCCTGGCTCCCCAGGCATTGATTGAAGACTTAGTAGTTAAGTAGTAGGTTAAGTAGTGGGTTCCGTTTTGTTTGATACATCATGGAATCTTTTAACTTATAGCAGCTTCAGTTTAGTATTAAATGATGGTTGTTTTCTGTACACGTTTCTTGCATCTATCATGTAAACAAACAAAGATCTTAGCCTGGACTAACAAATGTAACCAATAAGGATATGCTCCTTTCTTTCCTCTGTGCTACAGGCAAAACACAAGAGACATTAAAGCAGTAAGCAATGAAGGAACAAAGGCTAATGCAGGTCTAATAAAAGCAGGCAATGCCTGCTGTAGTGAGAGAAGGAAGATAACAATAATGGATATATTTTAACCTCAGGCATCCTACCGCTATCTGGCAGTGAATTACGCAAACCCTTTATAGTTGGACTGGGCTGGGATTGTGGAGCACAGGAGAAACTCATAAATAATTCACACAGTGTCTGGGAAACATTGGGCATTTGTATTACCTGTAAGTAGTAAATTGATATAAATATAGCATACTATATATATAGGACAACTGACATATTAAGCGGCCAGAAAGCCAGAAAAAACATATTAGAGCATTTCATGGACAGAAGGAAAAGCAGATAAACCAATGAATAATTTCGATGCTCATGAACTGTATTTTAAATTAAAACTTAGTAAGCAATAGGAACAATGGGGATTTAACTGGCTGAGAATCATTATGTAGTTTATGGCCAATTAGATCTATTCCTTAAGTATCGTTTACACAGACAGCTCTAGTACATGGCTCATTTAGAGAAGGTGGCTATTTTACACAATATAATGGGAGGAAACTTGTTGATTGATGCCTTTTACACTCTAATAATTCAACTCGTAGGACAGTCTCTGTAGATCCAATTAGCTAAATAGTCATCAACCGATTAAAGGAGAACTTTCCTGTCATTAAAATTGATTGTTGCCACCAGAGTCAAGCATTATAATTCTGCTATGTAACAGTACAAAATAAAGATGACTACAGGGCATAGTTATAAAGAAACGCTAATAGTGCCCCCCCCCCCCTCTTTTTTTTGATTAGTGCTGGATACTGCAAAATTTTTTAGCTTTTTTAAAATTTATTGCTGAATACTCAAAGTGGTAAATTATCACTTTGCTAATTCACACCACCCCAGAAGGTACAGTTAAAGGGGAAGTTTATTACATATAAGTTTAGGATCAAAAATAAGTATTTCATCATATCAAGAACCCTAATCTGCAAATCCAGTGTCTGTGCAAAAAATAGTGTTTATTATGGTCTTGCCCTTCATCAGGTCCCTGGGGATATTAGTTGCTCAGTAGATTTGAGCATGTTAGACCCATCGTAGAGGTAAAAATTGTTAGGAAAATGTTATCAAAATTTGAGCATGCTGGGAAGAAACATTGCAGGACATAAATGGCAGCTCACTACTGACCACATAGCGGGACATAGCCAAGGAAATTAAATCAATTAATTCAAAGTTAAAAGAATATGTATACTGTAATTACAGACTTATGTGTAATATAAACAAAGACTTCCACTGAACTTTCCCCTTTAAAAAGCTTTGATCTAATCTAAAAATGCAGCTGTTAATTGGGTCAAAGTTAATGTTAACACTCTGGATACATTTGTGTGCTTATGGAAAATATTCCAACACTTCCCTGTTGAGGTTTCAGAAACTATATGTGAAATAGTCTTACACCTCGTGGACACTTATATGCAGTTATGTTAATAAGAAAACACTGTGGTGAATAGTTATGTCCTTTTCAAGTAAGTAAAAGAACCTTTTTCAAAAATAGCAAGGTGCACAAAAATGCAGTAATGCCACCTCAAACTTGGGGGGCCACGCAGTATTGCTACTAGTGGTGAACGGAGGGTCAGGATGAAAAATCCCCACTTTTGTACCCAGTGTTATAAAAACTGGTTTATGGTTAACACAATTATGCTAAATTTGTAAATTTTACAAAATAAACAGTTTGTTTATATAGCGTATAACCTAAAGAAACATATTTTTATATTTTATAGTTTACCTTAACTTATTTTTATGTCGTTTTCCTTAAAAAAAACCAAAAATCTAAATTTAAAGAACTTTTTTTTTTTTTAATGAAGCTTAGATAGAAGCCTGATAACCATGGTAGAAGGAAATGTACAAAGACATCAGAAAGTGCTGGATTTATAAAAAATAGTTATTGATAACATTCAAGCACTATACAATGATGGAGAGTTCAGATACAGTAGCTCCCATCAGGCTTATAGGACGTTTCAAGAGTGGTGTTAGTCAGAACTTGACTCTAAGCAGAGATAGACCTTTGTGAAGTGCAGTACTCTAGATAGTACCGAAATCCACGGTGATGAAAGTATAGATTACAATTATTATATCGAATCATTGCTTTGAAGGCAAGCAGCGAGACTCTAAAATACATTAAATAACTGAAAATAAAATCCCATACTTTTTTAGACATGGCTTTTAGATCAGACAGTGAAGGTTTGCTAGCAATGTATAAAAAAGAAAATATACAATTATATTTATCATGGGTTGAGAAAAAGATGCCTGTTTAAGGGAAATAGCCCCCTCCTGCTTCCTCTAGAATTGTTTTCTGGGGGAAGTCTGTATCTGTTATAGGGAAAATAGGAAGATGGGGCCCCCAGCCCCCTGCGGTTGCAGAGGCTGTTCCCTTGGTACTCTCCTGCAGGCACCCTTTCTGTTGCTATATGAAGCATTGTATTGTTTATTACGCATACAGTATACAAAATTAGTTCATTTCATTGGGCCGTGATTGCACCAACAAACATATAGGGGCAGAATGGTAGAAGGGCAGACAAAGGGGAAAGGTTGCAGCATCTACATGTCTAGAGACAAGATTGCATCAACAGTCATGTATAGATGACAACAGAAGCAGAAATGCATAATTTGCAAGCATAGGCATCCGCAGAAAATTTCCCAGGGGGAGGGGCAAAAGGGAATAATAACTGCCGTGGGCGTGGCCTTGTGGGGGGGATAGTTTGGAAAATTTTATATAATATTAAAAAATATAAATATAGCATAATATAATAGACAGATAAAAATAAATAGACAGATAAAGAGATATGAATAGATAGATAGGCACAGAGAGACAGGCAGAGATATAAAAAGATAGACATAAAGAGACAGACATAAAGATATTGACAGAGAGATACAGGCAGACATCTACAAATAGAGGGCTAGACATACGCATATACAGAGAGAAATATAGACAGATGGAGGGAGATAGGTAGATAGATCAATAGGTAAATTATTGATACAAGAAAACTTGGATTATTGATACAGGTAGAGCAAACTGGGATTATTAATGCAGGTACAGCAAACTGTGACTATTGATACAGGTACAGAAAACTTGGATTATTAATACAGGTACAGCAAACTGGAATTATTGTGCAAACTGGGGGTTATTGATACAGGTACAGCAAACTGGGGGTTATTTATAGAGGTACAGCAAACTGGTGGTTATTGATACAGGTACAGCAAACTGGGGGTTATTTATAGAGGTACAGCAAACTGGGGGTTTTTGATACAGGTACAGCAAACTGTGACTATTGATACAGGTACAGAAAACTTGGATTATTGATACAGGTACAGCAAACTGGAATTATTGATACAGGTACAGCAAACAGGCATTATCGATACAGGTACAGCAAACTGGGGGTTATTTATACAGATACAGCAAACTGTGACTATTGATACAGGTACAGAAAACTTGGATTATTGATACAGGTACAGCAAACTGGAATTATTGATACAGGTACAGCAAACAGGCATTATCGATACAGGTACAGCAAACTGGGGGTTATTTATACAGGTACAGCAAACTGGGGGGTTATTGATTACAGGCACAGCAAACTGGGGTTATTGATACAGGCACAGCAAACGGGGGTTATGATACAGGCACAGCAAACTGGGGGTTATTGATACAGGTACAGCAAACTGGGGGTTATTGATACAGGTACAACAAACTGTTTTTTTTAATACAGGTACAGCAAACTGGGAATGTTGATACAGGCGCAGCATTTTGGAGTTATTGATCCAGGTACATTATACTAGGATTATTGATATAGGATATTTTGATACAGGTACGTCATACTGTATTATTGATACAGGTACATCATACTGGGATTATTGATATGGGATTTTTTCCCCTGCTGCTCTGCCTTTGCGATTGGATCAGCAGTGCAGAGTAGTGATTTACAGAGTCAGAGCAAGAGTTTGAATTGATTTTGGTAACACTCACGATTGGCTGTGCTGTATCAATACCCCCAGTTTGCTGTGCCTGTATCAATAACCCCAGTTTGTTGTACCTGTATCAATAACCCCCAGTTTGTTTGTACCTGTATCAATAACCCCCAGTTGTGTGTACCTCTGCCTTCATTAAAGGGCCAGCAGAAGATCCGGGCAGTGCACAGTAATTGACATTTTTTAGAGAGAAATCCAGGGGGGCAAGCGCCCTCCCTTGGCAATGTTTGCAAGTGTTATATGCAGCGTCTGCACATGTACACAATGAAAAGTACATGTAACAAAACCCATGCATGTAATGTAAGCTCAAACCAGTGGATATGTTTAGGACCCTGTGAATAAGTTAAACCATTGGTTCTCAAATGAAATTAATAAATAACTTCTTTTTATCAGTGTGTGGGTGCAATGGTTTTACAGAGCTTAGAGCTATGCAGAATTTATTTATAAAATAGTTAAAAAATTTATGGCAACAGATGGTGCAAAAGGAATGCCAATCTATAAGGACTATGGGGGCAGTTTGGTTCCATATCCATACTCTGAGATCAGCCTATATCTCCGTAGGAATACTAAGACAAATTTAGTTCTGTTCTGTATAAAAATCAGAGCAGCTCCAGTGGTTCAGGTAGAGAAATAAACCCATTTTACTATAGCAAAGAAGGGGGATTCAAATCCCAGCCCTGCCTTGGGCCTATTTACCCTTAATCCGCTTCTAATGAAAACTGTATACATATTTTGCAGTGAAAAGATGTGCATTATGTACACAGGTGTCTGTGTCCTTTACTGTATTAATAAACCCCATGCAGGTTAATAGAATTGGGACAGCTGCACGAGTGTCTCTTCCAGTACTCGCGAGTCTACCACAAACCAAGGCTTAAAGTCGCACCAACAGATTTACGAAAAAGAGCTCTGCGGGTAAAGGGCATTATTCGCCATGATTCACTATACCAAAAATCAGCACAAATGTCAAAAACAGCTTGTGAAGATTTGCGCGTCATAGAGCCAGATGGAACTGACTTTGAGTTACGTTTAAAGAGTTTTAAAATGCGTTGAAATACCACTGTTGTACCATTGTATCGACATAACATTCATGTTATGGGAAAGATCTATATAGTGAGATTCACCAGCTGCTGTGCAGCTCTGGGCAAATCACAGAAGGGATTCTCCCATATGAAGTCCAGCCGCGACATCACTGGTGAATAGATTGCAGGGGCTGCAGAGTGATACTTGAACAGCCGTCACATGGAAGGGGTTAAAGTAACACAGTAATGGAGTTTGAAAAATCTGAAAGAATCGGAAAGGATTCCTAATCCTATATGTATAAATACCAGTCATTTTCAATATTTTAATTTTAGAAACTTATCCAGCCCACATTTAAAGCTATCCCATGAAGTCACTACCACATTTGCTGAAAAAGCTCACAGTTAAACGTGATTTTAACCAGTGCCTGCACTGCGGTTGCAGGTGAACCTCCCTCTTAATGCCTGCTGGGGACCTGGTCTTATGTTTATTGTCGACCTATTCAATATCAGCCGCAATGCCTTTGGTGAAGGATAAGGTTTTCCGGCTAAGCGGACTATATAGTGATAAAAATGCTCTGTGAGTGACCCCCTACTACCCTATCATATTCATGCATCCTATCAAATATGTCTCAGCCATTGAGGGGTAGACCAGAGTACTTAAAAGAAAACATTTGCAAGGACAAGGTGAACTAGTTTCTGATCTCAGTGATTTAAGTCAATTCATAAAATAATCGGTTCAAAGAAGCATAACAGCTGTCGTTCAGTTATTTCTACATAATATCAGGATGCTGCCAATGGTTTTCCAGTTACTTCCAGGGAGCATTATGTGTTCCTTAATGAACTGAGCACTGCCTAGAAATGTTATTCTTTAGAATTTGTCTGTGGCATGGTAATGGTAAAGTGCACACAGGTTTATTCTTGTAGCAACTAAATGTTTTGATTTGATAATATACTCAACATGCCTTTTTATTTGACATACTGTAAATTGAGTCTCATAATATTCCTGGTTTATGGTCCCTTAACAGAAAGACTTGCGGATTTCACAGCTAACAATAATTACCTGTATTTCTTTTGCCTTTTTCTATTAAACATCTGTGGCTCTAAGGGAAGCCAGATCCCTCAATTGTTTATTCCTGGTTTTAAATTGCTGCTGAATTGCATCACTGTGGTTAAGGAAACCATCTACTATACATGCAAGGTTCATTTTCTTGAAGAGTAGATTTCATTGGAGCTTTGATCGTCAGGCATTATCGATACAGGTACAGCAAACTGGGGGTTATTTATACAGATACAGCAAACTGTGACTATTGATACAGGTACAGAAAACTTGGGATTATTGATACAGGTACAGCAAACTGGAATTATTGATACAGGTACAGCAAACAGGCATTATCGATACAGGTACAGCAAACTGGGGGTTATTTATACAGGTACAGCAAACTGGGGGGTTATTGATACAGGTACAGCAAACTGGGGGTTATTGATACAGGTACAACAAACTGTTTTTTTTAATACAGGTACAGCAAACTGGGAATGTTGATACAGGCGCAGCATTTTGGAGTTATTGATCCAGGTACATTATACTAGGATTATTGATATAGGATATTTTGATACAGGTACGTCATACTGGTATTATTGATACAGGTACATCATACTGGGATTATTGATATGGGATTTTTTCCCCCTGCTGCTCTGCCTTTGCGATTGGATCAGCAGTGCAGAGTAGTGATTTACAGAGTCAGAGCAAGAGTTTGAATTGATTTTGGTAACACTCACGATTGGCTGTGCCTGTATCAATAACCCCCAGTTTGCTGTGCCTGTATCAATAACCCCCAGTTTGTTGTACCTGTATCAATAACCCCCAGTTTGTTGTACCTGTATCAATAACCCCCAGTTTGTTGTACCTCTGCCTTTCATTAAAGGGCCAGCAGAAGATCCGGGCAGTGCACAGTAATTGACATTTTTTTAGAGAGAAATCCAGGGGGGCAAGCGCCCTCCCTTGGCAATGTTTGCAAGTGTTTATATGCAGCGTCTGCACATGTACACAATGAAAAGTACATGTAACAAAACCCATGCATGTAATGTAAGCTCAAACCAGTGGATATGTTTAGGACCCTGTGAATAAGTTAAACCATTGGTTCTCAAATGAAATTAATAAATAACTTCTTTTTATCAGTGTGTGGGTGCAATGGGTTTTACAGAGCTTAGAGCTATGCAGAATTTATTTATAAAATAGTTAAAAATATTTATGGCAACAGATGGTGCAAAAGGAATGCAAATCTATAAGGACTATGGGGGCAGTTTGGTTTCCATATCCATACTCTGAGATCAGCCTATATCTCCGTAGGAATACTAAGACAAATTTAGTTCTGTTCCTGTATAAAAATCAGAGCAGCTCCAGTGGTTCAGGTAGAGAAATAAACCCATTTTACATATAGCAAAGAAGGGGGATTCAAATCCCAGCCCTGCCTTGGGGCCTATTTACCCTTAATCCGCTTCTAATGAAAACTGTATACACATATTTTGCAGTGAAAAGATGTGCATTATGTACACAGGTGTCTGTGTCCTTTACTGTATTAATAACACCCATGCAGGTTAATAGAATTGGGACAGCTGCACGAGTGTCTCTTCCAGTACTCGCGCATCTACCACAAACCAAGGCTTAAAGTCGCACCAACAGATTTACGAAAAAGAGCTCTGCGGGCTAAAGGGCATTATTCGCCATGATTCACTATACCAAAAATCAGCACAAATGTCAAAAACAGCTTTGTGAATGATTTGCGCGTCATAGAGCCAGATGAGAACTGACTTTGAGTTACGTTTAAAGAGTTTTCAAAATGCGTTGAAATACCACTGTTGTACCATTGTATCGACATAACATTCATGTTATGGGAAAGATCTATATAGTGAGATTCACCAGCTGCTGTGCAGCTCTGGGCAAATCACAGAAGGGATTTCTCCCATATGTAAGTCCAGCCGCGACATCACTGGTGAATAGATTGCAGGGGCTGCATGAGTGATACTTGAACAGCCGTCACATGGAAGGGGTTAAAGTAACACAGTAATGGAGTTTGAAAAATCTGAAAGAATCGGAAAGGATTCCTATATCCTATATGTATAAATACCAGTCATTTTCAATATTTTTTAATTTTAGAAACTTATCCAGCCCACATTTAAAGCTATCCCATGAAGTCACTACCACATTTGCTGAAAGAAAGCTCCACAGTTAAACGTGATTTTAACCAGTGCCTGCACTGCGGTTGCAGGTGAACCTCCCTCTTAATGCCTGCTGGGGACCTGGTCTTATGTTTATTGTCGAAACCCTATTCAATATCAGCCGCAATGCCTTTGGTGAAGGATAAGGTTTTCAAGGCTAAGCGGACTTATATAGTGATAAAAATGCTCTGTGAGTGACCCCCTAACTACCCTATCATATTCATGCATCCTATCAAAATATGTCTCAGCCATTGAGGGGTAGACCAGAGTACTTAAAAGAAAACATTTGCAAGGACAAGGTGAACTAGTTTCTTGATCTCAGTGATTTAAGTCAATTCATAAAATAATCGGTTCAAAGAAGCATACAGCTGTCTGTTCAGTTATTTCTACATAATATCAGGATGCTGCCAATGGTTTTCCAGTTACTTCCAGGGAGCATTATGTGTTCCCTTAATGAACTGAGCACTGCCTAGAAATGTTATTCTTTAGAATTTGTCTGTGGCATGGTAATGGTAAAGTGCACACAGGTTTATTCTTGTAGCAACTAAATGTTTTGATTTGTAATAATACTCAACATGCCTTTTTATTTGACATACTGTAAATTGAGTCTCATAATATTCCCTGGTTTAATGGTCCCTTAACAGACAAAGACTTGCGGATTTCACAGCTAACAATAATTACCTGTATTTCTTTTGCCTTTTTCTATTTAAACATCTGTGGCTCTTAAGGGAAGCCAGATCCCTCACATTGTTTATTCCTGGTTTATAATTATTGCTGCTGAATTGCATCACTGTGGTTAAGGAAACCATCTACTATACATGCAAGGTTCATTTTCTTGAAGAGTAGATTTCATTGGAGCTTTGTATCTAATGCTTAAAGGGCAAGTCCTGCCCCAAAATGAAATCTTTCATACAGTTAAATCACCCCCCAAAACCCTAAACGGTAGTTTGAAACCTGAAATATACACAAAAATGTCCTGTTTCCCGTTTCTGCCTCCTGGTTCTTCCAGTTAGCAACTGTCAGTTATGGATTTGACAGTTGACATCACAGCCAATGGCTGAATGTTAATCCCCTGTCTGCCTCTTCTGAGCATGCCCAGGCTCAGTACAGGTTTCTAAATTGCTCAGTTTCCATGAGGCATCCAGAAGCATAGCAGGCATACAATAATGAATTCATAGGACAAACCATGATATATCAACATATTTTAAAGAGGCCATTCTTTCTAAAAGATGTTCTTATGAGGGTGGAGTTGTCCTTTAAAGACCAGGTTAAGGTATTGCACATATGGTACAACCAACTACAAGATATATAAACCCCCATCTATGATGGTATACTGTAGTTATGTGTAAGAAACATTCCAGATCAAACAGAAATGCATGCAACACCTTCTTAAGTTTTTATAGGCTATATTTAAAGGGGAACTGTGGTCCAAAAATGACTTTAGGTAAATTGATAGGAATTGCTCTCCTGAGAATTTTTGCAAAATTTCATTGTCTATTTTGCATAGTTTTGAAGATATTTACATTTTTGTGTGTGATATGGCAGCAGCATCACCAGGTCCCCTGCACTTCCTGCCCTGAAACCATATCAGTCAATCTGCCCTGTGTCTTCTCATCCCCTTTGCAGCCCCCCATGGTCCCTCCAGTTGCAGGCCCCCCTTGGCCCATTCTCTTACAGCCCCATGTGGCCCGTCCACTCATGGATACATAAGCCTTGCCCACTCGTGGGTGCACAAGCACGCCCACTCGCAGGTGCTGTGGGCCACTCAGACTCCCTTACCTACTCTGTCAGGACTTCACACAGCAGAGAGGAGGAGGGACTTCCTGTCTCCCACACACACTGAGGGAGTCTGAGGCTGTGCTCACCGATGGCACTGTGCAGGAGAAGACTTAGGAATGTCACATGTCAGACTCCCACCCATTAACTTCCTGGTCAGTCATTTCTTTATATCTGTGATGTGGAGCAGGTAGAGAGGGGGTTGATGGCTCGTTTTAAAGGTAGGAAACTGGCCTTTCATCTTTTAAACAAATGTGTTTGGAGACCACAGTTCCCCTTTAAAGGGGAACTGTGGTCTTCCATTTTGTATGTGCCTTATGGAGGCAGCCATTGATCACCTGATCATCTGACCGCTGACTTGGTTTAGGGTTGGAGCATGCTCACTGCTGTCTTTACTGCTGGGAAATTCTAATTAACATATGAGAAATGCAAAATCAAATTATAATTACACAGAAGTCTCTTTTCCCTTATTTGCATAATGAGCAAGGGAGTTGTGGGGAAAACTCTCCCTAACTCGCTTGACTCCTTGTAAATCTTATTTTTCAAAGCCCAGAATGGGTAAACGCTATATGTTTAAACATGAATACTAAATAAATATATATATAGGCAGTGGTATGCAATATATTTGATTGATTTCATAAATATATATAATATATATATATATATATATATAATATATATAAAGGAATTTGACCAGAAAAAAAATTGTTTTCTAGTTCATTAAAAAATGTAGGATATAAAGATTTTTGATAGGGCTTACTCTAAAATACATAAATAGAGAATATCCAGCAGTAGTGCTGTTTCAATACTATTACAAATAATGAGGATCTTAGGCTCACAGAGCTGAAGGAAGCTCGTTGAGCCTACCTAGCCAGATATATACTAGACCACAGTCAACTGTTGTAGCCTTAATGCCTAATACAAGACTACAACTTATTAGTATAGCGGCTAAGCCAAACTAAGCTGCAATTTAGATCTCTTGCATTTTAGAGTGTCTCCCAAACACACCTTTAAAATCTGATTGGTCTGATTTAAATCTTGAATCTGATTGGATCTTGGGTATTGGCCAAATCCTATACCCCACCCCTAAATCTGATTGGTCCAATACCCTCGATCCAATCAGATTCAAGATTTAAATCAGACCAATCAGATTTTAAAGGTGTGTTTGGGAAACACTATAAAATGCAAGAGATCTAAATTGCAGCTTAGTTTGGCTTAGAAACACCTTCTAAAATAGTTCAAATATATACAGGCATATTATATAAAAGCAATCAAATACAGTGCATACGACTGCCTTTAGTTTTGGTATTCATGTGTAAACATATAGCTTATATTCATTCTGGGCTTTAAAAAATAGGAGAGTTTTCCCCACAACTCCCTTGCTCATTATGCAAATAAGGGAAAAGAGACTTCTGGGGAATTATAATTTAATTTTGCATTTCTGGTATGTTAATTAGAATCCCAGCAGTAAAGGCGGCGGCCAGATGATCAGGTGATCAATGGCTGCCTCCATAAGGCACATACAAAATGGAAGACCACAGTTCCCCTTTAATATGAATAATATGAACAAAAACCTTTTTCGAAGCGGAATTGTGGATTTCGTAAATTTGTGAACCCATCTAAACTTTGCAGAATTGTTCCAAACCTAATTTTAAAAATTTTAAATGTGGTGTCAAAAATTCTTCATTTGGTGGGGAAATTAAAAAAATCTAATTCCATTGATATCAATTGGGTTTAATTTAAAATGTTTGGCTCTGCAGAATTTCAACACATTTTGCATAATAAACAAAAACCTCCTGTTTCCTTCATCGCTAATTCTGAGTGATAGATTTGGAACTGCTGGTTTTGAAAATTTACGGATCCGGCAGATTTTTCTACATTTTAAAAACTTGGAACTTTTTATCAAAATCCGAAAATCAAAATTTTTAGAAAACCAAACATTCCATTTGAAATTCGAAAATTTCATTCCAAAAAACAAAAACGACTTGAAAATTTTAGAATGCTATTGAATATTAAAAATTTGTGATTGAAAATGCAAAAAAAATCTTTTTCAGTTGTGTTTGAATTTGATTTTTGGAACTTCCACAGAACTGCTTTTAGAGCGGTTCATCTCTACTAGTGATGTCAGAGCTCACTGTAAGCAGGAAGCACCACCATTTATACTGTGGTATGTGTGGATAGATCACAGCTAGAAGCAGGATGCTGGATTTGTTTTAAAGTTAGAACTGTGCTTAATAGAGGGCATTTATAAGGAAACTACAGTTCCCTTTAAAGGAGAACTATAGTGATTTTTTTTAGTTTAAAAAAAAAACAGTTAAAATTAAATGTACTTGGGTATAGGACTATAGTGACCGTAGTGACATAAAACTGGCTCTGGCCAAGCCTGAGCCTACCACACAGAAATATGAAGATCCACCGGTTGCCAGTCATTTCAGGACACTAAAGCATCAGGTTACCGATCTGGGTGGGATGGTGATTGATCATATTCCCCCCCTATCACGTGGTGGTGACCGTGGAAATATCCTCCTATGCAGAGAGGCATTCTGGATGTTTACACTAGATACAGTGCAACCCAGAGGACGAATATAAATCTTGGTTTAGCATGTTTTTTATCTAAAAGATGACATGTTACAAATACTAATTATGTGTTCCTCTGTTTATATACAATGTTACTGTTTTACAGATATATGTTATAGTGTGTTTTTCTGGATGTATATATAGAAAACTTGTGTGAGACTCACCACATGGTGGCAGTATAGGCACTGTCTCTAGCCTATTTGGGTCCTCCCTTATTTTAATTATTTGTATGTGTCTGATGAAGGTGCGGAGGCACCGAAACGTCATAAGGTGTTTTTTGATGTTCCAATAAACACCATTTGCATTAAGACTGGTGTGCACAGTGTTTCTACATATCGTGGGTATAGGACTGGTAATTTCTACCTCACAATTTTGTTTCTGTGAGGAGCACCAGCCCAAAGAAAACTGATTCTGACAGTCTTTAGCACTTTAACAGGACTATTCTAGGACTAAATTGGCAAATAAAAGCTGTACATACTATAGCTCCTCAATTAAACAGTATGGTGAGGTAGGAAAAATTAATCCTACCTCCCTGCCCCAGGTACTTTCCATTTATAAAAAGTTAATTATTATCCTTTAAAAAGAGAATAAAGTTAGATGTAACTCAAGTCCTGGAGCAATGCTTGTGTACATGTATTAGCTACACAAATAATATATATCCTTCCTTTATATAAAATTATTTTCCATTTTGTGGAGATTGCATTGAGTTTTTAGACTGTACTATGTAGGTGGGGGTAGGCTAAAATAATATTATACATAATAAAAGTGTATATTGTAATGTAAAAGGTATAACATGAATTAGTTATTAATATGTACAAAATAAAGATATATAAGTGTTGTAACAGTGTGTAAATGGCATTAGAAATAAAAAAGTACTAACCTACAGAATATCCCCACATTTGAATGGACTGGTCAAAATGGGAGCTATAGACACACCTCTCAAATTTATTAAATTCTGCAGGAAGTTTGCTGCCATTTCCTTATTGTCCTTATTATCCAATAGGTGTGCTTCTGGTAGCTGCTGTAGCACTACATCACATCCTGACGCAATGCATGCTTTACAGTAACATCCTTAGCTTTGCATTGTGGTAGAGACTTACTGAGCATGTGCAGAGTTAATGGCCAATCAAAAGAAAGTTTGCTTTCCCATGTAAGTGTAGATGATATCAGCTGTATTGCATTGTGGGAGAGACATACTGAGCATGTGCGAGTTAATGGCCAATCAAAAGAAGTTTGCTTTCCCGGTAAGTGTAGATGATATCCAGCTGTATTGCATTGTGGGAAAGACTTACTGAGCATGTGCGAGTTAATGGCCAATCAAAGAAAGTTTGCTTTCAGTAAGTGTAGATGATATCCAGCTGTATTGCATGTGGGAGAGACTTACTGAGCATGTGTGAGTTAATGCCAATCAAAACAAAGTTTGCTTTCCCAGTAGTGTAGATGATATCCAGCTGTATTGCATTGTGGGAGAGTGCCTCACATCCTGATGCAATGTGTAGTGGAAGTGGGTGGGCGTGGTCAAATGTGGTCTCTCTCTCTCTCTGTCTGTTCTCTCTGTTTGTCTCTCCCTCTGTCTCTGTCTGTCTCTCTCTCTGTCTCTCCCTCTGTCTCTCCCTCTGTCTCTCCTCTGTCTCTCCCTGTCTGTCGTCTGTCTGTCCGTCTGTCTGTCCGTCTGTCTGCCGTCTCGTCCGTCTGTCCGTCCGTCCATCTGTCCGTTCATCTGTCTGTCCGTCTGTCTGTCTGTCTGTCTCTCTCTCTCTGTCTGTCTCTCTCTCTTTGTGTCTGTCTCTCTCTTTGTGTCTGGCTCTCTCTGTCAATTTCTCTGTCTCTTTCTCCTATTCTGTTAGCAGCAGTGCTCACAATGATCAGCTTCATGTTAGTACAATTATTATAAATTGTCCCATTACTGAATAGTGGCCGACTGTTTCTAGCAGCCAATTGGAATAACCCCATATAAACAAGCACCAGGTTCCTCCTTACTGCCGCATGTGTGTAAAGTACAGCATCTAACAAAGCCCTTCCACATTGGTCGTAATCCAGGTAAAAGCCAATAGTGTTCCGTTTAACTGGGAGAGAAGGCATTGCCAATAGAAATGGTGGGCGATCCCTGCTGTTGCTATTAAGACGCTGCCTGTTCCTGCTTGAGAGCCCTGGGGATTAGCTGGAGGAGGGAGTTAATGGTGTACAGTATTGTATGTATACAACTTGACAGCACCTGGTCTGGGGCTCCAAGTGCCGTGGAAGCCCGCGGAGCCTCCCAACACTCGCGGCAGGGCCTGGGAGCCTGGTTTTTGGCCGCGAACAACCGCAAACACCCCCTGGAAGACAGAATTACCGGGAAAGGCTCCAAGTGCCGCGGAGCCTCCCAACACTCGCGGCGGGGCCTGGGAGCCTGGTTTTCGGCCGCGAACAACCGCAAACACCCCCTGGAAGTTGTAACTACCAGGAAGAAAGGGATGTCCAACTGTACACAGCAGTAGCAGGGAATGCTGGGAGTTGTCGTTTGCAAACATCTGAAGAACCACTGGTTGGACATCCTTGATATATACTTTACTTTGTGTAGGAGTGAGACATTATCGCTAACTAGCTAACATAGGGAGCGACCTGTAATTCCCCTTTAGGGTGGTGGTCTTTAAATATGTTGTTCAGAAATCACCTCGGAAAAGAAGTAAAGCAGCTAAATTCCTCAGCAAGAGAAAACTAAAGGCCAACCTGCTTTCTGCAGCTATTCCTCAATGACATACACACACTACTGTCTTCCTTTAAAGGTCAGAGTACAAGATAAATCCAGAGTGCTGGAAATGTTCCATTCATCTGTGGCATTATGAAAGTAGGAATTTCCATACAGGAGCAATTTATTTTTAATCAAGATTCTCCTGGTGCATTTTTTTCGAGTCCTTGACACTTTTTTGACTTGCAAAAGGCAGAGATTGATTTCATTTTTCACAACTGGATAGTAAATACAGTTTACGGAAATATGTGGCTTAGCATTGAAAGTTGAAGATTTCGTCGTCAAATAGAGCAGACTGCTTTATACTGACCTATTTACACATCAGAAACCTAGTTAAACCATAAAGGAAAAGTGAATCTTAACCCCAAGTTACTTTTACATAAAATACAATGTTTTAGTGCTCAAAATGAATGGCTGAAAACATGTTCAGCATATGAGAGATAATGAGTGATATGACACATTAATTGCTTTACCAGTGCTTCAGCAGAGTGTGGGAGGTTCTCATTAGGCTTCTTGTGATAGCGAACAGAATAAATGCCCATGCACATGATGTCATATATAATTCTCTGAGATCTAAATGCAGTTATTTTGATATTAATGAATTAAACAATTATGGATAATTGCTGTTGTTGAGTTAGGATCTATCACTGTCCTTGATCTTCTGTAACATAGAGAAACTGGGTACTAACTGCAGATTGAGTCATATGTAGTTTATCTTTGAAGTCATCCTATTATACTGCACTGGTAGAGAATAAATGAGCAGGTGGAGATTTGACTGTCAAATAAGATGTTGTTCAATTGAAGAGTCCTAAAGGTCATTTCTTTAAAGAAGGAGAGTTTTCTAGTAGTGGAAAGAGAGTCTGGAACTGTATAAACTATTTTAATGAGAATGTCTTAGGGAAATACAGGATCGACATATACAAGAAACATTTAACTTGCATTTCTGTTTGGATGGAATTGAAAACTTTAAAACCTCAACGTCTCTCTATCCATTACTTGATGTTACTTTTTACCTTGTGCCATTGGTCATTGCCCAAGAAGTTCATACACTCTTATTTAACCAAAGGCCCCGTCAATACATTAACTTGTGCCCAAGTCTTCCATCCTAACTTGGATTAATAAATAATGAGTCCTCAGAGGGAACTGGCTATAAGTAACTGGATCAGAGCACAGATCTATTACAGCTAAAGTGACCATATCATGTAGGCACCTTTCAGCTTTTCAGTTGCTTAAAATGCATAGTGTATGTGTCCCACATTTTAGACTTATTGTGCAGGAAAAATATGCTATGTACAGAAAATGTTGTGGATCATTAATGCAACAATTGTTGTTGGTTATGTGATGTACACAGGGAAGGCTACAACCCTAGACCAGAGGCAGTTCATGTGAAGGAGCAGGGGAAAGTAATATCACACACCAGCATAATACCATGTATTTAGGGAGATTGCAACTTGCCGGAGATTTCAAGGCACATATTCCCCTGTCTTCTACCAGCAGAGATCTCATCTAACAAACCATTGGATTGCTTGAATGAGCAGGGGTCATTAGTTAAAATTAGTGAGTTTTTCACTAGTAAAAATACACATGTTAAGTGTCAAAGTTGCAAATTCTTCAATCTGTAAACACTTATCTAATAAACCACAGACATGTAGAACAAACTTATATTAAATAGTGTGACAGAATTTGTATCCAAAATTAAAATTTGCACTTTCAACATTTATTGTGAATATAGTATTTAAACAAGAGACAAAGGGGCCATCATTCTAGAAGGAGGTACATGGTGGCCTATCTCACCCAAGAGTTATAACACCTGTAGGGACAGAAAACAGGCAGATAAAAGAAGAGGAGATTAATGGGAAACACAGAAGGAAACTCGACAGGTAGAGATCTGAAATTGTGAATATAAATATTTTTTAAGACTGAACAAACGTTATAAAAAAATGGGTTTTATTTTAGACAAAATAATTTCATTTTCATTTTTACTATTTATATGGGGATATTTTAAGCCAGGTATGGTTCTTCCCTAAAAGCAAGAGGTATTGTTTCCTTCATATTTTCTATTAAAAGTAATTTTCTGACAATAAGTTAGGTTATAATATAACTTACGGACTTGTTATTATGCCAGTATTGTTAATTTTATTATGGTGACTTTTGTTGTATGTTGTCTGTTGACAGTAAACATATGGTGTCCTTCATATACCCCAAATCTTAAAGGAATAGTTCACCCAAAAGTGAACCTTTAAATGTGTCCATTAATTGAAGAATGGGATGTTAAGGAGCAAAGTCTTACCTCCTGTTCTTCAATTACTGTTATAGGAGCCAGGAACAAAGATTCAAAACTTACCCAAGAGTGCAATCTACTGCAGACCCTTCTGACAGGTCTCAAATGCTTTCATGTTAAACTATACTATACCATGCTGGAAATTTAGTGTAGCAGTTGCGGCTCTGGATAAATTGCAAATTTCAGCTAATTAAAGCGTGACTCTAACACCAGCTATTACCTGGCAATAGAATTACTGCAAAAAACTTTAAATTGGTTACGCAATGAATGAGTTAAAGCAACGCTAACTGATATTAAATCTTTAACTCCATTAAAAACTGCTGCGCCCCTGTATAAATTAGCCTGTATGAATGGTTATGGACATTAATATGGCAGAGAAATTGAACAATATATCAAGTTCCCAGCAAAATGTCATAAATATGCCCCTTTAGTTTGCTTTCTACAGTAACCAGTGTAACTGTGCCACTACAACAAACAACTGTATCCATTTAAGACTTCATCAATTTATTTAGTCTGCACTTTCTGCAGTATAATAGATTTGAACAAACTCTCACAACATAATATAATATGTGCCTCACTAAAAAGAATTTCCACTAAAAAGAAGCTCCCATGCATATGTATATGGGCAGTAAGGTTTAGAAGATTAGTTTGCTGGGTACACAGAAGACAGATTAATATTAATACAAATGGAGTATGCAAATCTGCCTTGCAACACAAAATTCCATTCATTTCATTAAAGAAACCCTTTGTGCTGCCAAAGTTACCCACAATCCTTCTGTAAAAGCCATTTTAAATATTTCATCTGCATTTACATAATTCATTGTAGAAATAAGGTCAATGAGTTAGTAGCCTTTTTCATTTAACTGCATTTTATTTCCAATCTCCAAGATCCATGATACACAAACAAATAAATTGGAATATTAGTGCACAGCAAATTTAATTTCAATTTCTTACATTCTATATTCCTACTGCATTGCTGCATTATAGCCTTCACTATAGATAAATGAAATCAATTGGTTTATAAAATGCCCAGTTTTTATAAACTCAACCATCACACCAAATAGTTTTTATCCGCTGGGTCTATGTACCTTGTCTCAGGCCAACTGTGGTCTCAAAACAAGTGCGGGTTAAGTCTGCTGTCTTTCCTTAAATGAGCCAACAATCACATCTCTGGCTGGAGCCTGTGAGAAATTTCATTGCGGTGAATGTTCAAACTTCCTGCTTCCAGCAAGTTGAGTGACATCACCTTACCTCTGCCTCGCCCCTCCGCCCCGGGGGAGAAGCATGCTCAGTTTAGACTTAATTCTGGGGAAATCAGGAAAAAAAATGATAGTTGAGAAGGGAAGCCGATTAATGCAGGCAAAGGCTGATCACATGACTACAATCTGGTCACATGGCTGAAAACAGGAAGTGTTCAACCAGGAAGTTACATTGCTGAACCTTTCCAGCAATAACTTCTCACAAATTTTATCTAGAGATGTGATTTAGGTTTTATTTTGAAGGTGTGATGGAAGGCTTTTTATATAATCCTAACTAGTTTGGAAAAATTCAAGACCACAGTTACCCTTTAACCTCCTGTGTAACACAAAAAAAATATATAAAAAAGGACGTAGTACTGTACACACACACACAATCTACAGTACAACACTAGTAACCAGTAGAATTATACAGGCCATACAAACAAATTAGAATGTTAATGCACATCCAATTCCAACTGAAATTGCTTGCATTCTATATTCCCAGTGTACTGCTTCTCTATAGCCTCGTCTAAATAAAAGCAATTGGTTTATCAAATGGCCAATTTATATAATGCAAGTCTCTCAGTGCTCATTAGTGTAGTGGAGCTCACGCTCTCAGGGTCTGATGCTGCAAAACCATAGAAACCGTGGTAAGTGTCAGACTTGGAACAATCATATATGTGAATTGTGTACAAATATAGTGTGCTTAACAGAATGGGTTTTTGCATTGTAAAATGGCCTGGAAAACATTGTGTTTGAATGGTTTAAAATCAAATGTTTTAAGAAGAGAGGACTAAAGGTGCCCATACACATGTGATCTCAGTCGCTAATTCCCGATCAGATTCTGATGGATTCTGATTGTGGGTTTATGTGTTGTTCCCTACAAACCCATACAGAATGAACAATGGTTTGTTGCCCTCATACACGCCAACAATGTTATCCGCTCCCAACTGTAGCATAGGGAGCCGATAATGATGCAACTGAAATTTTTCATTCTGACTGATAGGTTTAATGCCATCTGCGGTAGTTTGTCGCCATTGTAATCTTCTGAAAATTGTCCATGTGTATGGCCACCTTAAAGTCTACTGATCATTCTAATGATAGTGTCTTTTTAAAATGATAGTATACTTTTAAATCTTTATGGTTATGGATATCTCTGGGTTATATAAATTGGACAGAACCCTTGCCCAAAGTCTCTGTTCCCTATTTACCCAAATACAGCTCCCTGGTCTGCTCCCATTCTGCTTCCTTCCCTGAGTCAATGAGCTTTAGGTGCAGAAGTTTGGGTAAGTAGTCTACCTAATACAATTCACTCCTAAGGATAAGGACCTATAGTTTTAGGTCTTCTCTCTGGGCACATCAGAAAAGAGTGTAGTTGGCTGGGGATTTTAGTACCTTTTCCATAAATAAAACTATTTCTTCTGCTAAAATCATTAGATATAGTTTTAATTTGAGAGTAGCTTTTGTTTTATGAATGGAAAATTACAATGTTATTTCATGGTGATATATTTTGGACTACATTGTACTTATAAGTACATTGAAGTAAACCAGGGAAGCATTATTTCATTGGTTAGTTTAGTTTTGATCCTGGTACTGATTCACCTAGATTTGAAAGTTATGAGAAAACTCTTTTCAATGGTCTTTAAATTGAGAGAGAAAGAGTGATCATGGCAATATTTTGAAAGAAAAGAATTGTAAATTAAAGGGTTTGTCCATTGCTAAAAGAAATAACTTGCAACATTTTTTACTCTGTGATCATGACAATCATTGATAGGAGGGTGGGAAGAGGAAAGTGGACTGTTTGCTGAGGTTGTATAGGCTACAGATATTGTAGAGTGCGTATAGCATAAATGTGGGCCTAGGCACTCCTTCAGGCAATGTGCCAGTGTATTCCAGGTGCTGCTTCCCTCTGTCCTCTACCTCAAGGACTCCACACTATAGCACAAGCAGAAAAGGGTTGAAGGAAGCGCACAGTTTGTCAGTGCTTGCTCCTATCGCTCATAGAATGGGGTGTGGTATGGTTTTTTCAGTGGTCTTTTAAATAGTTTTACTATCAAAATACTGACACAATGAAAAAGAAAGTAGTTATGTAATCTTTAAGCACAGAAATTCTTGCAGTTACAGACCATCACCTTCCTTTCTGAGCTCTGTGTTTGTAGGAGGTGTCAAAACGGACACAGCACCTTGGACAGCAGATCTCTCTTTCGGTAACCTGCATGCCGCAGTGACCTCATTCTGAGTGCTGTTCTTAAAAGTATCTTGAATAATGGAAAACAAGTAAAAAGTGACCCCCATTGTGATTTTTCTATTGCTTTTCTACTCACTAATTATCACACACATATTTACTGGCTCTGAAATACATAAACAATCCCTGAGCTAAAAATGTCAGGTTGCTGATCCAGGAGATTGCTTTCCTCAAAGAGTTTTCAGGGGACTGATTCGTACATCCTCTGAGGGTTGTCAGATATTGCATGTGTGAATTAAACAGCATCCATAAACACTTAAATACACCAGGGAATAGAACTTTACTTTGGATAGTCCCTAGGGTGAACAAAGCATTGATTATCAAGGGATTTTTTTCCCACTAAATAGAAGCCGGCTGTTTGAATAACAAAATCTTACGTTTTTTTCTTGAAGCTGAAAGATAGGTTTTAATTTAATGTGGAATTTATTGCCTAGCATTAGAGGGCATGTCCACCCCAAAAACTAAAAATGTATATGTTATTGGCCATGATTCTAGCTTTAAAACAAGCCATCCCCCATCAAAATCTGTTCAGGAGGAGTCTTCAACCACCACCAGGGATGAGCCCAAAAAGTAGGCAGCAGACTGCCCCCCTATTGGTGGTATTGACTCACCAACGCAATCCATATCTGCCTGTTCTGGCCAAATGCATGATAAATATCCGCCGCTCCAGCTGTGACAAAAAAAAATACAAGAAAAAACAGCATACAAACAAATCAGTCTAAATAGTACAATTTCAGTCTTAAATTCTAGGGGAGGGAGGGAGGGAATTTAACTTAACCTCTGGCAGAGAGTGAACCCTGTTAACTTTCCCACTCCCAGTCTGAGGTGCCTTGGCCCCTCCCCTTTTATGTCAACCAACCCTTACCATCTCTATTCAGTAATGCTCAGATCCCAGTCCATTGGCCTATCAGCCAAGGCCTGCCCCAAGCCCATTGCTCTTGCCAGGCCGTCGTTCCAACAAATCCCACCAACCGTCTTGTATCTGCCAGAAGGCTGCATCTCAAACGAATTTTGGTAATTGCAGTTGAATGAAGATTAAAGGGACACTATACTGAAAAAATTACTTTGCCTCATCTTAATCTATAACTGAATAAATGTAAGTAGCACTTACTCTGATTTGTGTGTGTTGCTGCATTCCTTCAATCCAGCACAGATTTTGTTTATGAGCAGTACCCCTCCTTCCTCTTTTAACCACTCCCACTTCCATCCGACCTGACTTTCTCCCCACAGACCAACTGTCAAGCCTGCACACAGAATACAGCATTCCAACTGTCAAAACTCTGTCACCATTCCAGCTACAGTAAAAATACTCAAAAAAGAATAGTTTTTGAGAGCAAGGAACTTGCTTGACAGCTGAAATATATTTTTTAGATTGAATATCTAAAGAATTAGGGGACAGATCAACAAAAAAAATATATAGTGGTGGTTGGGAAGAATTATAGCTTCCAGTCATGGTCAATTTAAAATAACCTACTTTTCGGTATAGATGCCCTTTAATGATACAAAACAGTATTGTGGAGACACCAGTATTAATACTGTATTCTGTCAGGGCTATCCTCCCTTAGTGCTGCTGTTATTATACTGTATATACCAAAGGGCCACAACAACTATTACATCAGTTGCTAATGGTCTAAAATATGTGTGCTGGAAGTCCAGAAAGAATTTATTAAGTGTATAGTGTGTGCAGTATAAATACATATAATGTATAGTTATTGGAATTGTCAAACAACCACAAACAATAGATAAATGGTATTAGGACATAACTGTGCTTATTGGAATAACTACTATACAAAAAAACTACACCTGCTTTGTCAACCATTTGCCAACAAAGCATAACAACGTTTCAGTACCTACTTCACCTCACAAGGATAAGTCTCTCCCACCCAATAATCTGTCTACACGATCCACCACATGTTCGAACCCTACACCAGGCAGACAACACCTGTTCGGCATGCAGGGTCCTGGCGCCGATTACCCTATCTACCCTTCTAATAATAGAATCCCCTACCACTACCACCTGTCTATCCTTCCTAGCCCCCAGTTCTCCCTCCCTTGTATTGGAATGGCCGTCCCCTGGGTGCTCAAGGGAAAGGCCCGCTCCATACATGCTGCTTCCTCCGAGCCATCGTCCTCCAATATGCTTTGTTCTTTTAAACTTCAAATCACCATACCCTTTAAATTGTCCAATTTTGCATAATGTCTTCCTTCCAGTAAATGTTTAGTGAGCCAATCAGCAATCAATTTTTTACACCCTGTAGGCACTATCCAGACAAACCATTTTACTTTTCCTAGTATAATTCTCCAAATTGACAAACTATGATTATCCTGGCCATAATTTTAGGCATATTTTTTCAGTTAATAACAATATGAGGCTGGTCTTCTTGGGGAAACATTTCGTAAAATAATGCTCCTGTTTGCTGACCTACCTTGAGCTACTTACTCAAATTTGCATTGCAATGGAGGCTGATTTGAAGTTTACAAGAACAAGCATATTGTACTGTAGTGCTGGTCCAGAAAGCCAGTCTGTACATCTACAGTATCATATGTCAGAAGAAAAATCAATCCCACCATTATTTAAACATCTATTAAGTTAACTGATGTATTCAGTTTAATCAACTGGACTTGAAGTTTAGTCTTAAAGACATTTCACTAATCATCTACTGGCTTTTTCAATTCAGGGCCTTAACCCTAGCAGTGTTGAGAACCCCTCTTAAAGGGCATTAAGGCTCGTACACACATCCAATCTTGGCACCAACCACAACGCACATCCGTGATTCCAACCATTCGTCACATGGGGGAGTCATGGGTGGGTGCCAAGATTGGACGTGTGTACGAGGCTTTAGCCATAATGCAATCAACACCTTGCATTCAGGGGGTCCCTGCGGTTATATGGTGATTGGGACACCATATGGAATACAACAGATATACCATGACCTGGAGAATAAGGACCTCCACAAGCATCAAGTTAGAATTTAAAGAGATTTCACCAAGGACAACCATTTGCGCATTAAAAATACATTCCAAACTGTACCTTAAAACCACTTCTACATATGCAGGGTTATTCAATAAAAGTTCTTATCGTTTAAAATGTGCTAATTTTGCGCTAACCAATCAGATATTAGATTTTGATCTGATTGGTTGGGGCAAAATAAGCACCATTTTAAACGATAAGAACTTTTATTGAATCTCCCTTTAATTCAGTCAGTAAACAATGAGAGAAAGAAAGGAAATCCATTAACATTTTAACCTACTGTGTGCAAAATATTGAAAACTGGATTTTAGATTGTGTAAAAGGGTGAAACTGCAAAAAATGAAGTGTATTGAAAATAGCAATTAAAACTACGTTGAAGATCATGAAGGTTTCTTTGATAGGAAGGATACAACTCAATAGGTCATTTGAACATATTTGCTTTGAAAAAATCTCTTTAGAATAGCTCTTTATTTTCCTTCTAACAGATCTAATAAACTTCATGTGATTTGTATATTCTGAGGAAATCTATTTCTTCTCCCCTAACAAACACCTACCATTTTTATATCTACACCTTCTGAATGGCTCATTCTAATAATACCATAACAAGGTTTTATCCCCCTTTTTTTCATAGATAGAGGGTTTTCTCTTCTGCGAGATTTTGGCACATATGATAATCATTGCTTTATACTTCTATTCTTGTATTCCTCTCTGTCTTATTGTGACAGGTATGCTAGCACTTCATAAAAGCTATTTCCTTTGTGTGAACTATGTTGGGTGTGTATCTAGTAAACACAATAAAGGTTCAATGTTTTGCCTATACTAACAGACATTACATAGACCTATATTTGTTTATTAAAGCAAAAATCTCTCAGAGCGTTCGCAGTGCTCAGGGGAAATGCTGTTATACTAAATCAGGAGGGTTTACATCACACCACAAAACTTTTCATATAAACATGAATGATCATTTGGTAGTAGACATTCCCTATATGTTCCTAAGGCGCTCACTAACTACGAACTAGAGTACAAACTACTGTCAATTAGTTAACCACATTCCAATGTTTACTACCATCTACAAGGGTATTAACTGAACTACTGTCAATGAAAATGTTAAGTGTTAACAACATTTGCAATCAATCTTCTAAAGGGAATATATGCTCACGATCCCAGCTTTCATAAGACATAATTTACTTCTTTTCAATGTTCTACTGCATTTTAGAATTCTGTCACATCAAGGCCCATTAAAAATATAACTGATTGTCAGTACATCACAATTATGCCAAATTAAATAAGAACGTTAGCTAAATGCTAAATAATGGCTTTCATTAGACTACCTAGCCACCCAGACTCCTTACTAATTACTTCAACTTAACACTTAATTGTACACAAATTATGGCTAACTAGCCAACTTTCCGGTATGTTTTTTAGCAGGATGAAACAATAGAACTAGTCAGCACATAATCATCACTGACATGTGGAATGCCTCTTATCTGTGCATGCATTTCATTAATAAAACAACCTACAGCGGTATGCCAGGGAATCCCTGAGTACACTTTCAGCACTAATTTCCCAGTCTTCACCGCTATCTTGCCTATGGACAAGCCCCCGTTGCCGTATGCCTTATACACTCCCTGCGTGTTGAGCGGAAGAAATCAACAAATCCATAATTGTGGCCAAGTATACCCAGAGCACCTGAAATGAACAGGACACAAAAATGGTTAGACAGTCCATGTCAACAACAATATGAGAGAAACAGGTACATAGGGATAAGACAAGGTCATAATTGGTTGCACACAGGAGGGTCAGTAGGGACGAGAGGAATCAGAGTCGGCAGAGGTTAGCCAAGGCAGCAGGGATCACAGGCAGGAAACAAGGCAAAGATCGGTAACAGGAAGTTAAAAAACAAATCACACCACAAGAAAAAGCAAGCCAAATGCTAAAAGCTAGAATGAGCCTTAAATCCCTAACCACTAATTGTGATTGGTCAACAGCAGTTGAAACAGTGCACTGAATTAACACAGCCATATGACCACACCCCCACACCCCAGGCAATCACAAACCACCCCCACCAAACCATACAACATGCAACTATCGCCAAAACGCCATTCATCGCGTTTGTCATATTGGGGTTTGTTGGGGCTCAAGAGGCTCTGCAGAAAATCTTGTGTACAAACCTAAACTGCTGCTGTGAAACACAAACCTGCTGCTAAAAGAGAAACAAATACAGCTGTGCGCTCTGGAGCAGAGAGACGCCTCTGAGAATACACACACGATACAAATGTCACACGAACCCACACAGGCATCAGGTAATCTAATTCTTACAGCTACCTTTTAGGAAATATTTAGGACTTTTTTAATGAATGCCTTAAGTGTTGTTTAAAACATAAAAACTCAGAGGAATCAAGATGTGTAGAGAAGTGTCTCGTCTTGTGCAGATGTGAGCCTTTTATCACTACTTGCTATTTATCAGGATCATCTATGGCATATGGCCATACACGCAATAACTCCTATCCGTTGTATTCAATTAATCAACTGGACTTGAAATGTAGTTCTTGAAGACGTTCGCTAGTCATCCGACTGGCTTTCTCAATTCAGAATGACTTGTACAAGAATCTGTGGCAATTATGTACCCTGGAAAATCCCAATTAGCACATAATTAGGTACATAATTGCCACGATTCTTGTACAAGTCTTCTGAATTGAGAAAGCCAGTCGGATGACTAGCGAAACGTCTTCAAGAACTACATTTCAAGTCCAGTTGATCTAATAAATACAACGGATATACCATGACCTGGATGAATGAGAACCTTCACAAGCAATAACAGTCCTACAATACCCATATCATATTTTCCAGCATTCCAAAATGATTGTACAATATGTTATAATCTGTTTGCATCTTATCTCTACACTTTGTATGTTATAATCTGTACTGCTGCAAGAATTACCATTATTGGAATTATGTGATCCCACTACATACAGTCTGGATTTACTCTGCAGTTTTAAAAAAAAACAAAAATTCACCAAACCCCTGTGTGCCATAATTCCTTCCTTTTCTAAAGCTTCTGCTTATCCAGTATGTTTAAAAAGACTCCCCTTCAAGACAGAAGATAACTGCCCCTACACCAGTGAGGGTGCAGATTTGCTTCCAAGGTTGAATTTCATTCTAGTTCAGATCAAGCTTTTCGCAGTTCTGTAGTTGCTAAATTAAAAACTGGCTTTGAGATAGAGATAGAAGTTAGGTATGAAAAGTAAATGTGTAATGTAGGCTAATCTCTGGTTTGAAAATTGTCTGGATAAGGAATTCTCATTAACTTCCAACCACATTTTTTGTCTTGATAATTGGAAGGGGACCTGCTTCAATTTACTCAATGAAAGATCCAGTATCATGTATTAAGGCTCAATTTTCCCCCTGTGTCTCTGTGTTTATTTTTATCTTTCAATCAGACCAAAAGGCTTTCGGCTAAACCAAGTCTTCATTATAATTTTAACTTTTACACTCCTTCTTCCTGTGAAGACAAGTGAATTGACACAAGTTCAGACTCCTATTAGTGAGTAAGCAAGTGTTTTCTGTTCTTCTGGGGAATTAGAACCAATTTAAGGCCTACCTTAAAGGTTTTTTCTAAGAACATTTAAACAGAAATTTGGAAATTATACAACATTTACTGAAGCCTTCACTGACCTTTGCAAATGCATTTTTTAATAGAATGATCTATACACAATATTGTTATCACCACATAAAATCACATTATTTCTTTATTTTTACTAGATCTAGCAGTTGAATTGGCTAGAGAAGACCGAGAATGGTGAGTTTCGTGAATGTGTCAGAATTCCATGGAACTGAAAATCTGATATAGATTCATTTCATAGCTGACTCATTACTGCTGGAGACAAACAGTGGACTTTTAAATACTGTATGTTTCTATTCAAGATGATGGGTTTAGATCATCTATAGTGAAAATCCTACAAAGTATCCTGCAAAATCCTGTAAAATATCAATATTCAAACCTGTGCTCAGTTTAGCAGATGACTTTTCCTTAAATCTCTAATATTTTTAAACAAATGCAGACAATATAGACATATGTTGTTGTATGCAAGCTTTCTTTAGAGATGCTGTGGTTATTTTTACCAAAAAAATCAATAGTTCTTAACTAAACTTTATTATTGTCAGTGGGAAAATGCGCTCCATCTGTTTCATTACCATTAGCTGTATTCCACCGTTCCATTTAGAAAGTACAGGATTCCAAAAAACACTGATGTCAGATACAGTGCAAGATCCTGTCAATTATTTCTTTTGATTAATTAAATTTAGATTTGTACAAGAATACCTTCTGCTTTTATACAAAACATATTCCAATTTTATTCAATGTACACATTGTTTTCTTCATACTTGTCAGGAAAGTAGGAAAGTAGAGTGAGCGTCAAGTTTCTAGAAGGCACATCCAAAACTAAGAATAAAACACACTGGGTAGATGGATATGCGTAAGAATAAATCTGTGTAACTTTGACAAAGTACTGAGAAGCAATGCTAAACTGTGAAGGCTCAAATTCTGTAGGAGAATTACAAATTACAAATAATGAGCATTTTGTCATTAGGTTAGGGACTTGTGATGTCAGCAGCTCTATCTATAGTTTCTGGATTTTGAGCTACTCATTCTCTACACACCGGATGATTACAAATGTAAGTAAAAAGTATTTTAGCTCTGCTGAACATAGGCAATTGCTATGTCAAAACTAGAAAGGTTAGCCTCGTAGAATGAAAACAATCTTTATTGTTTACCTGCTTAGTCTTCTTGGTAAAACACTGGTGTTTTATCCAATAATATTCTGACTAAAAATAACACTCAAAGATTCTACGAACAAAGAGCAGAGTTATGCAAGCAATTTGCACTGGGCTGCAAGAATAGACCACACTTTCTTATTTACTGTCTTGCTCTTTTATTCAAGGCATTAAGTAAGTCTTTCAAGACCAATCAAGGTTCTAAGTTAACCACAAAAATGTTAAAAAAAACTGTCTCTATTGGCCTTTTAGCTGTTTTATTATTCAACTTCAAGAATGGCTTTGACTGCCAATAGGTCATTTTATAACAATTTGCCTCTATATAAGAGTAAGCACTATGTGGAATTTTAACTGTAATATATTTACAGAACATTATATGCCTAAAACCAGATGTCCATGGCCAAGTCAATTGTCAAGGACCCTGCGTTCCTTTTATAGGACTGCATTTATTATTTTGTCAATGCATTACCCAAAATGTCTTAACATACAGTATTTGTAATGTGTTTTGTAGGAAAAATGATCTAGAAAAAGGATGGATAAAATATCTAAAAATTTGAACATTGTAACATATCAATATTTAATATCTACATATAGTATTAAAAAATTTCAAGGAAAATGCTAGAACCAGTTGTTGTTGATAGGCAAATGCAAGTCATCCCTGTAAATGTCTAATCTAAGTTGAAAAATTGTTCAGACCACTGGTTAACCCTGCAATGGAAGTCTATGCTTTGCTGTCCCTCGCCTGTAAGAAGTGATAGCAAGGAGGTGCATCAGAGAACTTTTGTTTTATGTGCTGAAGCACCACTGTGTGTCAATTCAATATTATGGTCCACCCCACACAAAAAATCTAAACGTGCAATACTCACACAGCTGGTAAACCAATAAATCCCTTCTTCAAAGCCAGTGTATACCCAGAAGGATATCTTGGTTCACAAGCACTTATTGGCTGAATTGTATTTTTAGCTTTTGAAATGTTATCTACCTGTTACTCACAATGTAATACAATTTAAAGGATTCAGAATCTAATCCCCCATCAGTATTTCTAAAACGATTAGTGAATATGCAGTTGGCAATCCATTAAGAGTCTTTTAATCTGCAATTCAGACCTAAAGACTGCCATGCATATGATATAGAAGTGCTATACACATAAGCAGAAATAGCAACCCTATGTAAAAAAATGTTACACATATTCCTATCTGGCACATGCCCCGGACAGCACAACATTGTGCCACTATATCAAGTTAAAACGCAGACCATTTTTCAGTCCTTGACTTTGCCATAAAAAGTCTAATTTCAATAAAATCTCAACTTTGATGGAAAATGTCCAAAAATAGAAAAAGAACCAGGCGGGCACTGGACTCCAAGCAGTGGTTAAAACTTCTATTTTATTGAATATTTACATAGTAATGGTGAGTATTCCCAAAACAAACACTCGGAGACTCCGCCCTCCATGTTTTCATACGCCATTTCCTCAGGGGCTACTGAGCCACGAAACATGAAGGGCGGAGTGTCGAAGTGTTTGTTTTGGGGATATACGCACTGTCCCTATGCATTAAATATTTCATAAAGAAGAATTTTTAACCACTGCTTGGAGTCCGGTAGCCACCTGGTTCTTTTCTATTTTTGGATTGTTGAATGCCATGGAATGACAAAAAAAATATATAGTGGTGGTTGGGAAGAATTATAGCTTCCAGTCATGGTCAATTTAAAATAACCTACTTTTCGGTATAGATGCCCTTTAATGATACAAAACAGTATTGTGGAGACACCAGTATTAATACTGTATTCTGTCAGGGCTATCCTCCCTTAGTGCTGCTGTTATTATACTGTATATACCAAAGGGCCACAACAACTATTACATCAGTTGCTAATGGTCTAAAATATGTGTGCTGGAAGTCCAGAAAGAATTTATTAAGTGTATAGTGTGTGCAGTATAAATACATATAATGTATAGTCATTGGAATTGTCAAACAACCACAAACAATAGATAAATGGTATTAGGACATAACTGTGCTTATTGGAATAACTACTATACAAAAAAACTGCACCTGCTTTGTCAACCATTTGCCAACAAAGCATAACAACGTTTCAGTACCTACTTCACCTCACAAGGATAAGTCTCATCCATGGCATTCAACAATCCAAAAATAGAAAAAGAACCAGGTGGGCTACCGGACTCCAAGCAGTGGTTAAAACTTCTTCTTTATTGAAATATTTAATAGCATAGGGACAGTGCGTATATCCCCAAAACAAACACTTCGACACTCCGCCCTTCATGTTTCGTGGCTCAGTAGCCCCTGAGGAAATGGCGTATGAAAACATGGAGGGCGGAGTCTCGAAGTGTTTGTTTTGGGGATATACTCACCATTACTATGTAAATATTTCAATAAAATAGAAGTTTTAACCACTGCTTGGAGTCCAGTAGCCCGCCTGGTTCTTTTTCTATTTTTGGACATTTTCCATCAAAGTTGAGATTTTATTGAAATTAGACTTTTTATGTGGCAAAGTCAAAGGACTGAAAAATGTGTTTCTGCGTTAAACTTGATATAGTGGCACAATGTTGTGCTGTCCAGGGGCATGTGCCAGATAGGAATATGTGTAACATTTTTTTACATAGGGTTGCTATTTCTGCTTATGTGTATAGCACTTCTATATCATATGTACATGGCAGTCTTTTAGGGTCTGAATTTGCAGATTAAAAGACTCTTTAATGGATTGCACACTGCATATTCACTAATACGTTTTAGAAATACTGATGGGGGATTAGATTCTGAATCCTTTAAATTGTATTACATTTGTAGCTAACAGGTAGATAACATTTCAAAAGCTAAAAATACAATTCAGCCAATAAGTGCTTGTGAACCAAGATATCCTTCTGGGTATACACTGGCTTTGAAGAAGGGATATCTTGGTTTACCAGCTGTGTGAGTATTGCACGTTTAGATTTTTGTGTGGGGTGGACCATAATATATGAATCTGACACAGTGGTGCTTCAGCACATAAAACAAAATGTCTCTGATGCAGCCTCCTAGCTATCACTTCTTACAGGCGAGGGACAGCACAAGCATAGACTTCCATTGCAGGGTTAACCAGTGTCCTGAACAATTTTTTCAACTTAGATTAGACATTTACAGGGATATATGACTTGCATTTGCCTATCAACAACAACTGGTTCTAGCATTTTCCTTGAAATTTTTTAATACTATATGTAGATATTAAATATTGATATGTTTACATGTTCAAATTTTTAGATATTTTTATCCATCCTTTTTCTAGATCATTTTTCCTACAAAAACACACATTACAAATACTGTATGTTAAGACATTTTGTGTAATGCATTGACAAAATAATAAATGCAGTCCTATAAAGGAACGCAGGGTCCTTGACTAATTGACTTGGCCATGGACATCTGGTTTTAGGCATATAATGTTCTGTAAATATATTACAGTTAAAATTCCACATAGTGCTTACTCTTTATATAGAGGCAAATTGTTATAAAATGACCTATTGGCAGTCAAAGCCATTCTTGAAGTTGAATAATAAAACAGCTAAAAGGCCAATAAGAGACAGTTTTTTTTAACATTTTTGTGGTTAACTTAGAACATTGATTGGTCTTGAAAGACTTACTTAATGCCTTGAATAAAAGAGCAAGACAGTAAATAAGAAAGTGTGTCTATTCTTGCAGCCCAGTGCAAATTGCTTGCAATACTCTGCTCTTTGTTCGTAGAATCCTTTGAGTGTTATTTTTAGTCAGAATATTATTGGATAAAACACCAGTGTTTTACCAAGAAGACTAAGCAGGTAAACAATAAAGATTGTTTTCATTCTACGAGGCTAACCTTTCTAGTTTTGACATAGCAATTGCCTATGTTCAGCAGAGCTAAAATACTTTTTACTTACATTTGTAATCATCCCGGTGGTAGAGAATGAGTAGCTCAAAATCCAGAAACTATAGATAGAGCTGCTGACATCACAAGTCCCTAACCTAATGAGCAAAATGCTCATTATTTGTAATTTGTAATTCTCCTACAGAATTTGAGCCTTCACAGTTTAGCATTGCTTCTCAGTACTTTGTCAAAGTTACACAGATTTATTCTTACGCATATCCATCTACCCAGTGTGTTTTATTCTTAGTTTTGGATGCTGCCTTCTAGAAACTTGACGCTCATCTCTACTTTCCTACTTTCCTGACAAGTATGAAGAAAACAATGTGTACATTAGCATAAAATTACTAGTTGTTTTGTATAAAAAGCAGAAGGTATCTTGTACAAATCTAAATTTTAATTAATCAAAAAGAAATAAATTGACAGGATCTTGCACTGTATCTGACATCAAGTGTTTTCTTGGAATCCTGTACTTTCTAAATGGAACGGTGGAATACAGCTAATGGTAATGAACAGATGGAGCGCATTTTCCCACTGACAATAATAACAGTTTATGTTAAAGAACTATTGATTTTTTTGGTAAAAATAACTACAGCATCTCTAAAGAAAGCTTGCATACAACAACATATGTCTATATTGTCTGCATTTGTTTAAAAATATCTAGAGATTTAAGGAAAAGTCATCTGCTAAACTGAGCACAGGTTTGAATATTGATATTTTACAGGATTTTGCAGGATACTTTGTAGGATTTTCACTATAGATGATCTAAACCCATCATCTTGAATAGAAACATACAGTATTTAAAAGTCCACTGTTTGTCTCCAGCAGTAATGAGTCCCAGCTATGAAATGAATCTATATCAGATTTTCAGTTCCATGGAATTCTGACACATTCACGAAACTAACCATTCTCGGTCTTCTCTAGCCAATTTAACTGCTAGATCTAGTAAAAAATAAAGTAAATAATGTGATTTTATGTGGTGATAAACAATATTGTGTATAGATCATTCTATTAAAAAACTGCATTTGCAAAGGTCAGTGAAGGCTTCAGTAAATGTTGTATAATTTCCAAATTTCTGTTTAAATGTTCTTAGAAAAAACCTTTAAGGTAAGGCCTTAAATTGGTTCTAATTCCCCAGAAGAACAGAATAACACTTGCTTACTCACTAATAGGAGTCTGAACTTGTGTCAATTCACTTGTTCTCACAGGAAGAAGGAGTGTAAAAGTTAAAATTTATAATGAAGACTTGGTTTAGCCGAAAGCCTTTTGGTCTGATTGAAAGATAAAAATAAACACAGAAGACACAGGGGGAAAATTGAGCCTTAATACATGATACTGGATCTTTCATTGAGTAAATTGTAAGCAGGTCCCCTTCCAATTATCAAGACAAAAAATGTGGTTGGAAGTTAATGAGAATTTCCTTATCCAGACAATTTTCAAACCAGAGATTTAGCCTACATTACACATTTACTTTTCATACCTAACTTCTATCTCTATCTCAAAGCCAGTTTTTAATTTAGCAACTACAGAACTGCGAAAAGCTTGATCTGAACTAGAATGAAAATTCAACCTTTGGAAGCATAATCTGCACCCTCACTGGTGTAGGGGCAGCTTATCTTCTGTCTTGAAGGGTAGTCTTTTTAAACATACTGGATAAGCAGAAGCTTTAGAAAAGGAAGGAATTATGGCACACAGGGGTTTGGTGAATTTTTTGTTTTTCTTTAAAACTGCAGAGTAAATCCAGACTGTCATGTAGGTGGGATCACATAATTCCAATAATGGTAATTCTTGCAGCAGTACAGATTATAACATACAAAGTGTAGAGATAAGATGCAAACAGATTATAACATATTGTACAATCATTTTGGAAATGCTGGAAAATATGATATGGGTATTGTAGGACTGTTATTGCTTGTGAAGGTTCTCATTCATCCAGGTCATGGTATATCCGTTGTATTCAATTAGATCAACTGGACTTGAAATGTAGTTCTTGAAGACGTTTCGCTAGTCATCCGACTGGCTTTCTCAATTCAGAATGACTTGTACAAGAATCTGTGGCAATTATGTACCCTAATTATGTGCTAATTGGGATTTTCCAGGGTACATAATTGCCACAGATTCTTGTACAAGTCATTCTGAATTGAGAAAGCCAGTCGGATGACTAGCGAAACGTCTTCAAGAACTACATTTCAAGTCCAGTTGATCTAATTGAATACAACGGATAGGACTGTTATTGCGTGTATGGCCATATGCCATAGATGATCCTGATAAATAGCAAGTAGCTGTATAAAAGGCTCACATCTGCACAAGACGAGACACTTCTCTACACATCTCTTGATTCCTCTGAGTTTTTATGTTTTTAAACAACACTTAAGGCATTCATTAAAAAAAGTCCTAAATATTTCCTAAAAGGTAGCTGTAAGAATTAGATTACCTGATGCCTGTGTGGGTTCGTGTGACATTTGTATCGTGTGTGCATATTCTCAGAGGCGTCTCTCTGCTCCAGAGCGCACAGCTGTATTTGTTTCTCTTTCTTAGCAGCAGGTTTGTGTTTCACAGCAGCAGTTTAGGTTTGTACACAAGATTTTCTGCAGAGCCTCTTGAGCCCCAACCAACCCCCAATTATGACAAACGCGATGAATGGCCGTTTTGGCCGATAGTTGCATGTGGGTATGCGTTTGGTCGGGGGTCGGTTGTCGATCTGCCTGGCGGGTGCTGGGGGTGTGGTCATATGGCTGTGTTAATTCAGTGCACTGTTTTCAACTGCTGTTGACCAATCACAATTAGTGGTTAGTGGATTTAAGGCTCATTCTAGCTTTTAGCATTTGGCTTGCCTTTTTCTTGTGGTGTGATTTGTTTTTAACTTCCTGTTACCGACTCTTGCCTTGTTTCCTGCCTGTGATCCCTGCTGCCTTGGCTAACCTCTGCCTGACTCTGATTCCATCTCGTCCCTTACTGACCTCCTGTGTGCAACCAATTATGACCTTGTCTTATCCCTATGTACCTGTTTCTCTCATATTGTTGTTGACATGGACTGTCTAACCATTCTTGTGTCCTGTTCTATTTCAGGTGCTCTGGGTATACTTGGCCACAATTATGGATTTGTTGATTTCTTCCGCTCCAACACGCAGGGAGTGTATAAGGCATATCGGCAACGGGGGCTTGTCCATAGGCAAAGATAGCGGTGAAGACTGGGAAATTAGTGCTGAAAGTGTACTCAGGGATTCCCTGGCATTACCGCTGTAGGTTGTTTTATTAATGAAATGCATGCACAGATAAGAGGCATTCCACATGTCAGTGATGATTATGTGCTGACTTAGTTCTATCTGTTTCATCCTGCTAAAAAACATACCGGAAAGTTGGCTAGTTAGCCATAATTTGTGTACAATTAAGTGTTAAGTTGAAGTAATTAGTAAGGAGTCTGGGCTGAGCGGTAGTCTAATGAAAGCCATTATTTAGCATTTAGCTAACGTTCTTATTTAATTTGGCATAATTGTGATGTACTGACAATCAGTTAATTTTTAATGGGCCTTGATGTGACAGAATTCTAAAATGCAGTAGAACATTGAAAAGAAGTAAATTATGTCTTATGGAAAGCTGGGATCGTGAGCATATATTCCCATATTAGAAGATTGATTGCAAATGTTGTTAACACTTAACATTTTCATTGCAGGTAGTTCAGTTAATACCCTTGTAGATGGTAGTAAACATTGGAATGTGGTTAACTAATTGACAGTAGTTTGTACTCTAGTTCGTAGTTAGTGAGCGCCTTAGGAACATATAGGGAATGTCTACTACCAAAATGATCATTCATGTTTAAATATGAAAAGTTCTTGTGTGTGATGTAAACCCTCCTGATTTAGTATAACAGCATTTCCCCTGAGCACTGCGAACGCTCTGAGAGATTTTGGCTTTAATAAACAAATATAGGTCTATGTAATGTCTGTTAGTATAGGCAAAACATTGATACATTTTATTGTGTTTACTAGATACACACCCAACATAGTTCACACAAAGGAAATAGCTTTTATGAAGTGCTAGCATACCCTGTCACAATAAGACAGAGAGGAATACAAGAATAGAAAGTATAAAGCAAAATGATTAATCATATGTGCCAAAATCTCGGCAGAAGAGAAAATCCCTCTATCTATGAAAAAAAGGGGGATAAAACCTTGTTATGGTATTATTATTGAATGAGCCATTCAGAAGGTGTAAGATATAAAAATGGTAGGTGTTTGTTAGGGGAGAAGAAATAGATTTCCTCAGAATATACAAATCACCATGAAGTTTATTTAGATCTGTTAGAAGGAAAATAAAAGAGCTATTCCTAAAGAGATTTCTTTCAAAGCAAATATGTTCAAATGACCTATTGAGTTGTATCCCTTCCTATCAAAGAAACCTTCATGATCTTCAACGTAGTTTTAATTGCTATTTTCAATACACTTCATTTTTTGCAGTTTCACCCTTTTACACAATCTAAAATCCAGTTTTCAATATTTTGCACACAGTAGGTTAAAATGTTAATTGGATTTCCTTTCTTTCTCTCATTGTTTACTGACTGAATTAACAGGGAGATTCAATAAAAGTTCTTATCGTTTAAAATGGTGCTTATTTTGCCCCAACCAATCAGATCAAAAGCTAATATCTGATTGGTTAGCGCAAAATTAGCACCGTTTTAAACGATAAGAACTTTTATTGAATAACCCTGCATATGTAGAAGTGGTTTAAGGTACAGTTTGGAATGTATTTTAATGCGCAACTGGTGTCCCTTGGTGAAATCTCTTTAAATTCTAACTTGATGCTTGTGGAGGTCCTTATTCATCCAGGTCATGGTATATCTGTTGTATTCCATATGGTGTCCCAATCACCATATAACCGCAGGGACCCCCTGAATGCAAGGTGTTGATTGCATTATGGCTAAAGCCTCGTACACACGTCCAATCTTGGCACCCACCCATGACTCCCCCATGTGACGAATGGTTGGAATCACGGATGTGCGTTGTGGTTGGTGCCAAGATTGGATGTGTGTACGAGCCTTAATGCCCTTTAAGAGGGGTTCTCAACACTGCTCAGGGTAAGGCACCTGAATTGAAAAAGCCAGTCAGATGATTAGTGAAATGTCTTTAAGAACTAAACTTCAAGTCCAGTTGATTAAACTGAATACATCAGTTAACTTAATAGATGTTTAAATAATGGTGGGATTGATTTTTCTTCTGACATATGATACTGTAGATGTACAGACTGGCTTTCTGGACCAGCACTACAGTACAATATGCTTTGTTCTTGTAAACTTCAAATCAGCCTCCATTGCAATGCAAATTTGAGTAAAGTAGCTCAAGGTAGGTCAGCAAACAGGAGCATTATTTTACGAAATGTTACCCCAAGAAAGACCAGCATCATATTGTTATTTATACTGAAAAAATATGCCTAAAATTATGGCCAGGATAATCATAGTTTGTCATATTTGGAGAAATTATACCTAGGAAAAGTAAAATGGTTTGTCTGGATAGTTGCCTACAGGGTGTCAAAAAATTGATTGCTGATTGGCTCACTAAACATTTACTGGAAGGAAGACATTGTGCAAAATTGGACAATTTAAAGGGTATGGTGATTTGAAGTTTACAAGAACAAAGCATATTGGAGGACGATGGCTCGGAAGCAGCATGTATGGAGCGGGCCTTTCCCTTGAGCACCCAGGGGACGGCCATCTCCAATACAAGGAGGAGAACTGGGGGCTAGGAAGGATAGACAGTGGTAGTGGTAGATTCTATTATTAGAAGGGTAGATAGGGTAATCTGTCGCCAGGACCCTGCATGCCGAACAGTGGTTTTTGTCTGCCTGGTGCTAGGTTTCGACATGTGGTGGATCGTGTAGACAGATTATTGGGTGGGGCTGGGAGTGACCCGGCGGTCTTGGTTCACATTGGTGCCAATGACAAAGTTAGAGGTGGAGGTGAGGTCCTTAAAAATGATTCCGAGAATTAGGGGCCAAGTTAAAAGCAAGGACCTCCAGGTAGTGATTTCAGAAATACTACCGCAGCCACGTGCTACGCTAGGGAGGCAACGGAGCTCAGGAGTAATAATGCGTGGCTAAGAAGTGGTGTAAGGAGATGGGGTTTGGGTTTTTAGAGAACTGGGCTGACTTTTCTGTTGGCTACAGGCTCTTTAGTATGACGGATTGCACCTCAATGGTGATGGTTTTGGGGGAGAAGATGGCTGGGGGTTGGAGGAGATTTTAAACTAGGTATGGGGGAGGGAATGTTTAACTAAACAGGGGTAGATAGAGAAGTTAGGGATCTGGGGGCTAGTAACAACAACGGAGGGAAGAGAAGGAGGAGGGGGAGCATAGAGGATAAGGAGGCATGTACGACCATGTATGGAAGTAAAACAATTTATAATCTAAAATGTATGTTACAAAGCAAGGAGTCTGGCTGGAAAAACCGCGAACTTGAAATATAGCGTTAAAGGAAAGGTATGATGTAATTGGTATAGCAGAATCATGGCTTAATGATTAACACGACTGGACAGTAAATATTGAAGGGTACTCCTTATTTAGACATGACCGAGTTAATAAAAAGGAGAGGAGTATGATGTATGTTAAACAGGAATTGAAGCCAAATTTAAAAGATGGAATAGATGGGGAGCAAACGATGCGGCAGAAACATTATGGGTGGAACTGTGTACAGGAAGCAAGAAGGTAGGTAAATTAATTGTTGGAGTGTGTTATAAGCCGCCAAATGCCGGGAAAGAGGTGGAAATGAATCTCCATATGCAGTTGGCGAAGGCTGCTGGTATGGGGCATGTTCTGGTTATGGGGGATTTTAACTACCCTGAAATAGATTGGGTAATGGAACTGCCAGCACCTCAAAAGGTATAAAGTTCTTAAATTTCCTATATGAGCATTTTCTTTCACAGATGGTAGAAGTTCCTACTAGAAAGAATGCGTTGTTGGATCTGGTGATATCTAATAACCCAGAGCTCATTTGGGAGATGAAGGTAATGGGAAGCTTAGGGAAATGACCATGATATAGTGTCATTTAATATAGGTTGCAGAAAACTAAAGTGCACTGGCTTAACAAAAACTTTTAACTTTAGGAAAGCTAATTTTATGCTTTTAAAGGAATCGCTCCTGCTCATAGACTGGGGGGAACTGTTTTCTAGGTAAAGATACTGAGCAGATGTGGACCACTTTTAAAGGGATATTAAACTATAACATTTCCAAATCGGTACCTTTAGGAAACAAGTGTAAAAAAAAGGTCCACTCCTGCATGGCTTAATGCTCAGGTAAAAAGGGAAATGGAAAAAAAGAAAAGGGCTTTTAAATTTTGAAAGCAGAAGGCACAGAACAGGCTTACAGGGACTTCATTTGTATAAAGAGTGCAAGAAAGCAATTAAACTAGCTAAAATAGAAAATGAAATACGGATTGCCGAACAAAGCAAGTCCAACCCCAAGATGTTTTTTAAGTATATAAATGGTAAAAAAATGAGGACTGAGAATGTGGGACCATTAAATAATGGAGCTGAGGTGGTTGTAGAGGTGCCGAAAGCTAATCTGCTAAACCGTATTTTTACATCGGTTTTTACTGTTGAGAATCCTTACAGTAGGGATTGTAACAATGTGCAGGGAGGAAATGAAGAGTTTTCACATTGGATAACGGAGGATATGGTACGGAATCAATTAGACAAAGTTAATATCAATAAAGCGCCAGGACCAGATGGATTGCATCCTAGGATTTTAAAAGAGCTTAGTTCAGTTCTAGCAAGACCACTGTGTCTCATCTTTTCAGATTCGCTTTTGTCTGGGGATGTGCCACTGGATTGGAAAAAAGCCAATGTAATACCAATATTCAAAAAAGGTAGTCGTTCACAGCCTGGTAACTATAGACCTGTAAGCCTAACATCATGGGTAGGGAAGGAGATGGAAACTTTGTTAAGGGATCATATCCTTGACTTTGTCTCCAGAGATCATCTTATAGTAGAGTCAGCATGGATTTATGAGAAATAGATCATGCCAGACAAATTTAATTGGTTTTTATGAGAAAGTGAGTAGAAGTTAGATTCAGGCACAGCTGTGGATGTGGTATATTTGGATTTTGCAAAAGCCTTTGATACTGTGCCACAGCGACTAATGTATAAACTGAGGACTGTTGGCCTTGGAAAACATTTGTTCATGGATAGAGAACTGGTTAGTGACCGCAAACAGAGAGTGGTGGTTAATGGAGCTACATCTATGTGGGCTAAAGTTCTAAGCGGAGTTCCTCAGGGTTCTGTACTGGGGCCCTTCTGTTTAATCTGTTTATAAATGACTTAGAAGGGGGCATTGAGACAAGGTCTCTGTGTTTGCTGATGACACTAAATTATGCAGAGCTTTGGAAACTTCCGATGTGCAAGTGCTGCAAGCAGACCTAGATAGATTATCAAATGGGCAGCAGAATGGCAGGATTCATTCTGTGATAAATGTAAGGTGATGCATTTGGGATTTAATAATCCCGTGCCACCTACACACATAAAACTCTGTGTTAAGTGCATCTGTAATGGAAAAAGATTTGGGGGTTCTGGTAGATAACAGACTTGCTGTAGCAAACAATGCCAGTAGCAACAGCTAGAGCTAGTAAGATATTGTCTTGTATAAAGAGGGGAATGGAATCAAGAGAGAAAAATATTATTCTCCCTCTTTACAAGGCACTGGTAAGGCCTCATTTGGAATATGCGGTGCAGTTTTGGAATCCCATATAAAAAAAGGGACATCTTGGAAATTGAGGCAGTTCAGAGAAGGGCAACTAAATTAATAAGGGGAATGGAGGGTCTGGAATATGCAGGCAGATTAGACAAGTTAGGGCTGTTTACATTGGAGAAGTGGCGGTTGCGTGGGACATGATAACCTTATACAAATATATTAATGGCCCATACAGTGAACTCTCTGGTGCATTGTTCACTAATAGGTCATATCAGAGGACTTGGTGACATCCTTTAAGGTTGGAGAAAAGAAGTTTCATCTTCAAGTTAGGAGAGGTTTCTTTACAGTGAGAACGGTGAAACTGTGGAACTGTCTTCCAGCAGAGGTGGATGGCAGTTCATTGAATAACTTTAAAAAAGGCCTGGATAAGTTCTAAAACTAAAAATATTGAGAATTACTGGTATTAATGCATAAGATCTGGTTGATCCAGGGATACTTTCCGATTGCCGTTTGGAGTCAGGAAGGAATTTTTTCCCCCCCTTTTTAGCTGGGTTTTTTTTGCCTTCCTCTGGATCAACTGTTAGGTAGGGTTAAAAAAAAGAAGAAAAAAAAAAAAAGTGAATAGGTTGGACTTGATGGACGAATGTCTTTATTCAACCTTATTACTATGTTACTATGTTCTATGTCCACCCTCTTTTTAAATTTTTAACACACTGTAGGGCAGGTCCCCCCACCCCACCCGCTATATTTTTATACCAAAAAAAGTTTTACTTCTTTACTTACAGCACCTCGTTCCTTCGCTGTACTGGTCTGGCTCCCCTGCCCGCCGGAACTGTAAGCAGGGGGCCGGACCGGCAGCCGCGGCTGTGATTGGCTGAGAGGCAGCCAATCACAGCCGCGGCTGCCATCGGGAAAACGGCGCTGGAACGAGGTGCTGTAAGTAACGAAGGGAAGCATTGTTTGTTATAAGTATGAAGCGGTTGGGGGTGGGGGGACCTGCCCTGCAGTATGTTAAAATAATTTATATGATAGCTACGATTAATCAAGAGAGGCATCGGGAGGGAGGGAGGGAGGGTGGGAAAGGGTCTACAGTGCGCAAGTCTCTTAACCTCCCGAGGGCAATACAAGGCAGAGACCTATAGGGCAGGAAGACAGCTCCTACCCTACAGTTTCCTGGACTTTATTCATGGACTCCAGAAGAACCACAAGGAGCAGGGATGTAAGGTAAGGTTTTTATTTAATTGTAGCAGTGGGGCCAGTAGTAGGGAAATTTTTAGTTTGGGGGGTGGACATGCCCTTTAAGTTAGGACCATGTAGAAGCAATGAACTTTAAATGTTAAATTCTGTACCATTTTGCCATTTTGTCATTTGTGGAACAGTCACAACCAGGCAGGTTAACTGTGTAATTGGCAGATATCTTGTCTGGATATGAGCATTTATCATTCAAGTTACGAAACTGTCTGCTTTTGCAATGCATGTTACATAAAAAGCAATAGGAAAATTGTTTATTTATGAATGTGGGACTGACATGCTTTATTGTGTAACTGCTGGTTTAGTATTTAAATAGACATGCACTAAATAAGGATATGTGTTCCTGTTTAAGGGACGGTACTATAAACCCCGTTTATGGAAAATCCAATGTTTAACTTATTACAGCTTTGCATTCCAGGTATAGTTTTCATCTGTAAGGTTTACAGGAACATATTTTAAGGTATTAAAGGGTTGAGACTAAAGAGGCTAAAGGTGGCCATACACATTGCCAACATCCGACAAATCCCTTTGGATCTGGCAGGATGTGACTACTATCGGCAAGGTGTGGGGGCCAAAAACTGCCAACAACGATGTCGCTGAACTATTGGTTGTTCACAAAAAAAATATTTTCTTCAGTCACTATCAAGTGACCCATACTTCATATAGATATCTAACACGTTGGATTTCCAATTGAATCTGCCTGTACACATGTGATCACATGTGTATGGCCTCCTATAAATAGCAGTGCTCAGGTCCTTGATATTTTTGACCAAACTTAAATATACATCTCTATAAGCATTCAGCCTATAATGTGGTGTTTACCATCTGTATGACTACGGACTATTTTCTGTAATTACTGAACAAATACAAGCACAGATGTTATTTTTCCTGAATTTTCAATTCACTGTCAATTAAATGCACAGATAACGGTTGTAATTGAGTTGATTAGAATATGCTTATCAGGATATTTCTTTTTATTTATAAGAGATGACAGGGCTAATTCTCGGTTGCATGATTAGACAAACCCAGGGGTTCTTAAATAGGGAAAAAATGGCACATCTGGTCAGTCAGTTGCTGTTTTCATTGGGCTCAGTGACATTAGCTTGCATTCAGTAAACAAGTATAATAATCACTGTATTTACTGGTTTGCCCAGGTATTTAAATAGATATTATTTCACATAATTTGACCCCCTTACCATTGGAAACATATGTAACCAGTAGAGATGGCCGAACTTCCTGAACTTCGGTTTGTTTCTGAACTATCGAACTTTAGTAAAAGTTCTATATTTCGGAAAATAGGGGGGAAATAGATTGAAAAGGTCTAGTTAAATAAAATAGCAATTGCAACTTACTGTAAATGGCTGTGGTACCTGGGAAATGGCCTGGTGAACATGTCACTATCACCAAAACTTGTTTAAACACTAACTTTTCCCACAATCAGGCAATTGTCGGGTTTCCGCATGCTGCATTGGAAGGTTATTGGCAATTCAAGGGTTACCAAATGATACATTTGAGGGTTACAGAAAATCAAACGATACATTCAAGCATTACCAAAATCGAACCATACATTTGAGGGTTACTAAAAAGGAATAATACATTTGAGGGTTACTGTAATCGAACGATACATTCGAGGGTTACTGAAACTCAACGATACATTCAAGGGTTACCGAACAATACATTTGAGGGTTATCGTGGAAATGTATAACTAGGGTGATCGGGGAAACGAACATTCGAGGGATATCGCTGAAATGCCACATTCGAGGGATATCGCTGAAATGCCACATTCAAGGGTTAGATTTGAGGGATATTGCCGAACCACCGCATTGAAGGGTTATTGAAGAAACGGTACATACGAGGTTATGGGTGAAAGTGAGGGTTAGTGAAAGGTACGCATATTCAATAATTATTAGAAAATACGTCAGTGAGCTCGGAAAACCCAAACTAGATTGAAGGTCGGGAAGTTCTAGAAGTCCGAGTACATCCAAACTATGAAAGTTCGGGTCCAACTCTAGTTCGTTTTCAGTTCACCTCTAGAAACTAGTTGCATTTAAAGGCAATCTTTACAACAAGCAGGTTTCTCTACAAGTTTTGTTAGACCATATGGTTAGACCATAGATAACAATAATACAACCTTTGTAACTGTAGGGAGAAGACATGCAGTGTGTTTATTTAAATATCATGCAGTGTCAAAGGTTCATACACACGTGCAATGTGTCCGAATGTCCGTTTCGGCTGATAATCGTCCTGTGTATGGGCACTTTATCAGCCGAAACGGCCATTCGGCTGGGGATCATTGCCCTACTGCCTGTGCTAATCTTCGAACGACCAGCCGTCTCGGCCAATAAAGGGCCGATTATCGTCCGAAACGGACGTTCGTACACATCGTGCATTGGGACCCGCGATCGCACGTGACCATAAGGTCTGTGAAATGTTTACTACTAGAGGTAAACAAAACTGGCAAAACCTATTTATGTTCTAATTGAAACTCAATTGAATGGTATTGAAAATAGCAATTAAAACAATGTGATTCTTTGATTGCAATTTTTAAAATTTCAATCACAATTTTCTAATTTTTTTATCTAATTTTTAAATTTTCATTATTCTGATGTTGAATGACCAAATTTTTTGATTTTCTAATATTCAGTTTTTGGAAAAAGAGTTATGAGTTTCTGAAATTTTAAAAATGTTGTTGGATTTTCGAAACCGACAGTTACAATTTGAAGCCAGATTTGTTTCAAAACCGGGACTTATCAATTTTTACTACATGGAGTATGTAATAGTTCAGTGCGCATTTGCACATTTGAAATAGTTGTTAGTTTACCATGCTAAACTTTGTTAATCATATTTAAAAAAGGAAGCATGTTCTGGTGATTCCAGGTCTACTTGTACGATCAAATCTAATTTATGATTGGCTTTTGTCATTCTTGCTTAAAAGGAACATAAGGACCATAGAGACAGAAGGGCATAGCAGGCATGGAATAGGAAACAGAAAAGTAAGGGTGGTTAGCGTAAGTTAATTTGGTAATGGGAGGATAGGAAAGAGCTAGGAGGTGGGGGTTAGGTTAGGGAGTCACAGATAGTGATTGGCTTTTGTCTGTCTTGCTTGAAATGACTTGATATGTTACCAGAAAGGCTGAGGCCACACTACACCTAATGGCAACACACAGGAAAAGCATTATCGTCCACTTACTCTTGCACTGACGTGCATTGCTCTGCGTTTCGCACGCCCAAACGGATCGCAAAACACAATGGTAAGGCAATAGCCTCTAATTGTTCATGTGCTGCAAAGCATTAGCTACATGGGCCTTCTTAGTAAACAGTAGAATGTTAAAAGGGATTAGTATACAGTAGAAAGTGACTCCAGTTTCATTCAATCTTTAAATATTTTGCCTGCACTTTTTTCATTTTTCATTTTGTGAAACCATAACAGAAAAAGAAGACAACATCTGCAGGTGGGAGGCCTGCTCAGTATTTTATCTCTTCCCATGAGAGAGTGCACATAGCAGAAAATAACCATAACATAGCAGAAAATAACCATAACAGTTCATTTTTACCCACCAGATGCACAACGATTATATGAAGGCATCTCTGCAGATGAGGTCCCTTTAACGCCCTCATTTTTTTTGCATTACCAGAGACTCTGAAATACAGAGTTGATAAAAGAAAGCAAAACATTTATTACGAATTTACGGTAATTTGTATTAAACAAACATGAGAATTTACACTAAAGGCTGGTACACATGATGCAATATTTCGGCCCAATTGACCGATAGTTCAGTGTATCAGTCATTCGGGCCGAAATTATTGCATGCGTTTTTGTCCCTGTCCGACCGTCCGTCCGATTATACGGTCCTCTATGGACCACACGATCAGTCGCGGTAAACTGTCGGCTGCGGCCACTATTGCCGTGACCGAAGTCCTTCCTCCTGGTCGACCGTTCAAAAGTCTCGACCGGTCGGTCAGGAGGAAAAATTGTAACGTGTGTACCAGACTTTAGATGATATTTCTGACTGTTTTTCTTCCAATTAAAAGAGAGAAGTCAACCTGTTCCTAAACAACAAATAAGCCAGTACTCTGCAGGATGGAGCTTTCCTATGGCAAATACACACCATTTGCTGGTTTTCATCTAATCTTATCTGCCTGGCCAAAGGTTTGAGTCCATTTTGTTTTACCTCGTGGGCGATTGTAACTATTCAGATGTACAGGAAAGTATCCTGTACCTAAAGAAATGCAAGCCATCATCATCTTCATTATTCGGTAGCAAAGCTTGCAATCTCTGGATGTGAAAGGAGGATTCTGTTATAGTGATGAAGAGAGTTTCTAAGGTGCATTATCTACTTTGTGTAATAAAACAGATAATGCAATAAATGCAGCTTCATGAGAACTCACTCTTCATGTGTCTTCTAACAAAATCTTCAACAACACATTTTCAGGACCAAATATTTTAGATGAAACAAAGTGAAGAGCAATCCATCCATCAGACAAGGATCCACACGTACGTTTATAAGTAATAAGAAATAACTAAATTTATTGCAAAGACACGGTACATAAGCCCATAATGGCTTACAAGGTGAACCGCCTGACGCGTTTCACCTATGACTAAGGGCAGAGCTTCGCCCTAAAGGCGTCAGGCGGTTCACCTTGTAAGCATTATGGGCTTATGTACCGTGCCTTTGCAATAAATTTAGTTATTTCTTATTACATATAAACGTACGTGTGGATCCTTGTCTGATGGATGGATTGCACTTTGTTTTATCTGGATAAGAACCTTTAGTGGAGGGTTCGGGGCAATCTGGCACCCGGACCAAGGAGAAGAAGCGGTTGAGTGCTAGCTTGCTTTCTTTTATTGGGCGTTTCGCCCTATATACCGGTTTAACTGGAGTCTCCATTAATGGTGCAGTGGGACGGTTTCTTGCCTGTTATTGCACGAAGGGCCCGGGGCTGTGTTGCACCTGGGCCACCTTGATTATAGAAGTAAGCACATAAGTTTTCCATGTGTGTTAATCTATATGTTCTATAGGGTCCTACCAAATATTTTACACACAGTTTGTGTCCAAGAATGCCATCATTAATCATAACCACTGCAATAGGCATTTGTGAGTGTTAAAGGGACAGTTCAGTGGAAATTATCAATATTTGTTAAATTGTTAGTTTGTGTAATGCCTTCTTAGTTATTCTACATATTCTCTTCCATTTTGAAAAATCAGTTGATTTCATACCCTTTGCTGTTCCCTGCTGTTGACATTAGTGAGCTGACATTTCAGGTTCTAATGGTCCTTCTTCTTCCCAGGATGCACCACTTCCTTGGAATGTTCCTAATAGTAATTTCTACTAATTGGCTGTTGGACGGGTCAAACATGCTCAGATCTCTACTGAGCAACTGAATCAACTGAATCAACCCAGGCGCTGGGTCAAGGGAAAGACCATAACGGTCTCTACTAGGGGTCCTGCAAACAGAAAGTCAGTATTTCAGCTTCAGTTATTTATACACAGACAAAATGCTGACTTGGCAGATTAAGGTCATTGTGATGGAAAAATACTGCTCTTTTTTCTGAAAAGCATATGTATTTGCACTGAACTTCCCCTTTAAAGACTGGATTGGCAGCACCTGCAGCAGAGAAGATGTTTGGAAGACACGGTGCAAGCTATGTAATTTGATAAAGATGGTAATGACGTTTTTAATAGAGATGGATGAACTTTCTGAAGTTAGGTTCGTTTTCGAACTTCAGTAAAGGGATCCGAAAAGAACCAATTAGTCAATGGGGAGAAATAGTTCTAAAAATTTGGATAAAATACAGTTAAAATAGCAATGCTAACTAACTGTAAATGGCTCTGGGACCTGGGAAATGGTGTGGGGAACACGTCCATATCACCAAAACTTATTTAAACACTAACTTTCCCCACGATCGTTCGGTTGTCGAGTTAACGAACGAACGTTACCAAAATCGAACAATGCATTCGGGATTTATTGAAATCAAAGGCTACATTTGAAGGTTACCGTATGATACATTTGAGGGTTACCAAAATCGAAGGCTACATTTGAGGGTTACCGAACGATACATTTGAGGGTTTCCGAAATCGAAGGCTACATTTGAGGATTACCGAAATCGAAGGATACATTTGAGGGTTACCGAATGATACATTCGAGGGTCACCGAAATCGAAGGCTGCAGTTGAGGGTTACCTAATGATACATTTAAGGGTTACCGAAGTCTAAGGCTACATTCGAGGGTTACCGAACGATACATTTGAGGGTAACTGAAATCGAATGCTACATTTGAGGGTTACTGAATGATACATTTGAGGGTAACTGAAATCGAATGCTACATTTGAGGGTTACTGAACGATACATTTGAGGGTAACTGAAATCGAAGGCTACAGTTGAGGGTTACCTAATGATACATTCGAGGGTTACCGAAAGATACATTTGAGGGTTACCGAAATCGAATGCTACATTTGAGGCTTACCGAAATCAAAGGCTACATTCAAGGGCTACTGAAATTGAAGGGTACAGTCATTTGAATGCTATATTTGAGGGTTACCGATCTGAAAATTCAATAATTATTGAAAATTATCGAAAATCCACAAGTTTGAAAAAAAAAAACAAACTTGTTTGGATAGTTCGGAGTTTGCACTCGAGTTCGAGTTAGGATCAATCCCTAGTTTTTAACACCATCCTGCGGACCAGGTATTAAATTTACATGTGTAAACGAGAGAAAGGTAGTTCCAAAAAATGTAGGTTGCAATGAGCCTGCAATAGAAATCTGCTAACTACTAATTAAAGGCTTTTCTAAAATATCTTTTGTTTCCTGGTAAATTTGATTTCTTATTAATATACTACAGCTGTTATATTGAGATTTGGACTTCTTTTTAGTCTAATGCCATGTACACATTGTGGCAATTCAGCTTGTGTAAAGGTGTCTGCCAATGTAAAGGTGTCTGCCAATGTAGTTTAGCAATCCATCTTGCTGGATCATTAATCATGTTGGGGAGCAATGGTCTGTGTTCTCCCCTCACTGTGGGGTGTCATGCACATTGGATGACAAATTCCCCCCTCCTTTGATCCCCATATGTTTGGGGATGGGAACAAAAAAAATGTGAACGAATTGTGAGCAAACGAGCAGTCCACGCAATACAATGGGATATTTTTGGAAGACATGGTTTGGAAGTTGTTGATTTTTTATTGCAATATTACAGCACAGAATGGATTTTCCCAATGTTAATAAATGTCAGTCTCTTCCAACTAGGCACATGAGCCTGTGTGAAGTTTTGAATCAGATTGTCAGTGTTCTTTCAGTCAAGTCACTTGAAATATGAAAATCTATTTGCCTGACCTTGATGATTTTTTTGAAAAAGGAACCAGTTGGGATGAGCTTGATTAGTAGATTAGTGCTAGCGGCATGTTATCACATTGGGTGCTCCCCAGTGCTCTTATCTGAAATCTCTATCTCAAATCCAAGCAGAGTATCTAATAATTTTATTGAGTCTAAAAACAGAATGAACCCATGTAACCGAGAAGCTAATTTTATCATTAGATGCAACAAACATGCTCATTCTAATCGAGTTAAAGTCATTTAATTAGAGAAATTGCTGTTTTACAAATCCGAGGTCTTTGATAATTATGCATAGACTAGGTGTGAGAATAGGAGCCTACGTTTATTTTATTTAACTAGTAATAAAACAAGTTATTATCCTAGAAGAGGGACTAGCAGTGATCATCAGGTTGAATCATGTCTCACTTTCAATTAATAGACAAGGCAGCTAGAAAGCTTAGGGAGAGGGGGGCCAAAAGGAGCAAAAAGCCCTCCACTGAGCATAAAAATGGAGAAACACCTTCTTATAACAGAAGGCATCTTGTAGTCTCATGCTATATGAATAGCATTGCCCACAAAATCTAGGAAACAAGAAGTAATTTTTTACTCCCAGGTTCCCCCAGAGTAAGGGGCGGAGATATGCAAAATACTCCTTTGTGTCCAGAACCGCTGGCTAATAACATGCAATAGAAATAGAAACAGAAATATGGACCAAAAGGAACTTTCAGTGAGATTTAATAAAAGTTCTTATTGTTAATAATGGAGCTCATTTTGCCCCAACCAATCAGATGTAATTTAGTATTTGAAAGCTAACATCTGATTGCGGCAAAATTAGCCCCATTTTTAACAAACTTTTATTACAGTGCACAGATCACTGTCGTTTCCTACATGAGTTAGCATAATAAAATAAATAGTATTTTAGGGATATACATTAAATTCACTTGGCAATTGAGTACCACTGTTTTAAAGTAAGCCTTTAGCAAAGAATAAACACAACTACCAAACTCAGTGGTTAGAGATGGACAAACTGGACAACATTTTAAGAAATCTTTGAAATTTTATGTATATAGAGACATTTCATTTAAAGTCTATCATCAACAGTAACTTTGCTTATTAAAAACCTGGGAAATGGCATGGGGGATATGTACCAATGGTTGAAATATTTAGAAAGAAAAGAAATGCTGTAAAACCAAAAGCAATGCATTTATACACATGTGGGTTGGCATTGCCCTGCAAATACAGACTGGATTCATTATTTCTAGCATGTGAATACGAGGCAACTAGCAATAGTGTTTACAGGTCCACAAAATGTTTCCTCTCCAAACCAACATTTTTCATTGTAATAATAAGCTTTTAGAATGCACTAAAAATAAATTCTGTTGCTATTCACGTAACTTACAAAGAGTAAGATCCACATTATAAAAGTGTTAAATCTCACATATCTTTGTAAATGGAATTGATTTAAATTATTCAACTTGATTTTTTACAATGGAAATGGTAATGCCCTCCATTATTTCCTTTAAATGAATCATTCATATATTCCACAAGGAAAGTAAACTGCATAAAATGTAAGTTTGCCCCTTCTGCTAATTCATCTTTTTTCATTCAGATAAGATTGAAATTTGCATAGACTAGACCCTTGACTGCAGACAGGTGCAGTGTTGGTAACAGATGCAATGTCACATGAATATTCCCACCATAAAGCAAGACTTGTTTATATAGGGAGAAAATATGGAGTAAAATCAGTATGGTGTACATTTTGCATAAAACAATCTTATCTTTAACATTTTTAAAGATTTGAAAATAAATATATGCCAGCCAAAGCCTTGGGTTTTCTTTCTTTCTTTCTAAAGGTAAAATCTAATATTTCACAGGAGATTTGTTGGTACTCCACCATAACAGTGTATCTGCTCAGGGAATGCAAAATAGCATTATGGATTTAGATGGGTTTAGAGTCTAGAGGCATTTACTATGAAACAGTGGGTAGATTGGTTTCCTGTGGCATCTTATCTGAGGCAAATAGAGCTTAAAGCTGGGTACACACCATCCAATAATTCGACTGGCCGACATTTCAGTTTATTGGTCGGTCAGGCCAAAATATTTGATCGTTCCTTCATATGGCTGCGAATGACCATCGACCAGTTGTTTATCCGAATCGGCCAAACAAACGATCAGATGCGTCCAAAAACCCTTTATGGACCACACGCCAGGTCTCAGCAAACTGCCGGACATGGCTACTTTTGCCATGACCTACAATCCTTTGTCCTGGCTGACCGGTCTTAAGAGCCGAACAGTCGGTCGGAACAAAGGATTGGCACATGTGAACCCCCCTTAAGTGACACACTAGCAATCAAAAGTTCAATCATCATTTGTCAGGGAATCTTGGCAGCTAAATGGACATTACGGTTGATACCCCATCTAGTCTCCTTTCAGTTGGCTGTTTAAGGCTAGGTAAACATGGGGCCATATTTATAAAGCCGCGGTATCACTAAAAAGCGACTGTAAGGATCGGTATCGTAAATTTCCGATCGTTAAACCAATCGGAGATTAACGATTGGTTTAACGATCGGAAATTTATGATACCGATCGTAAGTTTGCAATACCGAAATCATAGATTTACGATCCCCATAGAATACCATTGCGGTAGTTTACTACCGCACAGTATTCTACGATCGAACATTCGTTAATTAATGAATGTTTGGTCGCAAATGTACGATCACAATCGTACATTTACGACCATGATCGTTAATTAACTAACACAATTGTAATAATGCTAAAAAGCGATACCGCGGGTTTATAAATATGGCCCATGGGGTGATATTTCTGCCAAACAAACAATATTTTTTTTTAGCGGGCACTTTTAGGCTGAGGACACACTACAATGCACCAAATAGCGTGTGCAATCGCAAGACTTATTGCACATGATTGTGTGATTTCTGTGTGTTCGCGCACATTGTTTCGCATTTGCGCATGCGTTTTCGCTATTTACAAAGAGAAAATGCATGCGATTGCACAGAAAAATGCTTAAAGGGTAACTGTGGTCTCGAATTCTTCCAAACTAGTAGGAATGATATAAAAAGCCTTCCATTGTACCTTCAAAATAAAACCAAAATCACATCTCTAGATAAAATTTGTGAGAATTATTGCTGGAAAGGTTCAGCATTATTACTTCCTGCTTTCAGCCATGTGACCAGCTTGTAGTCATGTGACCAGCCTCTGTCTGCATTAATAGGCTCCCCTTCTTAACTGTCAATTTTTTCCCCAGGTACTTCCTGATTTCTCCAGCATTAAGTCATAACTGAGCATGCTTCTCCCCTGGGACAGACAGGCGGGGCAGAGATCAGGTGATGTGACTAAGGGCTCGTTCACACTACATCAGTTTCTATCCGTTTTTCAAACGCAGGTGCGATTAAAAAAATGGACAGACAGTCAAACCCCACAGGATTTCATAATATCATTCACACCTGCGGCGTTATAATCCATTCCAGTCGGTTTAAAAAACGCACTGCATGCAGCATTTCTGTCTGTTTTTTCATGCATTTTCTATAGAAATCTATGGAATACACATTGTTAAAAAATGGATACAAATGTATGAAAAAAATGGATACAAACTGACAGAAACACATGCTGTGCGTTACTGTCAGTTTCTAGTGTGAACGAGCCCTTAACCTACTGGAAGGAAGAAGTTTGAACATGTTAGATAAAATCGCGGGATTAATCGTGAGCAAATACATGTGCCCAAAAGCGGGAAAAACCTTAGTGTGGCCTAGCCCATAACTATGCAATTTATTGCCCATTCTGGAAAAATGCCAGATCTGAACTTTGACCAACTACTGTATACTGGTTAGATGGTCAGAATTCCACCAGTGTCAAGTAAAGACAGCTATACATGCAGTGATATTATTGTGTAGTTTACCCATCATATACAATATTATTCATGCCAATTCCATACAATAGAAGGACATAGAAGAATAGAAGAACATAGAAAATATAATCAATCCACATTCTTAGGCCCCATCCAATATCATATTATTTGCACACTGGCATTCATTATAATTAAATAACAATTCCATCATGTCAATTCCATCACAGACCAAAAGGACACATTTCAGTCACACTAACAATAGGATAATCATACAAATAGCTGAATGGCCTCCTTGAATTTAAGTAAAGATACAAAGTCTTTGAGTGTCTGTACTGTGGTCTCAGCATCACTTAAAGGAGAACTAAACTAATTTTTTTACACTCCAGAATCTGAACACATGCCCTCTAAAAATACCAATAAACTACAAAATAGCAATACAGTAAATAGCATTAAAGTAAATGTTACCAATTGAAGAACTGGATGAAATTAATGAGTGTATGTACAGTGACTGGCCACACCCCTGATCTCAGTCACATGCTCCCTTGTCTATTCTGTCCTGTAAAAGGATTGGCTAAAGGTGTCTAGTGGGTGTGACCAACTGTAAAAAGTTCCTGCAATATCTTAGGACTGAGCATGTGTAAAGAACATAATGGTCAGTGACCACACTGTGATACTCGAACACTGGGAAATAAGACACAAACCTCATGTTAGAAAGTTACATTTCTCAACAATTATATTAAAATGAGAGGTGAGACACTGATTACTGCTTTTATAACAAGGAGAACTGCCTTCCAAGTCAATGTCGTTCTGAGGCTTTAGTTGTCCTTTAATCTTAAATGTCATAATGGAGTTTTATAGAGAGGGAGGGATGATTGCTTGTGTGCTCTGGTTAATATAAGTCATATGGAGTTTTTTTTTAGAGAGGTAGGGGTAATTGCAATGGCTACTCTGGGTATTATATGACATAATAGATATAGGGAGGGTGATTGCATTGTCTACTGCTCATAACTCTTTCTTGTTGTACTGTAAATGTGATTCTGCTGGACTGGCAATCACAGTGACTTTTCCCAATTGATGATACATAAATCCTGTTTAAGATCAGACATATTTTTAATACACATGAGCCAAAAAGCCATAAGCATATCTCATACCATTATGTAAATGGTGTTCAAATAAAATCATCCGTGAACAGATTCAACATGCTCACTGACTGTTTTTATTCCTTCATTATACCAATGCCTATCCATTCTTATTCTTGCTGAAAAACTATTTAAAACATTCACTTCATGATCCCAACTATGCAGTGTATTTGTACCCACAGTTAATGTAGAGAAGATACTAGTGCGTTAACCTTTTACAGTCACAACAGTCACAAACCACACCATCTATTTAAAATTAGAAATACATGAATGTCTGGCAAATAGCCCTATTGACAATTTCTATCCATATCTAACTGCAGTAACTTAGTGAAAAGGTAAAATCTAATTGGTTAACTGCCCAATTTTAAACATCATTACTGATTTACATCAGTATCTGCCTGCAGTACAGGGGGGTGGGAAATGTGGTGAGAACAGCAGGGCTTGGTATTTTTAAGATTTTACTTATTTTACAAATTAACGTAAGATACGCTTCTTGCAGAGAGCATTTTCTAATTGGTTAGGCCTAGGGCCCAAGAGGGTGTAGCTAGCTACAACAAGGAACAGTTTGAACTTCTAAATTCTAAATCATTGCTTTGAAAGATTAACCCAGTGGTGAGGACGAAGGGGTGCCCTGGGGGTTGTTTTTTAATGTGAGATACTAAAGAAGTTTATATAACGAAGTAAAATCAAACAAGTTTTCTTGGAAAATAATAACTAAAATAGTGACTTAAAAGAAATAAGGATATATATATATATATATATATATATATATATATATATATATATATACCACCATATAAATTCACTTGTGGGCCTTTAACACAGCAGGCATTTATTGTAGATACATCTATGTGTTTCGACTAGTTCACTTAATCTGCCTGCCTACTATTATCCATTTGGCAAATGAGCAAAGCTGTATGCAGGAAAAGCAGTGGAAGATACCGTATATACTCGAGTATAAGCCGACCCGAGTATAAGCCGAGGTACCTATTTTTACCTCAAAAAGTAAGAACCTATGATTGACTCGAGTATAAGTATAAGAGGGTTGAAATTATGGGAACTCTGCTGTCCATAAAAAAGCCTCATTGGCACTCCAGATGTTTTGGAAACTACAACTCCCAGCATGCTTTATTAGCTGGGAGTTGTAGTTTCCAAATCCCTTTAGTGCAAGGAATGAGGTTTTTTATGGACAGCACCCCCCACCCAAAAACATTCCCCCTTAGAGAGCCCCCCAGTTCAGGGAGGTGGTAAATCTTTACAAAATCTGCTGCTGCTTACCGGTACTTCTCTATGTAACCAGCTACCGGTAACTTAGTAATTCTCTGGGTCCAGGCTGGCACTCTGCAAGCTGCGCTGCATGTCCGTACTCGGCGGCTGTCTAACTTACTGCCGGACAGTAAGTTAGACAGCCGCCGAGTACGGACATGCAGCTCAGCGTGCAGAGTGCCAGCAGGATCGAGAGAATTAAGTTACAGGTAGCCGGTTACATAGAGAAGTACCGGTAAGCAGCAGCAGATTGTGAAAATTTACAATGACCCGAGTATAAGCCGAGGCTTATACTCGAGTATATACGGTAATATATTCACATACAGATTACTGTCTAGTGATTCCAGACATACATATTCTATTAACAAATAGCTATTTGTGTAGATGAAACCAGACTAATACTAGTTCACTAAAACTGGGTACACACAGTACCAATCTTTCAAGATGGTACTGATTTGGACGGATCATTCAGATTTCGTGGTTCCGTGTTGGATCCGGGTCCAACTCGGACCCGGATCCAACACGGAACCAAGAAATCTGAATCCCATCTCTACACTACATCAGTGTATCAAAATGTATTGTGCAAACAACAATAAATGTTAATCTATGATCTGTGTCTGTCTATTTGTCTATCCGAGTTATTTTTTGTAAAGTAAAACCCCTGTATTCAGGTTGGCACTATGCAATATATAAGTAGGGTTTGAGTTGTAGTTTGGGCACTCTGTCTCTAAAAGGTTCGCCATAACTGCTCTATACTTTAGTATAGGGAGTCAACCAAGACCGAGGAAAACAAACACAGAGGAAAAAAATAGATACATTTTTCAAAAATGCTTCTGGTTGAGATTTTCCATGTATCACTCGATACACAAACAGATGGCAGAACAAAGCTCAGATTAGAGACCTGCAGGCAAAAACATAACCCTCATTTGAAATAAAACAGACACCCAACCCGCACCCACAAAACTGCTTTGCGGGTGTGTTCCATTACTGCATCCGACCGGACCTGCAAGTAGCCAGACCCACCACCCAACCCACAACCTCTAAACAGATCTTCTAAATATATGAATCTCTGCCTCTATGTAGGTTTTTTCACCCTATCCTATTATTATTAATATTATTGTGGATTTATATAGCGACAACATCTTCTGTAGCGCTTTAAAATTACAGAAGATGTACAGAGAGCTTACAATATAAGAAATCCAATTGACTAGCGGAATTGGGACATCTGATTGGCCATTCACACTTCCTTTCAATGCAACCAGCTCTGTGGTTTCCTGGCTGCATAGTTTTGTTGCGTATCTCATATTAGCTTGTGTGTTGGGCAATCATTCGTTTCATAACAATTTTTCCTGCTCCTAAAACGTGTATACCAAGTATATCAAAATTGACCCAGATGTTTGGAAGTTTCTCTGTAAAATAAATACATACATTAACTTTTATATATACAGATTCAGAAGCACTAGATTATGCCATATATTTTGTCTCTTACCACAGATACATTTCAAGTTCAAGCACTCTATTGTCATTGTGTAACACAACACAACGAAATTACTTTTTATAATAACCCCACGGTGCATATAGTGATAGTAACAAAGGGCCCTATTTATAAAAGATCGGTATCGTTATCGTAAAATACCAATCGTTATCGTAAAATAACGACCGGGTTTTTACCAATAACGACCGTTATTTCCGAAACGAACGTTATTTACCGATAACGACCGGTATTTAACGATATCGTTAAATTCCGGTCGTTATCGGTAAATACCCATCGTTATCGGTAAATAACGGCTGTTATCGGTTAAAAACGGTCGTTATTTACGATAACGATTGGTATTTTACGATAACGATACCGATCTTTATAAATAGGGCCCAAAGGTAGAAAGGGAAGAAATTATACAAGTATGCCAGGTATACAGATATTTAAACAATCTGTACAGTGTTCATTATTACAGAGAGGATTTGAAAAGGAGTGTGATATCAAGAGGAGCCATTCAAATCTCCCACTGACATTGACATTGATGTTGTAGATTAGAGATGGCCGGTTCGCGGACCCGAACCCGGATCTGCCGCGGATTTCTCCCGTCCGCGAACGGCGGATTATTCCGGACTTTCCGGACTTCCGAACTTCCGAACTGCGGATTTTTTTTTTTTACGAAAATTTTCGAAAATACGAGTATCTCCGTAATTACGAGGATCTACGATACTTGCGGGGTACGGAAAAACCGAAGATCCTCATAATTACGAGTATTCTCGTAATTACGAGAATACTCGTAAAAAACTAGTAATTCATGTAAATTTTCAAGACGGAGCAAGCCACATGATCCAAATTAGCCAATGGCAGCTATCATAGTTACAGAAAGCCTCGTTTTATTAGGGAAATCTTCGTTTTTACGGGAATCCTCGTATTTTCGAAAAATACCGTTTTTTTAAAGTCACGCTAGCGGACTGTACTTTTTAGGTATTGTTGGCATTTATACGTGCTTCTAAGGCCATTACCCAGGTCCCTGAGTGGTTAAGTGTACGTTACCAAGGCTATTTAGACCACTTTTAATGCGGATTTTGCCGAACTTTCATTTTAATACGTTTTAACGGGTCCGCTCGCGGATTTCGAATTTTCGGATTTTTTCGAAAATCCGCGGATCCTCGCGCGGACCGGATTTTTCGAAGTTCGGAACTCTATTGTAGATGTCTCATCCTGTATGATTATCACTTATCACATTGTGAGTCTATGAATATGCTATGAATGCTTATCTTGTATTACAGACTAGTTGATAATTATAGTGACACTGCAATGTACATATCAACTCTATTGCAGCACACTTTTACAGTTCTAGGTAATGTACCCTTTTAAAATTAGGTAGAGCTGGTTCATGTATTTAAAAAAGATGCTCCCAATGAGCCATTTTCTTTCATGTCTTTTTTGGCTTGTAGGGCTATCTTGTTAGCTTGAGCTACCTTGTTACCTTGAGTGATCCACTAGACCAGTTGACGTTATTCTACCACGTTTATATATGTATGGTTAAGAAATCCTAAGAGGCAGATTGTTACCAAATTACATTTTTCTAAATGTTTGCAAGCGCGTTCTGCTTGGCACTTAATAATATTTTATCCTCTAATAATTTCAGGCATCTGTGGGTGTTTATCCTTGCAGCAGAACAGGAAGCTCTGTATACACAGGGACCTTTGTTTAAATAAACAATTTATAAATCTTATATATCAATTCTGTTAAAGTCACTCACATTCAAGCAGAGTCAATCTGTTTGATATAAGATTGTCTATTATATGGGAAGGATAGAGGGCACAACTGGGATTGCAGGGGTTAGATATCTGATCAGTCCTTTAATACATAATTAATAATCAAGTATCAATATAATTTACCCCATGTGCACTAGGTCACTGCTTTTAAAGCCTGGACGAACAAAATGGTAATACATTGGACCTATTTTATTCTAATATTTAACATTGGATGGCTTGTTTTTTTTAAATAGCCCTGTAATGTTTATCTTCTGTAATTATCCTGCGTTAAGAGAACGCCCAATCAATTACTCATTTATAATTCAAGAGCTACATCCTATGTTCTGGACCTCACCTGTTCCTTCTTTTTAAGGCTGTACCAAATTGTTGGTTTGTCCTTGTAATGGTTCTGCTATGGGTTATGAAATGGATTTAATGTCTTAAGGTTCATACACACATGCTATCACTGGGCCAACCTACAACACACAGTGGTGTACTGAACGGCCTACTTTTGTTTAAAGGGCAAGTCTAGCCCTCAAAAGAAAAAATATATACAGTTAAATCCCCCCCCAAAACCCTAAACCCTAGAAATCTGAAATATATAAAACTAACGGGAAAACCTGCACAGTATACTGTTGCCCCTGTTTCAGCTTCCTGTTCTCCAGTTAGTAACTGTTAGTTATGGATTTGACAGCTGACTGAATGCTAATCCCCTAAACTGCCTCATCTGAGCATGCTCAAGCTCAGAACCAGGTCACTAAAATGCTCAATTTCCACAAGGCATCCAGAAGTATAGCAGGCATACAGTAATGATTCCAGAGGACAAAGAAGGATATATGAACATATTTTAAAAAGCCCTTTCTTTCTAAAAGATATCATTATGAGGGTGGAGTTGTCCTTTAATCCTCTTTTTATATTTAGTAATTGTTTCTGTATTTGGATTTATGAATTTCTTAATTGGGAACAAGTCAGTAATATTTCCACAAGTTTTCGCCTCATTTTCGTATTTCTGTTCCTGCAGTTGAAATTTCTATTACATTAGTAAATCATGTGAACCCATGCTTATGCTGTTCATTTAGATTAAGATATGTCGTAGTAAGCACAAGATTAGGGACCGGTATATGATAAATTGTTTCAATCTGCCTGTTAGCTGTGAATGGAACCAGACAGAATTCTCTGCAGTCTATCCTTCTTCTCCTCTGTAACAGAAGCTGAAGCAGTTTCTGACGAGAAAGTCAAGTAGGTGTTGTCTATGAGTCCATGGTAACTTGGAGCACTGTATATTGATTTATAATGCCGCACACAGTATTTGATATTGCATTATTAGTGGGTGCAGCAATTTTCTTGACTATGTTTTGTCATGTTTTTTAAGGGGTAGAAATAAATGTCTTTGTTACTCTTACGTTCATCTTCTATAGTTTTGTTTGTTTTTAGGGGGATTAGTAAGAAAAATGGGAATTATTTCAATGAAAAATTAATTTCCGAGAACTGAATCAGAGTGACATTTGGAGAAAAAACGAGAAGTGCAAAACTTTGCCTGTGTGAAATTATTTATTTGGAAGCAATTTAAAATCTTTAAGTTGGAGCTATCTCAACTGCGCTTCCCTTCTCCAAGCTGTTATAGAAGTCTGATAATTATGGAACATTCTGTTAATTAGCTAAATCAATGTGAATAGTTAACATAAGGCCAAACTTTCATTTCCAATCATACAGTATGTGAGGGTGTATGATACAGTAATATGTATCTAGTGTGCACCAGTACAAGGCAGTATAAAACTGGCTAGCACTGGGGGTTTCAACCTTAGTCCAGCAAAAAAGTTTTATTTTGCTAGCTATATTAACATGTTTTATCTAGACGAGGCAACAACAACCCCACAATAACACGAAAAAGAATGTTAAAGGGCATGTGTCCCCCTTGAAATATATACTTAACTTCAGGGCCCCTCATTAATCCCTGAGATCACTATACTTACCTTTCTCCCTATGGCCCTAAAGCTCTCTTTTCCTTTTGGTCTCTGCCTGTAAGCAGTCTTTAGTCATTATGTCATTGCAACCAGGAAGGAGGGACGAAACAAAAAGAGGACAGTGGTGGAGATCGGGAGGAATAGAAAGCATCAGGGACCATTGTGAGAAATATAAGTAAAATGATCTTAAGTTTTGGAGGGCCCTGAAGGTAAGTATAGCTTGGGTGAAGGGGGTGGTGGACATGCCCTTTAAAATAATTTAAGTGAAAAAAGAGATTTGAAGGAGAACTAAAGTCTCCAGACAACATTGTCCCAATAGACAGAGTACATTCACAAACATAAAACAAGCTGTGTCTCACCTCTCCCTTTGCTGTGGCCATTGGGTAATTTATGAAAATAACCTAATAAGTAATAGGGGTCAGCTCCCACAATCCACCTTAGCTTGGTAAACCCTCAGTCTGTGTACAGGCACATGCTCTGTAGTGCTCAACAGATCAAAACATGGAAGTTGCAGCCTTGCTTCCTAGAAGCTGACAGCCAAGAACATTATAGAACAGAGATCATCCCTCTCCCTGACACAGAACAGGGATTTCAGTTTTTTCAAGTCTGGGTAATAGAACCTGCAACTTGTACATTTACTCTGTCTTGCTAAAAGTTCTTACCTCTAGGCTAACAGAGATAATATTTAGAACACTGGTACATGTAGAATTATTTACTATGAACATAATGTAAACAAAAAATAAAGGAAACTCTGGGGAACTTGCAGCCTTCTGAACTGTGTGTTTCTAATACTGGCATCTTAAAAGGTGAGCCACCACTGAGTAAGCTAAACACTTAGGTACATTTAGGAGCTTCATCTTTGCTTGGGACCATGGCCAGATTAAGATTGGTGGGGGCCCCTGATCAAAACATTTTTTGGGGGGCCCAAGTATTCACGACATATAGGCACATAGACATGGGTAAACTGCTGGGAACACATATATGGGTAAACTGCTGGGCATACAGATATGGGTAAACTGCTGGGCACACAGATATGGGTAAAACTGCTGGGCACACAGATATTGGTCAAATTCTGGGTACAGAGGCATGGGTTAACTTCTGGGCACACAGCCATGGGTAAAACTGCTGGGCACACAGATATGGGTAAAACTGCTGGGCACACAGATATATGGGTAAACTGACGGGAACACTGGCATGGGTAAACTGATGAGCACACGGGCATGGGTAAACTGATGGGCACACAGGCATGGGTAAACTGATGGGCACACAGATATATAGGTAAACTGATTGGCACACACAGAAATATGGGTAAACAGCTTGGCACATACAGATATATCTGTAAACTGCTTGGCACACACAGATTTATTGGTAAACTGCTTGGCACACACAGATATATGGGTAAACTGCTTGGTACACACAGATTTAAAGGTAAACTGTTTGGCACACAGAGATATATGAGTAAACTGCTGGCCACACACACTGTACTAATAACCCCCTCCAGAAAAGACCCACCACAGGGAAATAGGTTTCTGGAACTTACGTTTGTTGGTGTGAAAGGCTCCAAAAATTCGGGAAACTGTCTGGGTTGGGAGGGGGCGGAGCTCTGTGCTCCGATTGGCTGGAATATCCTGAAGCTCTAGCTGGAGGAGGGGTTGCTGCACACAAACTGAGTGATCCGACCCCTCCTCCTCATCCCCTGCTGAAAACAAAGGTAAACTCTGGGCTGAATTATAGGAGGCACTTTTTTTTCCATTGGTCAGTGGCAACAGAATATATTAAATTCTGTGGTGGGGGCCCTACAGTGGTGGGGGCCCTGGGCAATTGCCCCTTTTGCTCAATGGTTAATCTGGCCCTGCTTGGGACATAATAGACACAAAATAAAGTCTGGGGTAATGAACTTGTGACCTTCTGAATTGTGTATTTTTAAACCTGGCGCCTTACCCAGTGCACCACCACTGAACAAGCAAAGCACCCTGATACATTTGGAAGCTTTATTTTTTACTAAATGATTCCTAAAGAAAATGGAATATGGAAGTCCCTGATAAGACTTTGAAAGCTGCTTGTTACCCTGCAGTTTATTTTCCAGCAACTCACACTGACTGGTTAATAAGTTATGGTAACAATCAGCTTTTCAAAGTCTCTTCAGGGACTTCCATATTGGTGTATAGAAAGCACTGTGCATAGAGAAAGTGAATACTGGGGTCAGGGAGCGTGGTTCTTTAAAGACTTCATGGGCTGTGGGTAGAGATGTCCGAACTTTGCAAAATCCGGTCCGCTCGAGGATCCGCGAATTTATTCGAAAATCCGCGAGCGGACCCGTTAAAATTAAAAATACCCTTGAAATAACGAGATTTTTCATATTTTCGAAAATTTTCAAAATTACAGTTTTCATGTATTTTGAAGATATGTATTTTGAAAATACAAGAATCCTCGTAATTTCGAATATTTCGAATACGTATAGTAAGAAATCCTTGTATTTTCGAAAATTTTCGAAAATACTGTTTTCCCGTTCGCGAACGGGATAAATCCGCGGCGGATCCGGATCCGCGAACCGGCCATCCCTAGCTGTGGGTTGTACTGGAAACAACAAGGAAGGCTTCTTATTTACAGAATCTATTTCTCACATGTACTAAATGCAATGTACCAGAGAAGAATCTTACAATGTATAGGTGTTCTGGGGAGAAAAACTTTCACATTAGGTTTTAAAAATGTTTAGTTTAGTTCTCCTTTAACAAATGTTTTTAGTTTTTGATTTGTTAAGTGAAGCGTTGAATGCTGGCTGTGCCTGACTTAAAGGGAAGCATGGTAAGGGGAAATATAAAGAAATTTCCAAACAATAAAACTTACAGGTAATTTGGACTACTGTATGGCATTTTCTATTCTGTACATGTACAGTATACTTGTTAAAGGGATTATTTTATTCCAATAGGAAACCATATTAGTGTTCCTATTAATGTGTCATGATCCAGTCCATTTTCAAAGATGCACACACTTCTGTCTGAAAATGCCCAAGTTTGTATTATAATGATAGAAATAGGAAATGATAATGTGAAAGAAAACGCAATGAAAAATTGGATTTTATTGGGCCATCTACCAGACTATTAGGGATCTAAAATCTGATGTCCTTGAAAAATGCCAGGGTACATGGATAATTGAAAGAATGTGCGTACTGTAAAATCCATGTTGCATTTTCTTTGTGAACATATTTGTATACATAGTATTGTATGAGAGGGTTTATATTGGGGTTTTTATTTATTATGGTTTTAAAATGATGATAAAACACTTAACAGGAGTTACAATTTACTCATAAAACATTTGGGCTAGGTACCGAGAAATGCTATCGCTCTCTATTGCGCCCTTAAGGCATTAAAGATTTGGTCTACCGTTCTTCAATCAACTGAGCAGGAGCCAGGGACGTAGGTATATATATTTACCTTTTGCGCGATCCACTGCTGCAGAGATGAAAATCTCTGACCGCTTCTTGGTTCTTAGATTCTCATCTCTGCACTTTTCGAGTGAACTATTCGTCTAAAGAGCCACATGGCACTTTGGTTGCCATTATTTCAGTCTTAAAGCCTTTTAGACAGATAGTGGCTCCTGGTACATAGCCCTGTTAGTCTTTTCAATCAGAGCTACACATTTGGCAGCAAAAACACACTTGACGAGTTTTGCATTTGGGGTTATAAATCCAGTAGCTGTTTATACTGTGAATGGGACAATGAATTTGTGTTAAAGGAGGCCCTAGAAGTACTTGTAGATTGACTAGAGCTAGAGAGAGCAGGTGCTTGTTCTTTAATTAGATTGCCCCTAAGGAGACCAGAGCAAAATTGGTTTTCAGGTATGCAAAGAGTTATTTATATCAAGGACGTAAAAACTGAATAGATTATTTAGTGTTAGAAATTCAGAATTACTGGTATGAAAGTATAAAGTCCCTGTGCTAATTATTAATAATACATCTGCTACTAAATGTTGGTTGTAAGGATTTCTTTTTCCTTCTGAGACAAATTGTACGATTGGAAAAGGTTTCAGGTTTTTTTTAATCTCTGAATCATTTGCCCCCAATGGAGTGGTAAAACACTGAACTTTATGATGTTAGAACTTTATTCAGACTTTTTATAAAGAATAAATGCTAAAGGGATGGATATTTTCATTAAAATGCCAGCTTCTCCTGTGTTATTTTTCTAATATAATACATAAGTGTGATATTTTATAATGGGAGCTGCAGTGGTATATATCCTTATAAAAATTACTCAGCTATGTCACTAAGTGACTCATTTCTTATATTTCTTATATCCCACTACTCCGCCCATTTCAGTGTTCATGCCTGGACACTGCATTTTTTGCAGTGTTTAACTTCACTAACAGAACCTGCTGGAGCTGCTTCCTGTCACTTCATAACCAATGTCTCTCTCCTCCTCCACAAAGATTTGTTTAACCGTATAGATGCTGAGCTGGGATGTTCCTTTCTACTGGGTTTAAGTTACAGAAGGTAGCTTGGGGGATTTAAGGTGGAAATAGGGACAAGGCTAGAATTTAAAATGTGAATGGGGTGAAGGAATCTAATACTTATGTATTATAAGAAATAATGCGCCCCTTCACATTATAATATAAGGACATTACGCCACCTCGGAGTTCCCTGTCCTGTATAAAAGAACTTGGCCTACGGCCTTGTATCCTTAAATTACACTGTAAAGGGCGCATTATCCCTTATATAAAAAGTCCTGCTTGCAGAGATCTTGTTCTGCAGTCGACTGTCCATACTGGATATTAGGGAAGTAGCACATGACCCTCTACATTCTTTTAGGCTGGGTACACACCAGCAGAAATTTTCGGCCGACTGACCGATTCACAGCACTTTCGGTCGGTCGCCTGAACATATCTACCGCGACCGACCTCAATCGTCCGTTCGTCCAGATCGGACGTGTTGGTAAATTCGATTTCCCCGTGGGACTGCATGATCGATCTTTGGCAAAGGCCGAATTTGACGCGACCGACGGACATTTGTCCCAGTCCCTCTGTGTGTACCCTGCCTTTGGAGGAAGCATTTTATTTGACTAACAAGGACCAGTGTTCCCTCAGAAACTTGTTAACATGCAGGTTAAAATATGCACAACATTTGCCTAGCTAACTGGGAGGTGTGCTGCATTGGAGAGAGAGTGCAAGCTATACCAGCTGATGTTGGCATAACCTGTACCGGGCTAAGAAGATGCCCATCTTAGGGGTATTTCTCAGGGTCTTTTCCTTGGCACCAACAGGTAAGGACTTGATCAGTAACTTTATTAGTAATCACTTTTTTAATTATTATTGCAGGTTTATATAGCACCAACATATTCCGTAGCGCATTACAATTACATGTATACATATACATTTACCCTAACCCGATAGGTTGACACCTATCAGTATGTCTTTATGATTGTGGGGGAAACCGGAGTGCGCGTAGGAAACCCACACAAGCACAGGGAGAACATACAAACTCCTTGCAGATGTGTCCAAGGGTGGAATTGAACTCATGACTTCAGCGCTGCAATCCATCAGTGCTAACCACTGAGCTACCGTGCAGCCCACTTTGGACACTTTTTGCACAGCAATGGGGATCATTTATATTCATCATATCATGTGCATGTATTAATAAATGTATTTTTATTATCACTGTTTATATACTTATATATATTATTTTTTATATAGTTATATTTATATTTTTACATAGATGAATAAATATTAAAGGGCATGTCCAGGCAAAAAATTACTTTAGCTATAAATCATCTTCACCCCCCAAAGCCCAAACCCCACTTTCACATCAACAATAATTTCCAGATATGCCCCTGAAGTGACTTACCTGACCAGGTAACCTGACATCACGCCCAGTCGATTGACAGCCAAGACCAGGAAGTAAAGGAGCTGTCAGCACAGAAGCCCTCTGCTCCTTTTTTTGAGGTGGGGGCAGTGCCTAGGCAGCGGGGGACAATCTCCCTTTCATACCAATCACACAAAACAACTAGAAGAAAATATTGTCCACCCAAAAGGTGGATGGGTATTTTCAGTTGAAGATACAGGGTGACACAGAAGCTGCAACTAGAAAGCTAGAAACCAACATGCTTTCTTCCAATTTGCAGCATTGTTATGCCACCCAAATATCTGTATGGTAGTGAGAGCTATGCACAGTCTGCACAGGCCATTTAGCTATAGGAGGCTATGAGTAGAGAGGAAATCACAAAAGTCATTCCTACCCCACTGATTTATTAGGACTAAAAGCATAATATAAAAAACACATTTTATTCTGTACAGGTCTGTCTTTGTAATGTTGTATGATGGAGAGAGAAAATACAATTATGGATACTCAGAAAGTTCCCTTGAATAGAGTTTCATGGAGCCTTGAGAATTCTTTCAGGAAAATGATCTTGATGAATGAAGAATGAATAGTTCTGGGATTTTAACAATTAAGTAGAACACAGAGCAGATGCCATGTTCATTTATAATGAAATTCATTCTTTACCTAATATTTTGTGTCATATTTTAATGTTGTATGTTTAAAATTTTGTGTATAACTTTTTTGAAGAAATTGTTTTAGGGGTTTCATACCATAAAGATAATGTCTGGATATGAGTGTTTATTACTCATGTATGTTTCCTCTAACGTTGTATCTAGAAGCATTTTATTTGGCGATGCAGCAATAGATCAAACGACTGTACCAGAAAAGTAAACCTATTAGAAAAGGAGGAAAAGTCACTTGGAGAGTTTGTAGGTTTACACTATGAGTCTGATCTGCTACATTGTATGACATATAATTGGAGTGAATGAGGAACCCAGGGAGTAAGTTTGATATAAAGAAGTGAGAGCTGCAGTTTAATATAGTAAAATAAATATATATCCATATTAAAGGGTCCTTGACAACAAGAAAGGAAACGGACAGATATGTTTTACATATAATGTTTTATATAAAATGCCTCCTTTCATTTTCTAGAAAGTATATTTTACATAGAGGAAATATCTACTCTAAAACCAACATTAACCAAAACATTTAAGGGGAACTGTGGTCCAAAAATTACTTTTGGTACATTTATAGGAATTGCTCTCCTGAGAATTTTTGCAATTTACTTTCATTGTTTATTTTGCATAGTTTTGGAGATATTTACATTTTTGTGTGTCATATGGCAGTAACATCACCAGATCCCCTGCACTTCCTGCTCTGAAACCATGTGACAGTCACTCTGCCCTATGTTTTCTCCTGCCCCCTGGTCCCTCACACTCATGGGCCCCATGGCCCCTTCTTTGCAGGCTCCCCTTGGCCCCTTCCCTTACAGACCCATTTGGCCCCGCCCACTCATGGATGTCGTGACCATGCCCACCCACGGGTACATTAGTACCACCCACTCGTGGGTGCCATGTATCTGCCCAGTAATGGGTGCATTGGCCCCACCCACCAGCAGGTGCTTTGGCCTCCCCACTGAAACCCCTCCTACAGAAAACTGTGTGAAAACAGCCTTTTCAGGCTGAGCAAGAACTCTGTCTGAAAAGGCTGTTTTCACATAGTGGGAGAGTAGGGCTGTAGATTTCCTTACCTTCCCTGTGGGGATCTTCACACAACAGAGAGGGGGAGGGTCTTCCTGTCTCCCTCACCCACTAAAGTCTGAGGCTGTGCTCGCCGGCGGCGAGGTGGAGGAGCAACCTTAGGAATGTCACATGTCAGCCTGACACCCATTAAATTTCTGGTCAGTAATTTCTTTATATCTTGGGCTGTGGAGCATGTAGAGAGGTGGTTGATGGCTCGTTTTAAATGTAGGAAACTGGCCACAGTTCCCCTTTAATTATAGAGCATAGAAACATCTTACAACTGTCTATATGATATAGTTTAGGAGATACATGTAGCTGAAAACATAAATATTGAATTATTCTGCTAATTGGTGCAAATTAGAGATGGGCGAACTTTTAAACGTCAGTAATAGTTCAAAAACGAAAACCATTAAAGTCATTGGGGACAAATAGTTGGACCTGGGAAATAGACTGAGGAACATGTACATATCACCAAAACTTGTTTAAACCATAACTTTCCTCATGATTGAGCTATGTTTGAGCTTCTGCAATGAATTTTCGAGGGTTACAGAAATCAATCGCCACATTTGAGGGTTGTTGCCAAATTTGAGGGTTACTGAACGCCACAATTGAGGGTTATCGCTAAAGTGGAGGGTTATCAATTTGAAATTTCGAGTGTTCTATTATTATCGAAAAAAAGTCCCCGAGTTCCAAAAGTCTGAACATTCCTAGTTTGAAGACTCCAAAATAGTTCGAGTTCATAAAAAAACTCTTAAAATCCAACTGGAACTCGGGTTCAAGTTCAATCCATGCCTAGTGCTAATCAGTGAAAACTGATATTAGGACCTACTGTAAGCAGAAATTTCCAGGTGAGGCATCCCAGAGTTTATATACAAACCTAGATCTCCCTGCAAATATCTCATGAACCAGAGTAAACAATCTTGTGAACTTGAGTGATCATGGAGTTATTCTAATTAACTCTTTGTGCTCACATTTTGGGAGTATTGTGACTATTAGAGTTAATCATAAATATCTTACATATTATTATTATTATCTTTATTATTTAAAGGGTTTGGGAGAAAATGATTAATATCAATTATATATGCTTTTCTTGTTTACAGTAAGTTAAGTCAGGTGTTTTTTTCTTATATTGTTGTGGTCACACACATTATTATATATGATTTATAGTGCGAACATCTTCTGTGGCGCTTACCATACATAGTCATAGATTACAGTGTAATACATGTTATACTAAGTCCTACATATCATACACAGGTACATACATAAGTAAACAGAGTGAAGTTTTCACAGCAATACCATGATACAATAGGAAAGAGGAACCCTGCCCAAGAGCTTACATACTAGAGGATATGGGGGTGAGACATAAGGTGACGGGAATCGGTAGGCTGGTGGCTACCGATCGGTAGGCTGGGTAGTAAGAGGGTAATGTTTAGGCCAGGTTATATGCTAGCCTAAGAGATGGTGTTAAAGTAGTTTGAAGGTAAAGGACGTTTGAAGTTTAAAGAGGAACTGGGTCCAAAAAAGGATAGGTAAATTGAAGGATTGCTCTCCTGAGATTTTTGCAATTTATCCATGTTTATTTTACATAGTTTTGAAGATATTTACATTTTTGTGTGGATATGGCAGCAGCCTCACCAGATCCCCTGCACTTCCTGCTCTGAAACCTGTCAGTCAATCTGCCCTGTGTCTCCTCCCCTTTGTCCCCCTGGTCCCTCCCACTCATGGACCCCATGGTCCTTCCATTGCAGCCCTCCTTGACCCATTCCCTTACAGGATTATATTAGTGCGAACATCTTCTGTGGCGCTTACAATTACATAGTCATAGTTACAGTGTAATACATGTTATACAAGTCATACATATTACATACACAGGTAATACATAATAAGTAAACAGAGTGAAGTGTTTCACAGCAATACCATGATACAATAGGAAAGAGGACCCTGCCCAAGAGCTTACATACTAGAGGATATGGGGGTGAGACATAAGGTGACGGGAATCGGTAGGCTGGTAGGCCTACCGATCGGTAGGCTGGGTAGTAAGAGGGTAATGTTTAGGCCAGGTTATATGCTAGCCTAAAGAGATGGGTTTTAAAGGTATGTTTGAAGGTAAAAGTTACGTTTGAAGTTTAAAGAGGAACTGTGGTCCAAAAATGACTTTAGGTAAATTGGAGGAATTGCTTCCTGAGAGTTTTTGCAATTTATTTCCATTGTTTATTTTACATAGTTGAAGATATTTACATTTTGTGGTGTGATATGGCAGCAGCATCACCAGATCCCCTGACATTCCTGCTCTGAAACCTGTCAGTCAATCTGCCCTGTTTCCTCCCCTTTGCATCCCCTGGTCCCTCCCCTCATGGACCCCATGGTCCTTCCAATTGCAGGCCCTCCTTGACCCATTCCCTTACAGACCCATGTGGCCCTGCCCACTCACGGGTGCTGTGGCCCTGCCCACTCGCTGGAGCATAGGCCCCGCTCCCACTCGTCTGTGCTTAGGCCACTCCAACTCTTGGTTGCCTAGGCCCCACCCACCCACATGTGCCGTGGCCACGCCCACTCATGGGTGCCATGGCTCCACCCACTCGTGGGTGCTGTGGCTCTGCCCACTCGTGGGTGCCTAAGCCCCACCCGCTCACAGGGGCTGTGGGTCACTCTGACACCCCCCCTAACCCCCCCAAAGGCAGTGGAAACAGCCTTTTCAAAGGCTGTTTTCACATAGTAAGAGAGAAGGGCTGTAGATTCCCTTACCTTCTCTGCAGCTGCAGGTCCTTCACACAGCAGAGAGGAGGAGGGAATTACTGTCTCCCTCACACACTGAGGGAGTCTGAGGCTGTGCTCGCCGGCGGCACTGTGCAGGAGAAGCCTTAGGAATGTCATATGTCAGCCTCCCACCCATTAACTTTCTGGTCAGTCATTTCTTTATATCTTGGGCTGTGGAGCACATAGAGAGGTGGACTGGGGACGGATCCTGAGGACGGCTGCTTCAGCCAGCTGAAACGCGTAGATGTACCAATAAATTTTTGTTTATGAAGACCCACGAGTGCTCTAATCTTTGGAAGAATTGTACATAGAGGCACCGGGGCATTTTAACATTTCATGTGAGTGCGGGACCCACGGCATACTATTATTATATATTAATATATATATATATATATATAATTATATATATATATTTTGATGAAAAATAAGCAGGGAGATGTAACAAGGACTTAAACCTATGCTTCCATATGTAACTACAGGTTAGAGTGTAATTCTTTCTATTTTACTCTTATGTTTACGAGGCCTGCCCCAGTTTAACGGCACAGGCATCCAATGAAATTCCCATTACCCTCCGTAATCCTTACCTGTCTGGTTTCTGAGATGCAGTAACTCACGCTAAGTGATTACTGCATCACAAGAACCCGGAAAGAAGAGGAGCGCGGATGGTAAGTATTACATCTGCCAGAAGATCTTTACAATTCTATACAATTTCTATTATGTAACTAAAGTTCATTCATTGCTTTTAAAAGTTGTTCCGTCTACTGGTGTGACAGGTGGCAGCTATGCAACTTTCTTTATGTCAAAAGGTTTAGCTGGCAATAAAAGCAGATTTTATACAACTGCCCCATTTAATCACATGATCTGGGTAAAGCATTCAGTACTGTACACCTACATACTGTAGTAGTCATCCTTGTTCTGACTTTTAAGTGTTCAACTGTAATGTGATCAAACAAGTTGTCGCATTTCATATGTATGCTGTGCTTTCTTTTGACCTTTCTTCCTGGCCTTAATATTTCTGTGTTTGCATACAAACTGAACATAATATCCCCCGGGGCTTACTAACGACCAGATTCAGATTCGCGGAAGCTCCAATCCCAAGATGCACAGCAATCAAAGTGAAAGTAAAAGGCTCTGCCACCACACGGACTGCACAGATCTAACTCGGCTCTTGCTATAACAAATCCTTTATTACGCTCATATTAAAACCAAGCAAAGTAAGTGCAACATGGAGCTGATGCGTTTCATGTCGCTACGAACACTTCATCAGAGGCATCATCCATTTAAAAAACACCTTTATATAGAGGACACCCAGATGGAAAATCAATCCCACATCCAAGTGTGCGGGACCAGAAAAAAGACACAATATACCAGATATCCCTAAAGAAATATATTTAGGGTGTCCAAACATAAGATGAGGATATTAAAAACAATATTTTAAGAGACATTATAGAACATCATACACTCACAATGTATATGTTATACAAAAACACTGGTAAATAAAAACTATTCAATCTCTAAAGGAAATTCATTAATATACAGCGTGAGCTACAGAGAAGCTAGTTAGAACAAATATAATACATTCTCAAGGCACATTGTATCAATATTCACAAAACACATTGGGGGAGATTCAATATATGGCTTTTCCGTCTAAAACCCACGTTAACCCGAAAAAATTTCAGGTTAACATGAGTTTTAGACGGAATTTAGAGCACAGTGACATTTCCAAATGTTTTTGGAAACAGAGCTGTACCAACGATCCAAAACCCCTGCCGTTAAGGTTTGTGCTACCTCGTAGCGCGAAACTTAACAGTAAAGGTTTGGGAGCATTAAGGTCGCGTTCCTTACCTTAGCCCGATCCCGCGATGCAATAACTGACGTAATCTTGTTTACGTCAGTTATTGTATCGCGGGATCGGACTAAGGTAAGTAACATGGCGTGGGATATTGGATCTCCCCGATTGTATCAAAATAGACATGCTAAAAAACACAATATTAAGCACAAGCAAATGAGCTTATAAACTTCTACAGCATGGCATAAGCTATTGCTGTAAAAGGACTAGAGATGGCCGAACTTCATAAAGTTTGGTCCGTTCTCGAACCTTCGAACTTCAGTAAAAGTTAGAAAGTTCAAATTCAGTCCCATTAAAGTCAATGGGGGAGTGATAGTTTGAAAAGTCCGGGTGATTTACAGCTAAACTAACAATGGTAACTTGCTGTAAATGGCTGTGGCACCTGGGAAATGGTCTGGGGAACATGTCACTATCAACAAAACTTTTTTAAAGACTTCTTAAACACCAGTGGGCAATTGTCGAATTTTGCACAAGCTACATTCGAGGGTTACGGCCAATTCGAGGGTTACCGAACGATACTTTCGAGGGTTAGCGAAAATAGAGCCATAAATTTGAGGATTACCGAAATTGAATGGTACTTTTGAAGATTACCGAAAACAAACGATACTTTCGAGGGTTAGCGAACGATACATTCTAGGTTAGCGAAAATGATCCATACATTCGAGGGTTACCAAAAATGAACGATATATTCGAGGGTTAGCGAATTATACATTCGAGGGTTAGCGAATTATACATTCTAGGGTAAGCGAACGGCCCGTAAATTAGTGCGGAAGCCTGGTAGAAGCAGTTTTCTTTATGCTGCCGTTCCTTATACAAAAGATATTGGGATATAAGTAGAAAGTACCAATCCTACCTCCCTGGCCCAAGTACTTTTCATTGTATGAAAAAAGTTTTTACGCACTATAGTTCTCCTATAAAACTACTGCTCTGTCATATATATTTGTCTTAATATTTTTGTGTTCAAACTTATCTCTATACTGTTATAATGGGAAGCTAAACCCAATAAAACCACCAAATTCTCCCCCCGTACATAGTTTAATCCAACACAAAATAATAATATATTTACATATTAGTAGCCTATAGGCCCAATAAACCTGGCCACAAACCACTTCATTTTTACTTATGGAGGAACAAACTGTATTGTGCTAAAATATGAAAACTGCAAAAACAAGAACTATTTAAAATATTGACTTACCATTGGGGCATCAGATGATTTTTTTGTAATGCAAATAAAGTGCTAACAGTGGTTACTAAATTGTTAGCCTACTCTGCAACCACCTCTGCACCCCTAGGTACATGCCTGATGGTAAATCTGACCCTGAATGCAGTTCGCTTCAAATTAAGTGCATGTTTACACCTTTTATCAAGGACACGCTTTACTTGTAGCAGTTTAGCTTCTTTAGTGCAATAGTTTGACCAGTTCATTTACACATTGACATTATCTAAATCATAAATTTTGAAATAATCCTGAACATTGTAAAGGCAAATTGAAAATGTTCCACTTCACAGTTTACTCTTGTGTCTTTATGTTAAATTTTGAATTTAAAGTAACAAACTCTATACAATTTTACACAGGGTGTCATTTACCCAAGGCCAACACTAATTCATTATCAAAATAAAGGGTGAAATTCTCTAGATGGCAAATGGAAACCAATTTTGCTCATTTTTAAGGTAACGTAAGATTACTTATAACATTGATCATGCAGGCTTTAAATTGAATGGCCTTGTGTTGCAGTCTCAGAGGACAAGTAGAAATGTATTTAAGTCAATGTCATGGTCAATGTCAATAATTGACGTCCATTTAAAATTTACCATCGTGAGATAAATATATATACACACACACACACACACATGCACACACACACACACACACATATATTCTTCTCATTCTATTGAATGTTTTAGGTTGAGAAGTCCTGCGAGTGTTCAGTTTGAATAAATAGTATTGATATGGAGATTCACCTCCTCACATATCACTGCATCATCGATATATATATATATATATACCGGTTAAAACAGTCCCGAGTATAAACCGAGGTACCTAGTTTTACCTAAAAAAGGGGGGAAAATGACTGACTCGAGTATAAACCGAGGGTGTAACCCCCTACTAGTATTTGCCACTTAAGATGTTTGGAAACTACAACTCCCAGCATGCTTATTGCGGGAGTTGTGTTTTCAAACATCTTAAGTGGCAAATAGGGGTAAATCCTCCTTTATTTGTGCATACAGTATGCACAATAAAGAAGGTTTTACTCTTATTTCTAAGTATTGTGTGCCCTGGTGTCCCTGTGGTATTCTCCTACCTTGTACGGCGGCCGCTCGCTCCTCGCTCCACATCCTCTGCGCTTCAGGATGATGTCCACTACTCAGCCGCCGCAAAGTGAGAGGCCCTGGGTAGTGACGTCATCCGGAGCGCACTGAAGATGCGGATCTGCGGCCGCCGGACAAGGTGAGGAGAAAGATTGACTCGAGTACAAACCGAGGTAAGATTTTCAGGCTTTTTTTAAAGCCTGAAAACCTCGGTTTATACTTGAGTAATACGGTGATATATATATATATATATATATATATATATAATATATATATCTTAGCAACTGTGATCAGGGCCGTTTATAGCCATTTAAGTGCCCTAGGCGCCCTCCCTCCTACGTGCACCCAGCATTGACATGATATACTGTATGTACCTGCTTTCCATGTCTCCTCCATTGAATTGTTCACTCCTCACCCACTCTAAGTTAATTGGAGAGTTGGATGGAAGGAAGAAAGAGGCAGGGATAGGAGTCATGCTGCTAGTCACAGGGTCAATGTTATAAAGTCTGCAGCAGCTTTTACCTGGCAATTTAGAACTCTTCTCCTCAGTCCCTATTAGCTGAGCTCACCCCCCCCCCCCCCCCCCTTCCTTCACCTTCAGTTCATTTGCAAATTGCAACATTTGTTGCTATGTAGAGTGTGTTGAGTTCAGGCTCTGTACTAGATACAATGTTGCAGGTTACAGCAACAGTTCTAACACAGAAAGTAAAAGCTGACATGGAGATGTAGGGAGAACAACAGGCATCCTGGATCAACATAGGCGTCCTAGTTCTTTGCCTAGGTGGCCTATGCCTAAAAAAGGCCCTGACTGTAAGTACGGTATGCCTTTTGTTTAAGCCAAAGGGTGATAACTTGAAGCATGTAACAGTATGTTTCTGTTAATTCTGTTACTTCAGCTTAATAGGCATCTCCATATTATTGAGTACTTAGAAACAATACTGATTATCAGATGGCAGAGATGCAACTGTTGGAGATGAGAGACAGGTTTATTGAAAGGGGTTATAAACCAAAGAATCTTGAAGCACAATTACACAAAGCTAAAATGAGAGTCAAAGAATCGGTAGTGAGGTCCGACAATCAGACGAAAACAAGTGACCAAAAATTGTTGACTTTTGTTTCTGATTTTACTCCACATGCTTCCATTGTCAGGAATTCTATCAATAAACATTGGGACATCATCCAAAATTATCACTCCTTGGTATCAAGTGGATTACAGATACGTTTTGCGCATAGGAGGGGTCCGAACTTGCGGACCTAAAACCGGAGACTTCACAAAAAGCCCAATTACTATTGGGTCCTTTGAAAAATGGGTGCTATAAGTGCAAAGGTTGTCAAACTTGCAGATACATGTTGCCTGGGGGAGATTTCCCACACCCACAAATGGGAAAAAGGATGCCGATTCGACAAAGATTGACTTGAACAAGTTCATACGTCATCTACCCCATTACATAACCTTGCGTGCTGGGGTACGTGGGGAAAACAACGACCACGCTACGGGAGAGGATGGGGAACCATCGAACAGCAATATGTGCAGCTATAACCTCTACCGATGTGGTTGGTAGAGACTCAATGGAGAACACAAATGGACTTAATAACAAATATGAACAATCTGTGGCTAAGCACTTTAGAAGTGCTGGACATAGTCTGGTGGTTTTCAGATGGCGAACCATCAATCAATTGAGGGAAAATAAATGGGGTGGTGATAAGGACAGAGAACTATTGTAATTGGAAACACGTTGGATCAGAAGACTTGGCACCCCGTCCACAAAGGGTCTAAATGAAATGGCATCTATCTCATGTTTCTTATAATTTTTTAATGTGTATATTCCCCAGTTTTTTATGTATAGTTAGAGCGGTAGTTTAAACTTATCCCAGTTCATTAGGTATGACTAGAGTTTCATACATATGTCACATATTTATTATAATAGATCTAAGTGTTAGATTTCCCTCTCTTGGGCTTAGAGGCAGAGTTTGGGTTGTTCATACATAGGTCTGATAGTAACGATATGTGGGTCTTTGAATTAATCTGATTGTATCCCGGCCATACTATATAAGAGGTAGTTTGGGCTGTGATGTTAATACCCTAGAGGAGACCGCTAGTTTACTTCGGCATCCAATGGGCTTGATGGGATTTGTAGTTTTAGAAGGGGGACGGCCCCGATATATAGTTGTAGTCTTGTGGTAGGTTCCGAGTAGTCACATTGGCATCTTAGATACTCCAATGTAAGTTATACAATCCGGTTTGGCTAAAGTTTACATAGCCGGTGAGAATCCTGTCTAACGGCAGAGATGATCCGCCTGATGGGTTGGTATATGGCCCTTTGATAGAGAGTGGACCATGACTATTTATATATGCCAAGGATTGCCTGAACTGACAGGTATGAGAGAAGCTTCTGGGTAATGTAGTTTTTAACGGATTATATGTAATGTGAATTTAATAGGGTAACCACTAGAAAATAAGAAATGTATAGGTACACGATTGGTTTTAAATTTTGTATTGTTTTTAATGTTATTTCTAGCACTCAAGATTTTTAGGGCACATAGCACTTCATCATGTGATTACAAGTGAAGTAGTGTGTTAATTAGTACTTGAAAATATGTAGCCACTTGATTTTGTTGATTGGATGGCTGCTCACTCATGGGGGGAGTGGTTTGGGATGTGGGTTTAAAAACTGCAATGTTGCACTGTGTGTTTGATCCTGATGACGGCTGTAGATGGCGGCTGAAACGCGTTGATCGCTTCATTATATATATACTAGACATTAAGCCTGTTACAATAACAGGCGCTAGAAGCCCAGAGTGCCTCCATCCTCCATGTCCCAAGGCCACAGTTCCCTCTTAGTGTCCCAGACCCAGGGTCCCCCCTCTGTCCCAGACTCAGTGCCCCCCTCTGCCCCAACCCAGGCCCCCAGACCCAGGCCCCTCCTCTGCCCCAGACCCAGGGCCGACCCCCTCTGTTCCCAGACCCAGGCCCCCTCTCTCCCAGTCCAGGGTCCCCCCTCTGTCCAAGACCCAGGTCCCACCCCCCTCTGTCCCAGACCCCCTGTCTGTCACAGCATCCAGAGTCCCCCACTCTGCCCCAGACCCAGGGTCCACCCTCTGTCCCAGCCCCCCCTCTGTCCCAGCCAAGGGCCCCCCATCTGTCCCAAACCCAGGGCCCCTCCTTTGTCCCAGACCCAGGGCCCCCTCTGTCCCACACCCAGGGCCCCCCTCTGTCCCAGACCCAGGGCCCCCTCCTCTGTCCCAGCCCCAGGCCCCCACTCTGTCCCAGACCCAGGTCACACCACCTCTGTCCCAGACCCAGCCCCCCTCTGTCACAGATCCAGAGTCCCTGTCTGTCCCAGACCCAGGGCCCCTCCTCTGCCCCAGACCCAAGGCCACCCTCTGTCCCAGACCCAGGGTCCCCACTCTGTCCCAGACCCAGGGCCCCTCCCTCTTTCCCAGACCCAGGGCCCACCTCTATCCCAGACCCCCTCTTGTCCCAGACCCGGGCCCACCTCTGTCCCAGACTCCCCTTGTCCCAGACCCAGGGCCGCCCTCTGTCCCAGACCCAGCCCCCCCTCTTTCCCAGACTCAGGGTCCCCCCTCTGTCCCAGACCCAGGCCCCCCTCTGTCCCAGACCCAGCCCCCCTCTCTCCTAGTCCCAGGGTCCCCCCTCTGTCCCAGACCCAGGTCCCACCCCCTCTGTCCCAGACCCCCCGTCTGTCACAGATCCAGAGTCCCCTGTCTGTCCCAGACCCAGGGCCCCTCCTCTGCCCCAGACCCAAGGCCACCCTCTGTCCCAGACCCAGGGCCCACCTCTGTCCCAGACCCCCCTCTGTCCCAGACCCAGGGCCCACCTCTGTCCCAGACTCCCCTCTGTCCCAGACCCAGGGCCCCCCTCTGTCCCAGACCCAGGGTCCCCCCTCTTTCCCAACCCAGCCCCCCCCTCTGTCCCAGACCCAGCCCCCCTCTCTCCCAGTCCCAGGGTCCCCCCTCTGTCCCGACCCAGGTCCCACCCCCCTCGTCCCAGACCCCCCGTCTGTCACAGATCCAGAGTCCCCCACTCTGTCCCAGACCCAGGGTCCCCCCTCTGTCCCAGCTCCCCCTCTGTCCCAGACCCAGGGCCCCCCATCTGTCCCAGACCCAGGGCCCCCTCTGTCCCAGACCCAGGGCCCCTCTTTGTGTCCCAGACCCAGCCCCCCCCCCCTCTGTCCCAGACCCAGGTCCACCACCACCTCTGTCCCAGACCCAGGCCCCCCTCTGTCACAATCCAGAGTCCCCTGTCTGTCCCAGACCCAGGGCCCCTCCTCTGCCCCAGACCCAAGGCCACCCTCTGTCCCAGACCCAGGTCCCCCACTCTGTCCCAGACCCAGGCCCCTCCCTCTGTCCCACCCAGGGCCCACCTCTGTCCCAGACCCCCCCTTGTCCCAGACCCAGGGTCCCCCCTCGTCCAAGACCCAGGGTCCCCCCTCTGTCCCAGACCCAGGGCCCACCTCTGTCCCAGACCCCCCCTCTGTCCCAGACCCAGGGCCTACCTCTGTCCCAGACTCCCTCTGTCCCAGACCAGGCCGCCCCTGTCCCAGACCCAGGGCCGCCCTCTCCCACCCAGGCCCCCCTCGTCCCAGACCCAGGGTCCCCCCTCTGTCCCAGACCCAGGCCCACCTCTGTCCCAGACCCCCCCTCCCCTCTGTCCCAGACCCAGGGCCCACCTCTGTCCCAGACCCCCCCTCTGTCCCCGACCCAGACCCCCCCCTCTGTCCCAGACCAGTCATGTCCCAGACGCCTTCTGTCCAGAGTTCCCAGACCGCCTTGTACCCCCTGTAGCCCCCTCGATCCGACAGCCGCCCCCCCCACCACCACCCCCCACTCCGTCGCCACCCACCCCCCCCCCCACCCCCCCTCTCCCCCCCCCCCCCCCCCCCCCCCCCCCCGCCCCCCTCTGTCCAGACCCGCCCCCCCTCTTCCCAGCCCAGCCCAGCCCCCCTCTGTCCCACCCAGCCCCAGCCCCCCCTCTGTCCCAGCCCAGCCCCCCCTCTGTCCCAAACCCAGCCCCTCTTTCCCAGACCCACCGCCCCCCCAGCCCCCCCTGTCCCAACCCAGGTCCCACCCCTCTCGTCCCAGCCCCAGCCCCCACTCTTCCCAGACCCAGGGCCCCCCATCTGTCCCAGACCCAGGGCCCCTCCTCTGTCCCAGACCCGGGCCCCCTCTGTCCCAGACCAGGGCCCCTCCTCTGTCCCAGACCCGGCCCCCCACTCTGTCCCAGACCCAGGTCACCCACCTCTGTCCCAGACCCAGGCCCCCTCTGTCCCAAATCCAGAGTCCCCTGTCTGTCCCAGACCCAGGCCCACCTCTGTCCCAGACTCCCCTCTGTCCCAGACCCAGGCCACCCTCTGTCCCAGACCCAGGGCCCCCTCTCCAGACCCAGGTCCCCCCTCTGTCCCAGACCCAGGGCCCCCTCTGTCCCAGACCCCCCTCGTCCCAGACCCAGGCCCACCTCTGTCCCAGACCCCCCCCTCTGTCCTAGACCCCCCCTCTGTCCCAGACCCAGACCCCCCCCTCTGTCCCAGACCCAGGGCCCCCCTCTGTCCCAGACCCAGGGTCCCCCCTCTGTCCCAGACCCAGGGCCCACCTCTGTCCCAGACCCCCCCTCTGTCCCAGACCCAGGGCCCACCTCTGTCCCAGACCCGCCCCCCCTCTGTCCCAGACCCCCCCTCTGTCCCAGACCCAGACCCCCCTCTGTCCCAGACCCAGGGCCCCCCCTTTGTCCCAACCCAGCCCCCCCCTCTGTCCAAGACCCAGCCCCCCCTCTCTGTCCCAGACCCAGCCCCCCTCTGTCCCACAACCCAGACCCCCTCTGTCCAGACCCAGGTCCCACCCCCTCTGTCCCGCCCCAGCCCCCCCCTCTGTCCCAGACCCAGGGCCCCTCCTCTGTCCCAGACCCAGGGCCCCCTCTGTCCCAGACCCAGGGCCCCTCCTCTGTCCCAGACCCAGGGCCCCCCACTCTGTCCCAGACCCAGGTCACACCACCTCTGTCCCAGACCCAGGCCCCCCTCTGTCACAGATCCAGGTCCCCTGTCTGTCCCAACCCAGGGCCCCTCCTCTGCCCCAGACCCAGGGTCCCCCCTGTCCCAGACCCCCCCTCTGTCCCAGACCCCCCCTCTGTCCCAGACCAGGGCCCACCTCTGTCCCAACTCCCCTCTGTCCCAGACCCAGGGCCACCCTCTGTCCCAGACCCAGGGCCCCCCTCTGTCCCAGACCCAGGGTCCCCCCTCTGTCCCAGACCCCCCCTCTGTCCCAGACCCCCCCCTCTGTCCCGACCCAGGGCCCACCTCTGTCCCAGACCCCCCCTCTGTCCCAGACCCAGGGCCCCCCCTTTGTCCCAGACCCAGCCCCCCCTCTGTCCCAGACCCAGCCCCCCCTCTGTCCCAGACCCAGCCCCCCTCTCTGTCCCAGACCCAGCCCCCCTCTGTCCCAGACCCAGGGCCCCCCCTCTGTCCCAGACCCAGGCCCCCCCCTCTGTCCCAGACCCAGGTCCCACCCCCTCTGTCCCAGCCCCAGCCCCCCCTCTGTCCCAGACCCAGCCCCCCCTCTGTCCCAGACCCAGCCCCCCCCCTCTGTCCCAGACCCACCCCCCTCTGTCCCAGACCCACCCCCCTCTTTCCCAGACCCAGGGCCCCTCCTCTGCCCCAGACCCGGTCCCACCCCCTCTGTCCCACCCCCTCTGTCCAGACCCAGACCCTCCCCCCCCTCTGTCACTCTGCTTTACAGCCAGCCCTGACACCTTTGGTTAATAGGAGGTTAATTTAGCATGGTGTCATGTCAGTGAGCAGTTTCTGACTCCCCCCCCTCACCCAGACATTGATGTTCATGCAAACCCTCTCCCTCACAACCCCCCACAGACCAATGATTAATATCATTGGGGTCCAGGACAAACACACACCCCACCAGCTACCCCCTGCCTCACTGTCCCCCACCCAGAGATCTTAGAACATTCCTGGTGTGTGTACAGTTTATTGGTGTCAGACCCAGTAATGCAGCATGGACAGGAATTTTCACACTGTGAAGAGTTAACTTAAGAAATCAACCCACCCAGAGCAGCCAGCAGTCTGTAGTCTGTGGTCCCGCCCCTTAATGCAAACTTGTGATCCGATCTGGCTGTTCTGCTCTGAAGGGAAAAGAAGCAGCCAATCAGGTAGATTGCAGCCACACACACAGAGACACAGGGACGCACACTTGCATTTTATTATATAGGATATATATATCCCCCCCCCTTTAAAAGATTTAAATAAGATATAATGGCTGATGACTTATTTTAATATGTAAATTGCTTATTAGCTGAATTTAATAATTTACCACCTGCCCGTATTTCTATTAAATCACTAGGATGCAGCCCTGACAAAGTTCAAAAATGTATCTAGCAGGAGTAGCATGTGACATTACAGCAAGGTAAAGATTTGCTCATCAAACCATAATATTCTATGATCCAGGCCTCTAATTTTGTAGTAGTGATTGTACTGTACCTTTAAATAAAATGTTGAATTCTGTGACACACAAGAACAATATTTGACACTTGGCTACAAATCCAATTAGAAGTCATTTTTGTGCAATTACACTTAAATAGCCGGAGGCACCAGCTTTGGCAAACCTATTTTCGAAACAAAAACTACAGAGTTCAAAAGCTCAGTGAATTGCAAAGAAGTTACTGGCTAATCTGTCTACGAACAGAAACCTTCAAGCTAAATTCTAAGGTGAAGTAAGTCTTCTAATAAAATTCAGCATGTGTGCTTTAAATTGAATGGCCTTCACTGACAGTCTCAAAGGGAAAGCAAAGTATAAAATAAATTGTATGGAACGTCATTTTAAAGAAACAGAAGTATGCCATACAGGCCTAAATTAGAAAAAAAACAGACACATGCAAAATCAAAACACTGGTATAAATTCTAAGCAAAGATGTACCTGTAATGTCTTACATATTAATGCTGGGTATTTGTGTTTACTTAATTACTTACAGAAAAAACTATAAAAGTCAATTATATTTTTTAGTCTTTTGATTGTTTTAGAATCGGCTAAAAAAAAAATACCGGTTACATATGTTCTGTCTGTTTGATAGACTGAGCGGCAATATTAGGCAATATATGTTAGTGAAGCTTATCGGACCAGAGGGAAACTTTACCTGTGATCTCATCTGTGGCCACATAATCTTGAATAGATGTCATTCTTATTTCTGCTGAAGATCAATGGACCCTATAAGGAGGGGCCCTAAGACTACACATTATACAGATCAATAGGAGAGGACAGATTCCTTTAAATGCTCTGCCATCAGATATTAAAATGGCTGTACAAAGTACTGATATGACCTCCCTATACTATGTAAAGTAAAGGGGTGACAGAAATTTTTCCTACAAGTGATTTCAAGGCTGATGGCCACACACATCCATGCACAATCATGTGCTTAGGGCACATGATTTTTCCCAAAAATTGCATTTGTAAAAAAACACATTTTCCGGAGGTACTGTCACTTTAAATAGCATTGCACAACAAAATGCAGCTATGACACCTCCCTCTCCCTTCTGACTGGCAATTCATTTGATCAAAACCAATGTTTGTCAGCCCTGAAGGTCATAAAATCAATGTTGGGCATCATTTACCAGTCACTGTGGGCATCTAATACCAGTCACTGTGGGCATCATTTACCAGTCATTGTGGACATTATTTACCAGTCAAAAGTATAAAGACCCTCACACTTTTGGACAAGCCACACCCCACTTGCAGACAAAGAAATTTCAATTATAAAACCACACCCCTTCCGGTGGCACGGCAAGGGGGGGCAGCATTTGGAATTTTTTTTACAGGTACCAAAAAGATTAGAGACCGCCCTAAATATTGTTAGATCAATAGTTCAACAATCTTTATCTACAGCAATCAGACACTACATGTCAGCTGGCACTATCAGATCCATAGTCCATAGTTTCAGAGACTTGTACTAAATTGGCTTTGAATAGATTTTTGTGATTTGTTTATGTAAATATGACACAAGACATGTAATACAGAAGAATTTCAGCAAGACATTAGTGACACAAGAATGCCCATCTAATTAGGACCTGTATCACTAAATGTTAACTTTAAAAACACTAGTTTAGGCTGTGCCTTTGAGTCCTTAAAGGGCATGTCCACTCCCAAACTATAATTTAGCCCACTACTGGCCCCACTCTGTAGTGTAATAAAATTACCTTACCTTACACCCCAGCTCCAAATGGCTGCCCTGTAATGCCCCTCCAAAGTCCCAAAAACTGGCCACCAGGAGCCTGGCAGAGTCCATATAGGACTCTGCCTCCTGTCTCTCCTCTGGGAGAATTTTGCCATGCGCACTGCAGCCCACCCCCCCACCTCCCACCCATTTTGCTTTCCCTCCCCCTAGTGTGTAACCCCTTTTCTGTAGTGTAGGGCTCCTTCCCCCAGCCCTAACCGCTATATTACTTTAAGCAGAAACTCCCCTGATCTCTACTTACCTTACCTTTTCCCCCCGACGTTCTGTGCAGCCAGAAGCCACGTCCGTGATTGGCTGCCTCTCAGCCAATCATGGATGCGGCTGCCAGTCCGGCCCATTGCTTGCAGTTTCATGCAAGCAGAGGACCATGACAGTATTTTGGAGGAGAGAGGTAAGGTAAGTAATGATCGGGGGAGTTTCTGTTAAAAGTAATATAGCGGTTGGGGTTGGGGCAGGGAGCCCTACACTTCCCCAAAAATTCTTTAAAGGGGTAGACATGACCTTTAATGGCAACACCATTTAGCCAACCAAATCATCATTAGGAACCAGTGCCATAGACATGATCTCAACAGAAAAGAAAGACAGCAGCAAGGATTGTGTCTAAGATTAGAGTTAATGTTAAAATAATAAAGTGATTGAGGAAGTGAATAGTCTTGTGCTGGCCATATACCTACCAAACATTAAATAGGATGGATCGTGGATATGGATCACATATCCTCGATCGTTAAATCTGTCTAACATGTAAAAACACAAATGGTTTTACCTCCCATTATTCCCTATCGTGCCGCATTCATTTTGTAATTTGTAATATTGCAAAATAATCGGTACATACAGTGGTCCAAAGATGTATGGCAGCTTGACAGTAGGTTTTCTTTTAAAGGTTTATTTTTTAATTGCACGGGATTTTTTGGTTTTCACAGAAAGAAAGAAATAAAAAAAAGGCAAATTAAAACAATTCCACACAAATATAATTATTATTTTAACAGTGATGCAAAAAATGGCTAAAATGGATTTCTGAAAAACATTGCAACAGTCTAGTGGTGATATTGCATTTTTTTGGCACAATTTTTAAAGCCTGCTGTGAACCTGGTCTTATTGTTTTTTGTCGAAACCCTATTCAAAATCGGTTGCAAAGTCTTGATGTACAGTTGGATACAGTTGGTGGATACAGTTTTCTGAGCTTATCAATCTTATTACTAGCAATAAGAACTCTCTGTGAATGACCTGCTATAATTTCCCTTAAAATGGGAGTGCCCCTTCACAGCCAGTAGTAAGCTTGAGGGGTATACAGTAATACACAATTAGCACAACTGGGTCTGTGGTTTGATGGTGTACTAGGTGGAATGGTTTCTGACTGATGTAAAGATTAAGAGACTTCTAGGAATTAAGAGAACAGTTTGGGTAGAAAAATGAAGGTGATATCAAGGAAAACATACTGTTGTAAGGTGGTGCATCACAGAGAGAGGCTTTGAAAGTAAAAGTCAGGGTATTATATGTTTTTCAATGGAATAATCATAGTTGCAAAGTTGAAGTTGTCAGGCAGCAGGATTTTAATTGGAGTGAAAAGTGTGATTGAAGGGTCAGTTTGCAGAAGGTCACACTAGTCCCGTCAAGACATGAATGAGCATTTTAGAATAGAGAAAGAAAGAAATGAATCTTGACAATATTACAAAGGAGTAAAGAACTCTTTGTTTGATTTTGCTGTCATTTAAGGAGAAAAGTTGAATATATCAAAGGGCTTACAAGAGTAATAAGGGCCCTATCATCTGGTAAAATAAAAAAATTACAATATAAATTACTTATTATTTCTTTAAACATACTGGTACATTTCTTATTTATTGGCTAATGGTGGCCATTCACTCTACGATCCCCGGATTGTACGATTACATCAGATTCCAACCGGTCCGATAGCAAAAATATCAGCAGATCTTCTTCTGATTGTCATACATGAGCCAACAATCATATGATCAGCAAGGCTTGTTTACTGAGAACACACAGGAGACCAGAGAAAATTAGTTGTTGCACTAGTGCTTTATACTGTTGTCAAAATACAATGAAAATTAGAAAAATAACATGTGGTACAACTGTAGGCCTGTGAATGCTCATAAAAAACTAAAGAAGCTTTAATGTTCGCAATCAATAGATGGGATGGGGCATCGTTGGTTATTGTTTAGCTCAGTAGATTATGTGGATAGTTTGGGTTTTACTATGCACCACTGAAGTCGCTGGCCGAGAAACGGTAGAGAATAACGCCGCGCATCAGTTACCGCCGCTTAATAAATAGAAGCGAACGGTAACTGATGTGATGCTAACGAGGCAAAAACAGCGGGAAACTCGGCCTTGAAAAGTTAACGGCCATTTATAGATATGCCCCATATTCTATTATAAGTATCTGCCTTTAAATAAACGGTGGTTTGGGGGTCTACCAGCACTGTAAAACTGTTAACTGGATTTAAATACTAAATTGGAATTTTTAAATATAATCTTTTAAAGAGTTATTTCCTAAATGTGGAAAACAGTTTTTAAAAGGAAGAAGTAACTGCAATGTTGTAAATGAGAAAACCAGATTTAAATATTAGTAAGTTCCTTTGTATAACTGATGACTGATGCCATATGACCAGCTGATGTACAACCTGCAATCTAGTTGGAATATGCAACAGTTCACAAGTTTAGTAAGCTTTACTGTTACTACACCATAAATAACTCTGTTCTAAGTGAGTCTCTAATGGATTTCTAGAAGATAACAGACTAAAGGTGGCCATACATCTATGAGATATTACTAACCCGACCGAGGGCTCACGCGATGTTACTTCGATCCTGCTGGAACCGCTTCTCCCGATCTTACATTCGACCAACATGCGATCCCAAAATGAATGGGATTTTGCGATCGCATGTCGGTCAAATATACGATCGGGAGAAGCGGTTCTGGCCAGCATCGATGAACATCGCGTGAGCGCTCGGTTGGGTAAGTAATATCTCATAGATGTATGGCCACCTTTAGCTGTAGCAAACAATGCCAGGCAACCATGGCTAGAGCTAGCAAGATATTGTCTTGTCTTTTGTCAAGGCACTGCTAAGGCCTTATTTGGAATATGCTGCACAGTTTTGGAATCCCATATACAAATTGGATACCCTGGAAATGAAAGCAGTTAATAAAAGGGCAACTAAAATAATAAGGTGAATGGGGAGACTTGACTATGCAGAGATTAGGGCTGTTTTTACATTGGAAAAGCAACTTTTGTGTGGGGATATAATTATTATTATGGATTTATATAGCGCCAACATCTTCCTTGGTGCTTTACAATTATATAGTCATACATTACATACAGGGTAATACATGTTACAAAGTCCTACATATTACATACACAGGTAATACATAATATAAGTACACAGAGTGATGAGTTTCTTACAGCAATACCATAATACAATAGGTATAGATTGTAAGCCCAAAGAGCTTACAATCTAGAGATTGATCACTTTATACAAATATATTAATGGGCCATACAATAAACTCTCTAGTGCATTCTTCACTAATAGGTCAAAGCAGAGGACATCCTTTAAAGGGTAACCCTTTAAGGTTAGAAGAAAAGAAGTTTCATCTTCAGACATTCCCATTGGTGGATTCTGAACAAACAATAGACCACTAGAAAGAAGAGAGTATTGGAACAGCTGCAGTTTACTGGGCACAATATAGTTTAAAACTTGGCAAAGGTGAATATGTTTTGGATCTGTGTCATAACTTATTTTGCCAAACCTCACCAGTGGTGCTGTGCAGACCTTTTGTCATTGTCCCAAATATTTACTGTGGTAAGAAAGAAAAGGGCAATTAGGCAAACATATTTTATCATTTGCTTGTTATGTATTTGCGAGATTGGGTAAATGTGAAAAGATATTTAGGGAAGCAGGTTGAATGTACATTTAAAGGCAACATTAATGGCTAATTATCCAACATTCCTATTTTAACAAGTTTATAGACAATTTAAGTCATGACCCCAGTCTTCTACAGCCAAGCCCCAGACCCCTACAAACACTGTTGGTGGTTATATATGAAAACAGTGTTCCTTAAAAGGCAACAGGTTAAATGTCACTGGAGTAGGTACTGTAGGAAAAGATCAATACAATTATTAAACAGAAGTCAGTTATAATGCACCATTGGACTGTCTGCCCTGCTCTGTAACTAGTGCTAGAAATGTGGAGAAATTGACCTTGTAATGTTCTCATGTCCCCCTACAAAGTATAGATTCAAATATAATATCAAGACAAAGGGAGCAGTATAAGAATCCCCAACAGTGATTACCAGGGCGATGCACCAAAGGGCGCATTGATCCTGTTTTGGAGTTAAAGTCACGCTAACCGATGTTATATTGGTTAGCGTGACTTAAACTCCTTCCTTGCGGCGGCTGCATGGCTAACGCAAAATTTAACAAAGTGACAGCGCCAGCTATCTGCATATAACATCACTGGGCTGTTTGCACCAGGTTGCCGATAGCGCCGTTCGGTGCATCGCCCTGTACTTGTTTCTGAGTAACATTTTTTTATTTTCCAGGTTGTGGTTAGAATATCATTCTGTCATCCTAACATGCCAAATAAGTGACATTTGTTACAAACTTAGTAACTAAACTAGGATGGAAAAGCTAAAAACTAAAAATAATTTGTTATATTGTAGACTTCTCATTTTGGGATGTATTTTTTTACCCTTCTATTCTACCTCTCCGTATTAAACAAATGTAAAGGAGAGTAATAAACCCAAACCACTCCTTTACCATATGTTCTATAGAGGGTGACAACCTAAACTGCCAAGTCTTCATCCATAAATAATTGTGGTACATTGACCCCTCTCTTAGTTCAGTACATTATTGTTGTAGAACGTGTCATGTAGGCCAGGACACAGGCAGGAGGCATAGACAGACTGATGAGACTCTTATTTTGGAAAGTGCACTCTAGACCACTTTCTTATTCTCAAAATTTAATATTTAGCTAGTTATTTTGCCCCACTGTTATTGGGCCGGCAGTAGGGGTGGGGCATGTGCCTGTTTTTCCAAATGCATGCTTTAGGGTAGAGGCAAGTATCTGTATGCTGACAAATGTTAACCTTTGAGAAGAATAGGGCAACAGCCCTGAGTGCAGAATTGCTGATATCCTCTAAAGTTTCGTATTTAGAGTTATTTCTCCTTTAAGTACACATTTGTTTAAAGCAGGATGTGTGTTGGTTGCTTAGTTTGATTATTGATTGATGTGTCTTGCTGTTCAATATACATCCTACTCAGTGCCTTGCTCTGTTATCTTTGTAATCTTATCACCAGTGAAATGGTTGAGAAAAAGCCTTCCCTGTGCATCAGTACTTGGGATATTGTTTGTTACAAGTTAACCCCCTCTATAAACATTGTGGATTATTCTTGCTGCAGAAAGATGTTGAGGCACAAGAATAACCATATACCATAGATTGGTGTTGTTAAGGGAACAGGCCACAATGAAGAAGGGATGTATAAAATCTGCTGTAAAAAGTCCCTGTTATTATAATTCATCTTTGAAGAAACTGTTTGATTTTATACACGGTTTATCCCCCTGAGATGTCAAAACTACTGCAGCTGAACTACAACTCATATTTATACTGCTAACTTGGGGGTTGCTGGGAGTTGTAGTGAACAGCTGGAGGGATGAGCACTGTGAATATTGTATACTGTGAAACGTTATTTGTTTGTGAAATAATTATTTCATAGATTGACAGAAAAATTCTTTGCCACTTTAATAACGTTAATATCTATATGAAATGTGTTTGAAGATGATAACACAGACTAAATAGATGGAGCTTGTTTTTATTTCCCCAATTAGCGTTTTGTCTGCAGTTTCCTAATTGGAAAAGGACCTGTAATGTTCAAATATAATGTAGTCTTGGAATTGTGATATATTCTCACAGAGAATTAATAATCTTATTGTTGGTATATAATAGGGCATAAAAAAGAAATCCTTTATACCCCTCTTGGTAGGATTTAAAGGACAACTGTACCCAAAATATAAACTCCCACCATATATTCTATATAGTAAGGGAAATTAAGAAACTTAAGAAACTAGAAACTTTCTCCATATCCTGGCTACTTCTCAGTTAAAAGACACTCATACTCACCTGCTCCTTGCTTCTCCTCCATAGCTGCATAGTACCCAGGGTGAGGACCTAAATCGCTAAGTCCTTACCTCTGGGTCCTTAACCAAACTCCTACAATACTTACTCAAAGTCTTCCTAGGTGCTCAGTTCCTCCTCTCCTCTCCTGTAAGTGACAGGTTGCTCTGCAAGGGGCCGTGTGTCTTCCTATTGGCTACAACAGACAGTGGAAGATAGGAGGAATGAAGCGGAGAGACGAGGGAGCTTTCAGTAAATATTGTAGGAGTTAGGTAAAGGTCCTCACCCTACTATGCAGGTACTATGCAGCTATGGGTCAGGTAGAAGGTGAATATATTTGTCCTCACATGTGGAAGCATGTGTCTATGGGAAAAGGTTGTCACAGGCCAGGTCAAAAAAAAATAAAAATATATATATATAAATATATATATATATATAATGAAACTTGATGAAGGTCCTTAGTCCAGGACCGAAATGTTGCACTATGCACCTGTAGCACAAACTAAATCAGGTTTGATTCAATCCCTTAAGTGCACCTCTTATGTGGAATATATTATATATAATAAATATATATATTTTTTTTTAAATGAATAAACATTTCTGTATACTTTCCATTTGAGATTAGTCCATCTTGTATAAATCCCCAATAGAGAAGTATGTATGTATTTTATTTCTAATATAGCGCTACATATTCTGCAGCTTTTTACAATGATTTTATCAATTCCCATCAGGCCCTGCCACAAAGATCTTACAAAATCATAAAGTTGTCATGATTCTTATCTTTGTAATTCATCCCTCTCAACTTTCCAGAGCAGAGAGGTGCACACGGGACTGTTTTTTTAATTAGGCCTCCTGAGCTGGTCCTTTTTTAAAATTGCAAAATCCTAAAGTATAAAATAGAACATTCATTTTTATTATTTAAAGGGCAACTGTGGTCTCAAAACAAGTGAGGGTTAAATGAAAGCCTGTAGTATTTCCTTTACAATGAGCCAACAATCACATCTCTGGCTGGAGCCTGTGAGACGTTACATTGGGGTGAATGTTCAAACTTCCTGCTTCCAGTAGGTTGAGTGACATCACCTGACCACTGCCCCACCCATTTCCCCCGGGAGAGAAGCATGCTCAGTTAAGACTTAATGCTGGGGAATCAGGAAGTAGATGGGGAAAAAATTGACAGTTGAGAAAGGGAAGTCTATTAATACAGGCTGAGACTGGTCACATGACTACAAGCTGGTCACATGGCTGAAAACAGGAAGTGTTCAAGCATAAAGTAATATTGCTGAACCTTTCCAGCTATAACTTCTCACAAATTGTATCTAGAGATGTGATTTAGGCTATATTTTGAAGGTACGATGGAATGCTTTTTATATAATTCTTACTAGTTTGGAAGAATTGGAGACCACAGTTACCCTTTAAGCACCAAGGTGTTCTTTGATCACAAATAAATATTATCCTGCACAGAATGGTGCACATTATTTGTATCTCTTAGTTTTAAATAAACTTGCGTTAAAGCATCTGCTGTTGGGTAAATTACCTTCATAGCAACGAGAGAAAAATGATGATCAAAGTGCGTTGCACATAGAAAGATTAGGCTTGTCAGCTATTGTCCAGACTTGAATCTGTTCCCTAAACAGGCGATCTATTACTAAGCCTTAGACACCCATCCTGCTGCTATGGTCTTTCTTCAGACTGAATTATCAGCAGACAGGTCATTCATTTATATATAACAGATGGAATGTAGAACTCAATTCCTGCCAATGGCTCATTATTATTTGAAAACTTTTGCTAGCTACCCATTAGTATAAGGAGCACAAGATTATTATGGAAGGACCACATCTAATAAAAGATGTTTGATCATATGTGTGTCAATAGTCACATCATGTGACAACATCAGTATTGCCACCTTAAAGCTACATGTGACAGGGGAGTGGAACAGTCATTGCAGATGACAATTACCCAACGATGGTCAAAAAGAAAGGCTGTTCTGTAATCACTGAGCAACCTGTTCTGTGCTATAGGGGGTGAGAATCGACCTCCGCGGTGAGGGAAAATAAATGCCATTGTTGGATATTGTATTGAAAACAATACTGTACAATGATTGTTTGTGTGCAGGATTGTTAGCTTAAATTATTGAGTTAAATGGAAATTCTGAGTTAAATGGAAATAAAATACTAATGCAGTAGGTGGCTACACACACTAAAGGTCTTTAAAAAATGACAGACAGAATCTTTAAGATTCGGTCTCTCATTTTTTAAAGGGCCCCCTACACACAGTGTATACCCAGCTTAACCGACTGCCCTTTAGCCCCTCTCTTAAACATTGTTAACTACACAATTAGGATGAATACAAAAAATAAATATATAAGCTGGTCAGATGAGTTTTCATGACCTCAATGATCATAGAATATTGCATTTTTTCTATTTATTAGAATCTAGTAGCATAACTAGGAATCACTGGGTCCCCAGCAAAACAATGATGGGGTCCCTATCTGTGCTTTATCCACAGTGGTTTTTGGGTAGAAGTTAATATATGTGATAGGAAAAATAAGAAGATGAGGCACATGAAACATGTGCCCTTCCATACTAAATTCTTATTGGTTAGGTAAGCATTTCCAAAGGCATATACAATTTTCAGCGTTTTTATAGGGGAAAAAACATTTGGAATGTCCACCCCCCAAACTAAAAATGTAACCCACTACTAGCCCCACTGTGCAGTGTAAAAAAATCCTTACCATACATCTCCGCTCCAAAAGATCCTCCTGTAGTGCTTGTCCAAAGTCCCAGAAAGTGAACAGTAGGAGCTGTCTTCCTTTGTAAAAGGTTTCTGCCTCCTCGCTGTACTCTGAAAGGACCATGGCATGTGCAGGGGAGCCCTTTCCCCTCTCCCTCCCACCCTCTATAGCTGCCCTTCACCTAGTGTAAAATCCTTTTTATATACTGCACCTCTTCCTTGCCCACCCCCAAGCGCCACATTAGATTTCTTATTAAACCTCCTAATTAAACCTCCGGAATCATACTTACTGCCCTTCGCTCCCACGGCTGTCTTGACAGCCGGCAGCTGCATCTGTGGTTGGCTGACCGGCAGCCAATCACAGCTGCGGCTACCAGTCTGGCCCCTCTCTAATGCTTCCAGTTAGCAGAGAGCCAGTTTAATTAGAAATCTAACTCAGTGGTTGAAAGTGGGCAAGGGAGAGGTACAGTATATGTAAAGTTGTAATTTAGGGAGGAAATGCCTTTTAAAACCTTAAAGGGGAACTGTGGTCTCCATGCCAGTTTTAAATAAAAGGCCAGTTTCCTACCTTTAAAACGAGCCATCAACCACCTCTCTACGTGCTCCACAGCCCAAGATATAAAGACATTACAGACCAGAATGTTAATGCATGAGAGGATGACATGTGACATTCCTAAGGCTGCTCCTCCACCTCGCCACCGGCGAGCACAGCCTCAGACTTCAGACTTCAGTGACAGGACAGGAGACAGGAAGTCCTTCCCCCTCCCTGCTGTGTGAAGATCCCCACAGAGAAGTTAAGGGAATCTACAGCCCTACTCTCCTACTATGTGAAAACAGCCTTTTCAGGCAGAGTTCTCACTCTGCCCAAAAAGGCTGTTTTCACAGTTTACCGTGGGGGTGGGGTGTTTGAGTGGGGAGGGGCCCACGGCACCTGTGAGTGGGCAGAGTCAATGAAACCTGCGAGTGGGCGGGACACAGCACCCTTGAGTGGGCGGGGCCACAGCACCCATGAATGGGCAGGGCCAAATGGGGGTGTAAGGGAAGGCCAGGGGGACCTGCAAAGGAAGGGCCATGGGGCCCATGAGTGGGAGGGACCAGGGGGGCTGCAAGGACAGGAGGAGACATAGTTCAGAGTGACTGTCACATGGTTTTAGAGCAGGAAGCAGGAAGTGCAGGGGACCCGGTGATGTTGCTGCCATATCACACACAAAAATATAAATATCTTCAAAACTTTGCAAAATAAACAATGAAAGTAAATTGCAAAAATTCTCAGGAGAGCAATTCCTATCAATTTACCTAAAGTCATTACCTAAAGGCAGGGCTACTAACCTCTAACTTGACTACACCATTTCATTTAGGGCTAGGCCACACATTTAGGGCTAGGCCACACTAGCATGTTTTCCGGGTGCGATGCGCATAAGGTTCTCTATTTCTAAAGAAAAAATGCATGCACAAACACATCAAAATCACATGCGATTCCGTGTGCAATTGTGTTTGCAGCACAGTGTGGCCGTGCCCTTAGTGAGATTTATCTGCTGCAGCTGTTAGCAAGTGATTTTATAAAAAAGGAAGGATATTGTTCATTTTGAAACATTACCCATAATTACTGACCATGAATATACAGTATATGAACTGCTTAAGAGCAACGCTCCTATACACTATACATACTTTCACTATTACCACAAAAGGCATAAAAATGATTTTAAGAGAAATCAGTTAATTTCATTGTTAGTGCTCCCATTTTCAATGCCGGACTGCAAACACAAATGCCTCAATGCATTTTTAAAAAAATAATGCTTTATAAAGAGTAAATGTATGCAGTCCTCCCCATACATTTTTTTCCTGATTTCGAGCCTCTCTCTGCCTTCAATTAGCCTTCAATTAGCCATGTTGTGGAGGGCAGCCTCCCCCCTCCCTCCAGATCCCTTCTATCTGCTGCATCCCAGTTCCCACAGCTGTGTGTATAACAGGCAACCGTGTCTGTAATTGGCTGCAGACTAGCCAATCACAGGCGCGGCTGCCGGTCCCATCCCTCTCTGCTGCATCCGGCAAACAGAGAGGGGGGAACAGATCACCAGGGAATGAAGGACTGTAAATTTTTCTGTTTTTTTTTTAACAAAAGTAAATCGACAGTTGGGGGTGGGATGGGATGCCCTACACTATGTAAAATGTTTATTTTATTATTTCTTTTAATATTCATCCTATTGTATTTGTTTCCTATTCGCTGCAATGATTCCCCTTTTTCAAAAAAATTATTGAGCTGTCTTGGAACCATAACCTCCCAACAATCACAGATGGTCATGCAGGTCATGGACACCGCCAATTTCAGACCACACAACCCTGCCCCCTAATACCCAGCCCCGCTGTCAGTCATGAGCTGGACTGCTCAAACCCATTTCAGGACAAGGCTCAGTAGCCTAGGACAGTGGGACAGGCCACTCAAACGTCTGGAGAAAAAGGGACTGGCGGGAGATCTGTTGTAACATTTTAAAAGATTCAACTGACTGTCACTAACACAACAATCCCCTCATACATCTCTGTATGAAAAAATCAATATGACTTTGCTTTTCCCTTCTAACAAATCAAGTCACTGCAGCAGGATTCATTTTGAATTACATTATACCTTTTATGTGTGATCCCTTTACACAGTAACAAAACATGAAATACAGTTTGGCTTGAATTGTTACATATTCTGAACACAGAACAGTGGTTGATTTATTCCATGTCTGATGCATGTGGCTCTCTATTGTGTCAAATCATCACACAACCTTGAACAGACAAAAAGACCCTTTCATTGCCAGGCTCTCCCATTAACTAATCATTGTTATTGTTCTTGATTAGCACACAGCCGGCTAATTCTATCACAACCCGAAGGAGAGTCCTTTAACATTGTCCGAAGACATGCTGACCCTCTGCTTCTGTTCCCATTCAGTTTATAGTGGAACATAATGACACCAACTGCATTTGCTTTTCGTCATTTTGTTTATTTTAATATATCACTGTTTCTAGTTATAGGGTGGGGCTATAGGGCATTAATCCTGCATACCAAACCATTGGGAGTGGAGGAACTGATCAGAGAAATATATAATTAATATTGTTACATTGTCTAACTATTGATTGATATTTTAGTGCATATATTGTAAAGGGAAGTTTCAACCTTTAAGGTCTGTACATACTTCCGACCGCGAGGACGAGATCTGACACCCAAGCGCATGCCATAATAAACGGATTGAATTTGGCTTTGTTCACACGGTCAGACGTGTATGATTTAGGATTTAGCCCTCTGATCTTTGTTTAACTGTACTGTAAAGCTATGTACACACCAAGAAATATTTTAGCCTCGATGGACCGATCGCATGCGTTTTTCGGCCGTGTCCGACCAACCGTTTTTCCAAATCAGACGTAAGGATGACCAGACACGGTGAAAAACCACGTCCGATCATGCGGTCCTCTATTGACTGCACGCTCGGTCGCATTAAACTGTTGGCTGCGACCACTATTCCTTCTTCTGTCTCTTCTGTCAGAAGAGCTGAAGGGATGGTCAGGAGGAACCATTTCATGGTGTGTACCATGCTTATGTCTCAGCGTCTATGACAATTAAGGAGGCAGTACTGTACCATCTCTAGCTACAGTATCTGCCTTTGAACTCTTTTTACTAAAGGGAGATATACACTCTTCACCAGGCTGGAGAGGGTAAACACAGGCAGATCTATGTTTACCCTTGATAGGATTAATGATAGATATTTCATGTAATTGAGAGTGGTTTCCAACATACTACCTGCAAAGGTTTTTGTGCCTGCAAAGATTTTATTGTAATTGCCAAGTAATTATAGTATCACCAATAGAGAATACAGAATTGAAAAATATTTATCATAGCATATTTAGATTGTAAGCTCTTAGGGTGCAGGGACCTCCTTTCCTCTTGTGGCAAAGCTCTAGCACTCATATTAATATAATTTATATATTAATGTAATAAACTATCTATGTAATTATCCCCCTTGCATGACTTTATTGTATTTTGTTACTGTACAGCACTGTGTCCCCAAGTGGCACTTTATAAATAAACTATACATACATACATACATACATATGCTATATATCAAGGCAACATCTTATTAAATGGAAGGGGGGGGTTATTGAAAGGGACTGGGGAGGGGAAAAGGAGGGGGAAAAGGGATATAAACTCACATTATAACATGAAAGGTACACATTGACATTTTTTACTAGCTTGCGGTTTGCATATTTTTGTTCTAACCTATTCTTGGGGTTCTCCTCTCTTTGTATATGCTCCTCTTTTGTTGAATTGAAATACACTTAGGGGAGTATTTTTTGTTTGTTTTGTGTATTTCTTAACTGTAGTTGTCAAACTCCAAACAGATAATATCCAGGAAGCACAGTTCAACTGTTTTGATCAAATATACTCAACAATTATCTGTCAGAAAAAAAAGCTGGCCCAATACTCACTTTATACAGACTACAGAGTGCTAAACTATAAACCATTAAAATGGTGCAGCTGAAATTTTACCACAACCAATATTGCAGCCTATTGAGGACCACACAATGAACTGAAAATTACTGACATGCCAATTCATTTCACCCATATTTGGTGATAAATCGTCCAGAGAAAGGTAACCACTGGAAAAAATTTAACTACATATTGCTCAGTGTTGGGGAGTAAAAATATGGAACCATGTGTTCCTAGCCCAAGAGTATTTACTAAGGGAGATTTGTCTGCATCAACTTTTCTCTTGGCAAACTAGTGTAAAATATAAGTATGCTACCCAAACACTACCATTGGGATTGTCAATAAGTCACCTATCGGTGTGACTGTGGATGGGGTTTAAAGCAGGGCTTAGCACCCTTTTAAAATAATGGAATTCCTGACAGAATATTTACCGTAATTGCCAACAGTGGCAAGTGGCAACAGTTTGGAACAGTTCTGCATATGCGCTCACACTCATTTTGTCCTTCAGAATGTCCCTGGTGGATAAAGAGCAGGCAGATAGAGAAATTGCCTAGGGCTCTGGTTATTTAGTTAACACAACAGACCTTTACATTTGTAGCACTTCTGCGGTTACACTACATCATTTAGTTCTAGTTGCTGCTACCAATGAATCATTGATCCACTGAGAGCCCTGTTATTGTATGTGCAGAACTGTGATTGGCTAATAAGCAGGTGATTTAAATTCTCTCATCATCACTTGGTTACGCTTCTTATGCACATAGTGTCAGAAATGCCCAGAGGATCATAGGCAGCAGAAGCGGTACTTGGTGTGGTGCTCTATGCATGCCTCTTTTCTAACCGAATGGCACTAGACATTTCTTGGAAATGTTGGCAACTACAGAATGCTTTTTCATTTATTTCTTCTGTCACTGGTCACAATTTTGCCTGTAGTTCACTATATTACCCTAGACCCACAAGGATAACATTCTCACGTGTGTGGACCCACAAACAATAAAATATATATTCCATCTAAGGATCCCATGATAAAACGTAAAGGTGTTGGTCAAGCTACACAGCACAATCCAATAGTGTAGACCCTAAATATAGGGACCCATATAGTTATTGCTCCATTTTACTTTTTTTGTGTGTTTCTTTATTTGGACTTTACTTCCTTGCAAGAAAATTCCCCTTATTACAAAATATTGTTATCTACTGTATAGTAACAGGGCTTGTTGTACTGAATGTGTGTTATCTTGGTATAGTTCCTAAACTTTATTTAATGACTGTTTTGTAGGTAAATATAGGAGTGTTGCCAGTTTCCAAAGAGACCTTAAGAACTGAATCCCCACCAGACTGAGCATATTGCTATTTATTTCCATGCATTGCACACAATGATGGAAAGAGCTGAAATCCTGCTGATTAGAAAAGATTTGGAGAATTTCTCTAAAGCCTTAAATTCAGCCACAAAGTTAATAGGATGGGCTCATAGCTGGCAGCATCTTCATGTCTGTGTACTGCCTATTATACAGATAGAAAAGGATCTGCTGATTATTGCTGTATCGGCAGTAGAGTGTGTGTAGTGAACCTGTCCATGCTGAACTGCTGACATTAACACCCAGCACATTAGAGACAGATCAGTGGCTACTGGTACTTATACCATAATCCATGTGTGTCAGATACATAACAGACAGGACAGAGCTACAGCCATTCATCTAAAACGCTGTCACATGAGTGGTATCTGCTTTATGCAGTTGTATTAATCACTGCCAACATTATAATAGCAGAGCAATGTTACAGGACTCTGCTAATTGTAATACAGACAGGGCAATGGCCATAATAACACTGTACTGTGGGTAACATTTCTAGCCCTTGTCAATTATACTAACAGAGCATTATCAGTAACCCAGCATGATTAAACTGACAGGGCAGTGTTTCTGGCATTGGCAGAATATACTGGCACATACAGGCATGGTGTTACTTACTGCAAGGTGAATTGTTTGTGATAAAATACATATTAAAAGAAATGTAGACAAATGATATATATGGTATATAGGTTATATATGGTATATATATGGTATATATGTTATATTTGGTATATATGGTATATATATGGTATATATATGGTATATATATGTTATATATGTTCCTCTTATTAAATAGCTTTTCACAGGATATGACATCACTACACCTAGTGGCCAACATGGAAATATTAACAGTTTCTTTTAAACATTGTAACACTTAAAAAGATACTCTTTCATATAATTTTTGCAACAATGTAACATAATCACAACATAGTTTTACATTTTCCTTGCTCCACAAGTGTAACCATGGTTCGCAGTATAGATCTTTTACTATATAAAATGGTACAAGTCATAGTCACGATTTAGGCTCAATGGGGCCAGCGTCCTCAGATGCTTGAACCATCGGACTTCTCTCCTTTTAAGCTCCTGTTGCCTATCCCCTCCTCTTGGGAGTATAGCTATTAAATTTAAATTCTCCTGCCGTATAATATATATATATATATATATATATATATATATATATATATATATATATATCAATGCACTGAGTGATCTAACACCTGAACAATATCAATGCAAATTCTCTGCAGATACTTACGCTGGTTTATATGTGGGCCTCTGGGAAGAGAAATGCATCTGGGGTGCCCATAGAAATGGAGATTGTCTGTACTGGAGAAGATATATAGACGATATCCATATGGTATGGACGGGCACCCCATATGCATTACAGGAAAACCTCTTGCTTATTGGTAAATCACATGAACACCTCCAATTCCAAAGCACTTATAGCACCGAAAGCGTGATTTTTTTGGATCTCCGCATACAGGCTAAGGATGGGGTACTGAAAACTAGTACCTCTTTTAAAGAGGTCGATAGTAATAAATATATTGACTTTGAGAGTGCCCATAAATCATCTTGGTTAGAAAGCATCCCGGCAGATGCTTAGAGTTAAACGTAACTGCTCAGATGAAAACACATTTGTAGAACAAACTGAATTTATAAGAGATAGATTTAGGAAGAAGGGATACCCTGAGACCTGTATAGACAATGCAATAGACAGAGCCAAGAAAACCAATAGGAATTCCCTGCTAACCCCAAAAACTAGGTTAATTAAAAATAAAATCAAATATAGAAATAAACCAGCCATTATTTTGGATTTTAATAAAGATAGTCAAAGAATCTCTAGAATTCTTAACAAACACTGGTCAGTGTTGCAGCAGGACCAGGATTTAGTGAAAATCGTGGGAAAGAAACCGAACGTAATTTATAGGAAACCCATGATTTTGAAAAATATCCTTTCCCCAAGCCTATTACCTAGGAAGATGGAAAAAGGAGATATTAGGGATATTAGTATGTCAATATTAAAGGGGATGTTCAAATGCGGGAAATTGTAAATATGTGGGCAAGGGTAGGGATTACACTATGATAGGGAATAATAAACATGTGTGGACCACTCTGTATAATTGCCAATCACAGGGTGTTATATATGGAATTAAATGTCCATGTAATAGATGGTATATAAGTAAAACTATTAGGAAACTTACAGTTAGAATTAAGGAGCACAGGTGGATGATGAAGACATACAAGAATGATTTGAATTATACCGGGAATACACTTGTGAAGCACTTGTATCTTCCCCTAAAGCACTACTTTAGGGGAAGATATCCATATATATACGAGCACTATAAAGAGGAACATTACTCCTCATTTGAAGGGAGTATGTTCATGGCACTAGGGGGTTTGAATGACAATTTTATATGAGGGGAGGGAACATGGACCAAGAACTTCTGAAGATAGAACAACGTTTTATTTTTACATACCAAACTATGCAACCCAGTGGTTTGAATGATCAAATAGAATTGGCCCCATTCTTATAGATATCAAAAAAGTGTAAAGGTTGGCCTCCTCTTAACGGGTATGTTTAGATGTAACAACATGAAAGGGGGAATAGGCCAGTATTAATGTACCCAGCAAGATATGTTGCTTTATATATCTGGTGAAAGAAACTTTGTGGTGAAACTAATAAAGTTTGTTCAAATGGATTTGCTCTATAAAAAAGAGGGAGGAGCATCATGATGTCACTACCTGAGGAAGCTCCTATTGGAGTGAAACGCGTAGTGGTGACTCCCACGCCCGGCACGCTGTAACTGTGGAAAATTCATACCTACGATATTCAGGCTTTTTGTACTCCTGCTAAGTTCTCTGAGGGTCTTAAGAGCCAACGGCCACTGTCAGCGATTCTGCTAAACTGCCAGGGAGATCGAGAACATCCTTGCTGCTTTTATCATACCAGCATCGGAAACTGCACTAATCCAATTGGTGCCATTGTACCTCCGAGAGAGGAATTGGGAGCTGCAGCTTCAAACTCTCTATACTATACATCGGAGGATTCAATAGGGCATTTGGAACAGTGCAGTATAAAGTTTTTTCTATTTACACTTTATCATATTCCATTGTAGCCGGGCTAGTGGAGACTGTTATTTAGTGTGCACACACTTTTTGTTATATACACCTTTTTTTGGTATATGATCTAACTCCTCCCTACAAACAAGCTTTGATACTAGGATTAAGAACTGTCTATTTGGAACAATATTCTGTATGAGATTGGGGCCAGATTCCTGGATTTCTATTTTACGGACTGAGCTCCACGCATTTTTTCATATATATATTTTTCTCATATATTTATATTCATGTACATTGCTGGTTTTTATTCCCCCGTTTTTAGTATATATTGAGATTTTACTGGGATATTGAGGGATATATTTTATGTATGGTTAAGCTGGCCAGCTATATGTTAATATTTCTGCTTGATATATGTGTATTTATTGCAATAAATTTTTGGGTTTTTGAGATTTAATTACTGTATCGCTCCCTCATTCAGTGTGCGTATTATATAATCACAACATAGTTATACATTTTCCTTGCTCAACAAGTTTAACCATGGTTCGCAGTATAGATCTTTTACTATATAAATATATATATATATATATATATATATATATATATATATACACACACATAGGTCAATGCACTGAGCGATCTAATACCTGAACAATATCAATGCTGTAAATCATTAGCCCCCCATAGTACATTCCCATTATTAGAAGAACAGGTCCATCTTAAATTTCATTACATTTCTTCCAGCACTTGCAAATTCTCTGCAGATACTTTTCATGAAACCCTTGCAAAATTCTGCTACATACATAGCCTCAATTCACACTCCAAGTGCAAAGACTGAATGTGTATTTTTAGTGACTGTAGCTTTTGGTACATTGCCAACACACACACACACACACACAAGCAAGAAACAGCAAAAATAGGTGTTTAGCAGTAGACATTGCATCCAGACTTACTGCCACTGAGAGTGCAGCTTCATAGAGAACAATGTGTTATTAGGGTAAGTGTAAATGGACAGTGTTCACTGTTCAGCAGCAGAGATGCCAGTGATGTTATATTAATCTAGCTGCAATATTTAAACCTCCTGACTGGCCCGCACACATCCCTCCATACAGAATATATTTGGTGCAATCCCCACCCTTTCCATTCAGTTCAATAAATAAGTCTCATTATTAAATTCTAAGCATGTCTGCCCAGCCGGCTGATATGTTATAGTTCAACTACTGCCTGCAGACTGTGGTTTACACATCCATGACCCAAACTCAGCATCTGTGGTGTCTACAGAAACCTGGAGATCAATCAATGCCCTCAGTGGCTGAGCAGTGATTTCAAACAATTGCAGTGTACAGGTACAGCAGCCATGATGTGGATTAAAGGAACCCAGGTTTCAATCCCAACCCAAGGTTTGTGTGGCAGGGAAGTCAGTGTAAGCATGTGACACTGTGAGTGTGGAAAGAATGAGGAAAGAGTGGAAAGAAACCGCCTGGCAACACCCACCTTGCAGCTTCTGCTCTCCCCAGTGTGTACAGGGAAAGATGCTCAGTTCACCGCCTCCTTCATTCACTCTTAGCATCTCCCGTTTAGGGAAAGTTAATACAGTAAGCAGCAGGTGCAGGGCAGGCTGCAGGCTATTGTGTGTGTTGTTCTCCCCCTGGCTGCCAACCAGCAGTGATTTTCCAGACGTTCTTGTTCAGCTGGGCTGTGTATGTATTTGCTGGCAAGTTATGGATCTGCAGAACTGGAGCTTATCCACGGTTCAGTCCTTGCTGTGTGAAGGATAGCCAGGGTCTCTTGGAATCACAGCCCACACCCAGTGCCTGGTCTTTGGGCTTTAAGGATCAACTGCTGCACTTTGTGCAGTGACCTTACCAGGCTCCTGGTCTCTGACTGGCAGTCCCTGCACTGGACTAGGATTGGGAACAGCAGGACTCTGACGGGGATTGCTACATGTTTTGAAAACAAAATCACTAAGGAATAGGACAGAGACCCCATGCACAGGACTGTAAACAGATGGACGGGGTTACAAGCTACCAGATGACTTAAAGATCACTAGTGAACACAACCCCCTGCTGGGACAGGGAACAGCAGGGCACTAACTGGCACTGAATGAGTGTCAATAGTGAACAGATCACCTTATCGTCTTCATTCACCCCATTACACTCATCTGAAAGCAAACACGGGGATAGAGGAGGAGTTGGTGGATATTTATATATAAAAGTTCTGGTTACTTTGTTGGTGAGACCCGGGGAGCTATGTCCCAGCAGCCAACGGAGAGGATGCACTCGAAAAAGGCAGGGATCCGAGCAGCCGTGGTGCTAATTGGACTGCTCCACAAATCACGGAAACAGATCAGGGAGAGAAGGTAACTTCAGGTTGCAGCTCTAACGGTCATTGTTCTCAGAATGTGTTCGGTCACTGAGAGGTTAATTCTGGTTGTAGGAAGCGGTTTATTTATTTATATTTTGCAGGTGTGTCAAACCACCGAAAACCGCGGCTGACAGTTTTCTCAGCTTCTGACTAAGCATGCCGGGAAATTGAGTTCACATCTGGAATTTCTGATCTTAGTATAGTATGTATAGTATGTTGTGATCACTCGTGTCGTTTGTGGTTGGCAGTGCCGGTGGTTTAGAAGTGATCGATTTGATGAAAGTTCTTTAAAGAAAGGAAGGAGAGACATGACTTGCTGCGACAGTGCGACTGTATGTGTTAAGAGGCAGTGAGAAACTAATGAGTCATAAGCACTGTATTTCTATTCGAGCTAAAGTGAGAAACAATACCTGCAGGCTGAGGCTGAGTTAAAGGAAGACTGGCAGGACCAGTTGCTGAAGTTGAATACCACAATAGAGTAATATGGAATGTTCCTGTTTCTCCCACAGCTGCATGCTAGTAATACACCAGCAATCATGGGCTGTCTAGGGGGGTAAATGATCAAGGTTACCAGATCATCCGCTGATTGGAGGACAAAATAAATGTAATTAGGAGGCCTGCACTGATTGCATTTAAACTGCATTATAAATTCTGCTTGGCTGAATGTATTTTTAACGTGTCCTTTTTTTCATTGTTCTGGCAACCCTCAGTAAAGAGAATTTTTGTTAAACAGCAACTGAAGGGGTGCAATTTTTATTAAAGAACTCCCGTGCAAAACACTTTTCCTACATGTAAAGGGTTACATCTTCTGAAACCAGATCACCGTGTTAAAATCCCATTAAAGGCTATTGAGATGCACCTACAGCGCATGCATCTTAACTTTCAAATGCAATAGTAGAGAGTAAAATAAATGGAACGGCTCATTTAGGCTGAAGCCACAATGTAATGCGCCCAAGAGTGCCGGAAATGGGCACACAAGTGCGCACGTTAATGTTGCGCCCACTTTGTGCAATGCGAAAAAAGCAGATCGCATGCGCTCTGATTAACGGATCGCATATGCAGTGTGCGTCAGCGCACTAGTGTGGCCACATCAATATGGCCACACTAGTGTCCGCTTTTAAAAGCAAAATCGGATAACATTTGCAATCGGATCGCACTTAAAAGCGCATTAGTGTGACCTAGCCTTCAGCCTGCAGCCTTCTGGTATTATAAAGTTAAGGCACTTGTTTGCCAATGCTTGTTGCGGGCATGACAGATTTCACGGGCATCACTCTATCGGGACAATTTGCTGTCAATAGCATCTGGTGAGAGAAATACCAGAACTTGGCTAAACATGATATGCTGCTTGTTCAGTCAGTCTGTGCAATTAGATTTTTCTCACAATGTGTTCCTAGATACAGAATCTAATGGAAAAAAGACACTTAATGCAATCATATTTTAAGCATCTCTGAAGAGGAGACTTAGAAAGTAAAAGTGTAATTTCTGGAGGAACGAATCCATCAGTATTTAATTGCTGCCTTTGACAAGTAAAGCGAACACCCAGTTAATACATTCGTTTTCTGTCTGTAACCCTCAACATTTTTGTATTTTAACACCATCTAACCTCATTGTGGAATTGTTGTGTTTCACCTCATGTGCTTTGCTGTATGTCTCTATAAAGGGATTCAGTCAAGGGAAAGGGTGTGGCACACATTTCCAGCCAATAAGAGTGTGGTATGCACTTGCCTAATTATGATGTGGATAGTCATAGCAGGTAATCAACAATGGCTTTTATCATTCAATCTGCACTAAAGCAAATTATTTATTGGATTCAATGCAGTAGAGACTTTCCCTTTTATTAGGAAACCAGCAACCCCCCGAATCTTTTTTAAGAATCATCAACCCTCCTCCTCTTCCCCCCCCCCGGTGTCTTTTCACCACCACCACCCTCTCCTACACCCCCCCACCCCCCCACCCTTCACCCAGGGCATCTCTCACCGGCTTTCTTGTGTTTCAGTATTGGGTCTTTTGGATGCATCAGTTGATATGTGAAATGCAAGCATAGTTTCTCAGTGGGTTTGCATTACATACCTTCCAACATTCACCTATACATAGTTACACTATTGAGAAATTAATTGCATAAAGTTGTTCTAAGATCAGGTTCATTATACTCTCCAGTCAGCACTTCTATAAGTGTATCTATTAAAGGGGTAATATTAAAGGGTATGTGTTTTTATAAGTGTACGTATTAAAGGGATAATGTTGGAGGGTATCTATTTATCTTTGAGCTTCCAGGTTTATCTCTAGGGACTATTAACACTGGGGTACTAAAAAGCAGTGAGCTATGGGTCACTGGTGATTTTGTCACTGGACCCTGTGATTTAAAAAAAAAACACAGCATCAAATTGTCTACTGACCATAACCTCATAAAATACAAATAATTTCAAGTAAACATAATAATCAGGTAAATAAACAGCAGCTGTATAAAGGAGAAACCTTACTCCTCTGCTCCAAACGGTTCTCCTGCAGTGCCTGTCCGAAGTCCAGGAAAGTGAAGAGTAGGAGACTGACTTCCAGTGAAAAGGTTTTTGTCTCTTCTCTGTCCACCGGGAGGTACTCGGCCATTTTTCCCCCCTTCCTCCCTCCATCCAGATCCATTGTGCTGTATGTTTAGTTTTGCATAAAACCCTTTTGCTGTAGTGTATCTATCCCCATCCCAATCCTAACCGTATGGTTTGTTTTTAAAGAAAAGTTCACACAAACTTACTTATGCAACCAGGTGCCTTTGGCTAAAACAATAGCCGGCAGCTACGTCTGTAATTGGCTTACTCTCAGGGCATCACAGACGCGGCTGCCAGCCAAGCCCCAATGCAACTCCGTTCCGGGAAGATGCATTGGAGGCTGAAGCCAAGGGAACGCGGTCTAGTAAGTAAGTTTCAGGGGACTATTTTTTTTTTTTTTACAAACAATGCAGTTAGGTTTGAAAGGGGGGAATCTACACTACAGCTCCTAAAAATCTTTGTTTTTAAGGTGGACATACCCCTTAATTTAGTAACGACTTGCTGAAATAACATTTGCTTATTCCACTACAAATGCCTAGTAACTAAATTGTGTAAGCTTGATATTTTTAAGCATCTATTTTTCCTAATATTCTGTCAATTTCAGTTGTTTTATAAACATAGCGACATGGTTTCACATAGGAGGAGGGTGTGCAAATGACTTGTAGGAGTTATAAGATTATAATTAACATGTGAGAGTTTGAAAAGTTCAGAACACAGTAGATTCTTACTATGGAAGCATTTCAACCCAATCATAAAGGAGGCCATACATGTAGCCATGATAATCTTTTTGTGTATCGTGTCCGGAGACCAAATCAGACCAAGAAAACCAGCACTTTTTAGTCATGCCAGACATGATGGAAAGTTATAATTGTAGTGAATATAATCGGCCATTTGGTTGTTAGTAGCAACCAAAGGATTGTGGGCAGTGGCTCTGCCTATGGGAGCACATACCCATACATTTTAAAGGAGAGTATCACCTATGTAAACCCGCAAATCAACCCCCTCACTTGATAGTACCTAGGGTGATGACCTAAACCACTGTCCTCTTTATAAATCCCATATAAGACTGGGAAATTATGGCCTGCAGTGTTGGTCTCTCCCTGCCTCTGTGATAGTTGCAGGATTTGTGCAATGGGAAGATGTGCCCTGCATTGTGCGCCTCTCCCAACTAGCTAGTCTCTCATTGGCTAGACAATTTGGCAGGCTAGACCGGCATTATGAGCCAGTTTAAGTCCTCACCCTGGGTACTATCAAGGCAGGAAGTGGTTTAGGGGGTATTATTGCCTTTTACTGGGCATGGGTGCCACAGTGCCTTTACCAAGATTTTTTTTCTTGACTCCTGGATGCAGTGCCCCCGATGATGGGTACTATAACACTACAGAAAATTTTCACTTTCTATATAAGTAATGGTTTCTTTGGGACAGGCACTGTTAGGTTATGAGAATTGTATTTGTGTTTTTGCTGATTTTTATTCCTGCTAGTTTTCACTTTTTTGGATGTACTTGACCTGTCAAGATTAGGTTATTTTGAGGTGACGCACTAAAAAAAGCTTCTCCTTGGCAGCTTAACAAACATTTTCAACATCTCACTAAGCATTTTTAACATTCTATTCTTAAGCACCAGAAACAGCCCTTCAAATGTAAACAACCAGAACTATCAAAGGAAATTCTAACAGTATGGGATTCTAAAGTGTGTACATACTGGGGAAATGCTCAGGGGAGCACTGGGACCATGTGGACTTGGGGGAAAACATGTTCAAGTGGCCCATTAAAAGTAGGAAGAGCATATACCCAGGTTTGTTTTGCATAATAATGAGCCAGTGCTCTTGGGAAGCATTAACATATTTATAATTTTATTAATGTTTACAATATATATATATATATTTACAATATTTTGCAAAACAAATCTTCTTGTCGTTTGTGAAGGTTCTCATTCATCCAGGTCATGGTATATCTGTTATATTCAGTTAGATCAATTGGACTTAAAGCTTAGTTTTTGAAGACGTTTTGCTAGTCATCCGACTGGCTTTCTCAATTCAGAATGACTAATACAAGAATCTGTTGGCAATTATGTACCCTGGAAAGTCACTGATAAAAAGGGCCTGTCCCTAGATTGTGCCATGTACACAGAGTTTGTTGTTCATTGATAGACTAGGCAAGTGCTTAACACTGCAAAGATCATTATTTGCGCTGTATTCAGTAAAGTATTGCTGCAGTGATGTGCGTCCGTAGTATCTTCTCTTTTTGCTGCCAGCACACATTGCCGTTTTCATTGCGTTAAGTCCTGTATCGTGGCAAAAAGAGAAAATGGTGATCTTGGTAAAACCGGAAATCTCAGATCGTATTACAGTAAATGTTGGAAAATAGTCTAACACCCCCTGGACCCTTATTAGTATTGAGAACTTTGTGTAGCTACCAGGGATGCAGGGGATGTGATGCACCAGGGCCCTTGGCCAATAAGGGGCCCCATTTTGTGCTAAGGTTCCAAAACTACCAGTCTGAGTGCCAACTGTTTTACCAGTGGTGTGTGTACAAAGCATTTTTACCATTGTCTGTATGCCAAGTATTTAACCAGTGCCTGGCTGTGCGCAGTGCCAGTTTTCCAACAAGTTTATCAGTGTCTGCATGCCAAGCATTTAACCAGTCTTTGTGCCAACTATTTTACTAGTGGTTATATACAAAGCATTTTACCACTCTCTGTGTGCCAAGCATTTTACTAGCGTCAGTTGATTAGTTATTTTAGAAGGTTTGAGGATATACGTTTAGAAATACTGTTTGAATCTGTTTGAATAGTTTTGCTAGGTGCATGGGTAAAGGATGTTTGTCTCTTTTAAAATGAATTTGGATGTTTTTTTAGGTGAACCTGATCATAGCACTGCTCTGTGCAATGCATTTCTTTTTATCAGTTTACCCATTTACCTAAAGTTGGAGGGTATGCATATGTTTAACTAAAAAAAATAATACATTAATATGCATTTAACCAGGTGGTTACATATTAATTACTGAAATTTTTTTATAAATAGTTTTTATATCTCTTAAGTTACTTTTTCTTGTAAAAAAAAAATGGATGCTGCCCTAAGAAATGCAAGTTTTATATACTATTTTAAAATTTTCCTGTTTGGTGTTTGCAATGCACTTCCCAGCATCCATTATCAGTCAAAATAATATAAAAACTGCATCATTCAGGGCAGCAATAAACGTCACAATAATGCATGGTTAAAATTACTCTGGTTGATGGTTGAATTGCATCTCACAAAATCCCTAATTGGCTTTAAGGGTGAGGCCACACTAGCGCATTTCGAGGCCGTGATTTTCGATAACATGGGAATGTTCCTGTGATTTCCGATGCGCAATCGATTGCGTGTCTATTCGTGGTTTGCGGCGAGCATTTTTTCGCGCAATAGCTTGCGTTTTCGCTTTAAATATAGAGAAAACGTGAGCGCAAACGTGAAAATAATGCGCGCTAACGCACAAAGAGGTGCGCACTTGGTGCGTTGTAGTGTGGCCTCACCCTCAAGTGATATAAAAATGCCATCATTAACCAGAGGAAATAGTTCAGTTTACCTATAAGAAAAAAACATTTTTTATATTTTCTAAATATTCAGACAGGATTTCACAAGCTTGTACTTCTAAAATCCTCAAACACACAGTAGTGTTTAGTGCACATGAAGACTGCATTACTATTTCTAATCTAATCTTAGGTGCACTAAATAATCTGTTCTGATAAGTAGGTATCTATGCAAAATAGAGAGTCCTTTGCTATTTCACCTCAGTCCTCGCTATTGGGCATGTACCATACCCAGTGGGAGCTATGATGGTATATACCCCCATGGGACAAATTTAAAACCATGTATCGTCACTGTCATTAAGCTGATGTAAATCTGAGCTGGTGCATTACAGTATGTGTCATGCATTATGCAGTTTGTTTCTATCCCAAGTTATTTTTAACTTTAATTGCCCTGTAAGATGAAATGTACTATGACCTACAGTATTGGTGGTACCTCACAGTTTAAGGGTGCAAGGGAGAGTAATTGTGGTTCTCTGTGAATTCCTGTTTAGAGTGAAAAGTATATCATGTTTAGTGCAACACGATGAATATCTAATAGGGACTACATGTTTGTATGAAAGAAGCCAGTTTATTCACACAACCATGTAAACAATGCTCCAAACTTCCAGCAGAAAAATCAGTTGTTTGTTGTAACTCAAACTGAATAATGATTTTTTAGTGTTGATTGATACAGTATTTACTGTATATATATAGTACTTTATATACTGACCCATGACTATTGATGTGTTTTGTGGGTGAGGTGCTTTTTATCATCCTTGCTATTTGGGAATTAAAAGGACACTATACAGAAAAAATGACTTTTCCTCATCTTAATCTATAATTGAATGCATGTAAGTAGCACTTACTCTGATTTGCGTGTGTTGCTGCATACCTTCAATCCAGCACACATTTTGTTTAGGAGCAGTATCCCCCCTCCCTCTTTTAACCACTCCCACTTCCATCCGACCTGAAATTTTTCTCACAAACCAACTGTCAAGCCTGCACACAGCATTCCAACTGTCAAACCTCTGTCACCATTCCAGCTACAAGTCCATGGAACTCATAAGCATAACTGTTTGAGGCTCAAGCAGGAGAAAGCAGAGGAAATCTCAGAGGGGAGGAGCTTAACATTCAGCAAACCAGTAACAAGATGTCAGCAACTTCCAAGGCACAAAGCTAGGCTCTGGAGGGACATAGGTAAAAAAAAAAAATATGGCAACGGTATTTTTAAAGATGCAGCTTCCAAATGAACATAACTTGATTTAACAGTACACTTATCCTTTATCTTTGATTGTTAACCAAAATTATACCCATAATAAATATATAAACCTGGTGTTACGATAATCCCATCTCCAAAGAAGAATGTTTTTTTCTACTTAAGGGATTTAGATTCTCAAATCAATAGAATAATAAATAAATCCTGTAACTCACAAAATCTGTAAGTAAGCATGGCACTGCATAAAAAATATAATTATGATTCGGCACACGGGTCACCCGGGATTACGGGTAAGCGTACTTGAATATTTGTGTACAAATCTTAACTGGAATCCATTGTGTGCAAATACTTATGAGGCGACAGGTCCTGTTCACCCGGACCATCTTCTACCTTAAATAAGACTATAATTAGGGCTAATACATGTTATATTAAAGGGCATGTCCACCCCCAAAACTAAAATTGAACCCACTACTGGCCCCACTGTGTAGTGTTCAAAAATCCTTACCTTACTCCTCTGCTCCAAATGGTTTTCCTGCAGTGCTTGTCCAAAGTTGCAAAAAGTGAATAGTAGGAGCTGTCTGAGAATCTTCCAGTCCCTGATGCTTCCTTGTCCTCTGAGAGGATTCTGGCATGTGCAGGGGTGCCCCCCCCTTCCTCTCTCCCCCCCTTCCTACTTATGGCTCCTTGATCCCCTACCATTAAAAGACTTTTGCTGTAGTGTAACTTACCCCCAACAACCAATTCTGTTTTGTAAAAATAGCAGCACAAATGTACTAACACTCCTTCATTGTCCCGGCGCTCTGCGTTGCTGGCAGCCGCATCAGTTATTGGCTGCCTCTCAGCCAATCACAGGCATGGTTACTGGTCCAGCCCCTTCCGCCAAGCAGAGGACTGGGAACAGAGCGCCAGGGGAACAAAGGACTGTAAGTACAGTTCTGCTGCATTTTTTACAAAACAGGGTGGAGATACCATTTAATACATATAATACATATAATATAACTAAGATCATTTTAAATACCTAATTGTCTAGGTAAGTGTCCTCCAAGGAAGGGATGCTGCACTTTATAGTCTTTCCTATAATACAGAAAATCAATTCAGCTAAAATACAAATGATCCTTCATGATTTCTAACATAGCTAACTGACAGGTTACTGTATCTTTCATTATTGAAATTGGTAGCATTTAGAAGAATTCTGCAGCATCCTAGCTTTTCCTGCATAGGTCACAACAAACCCAAAGGTCTTAAGTAACTCCTGGATGACCTACCCATGACCTCTCTGAAATCTAGAAGAATCAAAGATAATTTCTTCACAATGTATTGCACCCATCTGCTAGTTAGTAATTATAGAATATGGTCAGATTTATTCATATTTTAGTTTTGTTTTCCTTTTAATGCAATTATACTACCGTAACTGAAATTATTTACAATCAGTCATTAAAGGACAACCCCACCCTCGTAATAACATTTTTTAGAAAAAATATTAAAATATGTTGATATATCCCACTATGTCCTCTGAATTCATTACTGTATGACTGCTTTGCTTCTGGATGCCTCATGGAAACTGAGCAATTAAGGGACCTGTACTGAGCCTGAGCATGCTCAGAAGAGGCAGTTAGCGGATTAGCATTCAGTGATTGGCTGTGATTTCAACTGTCAAACCCATAACTGACAGTTGCTAACTGGAAGAACCAGGAAGCAGAAACGGGCAACAGGACATTGTGCAGAATTTCAGGTTAGAAAAATATTTCTGATTTCAAACTATTACAGTTTAGTGTTTTAGGGGGTGATTTACCTGTATATAAGTTTGAGGGCTGGACTTGCTCTTTAAAGGACATGTACACACTTTTCTTTTACTCACCTATATCTATCTCCTAATTTAAAAGTTTTCATTTCACTTGTTCATCTTTTTTCTGTTTATTGTAAGAAGTAGATTTTATAACTTTTTCCAGTCTAATTTCATCATATAGTAAAGAGTCTCACCACAATGCATTTCAGTGAGATCTCATTCTAACTCTCATTATAGCTAAGTCAGTGTGTCTGGGCTTAATTGGGATATTAACAATAATACCCACAAATGTTAAAAACAGCCTAAAATGAGTCTGGGCACAATAATAGGACCAAACTGTTCAATTCACATTATAAATATAGTTCATAAAGGGAGACTTTGAAGGGAAGACTTTAGGGAACACATGAATATAGCAATGTAATCACATTGCCTCAATATTAATTTCCCTAGAGGGTTAATGTGTTGTGCCCTAAAGGGTTAATGCGTTGGTGCCCCAGAGAGTTAATGTGTTGGTGCCTTAGAGGGCTAATGTATTGGTGAATAAATCAACAGTTCCAACTTGTGGGTGCTCACTCCTCTGGTATCCTACCCTCCATGGATATATTATTCAATTCACTCCAATATTTCAATACATGACCAACATCAAAAATACACAAAGTTTAGGGGGGTAATAGGTGCCCTCTTCCTCATGTGACATCACCTAAGGAAGGGGGCACCTATTACCCCCGAAACATTGTGTATTTTTGATGTTGGTCACGTATTGAAATATTGATTTGCTTTTGGAGTGCGTCCCTCAGTTTGTTTCTTGTTAATGTGTTGTTTGGTGCCCTAGAGGGTTAATGTGTCGATGCACTAGAGGTTTAAGCTGCAACAAAGTAAACCTGGGAACTAAATTAAAGAATTAAAATGAAAAGTAGACCACTCACAAATAAATGGCTTGTGTTCCTACATCCACAAAGGGACCTCATTGTGACCCATCTAATTGCAGTTTAAGTGATAGCACATACATACACAAGATGACCATAACTAAATAGAAAACAAGTTATACAGGGGCTGATGCAATAAGAGGTGCAAAAGTTTTCCTGTGCTATTAATTTGCAGCCACCAATCAGATGTTGGCTTTTTACTGGGTCACTGCAGTTAGTAAAGCCTGTGCGCTGCAGATTATTAGTTTGGGCAAACTTTTGCACCTCTTATTGCATCAGGCCCACGGTATTTTTTTTTAGACTACAATTTCACAATTGCTTGCCATGGTGATATAAAGCTTTTCCCCTAACACATTCTAAAAATAATATGACTAAAATTGGTCTTTTCATTATACATTATTATCACCGCATTCATTTCTTCTCTGTGTATCAAGGTTATATAAGTAAAAGTTGTAAATTTCGCAGTTTTGGTTGTCAGGTAAACTAACATTGTTTTTAAAATTTTAACAGCTTTTGGTTGCTCTCCTTATCTAAAGTGATTTTTTTAAAGCACACTTCTGCTAATTAAACAGAAAATGACAAAACTAGCCCACTAGACTTCAAAGACTTCAAAGGGCATCTATAGGATGATTGTATCTTCCTGTATTTGATATGTTTGGTTGACAGTACAGAAAGCTGTATTAGGCAGAATTAAGGATATCCTATAACCGCTGTATACTCATGGTATAAATACAAAGGGGCATATTTATAAAGCCTCGCTAAGTTTTCCCCCCGACCTTTCCGCATAAATCGCGTTTAACGCGATGTATAAATGACGAGAAACGGCCGCGAAAAGTTAACGAGACATTATCTCTTCACGCCGATACCCACCTGTTACCGCCGCTTCTATTTATAAAGCAGCGGTAACTGTTTCGCATTGCTAGTATCAGCTGTTTTGCTTCGCCACCTTCAAGGTGGCGAAAGCGTCCGATACTAGCCGCCCTGCGGCGGAGATGGGCAGGCAACCCGTGGTGGGTGGTTGCACCCGCCCCTGGAGACACGTCACCCCGCTCTCGACCCCCCCGCGGTGGCGGAGACCACCCGCTGCCGCTTCCCAGCAGCCCCTCCCAACCCCTTCCCTGTTCGCGGCAATCTCGGAACAGGTGGCTAGGAGGGGCCACCCGCCGCGCACCCCCTCCCCAGCAGCCCCCCCAAGCCCCCTGCCCCGCCGCTGGCAGGGTGGGGAAGGGCCCACTGGGAGGGGTGGAGGCACCCTCCAGTGGGGCCCTGAGAAGGGCCTTTTAGGGCTTAAGGGGTCCCGCAGCTCGAACCGGGACCCCCCTCCCCAGCCCTATCAGGGCCTTTGCGGCACTTAAAAGTGCCCTTGCGGCTCTGACAAGATCCCTTTGGGGCTTAGGGGTTCTGCAGCTCGAACTGGGACCCCCCTCCCCGGACCTTGTAAGGGCCCTTGCGGCACTGACAAGTGCCTTTGGCGGGGGTCCCGCAGCTCGAACCGGGACCCCCAGTGAGCGGCTCTTAAAAGAGCCCTTGGGCGGCGTCTTCTTTCTTCCAGTCCCGGCGACACCAGCTCTGCTGAGGCCGCCGACCCCCGAGAGGTACCCCTGCGGCCATTGTGCTAAGTGCAGTATTGCATAATCACTCTGCATTGCGCTAAGTGCAGTATCGCAGCGAAGGGACTTAAAATTACCACAGGACATCGCGGCCGTGATACATATCGCGGCAATGGCACTCGCCGCTATAAATACGGCGATAGCGATATTTTCGCGGCTGCAATGTGCGGCGGTAATTTTTTTGCGTTATTTTCGTTTTTTTACAAATATGCCCCAAAGTGTCAGAAAAAACTAGACTCAAGAAGACTGTATACACACAGCAAGTCTACAGTGGAGTAGATCTGTAACTTATTGCTCTATGGCTGATAAGGATCCCTGTCTTTTAAGAGAAAAACTTGTGCCCTCCACCCTCTTAGTACACTAACAATTAGCCTAGGTTGCTTATGTCTAGAAGCTGCCCTGACACTTTTTATGAAACACTACAAGTTGAGCATGTTGGGTCAGCCTAAAGAGTGGCCTAGAGTTCCTCTATAACGGTAAATTTTTACATGTTCCATATTTAAAAAGCCATGGATGCCAGCTCATCCTTCTACAAGTAAACACTTTTCACCGAGTTTTCTCTAATTGTGTGTCTTTAGAGAACCAGTGGGTTACTAAAGTTTGCCATTTAATATATATTAGTAATGTCTTACCTTAAAGGACAACTATACTCACCTCACCCTCACTCCTCTTCCTCCATAGCAGCATAGTACCCAGGGTGAGGACCTAAAATCGCTAAGGTCTAACCTGGGTACTTTCCCTAACTCCTGCACTACTTACCGCAAATCTGCTTCGCCGATCGCTCCATTCCTCCGCTCTTCCTGCTTCAGTGACTGATGCGAGGCAGCCAATAGGAAGATACGCTCTGCAAGGAGGCGTGTCTTCCAATTGGCTTCCTCGCGACTGTCACTGACAGTAGAAGAGAGGTGGAACAGTGTGGATCGGCGAAGCAGATTTGCAGTAAGTAGTGCAGGAGTTAGGGAAAGTACCCAGGGTTAGGACTTAGCGATTTTAGGTCCTCACCCTGGGTCTATGCTGCAGTGGATCGGGGAAAGGTGAGTATAATTGTCCTTTAAATATATATTGTATTAGAATTTGAATATAGACAATTTAAAAATGCAGGGATACATTTAACCAAGAATCATTCAAAGTTTTAGGTCTGTTTCTTAATGTCATATTCTAACAAATCATCAAGCTAAATTAACCACATGCTCTTGATCATTGATTTTAACTTGATAACTGATACTAGAAGGAATAATAAAAAAAAAAAAAAAATATATATATATATATAAATAATACCGAGAGAGGGACGCACTCAGGGGTCTTTGTCGTATAAACTTTATTCAAGTATGTAGTTTACATGTTTCTGCCCGTCCTGCGGGCCGTCGTCAGAACGCGAGACAGGTGGAAACATGTAAACTACAAACTTGAATAAAGTTTCTACGACAAAGATCCTTGAGTGCGGCCCTCCCTTTGGTACATACATGTATTCCAGGACAGCACCATGGCAATCCTTGGAGTAAGGAGTGCCAACCACATACTATTATGTATATATATATACATCCTCTATTTGATGGGGATCACGCACATGTTTTTTAGTGTACACTGGATAGCTCTTTTTATGGGTATTTGGTATGATCACTGGTATTGGGGGGGAGGGCCTGGATGAGGGTTTATAAGGGAGTTCACTGCACAGTGTTTTTATCCTGATGAAACATGTTGATCTGTAACTAATAAAGATGAAGACTTTTTAACAAATCCTGAGAGTGCGCCCGGATTGTCAGATATCCGATATATATATATGTATGAAAACTAACCGGAGTTGAAACCAGTATAGTGTTCCTGATTGACTTTTTGAGTGTGAGCCATGAGGTGAAATTGTGTACAAAGACATTGGGACTTGATAACATCAGACCCCAATATGCTTTTTGGGGTCATAAGGTCTGTTTTGCACATTGGCGTATACAAGTAAAATTTGCTTGTGAAAAGTTGCGGGCACGAATATCCTCTGGGACACGAAGTGTGATGGGAATGTCTAAACTGGGTTGTTATACATGCCCCAATTGTACCACCTGTGAATATATGCTGGTTGGAAAGAGCTTCCCACATTCCAGAACAGGAGAACGCATTAACATAAGACATAGGTTAACATACTCTTTATTTATATGGCGTGCCTATGTGGTTTAACGTACAACCATGGCAAGTTTTTGGGAACAGTTTGCTAACTATCGAAGTTTGATAAGGAGTGCTTTAGCATATCAAAATGTGGAGAAAAGTATTGGTAAATTCGATCGGAGGGCTGGACTTACTTGCTCGTTCTAAGGGTCCCGGGTGCAGCCTGCCCGGAGCCCGTCGGAGCTTGGGACTGGCGGCTATTCATTTTTCATTCAGTTATGATTATATTATGTGTTTACATTGTTATATTATTGATGCTTTATATAGATTTTCTTTTTGCATGTATATAGGTTTGGTTTCTAATTGGGGTATCCCATTCATGTATTGCGCTAGTTTATACATAGTATGTGTTTTATACATCATACAGTATATATTACTTATTATTTATTTTTTGAGCTACTCTTTGTTACTTGTTACTTCACTTGTTATTTTGTTTTGTTTTTTTGTATTTCATTTGGCATCATTATTATTTTCTCTAGGTGTGCTTTCTGTGCCTTTAAGCAAAAGTGGTTGTGTCTTACACACATTTTCACACTAGGCTTCTCCTCCTCTAGGACTGCCTCTTACTCTACCTACGATTAAGTGTTTTTTATGACACGAAACACATCAGGTGACCCATTTGGGTCTGTGCATATGTGCTAAGATGTTTCAATAAAGTTGTATATTTTTTCTATCACAGAGGTTTAAATCGTTCTGGTGTGCACGCTCCTTTTATGTTCTTTATCATTGGTTTTCCACACTCTATCTGCAGTGATGACATCTCCTTGAACCCAATTCATTACAAATCATTGAGACTTGGTTCTCTAAGTTACTTCTAAAGAATAAATAATCATTGCACTAATCCATTGTGTTCATTTAATGAGTCTTTGTACACACTGGACAAAAGAATTATTAGAAACCTAGAAAGACTGCAGCAATCTGAAGACCATATAAACTGTAATCTCATTTAAATGAAGAGAAAACCCAAATTATCACAATGTCACTACTTTATGTTATTATCAGGAATGCAATTGATATCTGGACCTTCAACCTTTGTGTACCACCAGCTTGAGGGATGCTGCAAGTTGTAGTGAAAACTATGGGTCAACATGGGTTGGAGCTTTAATAAATGTTAAATATTTTATCAATTACATTAGCAATCAAACTGTTCTCAGGCTTCCATTAACTTAAAAAGGAAAAAAAAAATATTCATTTTAATGTGAGTCATACTTACATCTTATTTCAGCTTATACCATTTGGTGTACCATTTATGTCCAGTATTGTTTATGGTATGATTGTCTCATTTATATTTCTACCTCCTCACTTACTGATGAATCATGGTTTTCGAAACAAACCTGGCTTCAATTTTGAAATTACGGTTTTAAATATCCACAGATCCAATGGATTTTTAAAAATGTAAGAAAAAAACTCTGAGCTTTTCATTGAAAATTTGAAAACCGAAAATTCCATTTGAAAAATTAAAAATTCCTATTGAAAATTTGCAAAGGCTACCAAGTACTTAATTTTTTGGAACTTCAACAAGGAACACTGAACTGCAGTTGGAGCGAAACTCGACCGTTTTGTTCATCTCTGCCTATGACCTGCTGACAGGGTCACGCAATCTGATGTTGTTGTTTAACAACGGAGAAATAGTTCACCTGTGAAACTGGCTGCATATGAATTTATTTATTCCTTTGTAACTAGTCCACACCAGCAAAATCACATGATAGTGTGTGTTTGGTTCCTGTAGTAAAAAGTAGAGTGACTGTGATACTTTTTATGGACTAACAGTTTATTTAGTTGACAAGCTTTCGAGGGATCAACCCTCTTCATCAGGTAATAGCAGTACTGATTGAAACAAAGGTTTAAAGGAATAGTTCACTCCCAAAGAGAACTATTCCTTTAATGTATTAATTGAAGCCCGGGAGGTTAAGCAGCTACAGTATATGTACTCATACAATTATATACTTACATATATATACATATTTATGCACATACTGTATATATACATGAATACATGCATATATACATACAAGAACATACACACTGATACACACATACATATATACACATATACATCCATACAACACACAAATGTATTCAACAGTTATAGTGAGCTAGGGATCCCATATCTTTGTTTAAGCCATTGATTTTAGGGTCCAATAATGTTTGGTTTTTCTATCTTGGTTGCTACTGAAATGTCCCTTCAAGATCCTGGAGGTTTTCCATGGTGTGTCCTGGTTGAGAAAAATGATGACTCACAGGCAAAAAAAAAATTCTCATTGTGGTTGGTGATGCTGCTTCTTTGGGAGTTCATCCTCTTTTTGACTGGTTTCCTCTATATATATAGTGTTTGTACATCTTTAGTTCCTGGTAACAAATTGTTTTTTTTTTAGATCAAACTGTTGTAGGAGATTTTAGATGAATAATGATCCTACATAGGAATAGGAGAGGGGTGGGTGACCAACCTGAGCTTTAGAAATCATAAGTCTTGTAGGCCTAATGGTCACAAATCAATAAAGGCTGTGTGTATGCAATTTTATAAATAGCATTTCCCATATACTGTAAAATATTTTTGTAGACAGTAAAAAAAAACTCACTGCCATCATTCAAATTATAATGCATAACAAGAGAAGCAAATTCCAACCCTTTACATCCAACCAAACTACCAACTCTACCAACAAAGGATAACTAGAATATTTTATTAACAATCTATTAGCAAACAGCTGGTGCCCTTATGTCTCAGTTGCCAGGACCTGTATGTTTACATGTGTCTTTTAATTATTTAAATACAGTAAAATGTGTTACCCTCACTACAAAGTCCATCTTAAAGCCCTTAGAAAAAAGAGAGATAAATAAAATGAGACATATATATCTATATGCAGAAATAAAATGAGACACGGGGACAGAATCCTATATTTATAGAAGGTTTTACTTAAAGAGACTCCCAATTATTCTGTTTTCCCTGAGTGTTTCTCTTCTGTGCCAGAATGATCCAGTAATCTTTGTTTATTGTGAGCTGTACAGACTGTTAAGCTAGGTACACACACTAGTGATAAAGCCCCGATACCCAATGGTATCGGGGCTTTATCGCTAGTGTGTGTAGTGGTTTTCCCGAACAGGCGCGCGGCCGCCGAATTCCTGCATTCCTGCCGGCTGAGCGGTCGTTCGGGAAAAAATTTAAATTTCTCCTGGCCGCACTAGGCTCCCTATAGAGGAGTCTGCCGTGGCCGAGGGAAACACACAGTCCCAAGTATTCTCCCTATAATGTGCATAGGGAGAACGCTCTGGACTGTTTGTATGCAGATCTTTGAAAGGTGGCAGACAGGATCTTGCAGATCCTGTCTGTCATCTTTCAAAAAATCTATAGTGTGTGTACCCAGCTTAAGGCAGATCTCCTTGTATACCAAAGTATAGCACAGAGTGTTAAGTATAATCAAAGCTGTAACTGCTGAGTGTCCTACTGGTTGCTAGAATCAACATCCTGTCCTTGATCCTGCTAATGGAAGATCATTGTTACATTAACATGTAATTCTTGCAAAGCAGAGGCTCCTTTTCAATACTGCAGATGATATAAAAAATAATGGTTCTCAGAAATTTCCCTTCACTAGAATAAAAATATTGTCTAGTTTGTAGTTAAAAGGCTGTTATTCTTAATAGATCGATTAACTTATGGGCTAATTAGGGCACTTTGATAGCTACACTCTCCATGATGAGTGGTTTATCAGCGCTATAAAATACAAATCGACTTATACCATATGCAACCTGCCTAGATAAAAGACTGATAATATATTGTGATGATAGTTACAGCAAGTACATTGATAATATTCTCCTACCTAAGGTACTCTGTCAACATCTGCCAACAGCTTTTAGTGTCCTTGCGTTTACATTACAGAAATACACATGTATCTTTTTATGTACCTACATCCACTCTACTGATATGGATCCATCAGCAAAACCTATTTCCAGTTAAGTGCCATCTCTAGCTTGCTCTGCTTTAGTGATTTATGTCTGTGAGATGGCAGCCCAGGGAGATACAATACCAGGTCTCAGATATTGTGCTATACAGACGAAAGATCTGTTCCATCAGTTCTGTTTCACCCTAACTCGATGTTCCTTAAAATTCCTAACATTGTTCCTTCATATCTGGACAGCTTATCATTTACTTGATTGGCAGCCATCTATTTTTTTGTTCTTATATTCCGTACACAGTGTTGATTATGATAAGTTTCTCTATATGCTGCAAAAAAGCTCAGCCAACAGTAAAGGAGTTTACTGCATTAGGACTGATAGTTTCTCATTTCACATTGAGCACTTTTAAAGGTACACGATAATGAATCAACTTCATTCAGTCATGTAATGGTGCAATTTTGCACTCTAAAGGCTTGTTCACACTGGAAACAGACAAAAATGCAACTTAAAAACGCAGTGCGTTTAATGACGTTTTGATACTTTTTTATATCCTTTGCTGACCGTTTGCGCATGTGTTATTATCCGTTTGCATCCGTTTTTTGTGTCCGTTGCGGTTTAACGTGTTTTAGACCACATTTTTCAAATTTAAGGGGTCAGGACCAAAGAAGACTAAAATCCTGACGTCACTAACTGGGCATGTGGGAGTTACAGGAGCTTTTGGAGAGAGGGGTAGCAGATAGTGTTGTGGAGAGAGATCTTACGATTTTCTGGTTATTTTGCTATTCTTCAGCGTGTTTCCTATAGCCCACGGACTGGAAATTACATCACAAGAACTCTTAGGCATCCTTTCCCGAAAAAATGATTAGAAGTTGTTATTTGTTGTACAGGTTTTCATGAATTTTAGAAATGCATGCAGGAGTGCATTTTTTAAACAGATTAGAATGGGAAGAAATACAATGCAGTAAATGTGAACTCAATTGTGAAATACTATAGGGTTTTACTGTCTGTCCTTTTTTAAAACGCATACAACCTGATGTAGTATGAACGAGCCCTTACTTTAAGCCTTGCCTATTCCTACTTTCATTCAGTATGGTGCTCGTACAAGTCATGCCCCCTGCTGTACAGTCCTCTTGACTCTTCAAACTTTGCACATGTGCAATATATTTTCTAGCAGTCGGGACTCGGGATGGAGATTGATGTCAATATCTATTATTTCCATTAATGATGGTCAGCAGGAGAGTAACATAGTAACATAGTAATTGAGGTTGAATAAAGACATACGTCCATTAAGTCCAACCTTTCCATCCACCCTTTTTAACCCTACCTAACAGTTGATCCAGAGGAAGGCAAAAAAACCCAGAAGAGTATATTTTATGGTAAACCCGCCTGTCATATGTATAAAATAAAATATGTATGTATAAAATAAAATAAAATAAAGGTAGCTGGGATGTTGGAGGGAATCCTTTTTTTTCCTTTGCAGATAGCTTTTAATTAAACAATAAGGCAAACATCACAATGAATTAAAGGACCTGTAAACTCCCCTTAAGCCCCCAAAATAAGTATGTCCCATTCGTTTCTATTATTCACAGGGAGGTGAGAACGCTTATTCTCACCTCCCTGTGAATAATAGGACGCTCGGGGGACCTGGAACTTACCTTACACGCCGCTCCACTCGCAGCCGCTCCTGCACTGAAACAGCCGCTCTGTCCCGACCACGCACCCTATCTTATGCGCATGCGCGCCAATTCAAAAGATAGGGCGCGCGATCGGGACAGAACACTGTGCAGGAGCGGCTGCGAGTGGAGCGGCGTGTAAGGTAAGTTCCAATAAAATAAGTAGCTGGGATGTATAGAAACGAATGGGACATACTTAATTTCGGAGGTTTAGTGTTCCTTTAATGACCTGAGTAGTATTGTGACTTTATTGCGTCAATAAAGGCTGCTCTTTCTGAGAATTTTACCCAAGGTTTATGTGCATATTGGGGCCGATGCAAAACTAGAAGCGGTGTTACTTAAAGGGCAAATCGAGCCCTAAAATGAAAACTTACAGGTAAATCACCCCCCGAAACCCTAAATGGTAATAGTTTGAAATCTGAAATATAAAAGTCTAACCTGAAATCCTCTGTTACTGCTTCCTGGTTCTTCCTAATAACTGTCAGTTATGGATTTGACAGTTGACGTCACTGCCAATGACTGAATGTTAATCCCCTAGCTGCCTCTTCTGAGCATGCCCAGGCTCAGTAGAGGCTCAGGACAGGCTTCTAAATTGCTCAGTTTCCATGAGGCACCCAGAAGCATAGCAAGCATACAGTAATGGACTCATAGGACATACTATGATATATCAACATGTTTTAAAGAGGCCATTCTTTCTAAAAGATGTTCTTATGAGGGTGGAGTTGTCCTTTAATTCACGACATCCCACAATGCTGTAGATCACAGCCTTGCAGTAAAGCGCCGCTCTGTGCCTTTGCCTTAAAGGCGTTAAAGGACAACTAAAGCCACAGAACAACACTGAACCAGAAGGCAGAACACCTTGATATATAACCAGTAATCTGTGTCTTACCTCTCATTTTGAAACTGGCGCTGGGAAATTTACCTAAATAACATATGGGTTGTGCTTTACTTCTCAGCATTCTAGTATCAGACAGTTTGGTCAACGACCATTATGTTCTTCACATGCTCAGTCCTTAGCTATGGCACAAACTTGTTACAGTTGGTCACACCCATTAATAATCTCTAGCCAATCCTTTTACAGGACAGATAACGCAAGGAAGCATGTGACTGAGGTCAGGAGGTGTGGTCTGACACTGCACATACACACAGATACTTCATCCAGTTCTTAACATGTTTACATTTACTTTAATACAATTTACTGAAGTGGGATTTTATAGCTTATTAGTGTTTTTAGGGGGGTTATTTTTAGATTCTGGAGTATAAAAAATTGGGTTTAGTTCTCCTTTAAGTTTTGGAAATAGCCCAGCCAACGCAAAATTACTGTAAAACCTGCACAAACCCGATAATCAGGTAGCGTAAATTATACACAAATTATGCCTGTAAACATGATGAAATCGCACTGATATTATTTCTATGGTGGTCTTTTTATTAAATGTGTTCAAATCCTCATATAATCATGGTGAAGTTGCAGGTCTTTGTGGAGCGTTGCCAAGAATAAGAATCAGGTCTGTAAGTTTTTATCAAAGCCCAAAAGTCTTTTGAGCTCTTTGAAGAAGTAGAAAAGTGGTTAAGAGAAGTTATTTTGTAATTTTGACACCTCCAACTCTTGACCCCTTTATCTTCTACATGGTATAACAATTCTGCTGAATGTTAAAGGAACACTACAATATCCAAAAACTTTTTTAAATGTGCACGTCCTTGTCATACATATGTAAGCATATACAAGTTTCCCAGTTAAGAATATAAATATATTGTATATGGTCATAAGTTGACTCAATCTGTCCTTAACTGGCTCCATTCTTAGAAGCTACGGTATGTAGTTTAAATGTGTCAAATTACAGTTTTATCTCCTAATAAATACTAGAGAATCAGATATAGATATACAAACAGTTGGGTTTCTAATAACATTTCTTCTTTGCTATGATACAAATCTCCCCGTAATGGTTATGTAATGAATCCTGTAGCTGACCAAGAAACCTGCTTAAGGAACAGCAAAGGTCAATCAGAATTGATACTGCTGGTTCCCCGAAGCCGCAGTTAATGATTGTTAAAGGTTAGCGTCTTTCACTGGAAAAACTCTTTGCCTTGGATCTGAGTTCTAACATTTAGTTTTTATCTAGATGAATAAAATGTGAATTTGTCACAGGCTATGTTTTTGAATGGTATGGTATATGACAATGTCACACTGATAACCCCTGGTTCACCAGGAAGAGGTCCACGTTGGCTGAACAGGAAAATGCATCTTATTGCTCAGTCTGATAAACACACAGTGCTGCAGTGCTGCTTCTTTTTTATTCAGTGCTATGTTGTAAATAAATTTGGTGTATAATGCTGGTGAGTCTGTCTCTCTGTCATATACAGCTACACAGCTATAATTTGCTGCATGTGAGCTTATTGTGAATGTGAACAATTATGTGTACAGACACTGGGTAGGAAAACTTTTACGGGTTTTTTTTGTCACCACCATTTTTTTTCTTTCAGAGTTATTTGGTAACATCTAGAGATTTTCAGTGTATTCACTTTCTAATATTGTTTATAAAACACATTTCCCAAATAAATTATGGTTTAAAGGAGAACGATACCTACCCCAAAGATGAGCATCTAAACCGCTACAGCCTTTAAAGGAATAGTTCACTGCAATAGTGAACTATCCCTTTTCTACATTGATTGAAGCCCGGGAGGTTAAGGAGCTATGCCTTACCCCCCTTTCTTCAATCAATGTTTAGATAGCCAGGAACGAACTTCAGAAAATCTTACCTTTCACGCGATCCAGCGGGGCCGCTCTGAAATTGCCGACTGCTTCCTGCTTTTGTTACACTATAATGCGCATTATCGGGCATGCGCGTTATATCGTAACAAAAGCAGGAAGCAGTCTGGAACTGTGAGAGCAGCCCCGCTGGTTTTCAAGAAGATTTTCAAAAGTTCGTTCCTGATTGATTGACATTGATTGAAGAACGGGAGGTAAGGCATAGCTCCTTAACCTCCCGGGCTTCAATCAATGTACAAAAGGAATAGTTAACTATTGCAGTGAACTATTCCTTTAACCCTGGGTTTTGTCTGGTTCAGCTGTTTATTTCCCTCACTGGTCCAGTCGGACTCCGCATCTGTTGGTGACAAGTTCTTTTGGCAGAAGCTCTCTATAAGAACCCCATCTTCCCATTGGCCAGGTCCTGGTCTAACAAAGGAGGCAGAAATGGAAAGTTAAGGTACCGTATATACTTGAATATGAGCTCTCCTGCCAGAGGTGCTGGTAAGCACCTCTGTTGAACCTTGCCACTCCAGATCTTTTTTATAGAAAGTCTGAAAATATCGAAAATCCGGGTCCAGGGTAGTTCGAGAAGTCCGAATTCGTTTGAATTCGAATAGTTCGGCTCTAACTCGGGTTCGAGTTAGTGGGGCTGGACAGTGTGCTGCAATTTTGTGTATATGTACTGGTCATTCTAAGGTAACACTTGTGTACTTGGTCCTCACTCTGGGTACATCAAAAGGAGGGAGATTGATTTGGGTCTTTACGATACCTGTCTGGGGAATATATTGAAATGGTATTCCGTCATTTGGGTTGTTATATACACAGCTGTAGTGACACTAAATTAATATCCGATTGTTAGGGGTACTTTAAGATTACGAGTTATTTGTAAATTTATTTTAGGATAGTGACAGAAGTGACTACATGGAAAAACTTTAATATGTATGTGAAAGAGCTCCATTTAATGACTATTCACTACAATGGGAAACACGTGTACAATACTTTGCCCAACATTGAACATAATAAAAATGGACAAGTAACCTAAACTTAAAATACAGCCCCCCCCCTCCAAAAAAAAAAAAGAATATACCCAGGGTGAGGGCCTTAAACAAATGGCTCTTCCCTAGCAATGTAGCTGTTCACAAGATAAGCTTGCACACACCCAGGGCAATAGAGCCCCATGGATGCTCCTTCTATGAGCCCTTGGGGTGGGCCTAGTGTTTTATGTCCTAGCCCTGGGCATATTTGTTGGGAAAAGGGCTATTTTAAGTTTATTTCTGTGACAGATAGATACCATGAGACTTTTTTCCTTTAAAAATATGTTTGCCTTGTTTATAAATATGGTACTACTTTTGTCATGCTAAGACATACATCAGCTCACATCAGTAGCTTACAGATACAGATCTGCTGTTATAACAACATACATAATTCAAGGAATCTGTGGCTTTACTGTCTTAACATTTAATAGCTACTGCAGCACAGTATATTGCAATAAACATCACTGAAAGTGAAGGTTCCCATCTCTAAAACCTTTTAATTCACTTGCAACTAAGTCCATATAGACATGATAACCACTGAGACAATTCCCATACTTTATGTACCTTCTAGTGTAAGAGCATCAGGCAATCACCAACCTTCTCCTTTAAACCAGCATCATTATTTCACAATATCTTGAACAAAGCATTTGAAAGACTCAGCAGGTATATTGGGTCCTTTTGTAGTACAGTGTCTAAAAGCTTCCATTAGTCTGTAACAATCCAGCATTTAGTATTGCTTTATTCTATCTCACCTTGTGTATGTGTTAGGGAATCATTTTAAGGGTATTTATTTATTTTTATTAGGCATAATGTCTATTTATAAAGCAAAATATTTACCTGATTTAGTCTTTTTGACAGCCTAACAGGTTTCTGGGATTTTTTTGAGAAAGGTTTATATTTGCTAAGATTAAAGGATATGTACACTGGGAAATTGTACAATCACTGTACCATTTTTTGTTGATCTGTCCCTTTTTTCTTTACATATCCATAGGGAGATTCACCCAGAGCCGCAACTGCTCTGGGCAAATCTCCCATATGGGATTTACCAGAGGCTGCGAAGCTCTAGGTGAATCTCACCCTGACGTAAGTATTTAACCCCAGTTATTAGTGGCATTAAATACTTATGTCTTAATAGCCGCGCAGCCTTCCCAAGTTCCTATTCCGGATCTCGCGCAGCCGCCGCAAAGCAAGTCTTAGCGTAGCGCTACCTGAGCGTAAATCAGTTAGCGTGATGTTAAGAAGGGGCAGGAGTGCTGCGCAACGGCAGTTCTCCTGGGTAAAGCACCACACCAGAGACTAAACACACTAAAACTTCCATTTCAGCTGTCAATCAAGTGCCTTATGGTGGCCATAGATGCTAAGATTCTGGTCCCGATATCGTACAATCCTCTGATTGTGTATGTATGATTGCTCGACGATCGTACAATAATTCTTTTTATCGGGCCAGTAAAAAGAAAGTAATTCCGCCGGGGAATAAGACCATGCAATCTGATCGGATTGAAGCATGTATGGTGAAATATAAAAATGGCGGAGAGGCACACATACTATCAAATTGGTGCTTTTATTGTGACATGCAAGGTGCACAATGTTGCAGGGTTTTCCCCCTTCCTCAAGAATCTTTACTTCAGAAATTCTTTTCTTATGTATAGTTTTGCTGTAGCTGGAATGATGACAGTTGGTACTTGAACTGCATGGTGGGAAATTCCCTCGCCCAATGCTGCCTTACAGGTATTACTGAGTATGCCTCACAGAGAGTCAAATAGTCTGGTAGGAGGCTGGGTGACTGAGGGAATAAGCTTGAGCAAAACTAGTACTGCATTGATGTCATACAGTAACCCAAACACATAATAGAAAGTGCTGCTGACATGTATTCCTTTATATATTAAAATAAGGTTAAGTCATTTTCCTGTGCACAATTCCTTTAAGTCACTCAAGGTAGAAGATCCAATTTTCCGACCCTTCTCTTTCCCTCCCAGTCTCTTCCAGGTAGTAGAAGTGTCACTCATTGCCATGACAGCTGACATCATGGGCAATAACTTACTGCTGTTCCCTGAGCTAGTAAATAGATCTTACAGATTAAATAGGGGGAGGGGGTGTAAACATCTGGCTACCCACTGGGTTTATAATATATATATCAAAGACCTTTGAAACTATTGCAGTTTGGGGGGGGGTACATTTTAATTAGACATCCCCTTATATTTTCAATGTTTAATTCCCCTGAGATAGAAAATTTGCTGTTCACATTGATAATTTAGTGGAAATGTTGCTGTTTCCCGGTTATTGATTCTTCTGTATCATTTTCTCCTAGAGGAGTCAGTCTCTGATAGACCTAGAAGATAAAAGAACCTGTTTTGTTCTAGGAAGGTGACATAGTTCAATGATGCTTACATAGACCTAAAGTGCATTTTCCATATTTAGAACAAATTGAACAGCCAAATATTGCTAAGAAGCTGTTGAAATATTTTTAGCTCAACAACAGGGTGTTATACAAAAGTCTTCATGTGGCAGAAGAAGTCGAGTGAAATGATAATGTACTTAACCGTGTACACGCCAAATTTCATTGGCTACCAGTTATTTCAGTTTCAGTTATATCCAGACATAGTGAATGTGTCTTGACCAATACAATTTAATTAATCCTCTTATAATAATGTTACCATGGTGGCAATAAAAACGAAGATGAGACTTAAAGGGGAACTAAAGTCAACAGACAACATTGTCCCACTAGACAGTGCACATTCACAAACATAACAAGCTGTGTCTTACCCCTTCCATTTGCTGTGGCTGCTGGTTGTTTTATGAAACTAACCTGTGGGTACTAGGGGTCAACTTGCATAATCCACCTTAGCTGGGTGAAACCTGCTTTGTAGTGCTCAATAGATCAAAACAAGTAAGTTGTAGCCTTGCTTCTTAGAAGCTGACAGCCAATCATCTGATAGCACAAAGATCCTTCCTCTCCCTGACACAGAACAGCGATTTCAGGGTTTTTTTTCAAACACATTCAATGCTCCTGTCCCTAATAATGATATAATACTCTGCTTTTCATACCAAAAAGAAAAGTATTCTTTGCAGTGTATTCTACATGTAGAATCTTCAGACATCCTACCCTGCCAAATGTGCTATCCTGGATACGCCCCCAGGACCCCTCCCCAGACCACACTGTAACTGGCAGCCTTATTAGTTACCAGCACACCTCAATAACAAAATATGTACTTTGTAACATAGTAATAATAACATAGTAATGGAGACTGAATTAAGACAAATGTCCCTTTAGTCCAACCTTTATATCTCACTTATTAACTTTACCTAACGTTTAATCCAAAGAAAGGCAACCCCCCAAAAAAAACCTAACTGAAAATGGGGGGAAAAGTTCTAAAAATATGCAGGCCTAGAACTCAGTCAGAATCAGGCTAAGGGAAGCATTCCCAGTCTGATATATCCACACTTTACATTTGCCTTACTTAAACAGTTCTTAAATTAAAAAATAAAAATGCAAAATGTAATGTGTCACTGCCTGCACCATTTCTTTTTTAGGGTATCTCTACCCCCAAAATTGTCTTTTTCTGTACAATAGTGTACCCCAGCTCACCCTCAACTGCCATGTTAATTTTTTAAAACAAGGCCCAGATATCCACTTATGATACTTCGTTCCCTCTGCTCTCTGCTTTGGGCACTCTGTCTCGCGGAAGTAGCAAATAGGGCTGGACGGGCAGCTGCATCTTTGCAGAGAGCCGAGGGAACAAAAGATAGTAAGTCTACTGTATTTCTGGGGCTTGTTTTAAAAAAAATAACATGGTGTTTAGGACTGGAGTACACTACACTACAGAAAGTAATTTTTATATGTAGGGGATAAAGCAGCATGAAGGGATCCGGAAGGTGGGAGGAAGGGAGGGCTCCCCTGTGCATGCCATAGTCCTCTAAGAGTACAAGGAACAAACAGGGACAAGATGACACACAGACAGCTCCTTCTCTTCACTTTCTGGGACTTTGTACAGGCACTGCAGGAGAACCATAAGATTAAAGTAAGGATTTTTGAACACTACACAGTGGAGCCAGTATGGGGTTAAATTTACGTTTTGATGGTGGACATGCCCTTTAAACATCAGCAACTTTCCCCTTATAATTACTCAATAAATAACCAATGTTAGAGCTCAGTATGCTGGGATCTTATGAGACTAATCAGCTCTGCAGCACACAGATCTTAAAGCAACAACAAACAGTGTTCGGGCACAGACTTTACCGCATTTGGAGTGCCGGTCAAAGACGCTCTCCAAAGCATAAAAGATTCCAAGCAAATACGAAGATAAACCACACTTCCATCAGTAAACAAAATTATTTATTCAAAAATGCAGTTTCCAAACAGGACATAGAAACGGTGTCCACACCTCAACCACCTAGGTAATTGGGTTGTGGACGCCGTTACTATGTCCTGTTTTTAGACTGCATTTTTGAATAAAGAATTTTGTTTATTGATGGAAGTGCAGCTTATCTTCATATTTACACATATCTTATAATATGGATCTGATAAGGAAATAGTCCACTTTAATATACATTTTAAAGACTAAATACAACTCTGCATATCGAATATGTAAGACTATACTCTGTGAGCTGGATGCGCCAAAATGTTATGAGGACGCATATGACAATGACAGCCCCTCTGGCATTTGTCCTTACTGCCAGATTTTTATTCCAGGCCTGTTCTGGGAGAACTGTCTATTATGAGTGATAAATGATCAGCTATGCACAGCACTGGGAAAGAAGTGTATTTAATTACTTAAAGGCAAATTGTGTAATGCAAACAAAACAGTTACCAGTAAAATTACAAAAATACAAAAAAAAATTTCTCCACTAATCCAGGGAATGTATATAGAGAGGCTAATGCTAAAAAAATCTTTACAAATACAAATTTATTCTTTAACCCTTTAAAATAATCCCATTTATATGTGATAAAGTGCACAGCATTGGAACAGGATAATGTTTTGGCCTCAAAGCCTTTGTCAAGTGAATGATGAAGACTTTGACCCAAAACAAGTTATGATGTCTGAACTGGTATATATCTACTGTATATTTATCAGAGGTCATATTCAGAGCACTCCACTGGATTTCAGAAAGTTCGAAAGTTTTATTTTCGAAAATTGTCTACTTTCAATTTTCAGAAATCGTCTACTTTCTATTTTCGAAAATCGTCTACTTTCTATTTTCGAAAATCTTCTACTTTCTATTTTCGAAAATCGTCTACTTTCGATTTTTGATAAGGGGTTCCGTGAAATTCGTGAGTTCTGAAAGTTTCGTCGGGACTTCGAAACCCTCAGATACGATTAGAAACTGGGTTCTATTCAAACTCAATGGCAGCATGGATTGCTATGTATCTGATGCAGATACACGGTTTTAAAATTGACCCTTGAATGCTGCCCCCCTCTATCTATTCCCACTGGGTATGACACGTCTGATTTCACCATATGAAATATAATTATTTTTCTAGCACTTTGCATATTTATACATTCATTCATTATTTGCAAGGATAGACTTGCTTTATCAATTTCTTTATATTGCTTATTTAGAAACTATTTAATCAGCTTGTTTATTAAATAGTAAGTGCAACAAAGTAAACCTGGCATCTTTAAACTCTAGGAACTTGTATTTATTGTGTCCTGCCCTGTCCTCCCACAATGGTTTCTAAAGGGACACTGTTCTGTACAACTGACTGCTCTCTGGCTCGCCTTCATTGTCAGATAGGATGAGTGATGTGACTAAATGTATCCATTTTAACTTTAGTGCAGGTAATTCCCTTCATTGCTTGCATATGTGTTTAATTCTTTTACTTAATTTATTTATGATTATATGTGTAATTGAGTGGTGGAGTGCACTGAACTTCATTCATAATATACATATATATTTATATTTCTGTACTTGATATTAAAAAGTACAAATTTGTAGCTTTTAGCTTTACTTACCCTTACCCTTATAATTCTGAATGGGCACCATGCTTATGCATTCCCCTAATGTTCCCGATCCAATCAGTCATGGATGACTACAGGCTTATATTTCAGCTGCAGGGTAAATGTAGGTTAAAGGGGAACTGTGGTCTTCCATTTTGTATGTGACTTATGGAGGCAGCCATTGATCACCTGATCATCTGACCACTGCCTTGGTTTAGAGTTGGAGCATGCTCACTGCTGTCTTTTCTGCTTGGAAATTCTAATTAACATAACAGAAATGCAAAATTAAATTATAATTCCCCAGAAGTCTCTTTTCCCTTATTTGCATAATGAGCAAGGGAGTTGTGGGGAAAACTCTCCCTAACTTGCTTGACTCCTTGTAAATCTTATTTTTCAAAGCCCAGAATGAATAAAAGCTATATGTTTACACAGGAATACTAAATATATATATACGGTAGGCAGTAGTATGCAACATATTTGATTGAATTTATAAATAAATATATAAAGGAATTTGACCAGAAAACAAAGAAAATCAGTTTTCTAGTTCATTAATGAAAAAAATGTAAGATATAAATATTTTTTGATAGGGCCTGCTCTAAAATAACATAAATAGAGAATTATCCAGCAGTAGTGCTGCTTTAATACTTCTTACCAAAAAATGAGGATCTAAGGCTCACCAGAGCTGAAGGGAGCTCATTGAGCCTACCCAGCCAGACAACTTATCAGTATAGCTGCTAAGCCAAACTAAGCTGCAATTTCGATCTCTTGCATTTTATAGTGTCTCCCAAAAACACCTTTAAAATCTGATTGGTCTGATTTAAATCTTGAATCTGATTGGATCTTGGGTATTGGACCAATCCTATACCCCACCCCTAGATCTGATTGGTCCAATACCCAAGATCCAATCAGATTCAAGATTTAAATTAGACCAATCAGATTTTAAAGGTGTGTATGGGAGACACTATAAAATGCAAGAGATCTGAATTGCAGCCTAGTGTTGGATTAGCTGCTGTACTGATAAGTTGTAGTTAGGTATAAGAGCTACAAAAGATAGCTGTTAGACTAGTATACACCAGGCTGGGTAGGCTCCATGAGCTACCTTCAGCCCTGGTGATCCTTAGATCCTCTGTATTTGGTGACAAGTATTAAAACAGCACTACTACCATGTAGTTCTCTATTTATGTTATATTAGAGAAGGACTAAAAAATATTTTTTCTTAGCATTTTTTTAATTATTGGGCCAGATTTTTTTTTTTCCTCTGCAAATACCTTCTAAAATAGTTCAAATATATACAGGCATATTTTATAAAAGCAATCAAATATAGTGCATACCACTGCCTTTATTGAGTTTTGGTATTCATGTGTAAACATATAGCTTTTATTCATTCTGGACTTTGAAAAATAAGATTTACAAGGAGTCAAGCGAGTTAGGGAGAGTTTTCCCCACAGCTCCCTTGCTCATTATGCAAATAAGGGTAAAGAGACTTCTGGGGAATTATAATTTAATTTTGCATTTCTGGTATGTTAATTAGAATTTCCCAGCAGTAAAGGCGGCAGTCAGATGATCAATGGCTGCCTCCATAAGGCACATACAAAATGGAAGACCACAGTTCCCCTTTAAATTTCAAAGAAATGACTTGGATTTTAAGGCAATTGAATTATGACAATATTTGACAAGAAAATATGAATCATAAGACTGTGCAGGGCATTGCGTGTGTAATTTTACAGACTGTTATTCAGACATACTGAAAAGGCTTCTTTTTCCCCCCTTGAACATATAATGAAAGTAGGTCGAGTCCTTGTGCTTGGGAAGGATATGCTCCACAGGCTTTATGAAAAGACCTGGAAAGCACCTCACACATCACTTCTAAAGATAGCAACTTCTGTCCTGATTGGTCTGGATATCATTCAGATGCAGGTGAAGGACAGAATTATGCATGAGATCTCGCAGAATAAATTATGTAAAGAGTGTAATTCATGTTAGTCTTCGCTAAGGCATTTTCCCTGCTCATTGAATTTCACGTGGTGGAAAAAATAAGTTAACTCATTCTTTTCATTCAATAAAAAGTTACTGCTCAGACACTGTTGTCAGATCACTTGCCTTTCTCAGTGTTTTCTAACTAAACATATACAGTACCTGTGTGAAGTAAGTAAAAGATAAGTAAAACCTTTCACTGCAGCAGCTCTTTTTTCATTTAAACCCCCTCCTGTCTTTGGCAAAGTGAGTGGGCTTCTTTAATAAGAGGTGCTAAGGTTTGCCTGAGGTATTAACCTACAGCAACCAATCAAATGTTTGCTTTATATCGGTCCATTGCAGAGAACATCTGATAACATTAATAGTACACACACAGGTTTCCACCTATTATAATACAAGCCTCCAAGTAGCTAATAGTATCCTCACTGCCTAGATGAAACACACTGAATATGCCTGTCCCACTGGGAGAGGGAAAAGTGCAATGAGAAAGTAAAGATTTTATTTAGATTTGATTTTTCAGGTCTGGATTTACCATTAGGCTCTGTAGGCATGTTCCCAGAGCTGCCTATTGTTGCAGGGGTGACTGTTAATGTCTTAAAAACATATACAGGGAGATTCAATAAAAGTTCTTATCGTTTAAAATGGTGCTAATTTTACCCCAACCAATCAGATCTTATTTAACACTTGAAAACTAACATCTGATTGGTTGGGGCAAAATTAGCACCATTTTATACGATAAGAACTTTCATTGAATCTCCCTGAAGGTTTTTTAAAAAAGCATGTGATAACTGGATTTTTATAAATATAGGGGGCTATGAACGCAGAGCAGATATTGGCTACTGTACTCTTACAGTACGGATCATTAACGCAGCTTTAAGACACGCAACTGATTACCGGTCAGATATCGGTTCTTAAACGCCAGCAAATATCTGGGGTTAAAGATACGGAATGGGTTAAGGATAGCAGATCCTCATACATACCCTTATAGTCTTTCCCCCAAATTAAAAAAAATGGTGGAGTTTCTGGTGTGGTCTCTGTTTAGAGGTGGGGATTAGGGTGCAATGGTATTTATGCCTATAGGCTCCTGAGACATAAATCTGACCCTGGTTCTCCTTAAATTTTTAGACAGGAGAAATATTATGGGCTGACCCATGACCATAAGCACATTACATCCTGCACTTTGTTAGGCTACATTCACACCCCTGCATTATCACATAGCAATGTCCATTGATTTCAATGGAAACTGCTGCATGAAGTGTATTAGGAGCAACGCACTACATCTCTGCTTATATGTGTGAACTATACCATTCACTCCTATGAGCATAGTGTTTTGGTGCTCCCTAGTGTGAACAAACCCTAACTGTTCTGCTTCTTCATTTTAAAAGGGAAGGGGAATAGAAACTAAAAATATATATCCCTTCTGTGAATTCTATAATAGCCAGCAGCCCTAAGTCAGACCTCTACCTTTTAAATTCTTGTAAATAGATGTACAGTATGTATGTATATGTTTAGAAAGTTCCACAACTGTATTGTGACCTTCTGGTATCTTAGGTACAGCACTGGGGTGCTTGTGTATATGCGCACAGTTCCATATAAAAAGGTATAGATTTATTAAGTCCAGTAGGGAGATTCACCCAGAGCCACAAATGCTCTGGGCAAATCTCACAAGCGGGATTTACCAGAGGGTGCGCGGGTCAATCTCACCCGCACTGTAGCTGGCATTAAATACTTACGTGGTAAGACCCGCGCAGCCTCTGGTAAATCACTTGCGTGAGTGAGACTCATGGGTAGCCCAGTGAGGTAATTTCCTTGTCTTTATGTAGGGATTTCCTGTACATAGGATTTAAATAACATCTGAGTGTGTACCATTTTGAGACTGTTTATGCTACTACCCTGATAGGGGTCTGCGATTCTGCGAACCCCGAAACATTGCATATTATGGCAGCTTGTGATCAGTAAATACAATGTTGCTGAGATTCGGGAGTTCTGTGTTTTTGGATATCGTATGTGTATGTTTATTTATGTAGCGCCACTTGGGGGCGCATCGCTGTACAATATAGAGTACAAGGGGGACAATAAATCAATACATACATATATAAATAAGTATGAGCATCATGAAATATACTTGTAAAATGAGGAAAGAGGTTCCTGCCCCGTAGAGCTTACAGTCTAATTAGGTGGGTAACAAACAGATACATAGGAAAGGGCAGATGTAGTATAATCTATGTTCCCTCCCTATGGATACATTTGCAGAGGGCTGTCTCCTCCTCTGTGCCCCCTGGACAAGTCTGTGACATATTACAAAGCATGTTGTCATTAGATTTAATTTCTTTTTTTTTTAATCTGAACCATGGTTCATCCCTGGAACCTCTGAATTGTTGGCTAGTAACTGTCAATGAAAATGTTCATACCTTAGGCAAGTGAAGATGTAATGAATACAGAGAGAAGTTACCTTTATAAAATTTTTAGATTGTGAATTAGAGAAAATGTTCAGTGGTTTGTGGAAGCATCTAGAAACTCTTAATGTTCTTGTAAAACCTGAATTCAATGGGCAAAACTGATGAAATGTAATGTTTTTTCTATAAGAACAAAGAAATAAAACATTGTCAGGATTTCTGAATACCAGCAATGTCCCTTAGGCTATACTGCTGATAAAAGCTATATTTCTTTAATTGTACTAGTGTTAGGGATTTAGGGCCTTTTGGGACCATGGACATATTGTATTTGTATATTTTATTGCTTCTGTTTGCGCTCAACTCCACAAACCTGGGTTGTTTTCTTTATGATATGATGAACATATTTTAAACAGCATTAATTATAATAACAACCCCATCAATGGAGATCATATAATCATATACAGTAAAATCACATGTGTGTTTTTCATTGAGGGGCTTCGGCACAACTGAGGTACAACTGTCTGCTTTACAGTTAATTTGCTGCAACCAATAAGATTTTAGCTTTTACTAGTTTACTGCAGTTATGTAACAATCCCTTGGCTTGAAAATTTATTTTATTAATTTTTTTACACTTTAGATTTTGGAAACAAGATCCTTTAAACATTTAGGGAAATGAAAGGGAAAAATGCAAAACACTGTAATTTCTTTGAGCTGTAGAGCTTTTGAATATGTGCAGCTGTGCTTTAGCTGTGCTCAGAGGAGAAATCTCAGTAGAGAAATCTCAGTTTTTGGGGTGGGGGATGGGTTCTACACATATATATGAAACATCATTTTTGGGGTAGACATGCCATTTAAAAGCAATGAAATGCAGCCTCCTAGGCTCTTTTAAAAAAAGAGATGTATATAATAAGGAGTCCCTACTCAGGGGCGTAACTACCAGGGCAGCAAACACTGTGACTACAGAGGGCCCCATCCTTCTTACTTCCCTATGACAAGAGAGGGCAAGAGACATCCAAAGTCATGGACTTTAAGTCAACTAATCCAGTTGAGAGGAATTTAAGAGGGTATGGTTTCAAAATAATAGTTGTTTTGCTAAAAAGTGCAACATTTCTCAACTACTCTAAGCCCCCTGAACTATATAAAATCATGTTTTTATTCTTCTTAATACTGATAAAAGTTGGTGGGGGTTATTTAGCAATACTTTTGGCACTGAGTCTTTAGAACAAATAGTTGTTTCTATCTGTATTCTTACCTGTAAGGTGGGGGCTGGAGGAAAAGAAAAGCTTTTTTTCTTACATGGATAGAGAATTTGTTGTTGGATTGTGTACAGAGAGTGGTGGGCAATAGAGTAACATCCATGCGGGCTAAACTTCTGAGTGGAGTGCCTCAGTTTTCTGTACTGCGGCTATTGTTATTTAATCTGTTTATAAATGACTTAGAAGGGGGCATTGAGAGTAAGGTCTCTGTATTTGCTGATGACACTAAACTATGCAGAGCTTTGGAAACTTCAAATGAACTGCAAGTAGACACAGATAGATTATCAAAATGGTCACTTTATGATCATTTATAAAAATATATTGATGGGCCATATAATAAACTCTCTTGTGCATTTTTTACTACTAGGTCATATCAGAGGACTTATGGATATAAGGTTTAGAAGAAAAGAAGTTTTATCTTCAGGTTAGGAAAGGTTTTGTTTTTTTGTTTTTTACAGTGAGAACGGTGAAATGTGGAACTGTCTTCCAGCAGATGTGGTAATGGCAAGTTCACTATAGCTGTAAAAGTGGGCTAGATAAGTTTCTAAAACTAAAAAATATTGAGAATTACTGGTATTAATACATATAAGGTCATATTTATAAAGGTGCGTGTAACTTTTCACTGCCGTTATTGTCGCCATTTTCACCAAAATCGGACTTATTAAGTAGCAAAATCTGGCAGTGAAAAGTCATTATAGCTGTGATCGCTGTTTCACATATAGCCACTGTTACCGCTCGCTCGTATTTATATATCGCTGGTAACGTCTTTTTTGCGATAAGTTAGTCTGTTTCAATTCCGCCACGCAGGGGTGGTTGGTTAATGTGATCATATTATTGAAATATTAACCAATCGTATATGAAGATTTTATTAAAATATGATTGGTAAATGTGTGATCATATTATTGCTAGGATTGAAATATTAACCAATCATATTTTATTCAAATTGATTAATGTGTGAAGGATTGAATTCTTAACCAATCAGAATTGGATTTGGTCCTTCAGCAAACCCCTGCGGAGCTCAGATGTCATCGGAGTTATGGCAGAAGAAAGAAGACGTCAGGATCAAGATTCAGTGGCAACATCAGCTACAAAGGTGTAACTGGTGGTGGTAGTGTCCCTGATGGCCTTGCAAGAATGCATTCTTTTAAGGAATTAAGATCTAATTATAAAGTCACTATTTTAGGTAAATAAGGACACTCATTTAATGCAAATATAAAAGTGAAATCTAAATAATACAAATATGCATTTATAAAATGTGTCTATGTCCTCCTGTCTTGGTTTGCAAGCTAATAAAAAAATAGAACTGTATTATATGTGGGTTCTCTCTGTTATGTAGGGATGTACTTTGGGTTCTAATAGAACCCAGTTTCGAATCGAATCTGGCGGTTTCGAAATCCCGACGAAACTTTCGGAACTCCCGGATTTTTCGAAACTCTAATTTTCCGAGTTTTCGATTTTTATCGAAAATTCGATAATTATCGAAATCGAAAGTAGATGATTATCGAAATCGAAAGTAGATGATTATGGAAATCAAAAGTAGATGATTTCAGTAAGCCTCGAATGTATGTGCCGATTTGCCAACCCTCGAATGTTCAAGCTGATTTCTTTAACCCTCGTATTTGTGATATCGGTAACCCTCGAAAGTAATGTTTGATTTCGGTAACCCTCGAAAATAGCCCGCGAACGCTCGAAAACAGCCCGATTGTGAGAAAAGATAGATTTTAAATGAATTTTGCTTATATTTACGGGTTCCCCAGACCATTCCCCAGGTCCCTGTGTTATTTACAGTAACCTACTATTACTATTTAACCCTTCAAATTGATAGAAACTTTCAAATTTTTTTTCCCATAGACTTCTATGGGTCCGTTTTCGAATCTCGAATTTTCGAATTTAACTTTTTCGAAAATTCGAAAACGGGCCGAAACTCATCAGTTTCGAACATCTCTACTGCAATGTAGGTTTTCTGCTAAAACTATATACACATCATTCTTTTACCTGCTGGGAAGCTCTCATTAAGATCTGCAGGTGTTGTCTAGATGAAACTCCTAAGGGTAGGTATATTAACACATCTTTGCATTGCTTCGAAATACAACATGTTTCTAAAATGACTTTTATCCTGATTCTACATTAACTATTATGACTTCTCGAGAGACAAACAATGAGGTTTTACACAAGCAATTAGTAAGCCAGCACTTGGAGAACAAGATTGATGATTTTCAAAAACATTTTTCACTGATCTTCCTTAATTTCATAATTAACTTTGTGACATGGTTATTAGGTTTCTGTTGTGAAGAACAATTACAGTTCACATATTATAGGGATGCTGAACCTGCGGCCCTCCAGATGTTTAAAAACGAAGGGCCTCATTAACAAAGGAGTGCTGGGCACTTAACTCCAGAGTTAAAGTCGTGCTTAATATCGATTAGCACAACTTTAACATCTTCACAAAAAATACCTGTGCTGGCTTTGCAGTAGCTTTACAGTAGCTTTTGATTTTAAAGCCAGCAAATAGCTGCCATTAAAATCACGCTGTAAGCAAATCTGTTTTAGTATTTACTTACAAGCGCTAACCCTATATTAAATTTGTGTAGGGGCATTTACCCAGAGCGATTGTGGCTCTGGGTAAATGCGATTGCGGCTTTGGGTAAATGAGGCCCTAAAACTCCCAGCAATTCTTGGTTGCAGAATGCAATGCTGGAATTTTTATTTCCAAACATCTGGGGGGCTTAGATTTCTGATCTATTGTTATCAGTAAAACCTCCTGGCATAGGATGTCAAACATACTGTAGCATGCAGGACCGATCATTTGATTTGGAACATGCACTATGGCATATAAAAATGCACCTCAACAATAAACCTGGTACAGAAAGAATGGTGGGGATTTTAGAGTAAAATTCTAATTCATTTTATTATATTTATACCCAATTATTATTTTTCTATGTTAATTGATTTTACTAAAAGTATATGCATTTTTCATTTCTAATTTGAGCTCCTATCATTTTGATTATTTATACGATGTCTCCCACTTTTTATGTGCATTTGTCCTGCTTGAAGATCTTTTTTTACACCGCATGCAAACTAAATGTTTTACTATCACGTCTTATTGCTGGAGCTGTGTAAGTTGAAACAAATTAAAGGAGCCTAAAATAGTAGCTTTAATCCAGGTTATGTGTGCTAGAATTGCATAGTTAAACGGCTTGTATTCAAATAGACAATAATAACTATAGATGAGCTACGAGCCTTTAAAATAAAGACAGTTAATTATAAAATTTAGCCTGCCATTGGCATGGATTACAGGCACAATTTAGATTTTATGGAACTCTATGGAGTTTAGGCAAACAAATGGCAGTTTCATCCATCTCTAATGATAACACTGATTAATCAAACGTATAAAAAGTCAATTTGTGTCATAAATCAATGTCAGTGGGTAACAACTTAAATTACAATTATATTCTTCATTAATATAGTACAAAATACTAATATTCATCTTATTAAACAATCAATTTATTGAGATTTTTTCTGGATCCCTGGGTCCTGTTTTCTGATGGTGGAATCCCCACTGAAGAGATGTCTGGCCACAACTTACCAGCAGAGAAGAGGAGGAAAAATAACAGCAATAACAATTGAATACATTTTTAGGTGTGTGGGGAATTTAATATTTACATTAATGTATCCTATTAATTTCTTTATTGCTGGTCACACAAGGGTCAGTCCACCCACTAAAGCACATAGCTTGACTACTAAATAGTCCAGGGGTGTAGGAATCACTATAGCAACCAAATGGGGCCCAGAGCCAAAGGGGCCCCATCCAGGTCCTCTGCAGGCATGTCCACCCTCCTAAGAAAAATTTTACCTCACTTAGTTCAGCCCATAAACTCCATTTTGTTTTAACTAAACCTTTCAAAGATGCTCCCATTTTTAATTAAAATAAAAACGGGGTTTGTGGGGCTGAATTATGTGAGGTAATTGGCCAGGTTAGGTTGAACTGCACCAAACTGGTTTCAATTTGGGGGGCCCCATCTGAAATCTTGCTCTATGGAGCCCTGTGATATCTAGTTACACCACTGAAATAGTCCATTCCATCTCAAGGAAAAAACAATGATCACCTGGTGGGAGCTGCTGAAAGATGAAATATTGTGTTTGGGCAGATATATATTCAATATATGTAGTTGAATATTGTTCCAGTCTATTGAAAGAATATTCTAGTACTCCAGACAGGCCTAGAGTGTAGAGGTGACTGAAAAATTTGACCATTCTGCATTACATTTGGTGCTCTGGACTTGCATCTTGTACCCTATAAAGTCAAATAAACCACTAATGTATTTCTGCTAAATAAAAGTAAATGTCCTTTAAAGGAGGCAAGAGAAGCAGTCACAGATAAGCTACGTACATATGTGCGATCGAGGGGCTGACCCGCCATGCTCAATGGTTGTACGAAAGGGCTTTTTAAGCCGAGTATCGTTAAGTGCATGAGCGATCGATTGGGCCTCATTGATGATCCAACCTGGCAGAGTTTAGTTATTCCTTTAATTGGGCATATGTAAAATCCCAATGTCTGCAGTCTTCATGTAGTTACAACAATTTCCTGATTAGAAATTAGAATCTGGGGCATGGATTGGATAGTGTACAGTGACATCAGCAGTCTTGAAAGTATCACCAAACAGAAGACAGATATCAATTAGCCATTTGAGAATTTCATCAAGATGGACAGAATATAATTAGATTTACCTAAAAAGAATAGAGCAGGATTCATTTTTCTTGGCTGACTGAGGAATAATAGATCATGTCATTCAGAGGACTCAATTATTCCTATTTATTCCCAAGTAATACACATGAAATTTTAAGTCCCTAGTTAACAAAACATTTGTTTTGTTTGTTTTTTGACTATTTGATGTGACTCAAATCAAGACAAACGTCTGTAAAAAAAACAAAAAAACAATTGATGTAGTTCACAAAAAAATAAACCAACATACCCCCCCTCCTTTCATCTGTTCCATATTCATTGGGACACTGATGTTTTTAGGGACCATTTTTAGTGTAACCTGGGTGGTTGGTTGGTGCATTCAGGGCCATTTTTAGGCATAGGCCACCTAGGCAAAGAGCTAGGGTGTCTATGTTGATCCAGGGTGCCCAGTGTTCTCCCTAGCATCTCCCTGTCAGCTTTTACTTGCTGTGTTAGATCTGCTCTCCTTGTTCTGCTGCTATAATTTGTAACATTGTAGTACAGAGCCTGAACTCAGCCCCCTCTACTTGGAAACAATGTTACAAATGAAGGTGAAGGAAGAAGGGGGGGGGGGGATGAACTCAGCTAATAGTACTGAGGAGAACAGTTCTAAAATGCCAAGTAAAAGCTGCTACAGACTTTATAACAGTGGCCCCTGTGACTAGCAGCCATGAGATCCCTATCCCTGCCTCTTTCTTTCTTCCATCCAACTCTCCAATTAGAACTTAGAGTAGGTGAGAACAATTCAATGGAGACATGGAAAGCAGGTATACACTGTATATCATGTCAATGCTGGCAGCTGGAAGGGTTATAGGTAATACTGTTGGTACTGAAAGTGTTAATGCCAATACTCTGGGAAAGAGCTGGCACTGAAATAATTAATAGGAAAATCTGCTGGCACTGAAGGGTTAATGGTAATACTCTGCTGGCACTGAAGGGTTAATGGCAATACTCTGGGAAACTGCTGGCACTGAAATTATTAATAGGAAAATCTGCTGGCACTGAAGGGTTAATGCTCTGCTGGCACTGAAAGTGGAGGGCTAGGCCACACTACTGTGTTTTAAGTGCAATTGGATTGCCATCTGATTACGCGAGGGCACCAAGATGGCTAGAAACGGCCCTGAGTGCATTGGTACCCTACGCAAATCCTGTTTTTCTACCAGATGTGGTTGGAAAATATAATTTTATAGTTACAATTAGAAATGGAACTTCCTGAAGTTCAGTTTGTTTCCAAACTATAGAACTTTAGTAAAAGTTCTCAAGTTCTATAGTTTGGAAACTAACCCATGAAAGTGAATGGGAGGACATAGTTTAAAAAGTTCGGATTAATTACAAATAAAATATATTTAATTTACTGTAAATGGCTCTGGCACCTGGCAAAATGGTTTGGGGAACATGTACATATCACCAAAACTTGCTTAAATGCTAACTTTCCTCATGATGGAATTAGAACGATACATTCAAGGGTTTTCGAAAATCGAACATTACATTCGAGGGTTACCTAATTCGACCGATACATTCGAGGGTTAACACTGAAACGTAACATTCGAGGATTATGGACGAAATCAAGGGTTAAATTCAATAATTACGATTTGGGAAAGTTCTAATAGTCTGAGTTCATCTGAACTACTAAAGTTCGGGTCAAACTCGGGTTCAGGTTCAGTTCTAAGTCCATCTCTAGTTACAGAGAGTGCAACCTTCCCTGCAGAGTTGCCCCTCCAACAGGCGATCAATCCACATATTTACCTTAGTCACCAGAACTATTAGTCAGCGCAAGGGGGGCCTTGAGTCTTCCATTGGTGCTTATGATATACAAGGCCCCATAGAAATTAATTTTGCCCTGCATAGAACAGATGAACATATAGAAATAATTTTAATCCAAAGATCATAAAAAAATCTTAAATATTTTACTTAAATACTTTTAAAATATTATCATTGAATTTTTTTTTTCCTGTGTGGTAAGATTGGGCTTTTTTTGGGCCTACCATGCTATATACTTTATTTTTTGGGGTGATTTATGGCAGCTGAGTACTTCTTTGAGTCTTGAGTTTAACTAGGTTCTATTTTTTTCTTGGTAATATATATTTGTCATTTCAGTTCACCTATGACGAGATTGTAAGCTCAATGGGCAGAAACTCACTTTGACTTAATAACATGGCATGAAAGTACATAAATATTCACACTTGCATTCAGGTATATGGTTGGAGAAGGCATGCTGCGTGCAGTGGTGAAATGGAATTATTTACAGGCCCCCCCAAAATCAGCCATTGAGTTTTACCTAATTTTGTTTTCTATGACCTGCAGTTTTTTTGTCATTTCTTTTCTCTGTAGCTTGCACAATATGAGGTGTTTATTTATATTAGTAACATGGTAAGGGGATAGGGAATTGTGAATAATTAATTCTGTAATTACCAATACAATTCATGAATATATAATTCTAATTCTAGCTGTTTAGTCAGGGTAGAGTCAGGTGTTTGGGAACTGTTTCCGCATCACAAAGGATCCTGGCATTTTCCCAAGATTCCTTTGTATTATATTAACATAATGTTTGGGCATATGTGTTATTCAGTGTTGAATACTGAATACGTAGTCTGGCAAACTATGCTTTGAAAGAGTAAATAGGGGTTATTACAAATAAATGTAAAGGGGAATGAAAGTAATTTGGGAACAATTAAAAAAAATTATATAAATCACTCATTCTCTTATTTACATTGTCTTTGATCAATAAGTAAATAAAATGATATTGTGTTCCTTTATATCACCCCCCCTCCCCATCTTCTGCACATGTGTGCTTATTAAATAGATAGGTGTTGTGTTGCATTGGGGTGTGTTAGAGGAGGAGGCAGAAGAAGCTGTCAAGAGTGTGAGAGAGTTCCATTCACTTATTGATCACGCCCCATTGATCACTTATTGAATATTCACAGAGGATTAAAGCAGGATTGCTTTACAAATATTAAACAGGTAAGTAAATGGCGAACCTTTTGGACATCAAGCAACCAAGGAACTGCAGTTACTGTAGCTCTTGTGTATTTGTTATGGTCTCACAAAACATGTTTCAGAAGACTAGGTCCTTTTTCACACTTTCACCATTTTTTTGCAGATCGCATTTGCATGCATTGCCATCCAGCACAGTGTGGCCTCAGTCTTAAAGGGGAACTGTGGTCTTCCATTTTGTTTGTGCCTTATGGAGGCAGCCATTGATCACCTGATCATCTGACCGCTGCCTTGGTTTAGGGTTGGAGCATGCTCACTGCTGTCTTTTCTGCTGGGAAATTCTAATCAACATACCAGAAATGCAAAATTAAATTATAATTCCCCAGAAGTCTCTTTTCCCTTATTTGCATAATGAGCAAGGGAGTTGTGGGGAAAACTCTCCCTAACTCGCTTGACTTCTTGTAAATCTTATTTTTCAAAGCCCAGAATGAATAAAAGCTATATGTTTACACATGAATACTAAATATATATATATATAGGCAGTAGTATGCAATATATTTGATTGATTTTATAAATATATATATAAAGAAATTTGACCAGAAAAAAAAGAAAATCAGTTTTCTAGTTCATTAATTTAAAAAATGTAAGATATAAACATTTTTTGATAGGGCCTGCTCTAAAATAACATAAATAGAGAATTATCCAGCAGTAGTGCTGTTTTAATACTTATTATCAAATAATGAGGATCTAAGGCTCACCAGAGCTGAAGGGAGCTCATTGAGCCTACCCAGCTCAGATATATATATACATATATACTAGACCAACAGTCAACTGTTGTAGCCTTTATGCCTAAATACAAGTCTACAACTTATCAGTATAGCTGCTAAGCCAAACTAAGCTGCCATTTCGATCTCTTGCATTTTATAGTGTCTCCCAAACACACCTTTAAAATCTGATTGGTCTGATTTAAATCTTGAATCTGATTGGATCTTGGGTATTGGACCAAGCCTATACCCCACCCCTAGATCTGATTGGTCCAATACCCAAGATCCAATCAGATTCAAGATTTAAATTAGACCAATCAGATTTTAAAGGTGTGTATGGGAGACACTATAAAATACAAGAGATCTGAATTGCAGTCTAGTGTTGGATTAGCTGCTGTACTTATAAGTTGTAGTTTGGCATAAGGGCTACAAAAGATAGCTGTTAGACTAGTATATACCTGGCTGGGTAGGCTCCATGAGCTACCTTCAGCCCTGGTGAACCTTAGATCCTCCGTATTTGGTGACAAGTATTAAAACAGCACTACTGCCACGTAGTTCTCTATTTATGTTATATTAGAAAAGGACTAAAAAATATTTTTTTCTTAGCATTTTTTTAATTATTGGGCCAGATTTTTTTTTTTCCCTCTGCAAATACCTTCTAAAATAGTTCAAATATATACAGGCATATTTTATAAAAGCAATCAAATATAGTGCATACCACTGCCTTTATTTAGTTTTGGTATTCATGTGTAAACATATAGCTTTTATTCATTCTGGGCTTTGAAAAATTTACAAGGAGTCAAGCGAGTTAGGGAGAGTTTTTCCCACAACTCCCTTGCTCATTATGCAAATAAGGGTAAAGAGACTTCTGGGGAATTATAATTTAATTTTGCATTTCTGGTATGTTAATTAGAATTTCCCAGCAGTAAAGGCGGCAGTCAGATGATCTGGTGAATAATGGCTGCCTCCATAAGGCACATACAAAATGGAAGACCACAGTTCCCCTTTAAGGTTCGTACACATTTGCGATCGCTGGTGCTGACCCGCGATGCATGATGTGTATGAACAGCTGTTTCGGGCAATAAATGTGCCGTGTATGGGCACTTCCTTGGCCAAAACGGCTGGTTGTTCGAAGATCCGCCCAGCCAGTTGGGCAACGATCCCTGAATGGCTGTTTTCTGGCAAGAAAGTGCCCATACACAGCACGATTATCATCCAAAACAGAGTTTTATACACTTGGTGCGTCGCAGGTTAGCACCAGTGATTGCACGTGTGTACAAACCTTAAAGGCCATGTCCACCCCCAAAACTATAATTTCCCCCACTACTGGCCCCACTCTGTAGTGAATAAAAATACTTACCTTATATCACAGCTCTAAATGATTCTCCAGTAATCTACCCCAAAGTCCCAAAAACTGCCCAGCAGGAGTACTGCAGAGTCCATATAGGACTCTGCCTCCTGTCACCACTCCGGGAGAAGTTTCGCATGCACACTGCAGCTCCACCCTCCCTCTCCCTCCCGTTTTGCAATCCCTCCCCCTAGCTACAAATCCCTTTGCCACATAATAGCTCTCCTTCCCCCAGACCCAACCGCTATAAAAGATTTATCAGAAAGTCCCCCGAACTTTACTTACCTTCCCTCTCTCCCCCGGCATTCTGTGCAGCCGGCAGCCACATCCGTGATTGGCTGCCTCTCAGCCAATCAGCGACACGGCTGCCGGTCCGGCCCCCTGCTTGCAGTTTCATGCAAGCAGAGGGCCGGGACTGTGTGGCGGAGGATAGAGGGAAGGTAAGTAACTATCGGGGGGACTTTCTAACAAATTTTTTATAGCGGTTGGGGCTGGGGGAAGGAGAGCTATTATGTGGCAAAAGTTCTTGAAAGGGGTGGAAATGCCCTTTAAGATTGGATTTATATACACTTAACAACTGACTTGTGTAATAAAATGGAATGTAAAGGTTAGAGCAACTTTCCATTGATAGAAAGTAAAGTTTGGATTAAAGTGTCTTTGCCGTTTACTCCTAAAGGGCAATCTTTGTAAGTCATTTTTGTATTTAAGTCTGTTTTTCATCAAAGAGATTCCTCCAATTAATTGCTTTACCTGGCATTAAAGGCCTTGAGGACTGTACATCACTCAGATAGTAGAAGGAGGTGAGCTGCGTGATCAGCAGGGATTTCTTTGTATTCTATACACACTGCTGCTACTGCAATTAAAGATGCTTTGCTTTTCTTTGTCTGGCAGAATGGGAATTAAACAAAAAATAAACTAGTTAGGCCTGGAGAGAAAAAAAAAGTGATAATTACAAAAGGCAAAATAACTCACCTTGTTTTGGGAGACAAATCTATCAAATCTAAAATCATTTTAAGTTTATTGGTTTTACAGATAATGTCCTGGGGGGTTTCTAGGAGGTAAGAGAGCATGGAATCCCCTCCCTAAATGCAGACATCCCACCCTGCCAAAACTCATTTCAGGGAGGGTACGCACACATTTCAGGGAGGATACCCACCCCCTAAAGCCCCACCCCAAGATTAACACATAATCCATGCATACAGACACACACATGTATACAGTCAGACACTCTTGCATACAAACACATGCATGCAACACACTCATGAAAACAGACACACGTGCATACAACAAGTCATGTCACTATTAAGTGTTTTTGTCACTTATTAACCGTTAAAAGACTCTGACATCATTGTGCTCCCTCACTCTAATTCAAAACAACACATTTCAGGGAGATTGCAGATTATTTCAGGGAGTCAGGAATCTGCCATTAAAATCGGGGAGACTCCCTGAACTTCAGGGAGAGGTGGGATGGCTGCAAATGATCCATGATCAGATGTTTTTAAACAATTGATCTCGCATATGAAGTAAAGACTGGAAGTTCGGTTCCGGACTTATAAACAGCTTATCCCTCATATCTTTACTTCATACTGGCCACCAATCTTGGGGGGGGCAGGACCCCTCAGGACCCCTGCAGTTACAACCCTGAATTATGCCCAGGACCTGTTTTATTAATAGGCATGTGCCTAGGGATGCCTATGATTGCAGGGACATCTGTTAATCTTTCCTCGTTTTTGATCCCCCACATTTGGCACTTTAATTTACAGCACATCCTGCTTTTTAAAAGCATTTGACACTCCCTGCTTTACAGTTTTTATTTAAAACTGAACATTATTTGCACAAATTTCAGCATCAATATAGTGTGTTTTCTCCCCATAAAAGAACTACTGGAGGTCTGTGTTCAGACCAGGCTATTCGTCTGCTGGGGGCCCCCCAGTGATTTCCAGTTACATATACACAAACCCTGCAACCGCTCCCAACCTAACTGCTGTGAAAACCAGAACCCAACACTCAAAATATGAATTAATACCATACCCTAGTTACTGCAGAAAAGTAAATCTTAGTTATTTTTGGCCAATGTGATAACCAATAACGTATGATGGGACTTGCAAACTTAAAGGGCAAGTAAACCAACTTTTTAAATACTCCATCACGTGAAGGCAAGGGGGGTGGTCTTGGTTGTGGGGCTAAAGGATGAGCTTTAATGGCTGTTAAAAAAATGTATTGCCAATTAAATTACATTCTGTGCAGAGCAATTGGTTTAGGAACAACAGGAAGAAACAAATAGAATGTCCCATGCCATAGGAACAGAGGCAGTTCTCAGCACACACCAATAGAAGAGGGTGGGGATGTCCCCACTATCTCCGCTGCCCTGCAATGCGCTGCTGATCCATTTTTGATGCACATCACATGCGCTGTGATAGGGTTACATCAAAGTAATTGCAGCGCATGCGCAGGGTAGCCCACATCATTCTTGCATGCTGCCTAGTGGGTCCTAGTTCTTACTTTCACTTCAGCAGGCAAGAAATACTATTTAGGCAAAATTTTGGAGGTTACCATGAACCAATATTTTTGGCGTATAACATAACAAAAATGTAATTTTTACTGGTGGTAATTTTCCCACTACAAAAAATTATGGTTATTCTCTGATCTCCAAAGACACACCAGTTTGCCCCAGAAAGGGCATGTTCACCCTTTTCAAAACCTTTTACTCATATACAGTAGTAAGCACCATGTGATACTTACCTTTCTCCCCAGCACTCCTGAGTCCAGATATCTTACCTTCATGTTCTCCAGTGCCTCACCTCTGCCTCCCAGCTCTTCCTGGTGGTAGCCATCAGTCAATAGCCAAGCTTTATGGCTGCACAACTCAAATAGAGCTCATAAAGCTGAAAAGGAGTCAGTAGAGTGCAGTGAAGGACTAGGGGGACTTCAAAGTAAGATTTCTAGACCCAGGAGCACCAATCTATAGTTTGGGACATTATCCAGAGCACAAAAACTATTGGACTTAAATAAGAATGTCCAAAATATTGGGTCTGTTAGCATGTATGGATCTTCTTTCAGACTTTCACAATGTGTGCAATATAGTTCCTGTATCTGTGTTGCAGTTAAAGGGTATGTCCACCCTTAAAAATATTTTTTGATATATGATTCCCCGTCCCCCCAGCCCCAACCGCTCTATTTTTATTCTTAGAAAGTGCCCCAAACTCTACTTACCTCCCCTCTTTCCTCCGCCGCGCTGCCGGCTAAGCGGCAGCCAATCACGGACGCGGCTGCCGGGAGTTCTTTGCAGCGCGGGAAAGAGGGAAGGTAAGTAGAGTTTGGGGCACTTTCTAAGAATATAAATAGAGCGGTTGGGGCTGGGGGGACAGGGGGAATCATATATCTAAAGGGATTTACACAGGGGGAGGGAATCCTAAGAGGGAGGGAGAGGGAGGGAGAAGGAGGGGGAGGGAGGGGGAGAAGGGCTGCAGTATGCATGCCAAATGTCTCCCGGAGGCCAGGTAGGAGGCAGAGTCCTATATGGACTCTGCTATCCTCCTGGTGGGCAGTTTTTGGGACTTTGGGGGGGGACTACAGGAGAACCATATGGAGCTGGGATGTGAGGTAAGGATTAAACTACACTACACAATGGGGCCAGTAGTGGGGGGGATTATAGTTTTGGGGGTGGACATGCCCTTTAACAGTAGAAAGTGTTTAAAGGACACTTACAGGCTAAACCACATGTACCTAAATTATAATCTAGAAACAGCTAAATAAACTCATGTATCTGTTGCCTTCCTATATTTTCTACACAGTCATATAACAGTGCAAAGATAAAATAATCTTAACAGCATTCACTGGAAGTGAGGCCAGTTCTTATTACAAGAAAATACTTTTCTGCACTGCTAGATGTTTGGGTAGAAGCTACCATTAAATCATATTCTTTGATTTGTTGTTCCAAAATACATTTTATCAATAAGACTTCTTTAAGTTAGATTAATGCCTACATAATAAATCTGTATGTATAATTTTAATTATAAAGCGACACTTGGCTACGCAGCGCTGTACATGTACAATACAGAGTATACAAACAAGGGGATAAGTGCAAGCCTTTATACAGATAAATAAAGATTTAATACAATTTCATACATCAGTTAAGAATGCATATATATATGATATATATATGATATATGATATTAAATATAGGAAAGGTGTATATGTATGTGTGTACTATCTCACTATTACCATTTACATTACCATCAGTAAATGTATATAAAGTATAACACTGACTTATATTAGGTACAACACAAAATATACAATAACTTACTTACAGAGCTGAGATCCCTATTTGAACAAGGAATGGTAAAAACGGGAGGTTAAACCACAGCCCTGTGTCTGCTCCATGTGAAAGAAAGTGTAATCCAAAAAAAGTCTCATACACAGGATGTGATGTGTATTGTAATGGACATATACACCAAATACTACTTATATACCACCTCCAGCCTGCAGGGGGTTTCAGTGAGTGATAAAAGACAAGACATCCCTGCTCTCTATGGCTATGATGAGAGAAATTGAAAGTAGATTGTGGTGTGTGCTTTGGAGAGATATTGATTGCAACACAAGATCCTGTGCATAAGGTCCTGTGTATAAGACCCTGTGTATAAGACCCTGTGTATAAAAGATCCTGTGTATAAGATCCTGTGTATAAGACCCTGTGTATAAGACCCTGTGTATAAGACCCTGTGTATAAGATCCTGTGTATAAGACCCTGTGTATAAGATCCTGTGTATAAGATCCTGTGTATAAGACCCTGTGTATAAGACCCTGTGTATAATACCCTGTGTATAAGATCCTGTGTATAAGACCCTGTGTATAAGATCCTGTGTATAAGACCCTGTGTATAAGATCCTGTGTATAAGATCCTGCGTATAAGATCCTGTGTATAAGACCCTGTTACCACCTGTTGGGAAGACAGATAATTTACCTTATTGGATACAAACTCTGAGACAACAGATAAGGGTACACCAACTTACAAGGACACCATAGCCCCATAGGCAGGGACACCCCTGATTACTGCACATGTTATGTGGGGAACCTGTTTATGTGCACTATCTGCTTTGTGCCACACCACCAGAGTTACCTACTGTGTGCCGTGCTACCCATAATCCTTCCATAAAGCAGTGATCTGGTAAAAATTGGTGGCAGCGGTGCTGGTAATACAATTTATTCTCCCTGTTTTCTGTGTACCGGTATATTTGTTCTCCATATTAAGCTATGGAGGCTGCTACTGATAGTATTGATTTAAACACTCCTGTCCTTGTACCTGCAGATGAAATTCCCCAATAAGACTTAGTAGCTCTACCAGGCCCAATTGCCAAACCTATTTTTAAACCTGATCCATTTGATGGGGTAACTAGGGAGTGGACTGATTGGCTAGAACAATTTGAATTGGCAGCAACTATTAATAGTTGGGATGAAGGTGCTCACTTGCAAGTCCTTAGACTTTTGCTTAGTGGTAAAGCCAGGCAGGTATACCAAGAATTTACTGTAATACTGAAATAAAAAGCAGTTATCAGTTATTAAAAATTGCTCTGAAGCTATTGTTTTTCAATTAGATCTGTATAAAAGAGTATATAAAGGATAAATCCATTTCTTTAAGTAAACTGGGAATGAGAAATGTTTGTTTATACAGTGTGTTAGATTATTAGGGCAATGCTATTATAATAACATGATGCTGTGAAGTACCTTCTGTTATAATATATGAGGTACCACTTGCCGTGGTGAATACTAATAAGTATTAACCTAGCATGTTTAGTTTCAACCACACAGTGTGGCAGGATTGCCTGGGTCTATTCTCAGACCTGCAGGATTATCCTATTTGGTTCCTCTGGAAGTGGGTGACTGTCTGAGTAACAGAATGAGATCCCTGCCCCAAAGAGCTTACAATCTAAGTAAATAAATACAGAATCCAATTGACGTGGTTTTACCTAGACATGGGCTTCCTGTTCTTCATGTATAACTGCATTGGAAAAGGTATGGTTACTGTCATCTTTTAGAGCCATATTTATAAACATGCGGTATTGCAAGTTAGTGAGACCATACTTAATTGGTCAGATTAAGAGGCCATAAATGTATGATCGCTTACAGCCTGATTTACTAAGAGCCGCTGTGCATTTTTTTGGAATTAAAGCTATGCTCCTTCCTTGTGCCAGCTGCGCGGGAATCGGAAAAGACACCCATGCAGCTGGCACTCACGATTCAATATTGCATTTGCACTACTTTTAGCACTGGATTTTAATGGCAGCTCGAGGTTCGCATTAAAATCACGCTGTGTCTTTTTGAGATTTACCCACAGTTGCAAACGCGATATTAAATCGGGAGATTTACCCAGAGCAATAGTCCTGTTCTTCTCTATAACTCCCTACAGAATTCGGTATTACTGGTAGAACAGCGGAAGCCATGGAACATTTCTTTAGGTTTCATCACTCAAGAGGACTGGGTAGTTGTTAGATAGCATGAGAAAACAAAGCTCTGTGGAACATCCCATGTACAAGGCACCGTGGGCAAATTAATCTGTTTTCCTCATAATTAAGTCACTTTATTATGTTTATACCTTAAATAATGATATACTGACATAGACTTTCAGAAAGGGAACAAATTTCCATATCTTGAAAGCAGAGAACAGAAAAAGGAAATCAAACTTTGATAATTCATTCCCCCGGAAATCTGCATTCCAAAGGTTCAGGTTTTTTAGTTTATCATCACAGTCTGCAGGAGTGCCCTATATATCTCGGAAACTGACGTCTACCGGCTCCATAGCAAAGAACTATGCAACAGATGGAGCTGGACTGTGAGCATACCTGCTGTTTCTCAGTTGAACTGCACTCTGAAAGTACAGTCCTTTATACAGAGCTGAGTGATGTTAGTTTCCTAGATCAGTTGTTTTTTTTGTGGTGGTGGGGTTTGTTTGTTTTTGCTGCCTTGTCTTTCATACAACATGTCTTAACATCATCTTTAGTATTTGAAACCAAAAACTAAAATATAGGCTTAAAACAGTGACTGGGAAACTGTGTTTATTTATTTAAAAAAATATTTAAACAAATAATGAACAATATAAATGCAGTATATACAACATTAACAGACCCTAGATCCAGTACCTCTTCGGAGGTTTTATCCATAATTAGATCCCCCCAGACCATAGCTGGTTTACCCTGATCATTTCATTGGCCACCAGAAAAGGAAAACATGGAGTTATCCAGCTTTTCCCCACTGTATTAACATTAGACTTAATGGTAGAACCAGCATTATCATTCTGTCATAGGGAATATGGAAATAACACACAGTGCGGTTGTGTAAATCATACATATACAAGATCCAAACAACATTCTCTCAAAAGATCACAAATGCTGAAATATCAAAAACGAGTTTATTTAGTGCTTGTGCCTCTCAAAACTGAAATCAGCAACATTGTGGAGAATCATCATTCGTAAGACTATTAGGTTGTTGCGCCAAAATATCAACTGTGTCACAATTCCTGAACAACATATTATCAATCTGTATTTTGATTGGTAAATGTGTCATGAGGAATATTGGACCAATCCTCCCATCTTCTTAACTTCAGCACACTGGTTCCCATAGCTTGATATGCACCCCTTTCCCCATTCAAGGCAGTGAATATGGTGCTTTCTGTATTTACAATGCTCTTTTTGTGTATAATAATAAGGATAAATGCTATAAATTTAATCAGAAGGAAGGTAAAGAAATGGGGAATGGGAGCACCTTTCTCTATCATGTGGTATTGATTTATCCAGGACTAGAGATGGCCAGTTCGCGGATCCGAAACCGGATCCACGGCGGATTTCTGAGATCCGTGAAATGCGGATCTTCCGGAATTCCGTTTTCCAAATTTTTTCCGAACTGCGTTCGGAAATTTTCGAAAAATCGGGAAATTTCGAAAATTCAAGAAATTTCAAATATTCTAGAAAATTCGAATTTTTAAAGAATTTTCGAAAATTTGGCAAAAATGATACAGTAACTTGCTGTAAAGGGCCCTGGGAAATGGTCTGGGGAACTTTCTAAAAGAATCCTATTCTGATTAGTTACAATCAGAATTTTCAGAAAGAATCTGATTGGTATACCAACCAATCACATTCTTTTCCTGTCAGAATTGGTTACAATTAGATTCTAATCTTATTGTAACCAATTCTGATTGGCATACTAACTAGAGATGGACCAGATTGTGGAACCAAACCTGGTTCCATGGCAGATCTCCGAGATCTGCCAATCCGCGGATTTTCCGAACCCACCTTTGAACATTTTAGAAGATTTTCATGTATCAAATTCACCAATGGCAGCTGTTTTTACCCGTGCCAACCCCCTGGGTATAAAAGGCAGATAGACAGCTGCCACTTTGTCAGTGTGTTAAAGTGAGTTTAGTGGAGATCTGACAGTTAGGAGTTATAGTTTTTTCCATGCTTTTGAAGCTTACATTAGCACTTGTTGTTAACCACTCCTGTATTCACACAATTTGGGACCCAAAATTGTCCCCCCCTATAAATTTTTTGGACAAATTTAGTGTTAGGCCTTTTAGAGGTCTATTGGCCATATTTAAAAACACACAGTATTGCAGTTTAGCGATACAGTGCATTATCGATAATGTACAACCGCGGCAGTAAATTAACGCTGAACGTTCGTTAATTAACAAACCAATTCTGGAGGACCAAGACAGTGGTATGGATGTCAAAATGACACGCCAGCCAGTGCTATGTAGCCCCTCCATTATAGTGCACTTCTAGCGCTGTAGGTCCCTTTTGCCCATTTGAATGCTCTAAATCCAGGGGCAAGCGCAGGATTGTTAAGGGGGGGGGGGGATTTCTGAAGAAGCACAGTAGGAAGTTCATGACTAGATGGACTAGACCCAAACTTGAACACACACAATTTGAACGTTCCCACTTTAGCGCTCCTATACAGAAAAATAGAGGAGCGGTCACCTACTGCCCTACTTACTTCCCTCCGTTAGCGGAGCTCCACGTCAGCGGCCTTTCAGCATGTCCTTGAAAACATATACACTCCAAATAACAGGCTTCAAGCTTTAGGGTTGTAAAACTTCACCTTTATTTCTAAGCAATTTTGATTGGATACATTAAAATTATTTTAGAAAGAATCTGATTGGTATTCTTTTTCAATCAGAATTGGTTACAATCAGATTGGTCTGTTCCCCAGACCATTTCTGAGGTCCCAGAGCCATTTACAGTAAGTTACCATTGCTGTTTTACCTTATATATAGGCGGATCTGTGCGGATTTTTTTCTCCCATTGACTTCAATGGGTTTTTACGTGGATTTTCGAATTTTCGCATTTTTTCGAAAATCCGCGAATCCACAGGCGGAAGTGATTTTAGCAGTTTCGGCCATCTCTATCCAGGACCCGAAGGATTATGGGGAGTATTAATTTATTAAAGTTTTGAAAATCTGATTCAAATCCAATTGGAATTTTTAAAACTGTGAATCACAAATTTGAGCATTCTATAGCATAATGGATATTCAAATGGATTTTGAAATTTTTAAATGGAATTTTTGATTTTTGAGTGTCATTTTTAAGTTTCAAAATTTTCGGGTTTTTTATAAAAAGTTTACAGTTTCGAAAATTCCTAAAAATCCAACAGATCCACTGATTTTTACAACTTGCAGTTGTAATTGAAACCAGGTTTGTTTAGAAAATAGGATTTGTCACTAATTATTTAAAATATTGGCTGGAAAAACAAGTGCCCCATTTACTCACCTATATTCTGACTTCATTGTAACATAAATTTGCCCATCATTGTTTGTCATAACTAGCGGGCTGGCCCACAGGGTTACAGGGGAATCTCCTGGTGAGCCCACAGCCCATTCAGTAAAAACAACCAGAGACACTGAGAAATACATTTTAATAATCAATATGAGCCAGAAAGAATAAATATTAACAGAGATATGAAATGTTAGGGGGGCTCTTGTCCTGGTGAGCCCCTAGTCTCAGATTTCCTGGTGGGTCCCAACAGTCCAGTCTGACACTACACATTGCAAATGCATTTCTAAGGCTTGCAGATTATTTTTTTTTTCTTGAAATGTCCATGATGCTTTTGTCAAACATCTTCTGTCTACCATCTTCTGATTAGAGTTGTTCAACCAACAGGGCAGACATGTCTATCTCTCTATGAAAAGAGACATGATTTCTTTTTACTGACAGCTATAATAGACAGCAGCTTTTGTTGTACATAATACATTCAAACTCCTCATTATCACTGCCTACATTCCCAGTGAGATGTTCGGTCATAAACCCCCCAGGGAGCCCACCAGCAATTTTACAAGTCGATGAGATACAATTATATTGTGTGAATCTTTGTATATCTGATTCTAACTCTGGGTGCAGTGTTGTTTATTTATTTGTTTGGTGGAAACAGAAGATTTGTACAGAGCATTGCCTTCCCTAGGAACCATTGTAAATCTTGTTTACAATGTTCGCCAGGCCACCCTTTAAATTCTGCTATGCCACCCACATCCTGCCTACTAGGGCCAAAAAGAAAACTTCATCTCATCTCATCAGTGTATTGGGGATTGGATCATTGTCTGCCAGGTTGTATTTTCTTGCTACTGTTGGCAGTTCACTAGGAAAATACAGATGAGAAAATAGTCAAAATGACTGAAGGAAATTCAACATCTGAGAAGTGTCAGGAAGTTTGTTCCAGCCCAATAACCAGCGACTTACTCTTTGCAACAGAATCCGATACCAGTTTTTACCTGCGCCTGGTTAATACTTCACTTCTTCAATGGTCCATGTTATTTATTTCATTAATGGGTTCCAGGTTAGTGCTTAATACATTCTACACTGTACTTAATTCAGGAATTTAGACCTTTAACAAAATGTTCTCATAATTTGGAAAACAAAACAAAAACATTTATTTTCATATTAAATGACAGACATCCATGGTGATGAATACACAAATGAAAATACAGCATTTTAGATTCAGAGGTAATTCAGAAATGAAAATGCTGGTGCATTTTGCCTTAAAGTGCAAGTAGAGGACTGGGCTACATTATATTAGGACTAACAGTTTATTTTAGCTTACAAGCTCTTGAGAAATCTCTCTTCATTAGGTGAAAGCAGCAATTCCATTTGATAAATAAGGTAGATCCTTTGAAAGCTTGCCAGCTAAAATAAATGTACTTTTAACACACACACACACACACACACACACACACACACACACACACACACACTAGCAAAACACACACACACACTAGCAAAACACACACTAGCAAAAGTGTGCTCATTGGACTACAGTACACACTCTTAAGGGCTTTGTACAATAAAAAAGAAACAAAGGTAAAAAGTTAAAAACAAATGAGAAAATAAATCCTATTAAATCCTGGTTCTATTAGTGTCACATCTCTATCAGAAACTGTACTACACTTACTACATCTTACAACCTTATTACCCTATCAGTACCTTTACTACACAAACTTCCTTGTTTTGATCTGTTGATCACAGACACAGACACTTATCTGGGTGTTTACCCAGCTAAGGTGGATTGTGGGAGCTGACCCCTAGTACTCACAGGTTATTTTCATAAATCACCCAATTGCCATTTGCCACAGCAAAGGGAGAGGTGAAACACAGCTTGTTGTATGTTTGTAAATGTGCTCTGTCTATTGGGACAATGTTGTCTGGAGACTTTAGTTCCCCTTTAAATTTGTAAGATGCCTAGCATGGTTTCCAAACTAGTGCATTTGTTTCCTTTAGGTTTTATGGCAAATGGAAAAAAATATGGAAGGGTGTCTCTCTAATTCTTCAATTATGTGGCTGCTAATAGGGATGGCCGGTTCGCGGATCCGAACCCGGATCCGCCATGGATTTATCCCGTTCGCGAACAGCGAATTTTTCCGGATTTTCCGCCTTCCGAACTTCCGATTCGCGGATTTTTTTAGTATTTTCGAAATTACGAGTTTTCACGTATTTTCGAAAATTTTCGAAAATGCAAGGATTTCTCTTATTTCCATAAATACGTATTTTCGAAATTTTTCGAAATTACGAGGATTACTCGTATTTTCAAAAATACATATTTTTCGAAACTACCAGTTTTCTCGTATTTTCGAAAATTTTCGAAAATACGAAAAATCTCGTAATTTCGAGGGTATTTTTCATTTTAATGGATCCGCTCGCGGATTTTCGAATTTTTTAGAAAATTCGCGGATCCTCGAGCGGACCGGATTTTGCGAAGTTCGGACATCTCTAGCTGCTAACATTGTCTCCAACACAGACAGTCACCAAGCAATTATTCTACACGGTGCCAAGAAACAGCAAAACTGCACTGAAATTCCACATCATGGAAACAGTATTAAAATGTCATTATTTCTTGGCACTTTTGTTAAGACACACTCAGGGAGATGCAATATCCCACACTAATGAGAAAATAAGCACTAAAACCACGCTAACCTATGTACTAACGTGTAAGTGAAGGTTTTGAACTGCCTGCGCCCTGTCGCAATTTTTTTTCTTTGCGCAGCGCAAAGCGATACATTTTGCACCGGTTTTCGTGCTAGTTTTTTGCGCTACAATTAACGCCTCTTCAATGTTGTCTTTAAAATATGCGCAAAAGGTCGCAACTTACCGCTAACGTTTTCGCAATGTATTAATGGTCGCAAAGTGGTTCATACTTTGTGGAAACGAGTGCACGTAGGTTGCGATAGCGAAATATATTGCATCTCCCCCACTGAGTCCATTACAGAAAGGTCCCTCCTATTAACAACAGGTTCTCTGGCATTTAAGCAAATGCAAGAAAGTTGGAAATGAAATAGTGTGCTCCTCCAACTTTCTTGCATTTGCCGTATTGCTGTGGCCCTTAAGGTAGAGGGCTGGGAGGATTGCACCTATCAATTGGAGGGCGTGCCAAAGAAGGTGTGCTGGGGTGTACTTTCTTGAGAACTGTGAATTCTCTGGCATTTACCCTGTCGGAATTTTTACATCTACAGTAATTGTGGATAGAGATGGACTGGATAACATTGCAGAGTTAATTCCTGTTTGGTCAATGCTTTTCAATCATCTAGAGTTTCCCTAGATCATTTCTATCTTAAAGGGGAACTATGGTCTTCCATTTTGTATGTGCCTTATGGAGGCAGCCATTGATCACCTGATCATCTGGCCACCGCCTTTACTGCTGTCTTTACTGCTGGGAAATTCTAATTAACATACCAGAAATGCAAAATTAAATTATAATTCCTGAGAAGTCTCTTTACCCTTATTTGCATAATGAGCAAGGGAGTTGTGGGGAAAACTCTCCCTAACTCGCTTGACTCCTTGTAAATCTTAATTTTCAAAGCCCAGAATGAATAAAAGCTATATGTTTACACATGAATACCAAAGCTAAATAAAGGCAGTGGTATGCACTATATTTGATTGCTTTTATAAAATATGCCTGTATATATTTGAACTATTTTAGAAGGTATTTGTCAAGAAAAAAAAAGATCAGATTTCTGGCCCAATAATTAAAAAAATGATAAGAAAAAAAACATTTTTTAGTTCTTCTCTAATATAACATAAATAGAGAACTACATGGCAGTAGTGCTGTTTTAATACTTGTCACCAAATACAGAGGATCTAAGGTTCACCAGGGCTGAAGGTAGCTCATGGAGCCTACTCAGCCAGGTGTATACTAGTCTAACAGCTATCTTGTGTAGCCCGTATGCCTAACTACAATTTATCAGTACAGCAGCTAATCCAACACTAGGCTGCAACTCAGATCTCTTGTATTTTATAGTGTCTCCCATACACACCTTTAAAATCTGATTGGTCTAATTTAAATCTTGAATCTGATTGGATCTTGGGTATAGGACCAATCAGATTTAGGGGTGGGGTATAGGATTGGTCCAATACCCAAGATCCAACCAGATTCAAGATTTAAATCAGACCAATCAGATTTTAAAGGTGTGTTTGGGAGACACTATAAAAAGCAAGACATCTAAATTGCAGCTTAGTTTGGCTTAGCAACTATACTGATAAGTTGTAGTCTTGTATTTAGGTCTAGTATATATCTGGCTGGGTGGCTCAACGAGCTCCCTTCAGCTCTGGTGAGCCTTAGATCCTCATTATTTGGTAATAGGTATTAAAACAGCACTACTGCTGGATAATTCTCTATTTATGTTATTTTAGAGCAGGCCCTATCAAAAAATCTTAATATCTTACATTTTTTAAATTAATGAACTAGAAAACTGATTTTTTTTCTGGTCAAATTCCTATATATATATATAAATATTTATACAATCAATCAAATATAATATTTAGTATTCATGTGTAAACATATAGCTTTTATTCATTCTGGGCTTTGAAAAATAAGATTAACAAGGAGTCAAGCAAGTTAGGGAGAGTTTTCCCCACAACTCCCTTGCTCATTATGCAAATAAGGGAAAAGAGACTTCTGGGGAATTATAATTTGATTTTGCATTTCTGGTATGTTAATTAGAATTTCCCAGCAGGAAAGACAGCGGTGAGCATGCTCCAACCCTAAACCAAGGCGGATGATCAGGTGATCAATGGCTGCCTCCATAAGGCACATACAAAATGGAAGACCACAGTTCCCCTTTAAGGAAGCTCTAGATGGGTGAAACATGTTGATCAAATAGGAAATAACTGTATCAGCCCCCACTGATTCAAAACACTTATTCAATAAATCCTTTGAAATTTTCAAAGTGTGGACTGGTGCTTACATGAATTGGAAATCTCCAAAAGCACCAACTAGATCTTTATGTTTTTTTAACCAATATTATCAGGGTTTCTACAAAAAAAAATCAGCTTTATTCTTTTTTCCTTGTCTACCTCCCACTCATTTTGTGTTGTCCACACACAGTCAGTTTTCTGATCTGAGTCTGCACGTGGCCTGCTGCAATCCTGTTCTATCACATCAAACATACCCATCTCGCCGCTGTGACATCCTTTGAACTTTCTTTGGAGATCAGTAATTGCGCCAAGTCTCAATATAATAAATAATATTTAACATTGATACATATTGTGCTTTGAAACTGGAAAATAACTGTATTAGCTTTAGTCATCTAGATTCTTACTCCATTAGAAAGGGGCACTTTTGCCTTGTCTTTTACATTTATTTAATTAGTAAACACAATAAGTACCTTAGGGAATCAGCATAATACATATTTTAACAAAAATATACAAAACTCTATACAACTCTAGATTGTGGAGTTGTTCGGGATTGTGAGGAATAGAGGAATAGTTTTGCACCATTAATCTGTTCCACATGTGTAAAGACTGGATTTCAGTATGTCTCGGGGATAATACCATTAAATACGAAATAGTTGAAGGAGGTGGTAAAAATGTAGAGCTATAGTTGCCTCTGTTCATTAAACATTGTTTTAACTCTGCAATTATAAATCAATTACATACTGTAACCCGCACAATGTAAAGTGTTCTAGATCCAGCCAATGTATACCCTGGGGCTTATAAAGGACATTTGCTTCCTTATAACAATTATTGAATTTAAATAAACAAGTATAATTTGCAACAAGTTGGAGTCAGTTTAAGTTTTGAATTAATTAGGTGTGCATTTGATTTAGGCTTTATACTTTATTCCTTATAGTTTTATTTTGTGCAGCAAAAATGCAATTATGTCTTTTGTCCATTTTGAAAGATGTGAAATGCGTTTTTTTTACATACATACATACACTAGTGTCCTATTAAAAATATCACACTCCTACCAGTTTAAAGGGTGGTGATTCTTGCCTACACTGTGCTGTAGCTGTGACATCACCTGTACCATTTCTTTGCTGGCTTGAACATCCTTTCTTGCATCCTACTGCTGGGACAGAGCATCTTCAGCTCCGTCATAGCTGCATCATCCCAAACTTCTTAATCCTTTTTAAAGCTGAAAAGGAAAGAGTATCTCTCCTTAAGGTTTTCATTGGCAGAGAAAGGACATAGAATGGTTGCAGGTCTGTAACTAGTTTTATAAAATATGGAATGTTGGGGTGTGGGGGTTATTATACGGCTTATAATGTGCTTGGCACAGAAACGCAGAGAGAAAGTGCAGACCAGGAAGTGTAATTTTACATGCCTAAAACTTATAACAGCATCTATCAATACCTACAACACCAGCTAGATATATCATCCTAGGCTTGTTTGAAATGTATGTGAAAGCTCTTTTCAGTGGTACCTCTTTTAAGGACACTTGTAAGGAAACCACAATTCAAACATACTATTGTACCCCCCATTCTTAAGAAACCTCCTCTTAATGCATCTGCTCTATCCAGTTACCGACCTGTCTCTCTTCTCCCCACTTTTCTGCTAATTCCCTCTTTGATCACCTACAGTCTGGCTTCCGCCCTAACCACTCCACGGAAACGGCTTTCACCAAAGTTCCTAACAATCTGCTTAATGCGAAATCTAAAGGCCACTATTTCCTACTTATTCTGCTTGACCAGTCTTCAGCCTTTGATACAGTGAATCACCCTTCACATCTTATCCTCCCTAGGTATTCAGGGTTCTTCACACTCTTGGCTGTCCTCCTACCTCTCAGGTAGGACGTTCAGTGTTTCCCACTGTTAGGTTTTTATATATTCTCTATTATCACTTAGCCTAATAGCAGCCATTTTGTTCTCTGACTCCATTTTGTCTTATATTATTGTCGTGTTATTGCAGATGTTTTGTTTCCAAATGTTCTGAGCTCAAGGTCTTTTGCCTCCTACATTTTGTGTGTCAGCCTGACTCTATCTTCATATTCCAAGGTTTTAGTACGTCATTGGCAGACACTGTGTCTGGCCACGCCCCCTTTTTCTCTTTGTGAAAACCCAATGTAATAACTAAATAAAGTGAGTTAGATTTTTGCTACAAAAATGTGTGGTTCATCTCTATCTCCCAGCGCTGTAAAAGGTCTCTTAGTGGATCTAAGCGGCATCAGAGTCCGGCGAGGCTAGAATAGGATATTTATTCTTTCACCCACTCTGGCCCCAACTCTTTCCCTCCCTTTGGGGGTACCACAAGGTTCAGCATTTGGCCCTCTTCTCGTCTTCATTTACACCTTTGGGCTTGGTCAGCTCATTAGTTCTTTTTGATTTCAATACTACCTGTATGCTGATGATACCCAAATTTACTCCCCTGACCTCATTACATACCGGGTCACCCTGACTGCCTAAATGCCATCTCTGCTTTTATGTCCGCTTTCTCAAACTCAACAGGGATAAGACTGAGATTGTCATTTTCCCACTATCTCAATCTACCCCCCCACCTATTACTTCTATCAACATCAATGAGACACCAATCTCCCTAACACCTTACGTGTGATGCCTGAGAGTAACCTTTGACTCAGAACTTTCCTTTAAACACCACATTAATACCCTGTCTAACTTCTGTTTGTTACAGATCAAAAACTTCTCACACATTCGTCCCTTCTTTCACAGAACGCTAACAAAATTCTAGTTCATGCCCTTATCTCTCGGCTGGACTTCTGTAACAATCTCTTGTGTGGTCTTCTAAGCAACCGACTGGCACCCCTTCAATCAATCCTTAACTCTGCTGCCATACTCATTCACCTCTCTTCCCACTTCTCACACGCTGCCCGTTTCTGTCAATCTCTCCACTGGCTTCCCATTACCTGAAGGATCTAATTTAAGCTGCTAACCTTATCCGACAAGGCTCTCTCCAATACAGCCCCCCATACATCTCTGATCTGATAAACAGATACTACCCAAGGCGTAACCTCCGATCTGCTAATGATCTTCTCCTCTCATCTACTCTGATCACCTCTTCCCACACCATTATACAGGACTTTTCTCATTCTGCCCCTCTGCTATGGAACTCCCTTCCTCGCTTTATACGTCACTCGCCATCAATTCATATCTTCAAACACAACATCAAAACTCACCTCTTCAGGCAAGGTTACAATCTGGACATGGATACTTCTACCCATTAGTTTCAGCTACTGATCTGCTTCACCTTATGTCTCATCTCCATCTCTTCTAAACTGTGAGGTCTTTTGGGCAGGGCCTTTCATCCTGGGCCAGCACCTGAATTATTTGCACTTTGTATTACTTGCACTACCCTTGTAACGTATGTTTTCCTCATGTATATTAATGCAACTGTAAAGCGCCACTTAAGATGTTGGCGCTATATAAATCTACAATAATAATAATTAATTTCTACTTTCTATATAAAATATGGAGCTTAAACGAAAAAAAACCAGAAACTCTGAAGTGACTGAAGTTGAGTTTATTGCAAAATTTGGTGAATTGTCATGTAAAGGGAAGTGCCATAAGGTGTAAAAACATGATTGGAGCACTTTCAGCTTGTTTTTAGCATGGTGATTCTATTTGTACTGCAACAGAGCACAATAGCAATGTCAACAATGTAACTTTATTTAATCACGCTGGCTAAATGTTAGCATATTGCTACAGTATTTAAATCAACTCTTAAAAGCGTAACAAAACCTTTTTTTAAAATTTCTAACTTTCCCTTTCTACAGAACAGCTGCAACGTGAAAGACATGATATATCTATATTCCAACCATCTTTGAAATATGAGTATTGGAATGTTCAATGGAAAAGCTAATACATAATAATGTAATAATGTTTACACAAAACAAACAGTTTAATTCAAATTTTCATTTTGTGGATTTGATTTTGTGGTCACACGGTATGTGGCTGAAGGGTGCATAAAATAAACGTGGGAGTTACAGCGCTTAAAGGGCATGTCCACCCCCAAAACTATAATCCCCCCACTACTGGCCCCATGTGTAGTGTAGTTTAATCCTTACCTCAAATCCCAGCTCCATCTGGTTCTCCTGTAGTCCCCCCCCCCAAAGTCCCAAAAACTGCCCACCAGGAGGATAGCAGAGTCCATATAGGACTCTGCCTCCTATCTGGCCCCCGGGAGAAGTTTGGCATGTGTACTGCAGCCTTTCTTTGTTTACTGCAGCCCTTCGTTGTTTATGTTAATTAAATTCTAACTTGATTAATTATGCTTCATTTGCTTTTGGCCAAACCTGTTGCCATTTAAGGAATTGTAACTGATCCTTGTAACCCAGACTTGCCTTCATTAAAAGGGATTTTCTTTCCATTTAATGCGGTACTTTATACTTTCATTAACGTGTCTCTTGTGTGTTATAAAACTATTCAGAAGTTGTCAAAGTTGGATTCACTTCAGAATGAAACTGTTACTGTAACAGGGATATGGGTTTTTTGTAATGTTGACCAACTGTTATCTTGTGGCAAGAGAAATTACAACCTCTGGTTCATAGACTGGAAATCTTTGAATTTAACCTGTCACCTTGCCAGGATTGCAATTCATTCAGCAGGGAGGGGAAGCTGTCAGTATGGAGACTAAACAGTAAAACGACCAAAAGTATGTAAAAAGATATATATATATATATATGTATGTACATATATATATATGTAGTAATCCACTGCACTCCGTATTCATTAGCCGGGGTGCTGCCGGACAAAATCATCCAAATATAAGTATAAGGACAGCCCTGCAGCCCGATCGTGAGGAAAGATAGATTTTAAATGAGTTTTACTTATATTTACGGGTTCCCCAGACCATTCCCCAGGTCCCTTTGCTATTAACAGAAACCTGCTATTACTATTTAATCCTTAAAATTGATAGAAACTTTCAAAAATTTTTCCCCCATAGACTTCTATGGGTCCGTTTTTGGATTTTCGGATTTTCGAATTTTCCCGAAAATTCGAAAATCCGAAAACGGGACGAAACTCATCAGTTTCGGCCATCTCTATATATAGTCTGGTAACATTCCCTTAATTTTTAATATCCTTATAATTTACAGTAGGGGGTACATTATCCACTGTATTTCATCACCTTGGCATTCCACGACTATATAAGAGTGCAAAGTAGCATAATATCTGTATAATAATAATACAATGGAATCAGCACATTATTTCATTTATTTTTATTTGTGTTTTAAGTTATTGTTTGGAGTGAGGTATATATTGTACAGGTGTGTACCACAAAAATATTTTTATCAAGTTCCACTCACCTCTCCCCCATAATATGCAATTCTTTTTTAAAGCCGTTACTTTGAAATGTAAACTGAAAATGCTCAGTACTGAGGAGTCGAGCATTCACACTTTTCACATTCACGTTAAGTATTTGTAAAGAGGAACAGTAATATACAGGAGTGGTGGGGAGAGGCAGGTGGGAGTTGATTTAGAGAAATATTTGTACGAATATTGTAAATATTTTCTAAGGCCGAGACCACATTGTGCCAGTGTGACCTAGCCCTTATTTGAAAAGAAATCGAGAGAGTCACTCGTTCAACTACGTAGCTGGGTGACTGATATTAGCAAATATTTTACTGTTTTTTATATTATTATAACAGAGTTTCTCAACCAGGGGTCCCTGAGAGGTTGCATGGGGGTCCTCAAGAGATTGGCAGAAACATTGTACATTGTAATGACAGCTGGTGTCAAACACAGTTGTACAATGCTGTTTTGACACCTTACCCTGGGCAGTTCCTATAACATCTCTTAGCCACAGTGCAATCACGCCTTGCATCAGAAGGTCCCTAACACCTGGCTGTGATATGCTAATTGGGACTTTCCAGGGTACTTATTTGCCATTCTTGTACAAGTCATTCTGAATTGAGAAAGCCAGTCGGATGTCTAGCAAAACGTCTTCAAGAATTAAGTCCAGTTAATCTAACTGATTACAACAGATACACCATGACCTGGATGAATGAGAACCTTTACAAGCTTGTTTGGTGTATCGATGTCTGAGAGATAAATAAAAATCTGTAATAATCTTTTTATGTAAAAGTCCCACCCTTGCGGGGAATTTGACTGCATTTTTCTAAACAGAGATATATTTATAGATCCTTCATTTATATTTCTATACTTTATGTATTTGGATGATTTGATGACTGAGAAAGAAAAAGAATAATGTATAATAATTTTTTTTATGTAGAGGTTCCCCGAGACATAAAAATAGTTTCAAAAGGTCCCCACAGTTAAAAAAGTTGAGAAACACTAATTTATAATATAATTAACGTGGTGGTACAGGGATTTTTATGGATAAAATAATCACTACTATCATTCACATTCCATTTGTGAGTAGTTTATTGCCTGCAAGCAAACATGAGACATGTGACACCGTTACCTTTATTACCAAACACACACGAACAATCTACATGTTGCAAAGTACAGTTCATTAAAGGGCAACTATAGTGTCTAAATTCAAACTTTTAAAAACCTCATACTTTTAAACTATACTTCATCCCATCCCCCAACATGTCTTTTTCTTTCCAATCTGTCCACCTGTTTTGTAGATATTACTTATAAGTTTTAAAGATTCAGAGGGAGGAACTGTTAATCAAAGTGAATGGCATATATAGTCACGCCCTCCTACTGCTGTGAATTACCATTTCCACGGTCCTCAATATAAAGTAAATTACCATATCCCTCTAAGTATAAACAGTACAGGCGCTGCCACTATCTGTAAAGGTTCGTACACACATGCAATTATAGGTGCCGATGTGTATGAACGGCGTTTCAGACGATAATCATGCTGTGTATGAGCACTTTATCGGCCGGGTGGATCTCAGAACGAGCGGCTGTTTTGCCTGATAAAGTGCCCATACACGGCACAGTTATCGCCGACCCGCGATTGCACGTGTGTATGAACCTTAAGAATAAGCAATAAGGGTGTACTGGCAAATCATGGTAGACGTCTCTTCTAGTCCCACATGATAATTATTAATAAAGTCAATATATCTTCCAGTTATTCCCTGGGAATACTGAGTAAAACTCTCAGAAACTCGGTAATCAACGAAAAAACTTTTTATCCCGTCTCTCCCCACACACATGTAAAAGCCATAAATGAAAGTTATATGGTGACAAACCGTGTATTATACAAAGCCTGGCAGATTCATGTAATTAGCAGGGCTGCATTATTGTAAATTGATTGTATTTTATACTGTGATCATTCTGACTGGTACAGGTGTTTTACCTGATTAACCTGTGGTTCTCTATATGTTTTCAATATACAACTCCAACCATTCCCTGACTGCCCTCTGTTATTAGAGAGTGTCTTTAAGGTAAATGGTGGTAGATATAATTCAACTACAACAACAACAATTTTGTTCAAAACCAGTGGATTTTATCAGGCTGAGAAAAACTCAGGCTTCATACATGGCAACTAAATTCTGAGATAACTATATGCAACTTTTTTTTATACACTAAGCACCAAACAATGATAAATTAAAGGGGAACTGTGGTCTTCCATTTTGTATGTGCCTTATGGAGGCAGCCATTGATCACCTGATCATCTGACCACTGCCTTGGTTTAGAGTTGGAGCATGCTCACTGCTGTCTTTTCTGCTGGAAATTCTAATTAACATAACAGAAATGCAAAATTAAATTATAATTCCCCAGAAGTCTCTTTTCCCTTATGTCATAATGAGCAAGGGAGTTGTGGGGAAAACTCTCCCTAACTCGCTTGACTCCTTGTAAATCTTATTTTTCAAAGCCCAGAATGAATAAAAGCTATAGGTTTACACATGAATACCAAAACTAAATAAAGGCAGTGGTATGCACTATATTTGATTGCTTTTATAAAATATGAAACAATTCAAAATCGTAAAACACAGCCTCATGTTTGTACCATCTAAAAGCCAGTACTGAAGCCCGACATTCTAATAAGGGTATTCAGATACATATAAACAGGCTTACTTAGTAGTCTGGGAGGTCCGGGTGTACATACCCCGAACCTGTTGCTCTGGTAATCTACCAATCTCTACCAAAAAGCTTCCATGAAAATTGAAGACTCACCGCCTTCCCTTGGTGTTCCGTGTGCCGCCCGCCCCGAACCCTTCGCTTGGCTCGTCAAAGTATCGATACCATAAAGAACAACTCCATCGGCGCACACCGGAAGAAAAGTCTGTTCGGATACTTAAAGGGGAACTGTGGTCTTCCATTTTGTATGTGCCTTATGGAGGCAGCCATTGATCATCTGACTGCCGCCTTTACTGCTGGGAAATTCTAATTAACATACCAGAAATGCAAAAAATAAATTATAATTCCCAGAAGTCTCTTTACCCTTATTTGCATAATGAGCAAGGGAGTTGTGGGGGAAACTCTCCCTAACTCGCTTGACTCCTTATAAATCTTATTTTTCAAAGTCCAGAATGAATAAAAGATATGTTTACACATGAATACCAAAAAATAAAGCAGTGGTATGCACTATATTTATTGCTTTATAAAATATGCCTATATTTGAACTATTTTAGAAGGTATTTGCAGAGGAAAAAAAAAATCTGGCCCAATAATTAAAAAAATGGTAAGAAAATATTTTTTAGTCCTTCTCTAATATAAAATAATAGAGAACTACATGGCAGTAGTGCTGTTTTAATACTTGTCACCAAAACAGAGGATCTAAGGGTCACCAGGGCTGAAGGTAGCTCATGGAGCCTACCCAGCTGTGTATACTAGTCTAACAGCTATCTTTTGTAGCCCTCATGCCTAACTACAACTTATCAGTACAGCAGCTAATGACACTAGACTGCAATTCAGATCTTTGCATTTTATAGTGTCTCCCATACACACCTTTAAATCTGATTGGTCTAATTTAAATCTTGAATCTGATTGGATCTTGGGTATTGGACCAATCAGATCTAGGGGTGGGGTATAGGATTGGTCCAATACCCAAAGACCAATCAGATTCAAGATTTAAATCAGACCAATCAGATTTTAAAGGTGTGTTTGGGAGACACTATAAAATGCAAGAGATCGAAATTGCAGCTTAGTTTGGCTTAGCAGCTATACTGATAAGTTGTCTGGCTGGGTAGGCTCAATGAGCTCCCTTCAGCTCTGGTGAGCCTTAGATCCTCATTATTTGCTAATAAGTATTAAAATAGCACTACTGCTGGATAATTCTCTATTTATGTTATTTTAGAGCAGGCCCTATCAAAAAATATTTATATCTTACATTTTTTTAATTAATGAACTAGAAAACTGATTTTCTTTGTTTTCTGGTCAAATTCCTTTATATATATATTTATAAATTCAATCAAATATATTGCATACCACTGCCTATATATATATATTTAGTATTAATGTGTAAACATATAGCTTTTATTCATTCTTGGCTTTGAAAAATAAGCGAGTTAGGGAGAGTTTTCCCCACAACTCCCTTGCTCATTATGCAAATAAGGGTAAAGAGACTTCTGGGGAATTATAATTTGATTTTGCATTTCTGGTATGTTAATTAGAATTTCCTAGCAGAAAAGACAACAGTGAGCATGCTCCAACCCTAAACCAAGGCAGCGGTCAGATGATCAGGTGATCAATGGCTGCCTCCAAAAGGCACATACAAAATGGAAGACCACAGTTCCCCTTTAAGATTGGGAGGAGAGATACTGAGCCTGAACAAATCAATTACTGTATTGAAGGAATGCAGCGACACACAAAACTCAGAGTATGTGCTACTTACATGTTTTAATGTATAGATTAAGATGAGGCAAAGTAATTTTTTCACTAGATGCTCTTTGAGTGGATGTTTACTGAAACCTACCCTAATATCCTAATTTGTGTGTTTTGGTGCATGCCTTTAATCCAGTTTTTGTTTTGCTAACATCAGTTTCAAACGTGTTTTAAAAAAACAGACAGGACAGACAGACAGTAAAACCCCATAGTATTTCACAATATCGTTCACACTTGCTGTGTTGTATTCCGTTCCAGTCTGTTTAAAAAACGCACTGCTGCATGCATTTCTGTACATATAAAATTCATGAAAACACGGTACAACCGATAACAACGCATGTTGTCTCACTTCTGTCTATTTTCAAAAAGTATGCCTGGGAATTCCTGCGGAGTATAGGAAAAACACTGAAGAATAGCAAAATCCCAAGAAAGATCTCTCTCCACAACACTATCTGCTACCCCTCTCTTCAAAGTACCCCTGAAGCTCCCACAATCCCACACTCCCAGGAAGTGACAGTGTTCTTTTCCTGCCCCATTAAATTTGAAAATGCAAAAAACTTTAAATTAAAGTTAAAAATTTAAATTAAAATTAAGTTAAAATGCAACGAACAGAAATGTAGAAAAAAACAGATGCAAATGGATAATAACGCACACAGAAATGGTAGCAACGGATACAAAACTCTGTTAAAACATCACTATACGCACTGCGTATTTGAGTTTCGTTTTTGTCCATTACTAGTGTGAACAAGCCCATTGGGGTTTGTCTTTTTTTGTCTTTTTTCCCCGAATGGACCTGAATAATGTAATTACATTTATCTGTCAACGTATTACTGTTCACTTATGCCTTCTGGCCAGTTTGTGTGAACCGTAATAGAACAGTAAAAGCGCACTGCTGCATTCATTTCTGTCCGGAAAGGCTAGTTGAACAGCGCACTACTGTCCTAACATTGAGCTATCGGAGCATGATTGCATGTGCTACAAAAAACCATGCTATGGATCACAAAACTTGAACATATGCGCACAAGAAACATGTTAGTTTGGTGTAGCCCAAACGCATGGTAAAAAAAATGCGTACTATGGTAATAACACACCTGTAAATGCAAAACAACGCACGAAGAAACGGATTGAAACATATTGTAGTTTTTCATGCGTTTTTCTAGTGAATAAAATCTCATACTTTTCCCACTCTTAACAGACTCCAACGTTATCAGATTTGTGAGCATAAGCTTGCTCAGTAATAACTATAAGGCAGCATTGGGAGAGGGAATTTCTCACCCTGCACATCATATGTGCAAAGTGTTACCCTTCCACTAACTGTGCACAGCAGAATGTACAATGCTAATATATGTGAGATGGTTCAGATTGGATATCAAAAAGTTTGTACAAAAAGTTTGTATAACAAGCATGGTACAGTGATAGTTAATTATAGTTTCCGGTAATGGGCAATATCATACCATTTAAAGGAACTGTAAACCCATATACATAACATTTGAAGTCTTTGCCCTCCATTTGTATTATTCACAGGGAGGTGAGAACGCTTATTCTCACCTCCCTGAGAATAATATTTTGCTCAGGGGACACTGGAACTTACCTTCACTCCGCTCCGCTCGCAGCCGCTCCTGCTCTAACAACCGCAGTGCCGACCATGCGCGCTCTCTTAGGCGCATGCGCGCCAATACAAGAGATAGGGTGCACGATCGTAACAGAACAGCTGTTCTGTGCAGAAGCGGCTGCGAGCGGAGTGAAGGTAAGTTCCTGGTCCCCTGAGCAAAATATTATTCACAGGGAGGTGAGAATAAGTGTTCTCACCTCCCTGTGAATAATACAAACGGAGGTCAAAGACTTCAAATGTTGAGTTTACAGTTCCTTTAAATATGCAGCCGGTATCATGCTTCTAATGGAAATACTGTCTGCTGATTTTATTTGTGTGTTTGCTTTAAAAAGGAACAGGTGGCAACCCTAATACAAATTAATTAAAAGTGTTATATCCATAGCACATGAAAGTACCATGTTATTTCACAGACATTAATTCTATATAAAACATCAGCACATATTTCAATAGCTCGGATACATTCTAATATACCTACGTGGGTGTGTGGTGCTATAGAGTTCCCTCTCTTAGTTGAAGTCATGTGAATTCATCATAGAAAACATAACTGCAGGAGCACGTATAGTAGTCAAATATTGGCTTTACCAACCACTTCATTAACTGATCTATTATATCCCATAGCTATAAACTGTGGAAGGGACACGAATACTGGAGAAAATGAACACAACTAGATGGAAGAGGCATTTTATACAGTTTTTTCTCATTATTAATATAGAAACTGGCTCTGTAAACATCTGAACAGAACAAGCGTTGGAAGTATAACTGGCTGCAGGGTGGACTAGTCCACCTAGTGTGTTCCAACACTCAGGGGATGGATGGTTTCAGCTGGGACCACTGTAAAGCTTATTTCATATTGCTAGCACTTACATCGTCTGGAACGGTGTATTTAAACCAGGTAAAACAATGGTAATGCTGTCACAGCAATTCAAAAAAGAAAGACCACAATTTATTTAGAATCGTTTAGGCTTGGCAGATCAATGAACATTCAGAGGACCCATTAAAAAATGCAGATGGCAAGGCTGAGCCAAAACAAGTGCAATTTAAATAAAATCATAATTGAAAAAAAATGCAGCTCTGCTAATCTTATCTAATAACCGAAGGCTGTCGATATGCCTGGACGCCAGATGCATTTGCACGAGCGCTGCATCATTCAGGGATTGGGAGGGATTGGAGGAGGTCCAGGGAGGGCGTGCACAAACACCGGGGTGGGCATGAGGTGTATGCGCCACGGGAATTGCTAGTTACATAATAAAAAAGGTTGTTCTATCACTAAATAATCAGATAAGGAGCAGTGTGTGTCGAGATATAATATCAAAAACAAAAAAAAAATCTCTGATTCCTGTAAGGATAAGCCCAGAAAAGGAACATAGAACAGTTGCATGTAGCCTATGTGAAAGTAGGCTTAATTTGCCTGAAGTTTGATCTACAAACATGTAACTGTTCTCCTCTGTGCCGGCCATTTGTTATTCCAATCCAATCAGAAATGAGAGAATCCTACCTGGATTGTTGCCACATTAGGTTTAACAGGAGCTGCCATACTTATTGCCCCCCAAAACCTCAGATTAAAATGGGCCAAATAGATTTGGAACACAAATTATATAGTCGGAAGTGGATCTCCCAATTTCCATTATATTTTAAATTACAATGTGATTCGCAAAATGAAAAAATGCAACACACCGAGTGGGACCTGACCCTAATGGAGGAGATATTCCCAGTGCGGGTACAACTATCGTCGCCTATTCAAGCTGCTCAATTATTCCTGCCCATCACTGCATCTGCTATTTAAAGGCACCATGTCTATTTGCAGCATTTTTCTTTTCTTTTACTTGACTCTTCATACAATGAGCTGTAAAGCTGCACAGCACCCATGGACTTCATTTATAGCTAAGATAACCTCATTAAGCATCCAAAGCGATAAACTTAAAATCTCACAATACAATTCAAAGACCTACCTTTTTTTCAAAGCTTATCATATACTAATGGATAAATGTGTCACATTGTGTTTCCCCACTATTAATAACTGTTAACTACAGTATACATCAGTATTAGTGTTGAATGGTTTCTTTTTTTTTGGTGGATGAACTTGTGCAATATGACTTTGACTTTTTTGTAGTCTGTTGTTTTCATGACGTTTTGCTGATACAAAAAAAATAAACATTTCTATTAATAAATGCAATTTAGTTACTAGCTGCGCAGTATATAGGATGGCTTCCTATCTTTAGTCTATGTCACAACCTTTTAAGTTCCTTTACTAAACTATACGTTTCCTTTCTTTTGGTTTCTTTCATCCCTGAACATGCCCTGCCTTTTTAGAGTAAAAATGCCTTCTATGGCCTTGAAAGAGAACTATACTGGTGGTAACCCCCACAAACCACCCCCTCCTCTGGTAGTACTTAGAAATCTAGATTGAAGGTTAGAGGACTGAGTGATTTAGACCCTTACCACTGTACTATACACTGGGCTGTTAAATCTCGCTGTAGCGATGCTTTGTCCCTGCCTCCACCATTGTTCTTAGTTTTATCCAATGGGATGACGTGCTCTGCAATAGGCAGGTCTTCCCATTGGCCATCCCAGTCCTGGCCTGTGGGAAAGGGCTGGGCTAAATTGGCATTACCAAGATTTCAATCTAAACAAAGCAAGCAATTTGTGAAACATGAGGGGGTTGTAAACTCAATTTAACTGCACATGTCTATTCATTTATCAACAGTATTTTTTTCTCTTGGTGTAAGTATCAGTATCGATTCTATAGGGACAGATATTACTTTGAAATAAGAATAAATAATTGAAGGATAGAATCATGTAAGGAATACTGGTGTTACATGTTAATCAGCTTGTCTTGACTTGTCTTGTTACTAACAGCATTGGTTGCTCAAGTTAATCAGTGGCTGCGAAAAATGGCAGCTCCAGATTTAAGACTTTAATCAACGTCAGCAGCAAAATGGATTTTTAATTGAAAAAAAAAACCATTTGTACGGTAGAGATAATGCTGAATATTGAAAACAACAAATAATTGTTTTAAAAGTAAATTCCTACAATGCAATAGGCTTTAAATACCAACATAATGAAACAGCAGTGATTCACCGAACCATTTACAGATATTTAATTAGTTATAATAGAGGACTGAAAAACATAAATTACTTGCCCACATACCTCCTATAAAACCCATTAATCCAGCTAGAGATTATTGTTTTTGCTTTAAAACTATACATTATATTTGGTTTGAAAAACGTTGGGATAATCACTGCAATGAAATGGTATCAGAAAGCCCAGTTGGGTCTGAATTGTTGTCTCACTGCATTACAATTTAACTGTTGATTCTCTAAATTCATGTAACCATATGTGCTACAATATCTGTGCAGTTTGGGTAACATCATTTTGCAGCTCTACCAAGCACAATCCCCCCTATAACGTGTTCCCTTTAAATGTTTTTAAAAGTGCTAATTGTGTTGCATATTGTGTCCAGCAATGCAAATAAGTTGGAGGAGCATACTACTTCATTTTCAGTGTTTTATTGAGCAAACTTTTTGCTCAATAAAACACTGAAAATGAAGTAGTGTGCTCCTCCAACTTATTTGCATTGTTGTATTGCTGTGGCCTTTAAGGGCTGGGGCTGGGAGGATTGCACCTATCAATTGAAGGCCGTGAAAAAGGGGGTATGCTTGAGTGTACTTTATTGGAACTATTTGGATTGCATAGTGTGTCCCCATGTTTGAATAAAGGGGTTATTTAATTACATCTCACACCGTGGTAGAGTGCCAGGTTCTTTTTCTTTGATAATTATTACTGATCATTTTTACCATGAGCACCTACTTTTTAGGATAAAACATAACTTGGTCCTTGGCACATGCCCCCTAAGTAAGGTGCCGATACTAAGACTCATTTTACATATATAAACTTTATACTCTCTCACTCTCCAGCTCTGCCTCTCTGATTTTACTTTAGTTTCTAATTTTCAGTTTTTAATTTTCACCTCGCTCGTTAACTTTCCAGCCAAATAAAATAATTATAGGGTGTGTTGGCTCTAGCCAATAGTTGATTTGGTTGTAGAAATTCACACTTAACATGTTTTGTCAAAATAGAAAACCATGAAACATGGAATTAAATTTACCAGATCGGTTTAATGTTTGCCAAAATTTGCATTATTTTAAATTTTAACTTACTGACCCAATGGAATTCTAGTGAAGAACTCGGTCAATTAAAAGGTAATTGTACATTTCTGAAAAGATGACAAATGATACTTTTGGCTTAAGTATTTTATACTTTTTGTCTGCAAGCATAATCTCTATATGAATGACCACTAGGGGGCACTCCATGTTTTTTTTTTTAAGTCAACATCTCTTTGGTAATCAGAGTGGTATAGACACTTTGCCTGTGTTACTGCTAGGTCCGGATTTGTTGTATGGCACATAAGACATTGAAATTTGCCATGAATATGAAGGGTTCAGTTACAAAGCTAAATCTATCCAGGATATTTGTTATAATAGGCTATATGTGGGGCTTTGCATGTTTTCTAGGTAATAGTAATAAAGAATAAAGTGATTTTATTTCCTCTCCAATAAAAATACATTTATTATATATGCTCTTTGCCCATCTGTTCAAACTGTATGGATGTGGTTCCTGGTTTGTGATATAAAATCTCTGTGTGTACTATTAGGGAGATGTGCTAATACATACTTGGTGTGTAAACACTTAAAGTAATGCATGAAAGGTAAAACACCACTCTCAATAATAAACAGGGAATGACAAAAAGCTAATAAATTAAGAAATCTAAAAAGATGATTTATTTTAACCCAAATACCACTCGTAAAACGGCCCTTCCTATTTCTCTTCGGTTATTCTCTGTTCTTGTGTTGATTGTTCTGTTTCTTTTCCTGGCATAAACTAAAATGTAAATACAATCACTAGCAAGAAAGAATGCCTTCAGCAGCAAAATAATCTTTAGAGAACAAATTTACATTGTCCAGGATAATTATTCTGTTGCCCTTTTTGTTCATACCCTGTCCATGAAATGCTTTGCACTAAAATATCTATTCACTTGAGTTCTCCAAGTTTCCAATCTTTCTGGACAACTCAGAAAAGTAAATAACTTTATCTTTGACATTGTTTTCCAATGTCACAGAGGCAGGGACTGGCTCATCAGGACAGCAGGCAATACCCAGGTTATTACTTAGATTTATAGTACAGAGCAGAAGCAAACAATAATTCCAAGGTTGTTCAAGGTGCTTGATTGCAGAAACACAACATGCTTCGGCCATTACTAGGCCTTTGTGACTTGTGGAGCTGCTTCAGGCTGAAACATGTTGTGTTTCTGCAATAAAGCATCTAGAACAACATTGAAGTCTTTGTTTGTTTCTACTCTGTACTTAAACTATACAAAGGGCTAACCAAGGACAGGATATGCTACAGCATAGTAGGTTCAGCTTAAAAAAATGAAAACCCAGTAAGTGGGTCCCCATTCTCAAAAGAAAAACAACACCAAGGGTTGCAAGCCAATCGAAAAGCTTAACAATTTATTAGTGACCACACATCTCACAACGTTTTGGGGGTTCAGGGAGGCCCAGGAGCCAAGGGGCCCTATTCTTTTCTTTCTCTCCTATGATTGATATAGTCTCCAGAAAACCACAGTGAAGCACGGATAGGGGCCCCATCATAAATTTACTGGGGGGCCCAGTGATTCCTAGTTACACCACTGGGAACAAAAATCCAAAGTAAAAAAATAAAATAACAGTAGTAAGGAAATAAGAGGGAAATGAATTAACTAGCATCTGGTGTAGTATTTCCTGATTGGCCCATTTTCTACTTCCTGTGCCTCCAACACAGGACACTGTGTGCAGGCTATGAAAAAAGTAGTTTAACAATTCAACAGATTTTATGGTTTGGCATTTCTTTTATTATTCATTCACTCTCATAGTGATTTCTGGTCACTGCCCTTTATCTGCTAGGTAAGCCCTCCTTTGGCTCATTGTAAGGTTTGTCGTCTAAAGCCTTGTCAACAAGTACAATTTGCTGGACGACGAACAACCCCCGAGTGTAAGGGACATGCACAACGAACGGGTCATTCATTGTCCAAATTATCGGCCATGTGTACGAGGCTTTGGGCTGTGTACATAAAGGTCAACTCTGGACCCATATTTCCTTCAGATAGACAATTAAGAAATAGATTGGTAGTCTGTCTGATGGTAATTAAAGCAGTTTGGGCACAGCTAATCACATGGCAGTTAATAGGCCACAATAAGTTGAAAATCTATCTCCAATCAATCAAGCCAAATATTCAGTCACAAAAAAATTCAGGGCTATTTTTCAACTAAATTGACCCAAAATATTGCACAGGGCAGCAAATTGGATTTGGAGAGAGCTGTACTGTTTTTTCTCTACTTTGCATCAAAATCTTTGATTGGAGAGGCTTTTTTGTTTGTTTGTGTTTTTTTGGGGGGGGGGGGTTGTAGCTCTTGATTTTTAATTTTGTTCATTGAGGGGTTTTTTTTGGTTTTTTTTAATCTAGTAGATCTAAATCCCAACAGGTGTTTATCCAGTACTCAAAAGTAATGACCGTTATATTCTCAAGGGTTTTTAAGTATTTTGTTTTGTTTACCTGTTCAATACCTTGCTCAAAGTCTGGTGTTGAATTTATATTTTGAGTTGTTGGGGGGTTTGGAAGATCACTAACATACCAAGGTCAGTCCTGTCTTTAGTGCTCAGGGAAACAAGGCAAACTAGCGCTGTCCAGTGTCAGTGCTGTACGTTGTTCAGTCACCATGTGTCTGGAAACATTGTTTTTTTTGGCTACTCTTACACAGTGTAGCATTGTATATTCCTGCCAAGAGTCCAGGAAAAATAAAGTAAGAGAAAAATAATTACACCATGTCTAATGGCGTAACAGAAATTGAAAATGAAAATCTTTAAGGGAAATTACATGTTACACTATGGACCAGTGCAGTTTTATTTCAGGGAAAATGGGACACATAATGCTTCATTGTAAATATGTACTGTATATATACATACAGTATACGTATATACTAATGTTTTTTTTTTTTTTTTTTTTTTTTTTTTTTTTTTTTTTTTTTTTTTTATATATATATACAATAAATTGTTGGTATGGTTAGGGGAATAAATTTATATAAAAACAACACAATGTTATTTTCTATACCATACAAGCATTTATGCAACTCTTTTTCTTTACAAATAGGCTGTGTTTTTGATGCGCCCGGTCTATAATTACACATGTCCACCATCATATATCGTCCACCTAGGAGATGAGATGCTGGCTAAACGTTTGGCAAGTTTCCCTAGAAACCCAGCTTGTTTGCTGTCAGATAAACACTATGTAGGCTTTTACTTGAGGACCAGCTGTTACTGGTCTTACTGACAGATACAAGCATAGATTATATTTTTACATTGTTGACCTTTAGTAGATATGTTGCCATAAACTTGAAAAAAAAAAATCTGTGCTGTTTTATTAACTGTTATAGAGTTAATCAGTTAATTAATTATTCATAATTGATTGCAGCGGAATTTATAAAAATCTTTTAAAAAGACATTAATCTATAATCTTAAATAGGCCATACATTGTGCAATAACATTCTTTTGCCAATTTTGGAATATCCTGATATTGTACGACCGAGATCAATTATGGCCACCTTAAGTCTTGAAATCAGATACTATGACTATATGTTGTACCCTTTAAAGAAATCACAAATATTCAGCACTAAATAGGTTCTCCACGCAGGCAAAATAGCAAATACCCTCCAATATCCAAGTTGGTAACTATATCATTGAATTAATTTGCATATATGCACATCTACTTTATGTTATCATGCTCTAGTGCAGACTGGTGCAGTCTGTAGCATTTCCAACATTGTGTTATATTGGGATTTGTCAGTGCCACACACTTCAACTTTCACAACTTGTGGGTAACAAAAACTGGTTATCTGCCTGCCACCCCAACTGCTATTTTTACCAGTTTATTACATGCATTTGTAACCAGATATTTAATGATACGTTTTCTTCGGTCCTGACAAAGGTATCCGCTTCCTTCCTCTCAATGAGCTTTTTGTAACCTTCAGCATGTGCTGAGGAGACAGCAGTCAATTACTGGATGTGATGTCAGTTGTCACTGCCTTGATTGACTGGATTGAGGGTGGGGCCAGAATGTGAGAAAGGGAACAATAATTATTATTGTTATTAATGTGGTTAGTAATGCAGCTAAAGTGCAAAATATATCAGTTGAGTTAGCGGAAGGTAACTAAAAATAATTATTAAAAGGTGGACATGCCCTTTAATAATCCTACTAATTCAATGTAATTAGCAAAGTTAGTGACCCCCAATAACTGGGAAATGGTCTAGGGGACATGAACTAATACCTACAACTAATTATATGAAAAATCAATGTAATTTCAAAAATACGATGAAAACGCAAACATTTTATAATTCCAATCTTGAAAATACTATTAAAACCTCAAAAATTCTGAAAAGTTCTGTAGGAACCGTCAGTTCCGCCTCAAAACCGGGTTTGTTCTTAACCGGAAACCCATCCCCAATCTTAACAAGAAAAAGAAAACACAAATGGCAAGTAAGGATATTTTAGTATTATGTGTGTATTTCCTATTCTAGATTTCCTGCAAATCTATAGAGTTAATATGTTTAAGCTCTGAGCTCCTTGGCTATTTATAAGCAGTCTGTAGAAGATTTTTTTATTTTTGCTTTGAGGAAGTTGAGTGGTTGGGCTCTATAAGAGAGATTTATTAGATGATTTTTTTTAGAGAGGATAGCATGGATCTAATGTTTAATCCTGTGCCACAGGTACAGAAGGACACAAGGGACCCCTGGGCATAAGGCTGACTTCACAGTGAATACACAGTGCACTGCAATAGAACTGGAAATCCAATTAGCTTTGGCGGAACATTACAGCAAAGAGAGCAATTTGTTCTAATGGAACAAGACTGTGTGTTACCAAGAAGGTGGCAGATATTCACCAGCAGCTGATCACATCAGAGAAGCAGCTGGGACATTTGTTTTAAAGGTTCATTTAGGGATGACTCTGGTACTTTCTATTGTCTGCAAAAGGTACATATCTGTAGCCCTATAAGAAGTGTCAGTTTCAAGTACTTAGACATTTGTACTTATGAAGTGTTTGCTTGTGTGCTAAAGGTCCGTACACATGTGCAAGGGCCGATTTGCTAGCTCACTATGGGGTTTGCAGAGCTTACAGTTAGATTAGTTTTAAGTTAAAGGGGAATGTGGTCCAAAAAAACTTTAGGTAAATTGATAGGAATTACTCTCCTAAGAATTTTTGCAATTCAGTAATACAAACAAAAAGTTTAAATAATTAGCTCCAGAGCCTTTATGGTGCCCATACATTAGTGGAAAATGTTCATGATATTTCTATAAATACCGTAGCTGACAAAAATTGCTAAGTCCAGATATACCAAACTAATAGATTCCTATCCAAGTCAACCGAGTGCTGTAATAAAATCAACAAGTGTTTCAACAAAGTATTAATTTAGGACTAAGAATAGGATTTAATAGTATTTCTTTAACTTTCTCTCATTTTACTTGCCTTTGTTTATTTTTTTATTGCTTAAAGCCCTGCAATTTTTATATCCACTGTATCCACACATAGCCAAACACACACACACACACACACACACACACACACACACACAAACACATAATTCTCACTATGCAGCAACTGGCACACTTCTAGTAAAATATATATAGTAAATATATAGAGATTCATGATTATTGTGTATTGTATATTGTATAAACATACAGTATATTGTTCCCATTGTAAGGATAATAAATACTGCATATTATTCAATAATCTGATACAGTATGTTAATTAATACCAGCTGTAATAATTCATTAGCATCTGTGTTTATTATAGTTCTGTGAGGCCATATTAATATTAGCCATGGTAAAGCAGAATAGACAGCAGGAAATAGTTGCATTCTGGGTAGGAAGCTACCAGTGAGATCCACCTAGAGCTGCATGTGCAAAAGCAGCTGCACAGCTTCTGGCAAATAAGCTTCCAACAACAGCGCAAGTGTTTCTTCAGATACTCATGCAGCCGCCGCAACTATACGCAAATATACTCGAGTATAAACCGCCCGACTATAAATCAAGATACTTACTTTTAACGGATAAACTAGGAAAACTGCTTGACTCGAGTATAAACCAAGGGTTGTCTTTCTCCCATAGGCAGGCCCATAGTTCCACAGACAGTCCCATAGAAAGTCCAATACACAGCCCCATAAAAAGTCCCGTACACAGCCCCATAGAAAGCCCAATACACAGCCCCATAGAAAGCCCAATACACAGTCCCATAGAAAGTCCCATACACAGCCCCATAGAAAGTTACATTCACAGCCCCATAGAAAGTTACATTCACAGTCCCATAGAAAGTCCCATACACAGCCCCATAGAAAGTTCCATTCACAGTCCCATAGAAAGTCTAGTACACAGACCCATAGAAAGTCCAATACACAGCCCCATAGACAGTCCAGTACACAGCCCCATAGAAAGTCCGATACACAGCCCCATAGAAAGTCCAATACACAGCCCATAGAAAGTCCAATACCCACAGTCCCATAGAAAGTCATACACAGCCCCATAGAAGTCCCAATACACAGCCCATAGAAAGCCAATACACAGCCCATGAAAGTCCAATACACAACCCCATAGAAAGTCCAAACAGACCCATAGAAAGTCTTAATACCACCCACATAGAAAGTCCAATACACAGTCCCATAGAAAGTCAATACACGCCCATAGAAAGAATCCAATACACAGCCCCATCAGAAAGTTCCAATACACAGCCCCCATAGAAAGGATCAATACACACGCCCCATAGAAAGTCCAAAATACACAGCCCCATAGAAAGTCCAATACACGACTCATAGAAAGTCCAATACACGCCCCATTAGGAAAGTCCACTTACACAGCCCCATAGAAAGTCCCTACACAGCCCCATAGAAAGTCCCATACACCGCCCATAGAAAGTTCATTCACAGTCCCACAAAGTCTAGTACACAGACCCATAGAAATGTCCAATACACACGCCCCATAGAAAGTCCAGTACACAGTCCCATAGAAGGCTCGCATACACAGCCCCATAGAAAGTCCCATTCACAGCCCCACATCAGAAGTCCAATAACACAGTCCCATAGAAAAGTCCCAAGACACAACCCCATAGAAAGTCCAACAGGGCACCCATAGAAAGTCTAAACACCCCATAGAAAGATCCAATACACAGCCCCAAGAAGTCCATTCAAAGAACCCATAGAAAGTTCCATATACAGCCCATAGAAAGTCACATACACAGCCCCATAGAAAGTCCATAGACAGTTCCATCACAGTCCCATAGAAAGAAAGTCATAGACACAGACCCATAGAAAGTCCAATCTCACAGCCCCCATAGAAAGTCCAGTACACACAGTCCCATAGAAAGTCCGATACACCGCCCCATAGAAAGTCCATCACAGCCCATAGAAAGTCCACTACACGTCCCATAGAAAGTCCAATACACAGCCCATAGAAAGTCCAATACACAACCCCATAAAAAGTCCAACAGACCCATATAAAGTCTAATACACCCACATAGAAAGTCCAATACATAGCCCCATAGAAAGTCCAATACACAGCCCCATAGAAAGTCCCATAGAAAGTCTAATACACCCACATAGAAAGTCCAATACACAGCCCCCAGAACGTATAAACAACAGCCCCTAGAAAGTCCAATACACAACCCCATAGAAAGTCCAATAACACAGCCTCATCAGAAGTCCCATACACACCCCATAGAAAGTCCAATACACACCCCATAGAAGTCCCATACACAGCCCCATAGAAAGTCCCATACACAGCCCCATAGAAAGTTCCATTCACAGTCCCACAGAAAGTCTAGTACACAGACCCATAGAAGTCCAATACAACAGCCCCATAGAAAGTATAATACACGCCCTCAAAAGAAAGTCCAGTACACAGTCCCATAGAAGCCAATACACAGCCCCATAGAAAGTCCAATACACAGCCCATAGAAAGTCCCAATCCACCGCCCCATAGAAAGTCCAATTACCCAGCCCCACAAAAATTCCAATACACAGCCCCATAGAAAGTATAATACACAGCCCATAGAATTCAATACCAGCCCCATAGAAAGTCCATACACAAGACCTAGCAAAGTCCATACACAGCCCCATAGAAAGTCATCACACCCCATAGAAGTCCCATACACAGCCCCATAGAAAGTCCCATACACAGCCCATAGAAAGTTCCTTCACAGTCCCACGAAAGTCTAGTACACAGACCCATGAAGTCCAATACACAGCCCCATAGAAGTATAATACACAGCCCCATAGAAATTCCAGTACACAGTCCCATAGAAAGTCATAACACACCCATAGAAAGTCCCATTCACAGCCCATAGAAAGTCCAATACACAGCCCATAGAAATCCAATACACAGCCCCATAGAAAGTCCAATACACTCCCCTAAGAAAGTCCAATACACACCCCATAGAAAGTCCAACAACCAAGATCTATCAACATAGAAAGTCCAATACCAGCCCCATAGAAAGTCCCTAAAAGTCTATACACACCCCACATAGAAAGTCCAATACCAGCCCCATAAAAGTCCCATAGAAAGTCCTAAATACACAGCCCCATAGAAAGTCCAATACACAGCCCATAAAGTCCCAATACCAGTCCCATAGAAAGTCCAAACACAGTCCCATAGAAAGTCCCATACACAGCCCCATAGAAAGTTCCATTCACAGTCCCATAGAAAGTCTAGTACCCACCATAGAAAGTCCATACAACAGCCCCATAGAAAGTCAGTACACAGTCCCATAGAAAGTCCGTACACAGCCCCATAAGAAAGTCCCATTCACAGCCCCATAGAAAGTCCAATACCGTCCCATAGAAAGTCTCAATACACAGTCCCATAGAAAGTCCAATACACAGCCCATAGAAGTCCAATACACAGCCCATAGAAGTCCAATACACACCCATAGAAAGTCCAACAGACCCATATAAAGTCTAATACACCCACATAGAAAGTCCAATACATAGCCCCATAGAAAGTCCAATACACAGCCCCATAGAAAGTCCCATAGAAAGTCTAATACACAGCCCCACAGAAGTCCAATACACAGCCCCATAGAAAGTATAATACACAGCCCCATAGAAAGTCCAATACACAGCCCCATAGAAAGTCCAATACACAGACTCATAGAAAGTCCATACACAGCCCCATAGAAAGTCCAATACACAGCCCATAGAAAGTCCCATACACAGCCCCATAGAAAGTCCATACACAGCCCATAGAAAGTTCCATTCACAGTCCCATAGAAAGTCTAGTACACAGACCCATAGAAAGTCCAATACACAGCCCCATAGAAAGTCCAGTACACAGTCCCATAGAAAGTCCGATACACAGCCCCATAGAAAGTCCCATTCACAGCCCCATAGAAAGTCCAATACACAGTCCCATAGAAAGTCTAATACACAGCCCATAGAAAGTCCAATACACAGCCCATAGAAAGATCTATACACAGCCCATAGAAAGTCCAATACACAACCCCATAGAAAGTCCAACAGACCCATAGAAAGTCTAATACACCCACATAGAAAGTCCAATACACAGCCCCATAGAAAGTCCAATACACCGCCCCATAGAAAGTCTAATACACAGCCCATAGAAAGTCCAATACACAATGTGTATTAGCTTTCTAGGGGGTGTGTATGGGCGGCTTTTCTATGGGGTGTGTATTTGGGACTTTCTATGGGGCTGTGTATTGACTTCTATGGGGCTGTGTATGGGACTTTCTATGAGTCTATGTATTGGACTTTTCTATGGGGCTGTATATTAGAATTTCTATGGGGCTGTGTATTAGACTTTCTATGTGACTGAGTATTGGACTTTCTATGGGGCTGTGTATTGGACTTTCTATGGGACTGTGTATTGGACTTTCTATGGGACTGTGTATTGGACTTTCTATGGGACTGTGTATTGGACTTTCTATGGGGCTGTGTATTGGACTTTCTATGGGGCTGTGTATTAGACTTTCTATGGGACTTTCTATGGGGCTGTGTATTGGACTTTCTGTGGGGCTGTGTATTAGACTTTCTATGGGACTTCTATGGGGCTGTGTATTGGACTTTCTATGTGGGTGTATTAGACTTCTATGGGTCTGTTGGACTTTCTATGGGGTTGTGTATTGGACTTTCTATGGGCTGTGTATTAGACTTTCTATGGCTGTGTATTGGACTTTCATGGGCTGTGTATTAGACTTTCTATGGGACTGTGTATTGGACTTTCTATGGGGCTGTGAATGGGACTTTCTATGGGGCTGTGTATCGGACTTTCTATGGGACTGTTACTGGACTTTCTATGGGCTGTGTATTGGACTTTCTATGGGTCTGTGTACTAGACTTTCTATGGGACTGTGAATGGAACTTTCTATGGGGCTGTGTATGGGACTTTCTATGGGGCTGTGTATGGGACTTCTTGGGCTGTGTATTGGACTTTCTATGGGGCTGTGTATGGGACTTTCTATGAGTCTGTGTATTGGACTTTCTATGGGGCTGTGTATGGACTTTCTATGGGGCTGTGTATTATACTTTCTATGGGGCTGTGTATTGGACTTTCTGTGGGGCTGTGTATTAGACTTTCTATGGGACTTTCTATGGGGCTGTGTATTGGACTTTCTATGGGGCTATGTATTGGACTTTCTATGTGGGTGTATTAGACTTTATATGGGTCTGTTGGACTTTTTATGGGTGTGTATTGGACTTCTATGGGCGTGTATGGCGTCTATGGCTTTGTATTGGACTTTCTATGGGCTGTGTATTAGACTTTCTATGGGACGTGTATTGGACTTTCTATGGGGCTGTGAATGGGACTTTTATGGGGCTGTGTATCGGACTTTCTATGGACTGTGTACTGGACTTCTATGGGGCTGTGTATTGGACTTTCTATGGGTCTGTGTACTAGACTTTCTGTGGGACTGTGAATGGAACTTTCTATGGGGCTGTGTATGGGACTTTCTATGGGATGTGTATTGGACTTTCTATGGGACTGTGTATTGGACTTTCTATGGGGCTGTGTATTGGACTTTCTATGGGGTGTGTATGAGACACTTTCTATGTGGACTTTCTATGGGGCTGTGGTATTGGACTTTATGTGGGCTGTGTATAGACTTTATAGGGACTTTTATGGGGCTGGTATTGGACTTTCTAGTGGGGTGTTAGACTTTTATGGGTCTTCGTTGGACTTTCTATGGGGTGTGTGTATTGGACTTTCTTGGGATGGTGTATTGGACTTTCTATGGGCTGTGTATTGGACTTTCTATGGGACTGTGTATTGACTTTCTATGGGCTGTGAATGGGACTTTATGGGGCGGTTTGTATGGCTTTTCTCTGGGACTGTGTATGTACTGGAACTTTCTATGGGGGCTGTGTATTTACTTTTATGGGGATGGGGATGGACTTTCATGGGTCTGTGTACTAGCTTTCTGTGGGGACTGTGATGGAACTTTCTATGGGCTGGTATGGGACTTTCTATGGGGCTGTGTATGGGACTTTCTATGGGGCTGTGTATTGGACTTTCTATGGGGCTGTGTATGGACTTTCTATGAGTCTGTGTATTGGACTTTCTATGGGCTGTGTATGAGACTTTCTATGGGCTGTGTATTATACTTTCTAGGGGCTGTGTATTGGACTTTTCTGTGATTGGACTTCTATGGGGCTGTGGTATTGGACTTTCTATGGGGCTGTGTATTGACTTTCTATGGGGCTTGTGTTTGGACTTCTATGGGACTGTGTACTGGACTTTCTATGGGGCTGTGTATTATACTTTCTATGGGGCTGTGTATTGGACTTTCTATGGGTCTGTGTACGAGGACTTTTGTGGGACTGTGAATGGAACTTTCTATGGGGCTGTGTATGGGACTTTCTATGGGGCTGTGTATGGGACTTTCTATGGGGGGTGTATTGGGACTTTCTATGGGGCTGGTATGGGACTTCTATGAGTATGTGTATGGACTTTCTATGGGGTTGTGTATTGGACTTTCTATGGGGCTGTGTATATACTTCTATGGGGCTGTTGTATTGGACTTTTTGTGGGGCTGTGTATTGGACTTCTATGGGCGGGTTATTGGACTTTCTATGGGGCTGTGTATTGGACTTTCTATGGGGGTGGTGTATTAGACTTCATGGGCTGTGGACTTCTATGGGGTTGTGGATTGGACTTCTATGGGTGTGTATTGGACTTTCTATGGGCTGTGTATGGACTTTCTAGGGCTGTGTATTAGACTTTCATGGGGACTGTGTATTGGACTTTCTGGGGCTGTGAATGGGACTTTTATGGGGCTGTGTATCGGACTTTCTAGGGGATGTACTGGACTTTCTATGGGTGTGTGTATGGGATTTTATGGGTCTGTGTACTAGACTTTCTATGGGGACTGTGAATGGAACTTTCTATGGGGGCTGTGTATGGGACTTTCTATGGGACTGTTGAATGTAACTTTCTATGGGCTGTGAGTGTAACTTTCTATGGGGCTGTGTATGGGACTTTCTATGGGACTGTGTAGGGCTTTCTATGGGGCTGTTGTATTGGTTTCTATGGGGCTGGGTACGGGACTTTTATGGGGCTGTGTATTGGACTTCTATGGGACTGTCTGTGGAACTATGGGCCTGCCTATGGAGAAAGAAACCCTTGGTTTATACTCGAGTCCAAGCAGGTTTCCTAGTTTATCCGTTAAAAGTAAGTATCTTGATTTATAGTCGGGCGGTTTATACTCGAGTATATTTGCGTATAGTTGCGGCGGCTGCATGAGTATCTGAAGAAAAGAAAACACTTGCGCTGTTGTTGGAAGCTTATTTGCCAGAAGCTGTGCAGCTGCTTTGCACATGCGCGCTCTAGGTGGATCTCACTGAGTAGCTTCCTACCCAGAATGCAACTATTTCCTGCTGTTCTATTCTGCTTTCCATGGCTAATATTAATATGGCTCACAGTAACTAAATTAAACACAGATGCTAATGAATATTACAGCTGGTATTAATTAAATACTGTATCAGATTATTGAATAATATGCAGTATTTATTCCTTACAAGGGAACAATATACTGTTGTTTTACAATATACAATACACAATAATCATGAATCTCTATATATTTACATATATATTTTACTAGAAGTGCAGTTGCTGCATAGTGAGAATTATGTGTTGTGTTGTGTCTCTGTGTGTGTGTGTGTGTGTGTGTGTGTTTTGGCTATGTGTGGATACAGTGGATATAAAAATTGCAGGGCTTTAAGCAATAAAAAAATAAACAAAGGCAAGTAAAATGAGAGAAAGTTAAGAAATACTATTAAAACCTTATCTTAGTCCTAAATTAATACTTTGTTGAAACACTTGGTGATTTTATTACCAGCACTCGGTTGACTGGATAGGAATCTATTAGTTTGGTTATCTGGACTTAGCAATTTTTGTCACTACGGTATTATAGAATATCATGAACATTTCCACTAATGTATGGGCACCATAAAGGATCTGGAGTAATTATTAAACTTTTTGTTTGTATTACTAAATTGCAAAAATCTTAGGAGAGTAATTCCTATCAATTTACCTAAAGTTTTTTTGGACCACATTCCCTTTAACTTAAAACTAATCTAACTGTAAGCTCTGCAACCCCATAGTGAGCTAGAAAATCGGCCCTTGCACATGTGTACGGACCTTTAGCACACAAGCAAAACATTCATAAGTACAAATGTCTAAGTACTGAAACTGACATTCTTATAGGCTACAGATATGTACCTTTGCAGACAATAGAAAGTACCAGAGTCATCCCTAATGAACCTTTAAACAAAGTCCAGCTGCTTCTGAGTATGACAGCTGCTGGTGAATATCTACCCACCTTCTTGACATAACACACATCTTGTTCCATGAGAACAAGCTCTCTTTGCTGTAATGTTCCGCCAAAGATAATTGGATTTCCAGTTCTATGCAGTGCACTGTGTATTCACTGTGAAGTCAGCCTTATGCCCAGGGGTCCCTTGTGTCCTTCGTACCTGTGGCACGGATAAACATTAGACCATGCTATCCTCTCTAAAAAAAATCATCTAATAAATCTCTCTATAGAGCCCAAACCACTCAACTTCCTCAAAGCAAAAAATAAAAAATCTTCTACAGACGCTTATAAATAGCCAAGGAGCTCAGAGCTTAAACAATATTAACTCTATAGAGTTGCAGGAAATCTAGAATAGGAAAATAACACATAATACTAAAATATCCTTACTTGCCATTTGTGTTTTCTTTTTCTGTTAAGATTGGGGATGGGTTTCCGGTTAAGAACAAACCCGGTTTTGAGGCGGACCGACGGGTCCTACAGAACTTTCAGAATTTTGAGGTTTAATAGTATTTTCAGATTGGAATTATAAAATGTTTGCGTTTCATCGTATTTTTGAAATTACATTGATTTTTCATATAATTAGTTGTAGGTATTAGTTCATGCTCCCTGAGACCATTTCCCAGTTATTGGGGGTCACTAACTTTGCTAATTACATTGAATTTAGTAGGATTATTAAAGGGCATGTCACCTTTTAATAATTATTTTTTAGTTACCTTCCGCTAACTCAACTGATATATTTTGCACTTTACAGCTGAATTAACTAACCACATTAATAACATAATAATTATTGTTCCCTTTCTCACTCTGGCCCCACCCTCAATCCAGTCAATCAAGGCAGTGTGACAACTGAACATCACATCCAGTAATTGGACTGCGTCTCCTCAGCACAGATGAAGGTTACAAAAAGCTCTGAGAGGAGGAAAGCGATATTATACCTTTGTCAGGACCGAAGAAACGTATCATTAAATATTGGTTACAAATGCATGATAAAACTTGGAAAAAATAGCAGTTGGGGTGGCAGGCAGATAACCAGTTTTTGTTACCACAAAGTTGTGAAAGTTGAAGTGTGTGGCACTGACAAACCCAATATAACACAATGTTGGAAATGCTACAGAATGGCACCAGTCTGCACTAGAGCATGATAACATAAAGTAGATGTGATATATGCCAATTATTCAATGATTATGTTACCAACTTGGATTATGGAGGGGTATTTGCTATTTTGCCTGTGCCGTGGAGAACCTATTAGTGCTGAATATTTGTGATTCTTTTTTAAAGGGTACAACATATAGTCATTAGTATCTGATTTCAAGACTTAAGGTGGCCCATAATTGATCTCGGTCGCGTACAATATCAGGATATTCAAAATTGGCAAAAGAATGTATTGCACAATGTATGGCCTATTTAAGATTATGATTAATGTCTTTTTAAAAGATTTTTATAAATTCCGCGCAATCAATATGAATAATTAATTAACTGATTAACTCTTAACAGTTAATAAAAACAAGCACAGATTTTTTTTTTCAAGTTTATGGCAACCCTACTAACTAAAGGTCAACAATGTAAAAAATATAATCATGCTTGTATCTGCAGTAAGACCAGTAACTGACGTGGTCCTCAAGTAAAAGCCTACATAGGTTTTCTGGACAGCAAACAAGCTGGGTTTTAGGGAACTTGCCAAACGTTTAGGCCAGCATTCTCATCTCCTAGGTGGACCATATATGATGGTGGACATGTGTAATTATAGACCGGCGCATCAAAAACACAGCCTATTGTAAAGAAAAAGAGTTGCATAAATGCTTGTATGGTATAGAGAAAATACATTGTGTTGTTTTTATATAAATTTATCCCTAACATACCAACCATTATTGTATATATATATATATATATATATATATATATATAAATTATATACACAAGATACATATTAAACATATACATTAGTATATACGTATACTGTATGTATATATACAGTACATATTTACAATGAAGCATATTGTGTCCCATTTCCTGAAATAAAACTGCACTGGTCCATAGTTGAACAGTAATTTCCCTTAAAGATTTTCATTTTCAATTTCTGTTACGCCATTAGACATGGTGTAATTATTTTTCTCTTACTTTATTTTCCTGGAATCTGGCAGGAAATACAATGCTACACTGTGTAAGAGTAGCCCAAAAAAAACAATGTTTCCAGACACATGGTGACTGAAACAACGTACCGCACTGACACTGGACAGCGCTAGTTGCCTTGTTCCCTGAGCACTAAAGAAAGGACTGACTTGGTATGTTAGTGATCTTCCAAACCCCCACAACAACGCTCAAATATTAAAATTCAACACCAGACTTTGAGAAGGTATTGAACAGGTAAACAAAACAAAATACTTAAAAACCCTGAGAATATTACGGTCATTACTTTGAGTACTGGATAAACACATGTTGGATTTGTTAGACTCTACTACATTATAAAAAAAACAAAAAAAAAACCCTCAATGAACAAAATTAAAAATCAAGAGCTACAACCCCCCCCCCAAAAAAACACAAACAAACAAAAAAGCCTCTCCAATCAAGATTTGATGCAAAAGTAAGAAAAAAACAGTACAGCTCTCCCAAATCCAATTTGTGCCCGTGCAATATTTGGGTCAATTTGTTGAAAAATAGCCCTGAATTTTTGTGAACTGAATATTTGGCTTGATTGATTGGAGATAGATTTTCAACTTATTGTGGCCTATTAACTCCATGTGATTAGCTGTGCCCAAAATGCTTTAATTACCATCAGACAGACTACCAATCTATTTCTTAATTGTCTATCTTGAAGGAAATATGGGTCAGAGTTGACCTTATGTACACAGCCCCAAAGCCTCGTACACATGGCCGATAATTTGGACAATGAATGACCCGGTTCGTTGTGCATGTCCCTTACATCGGGGGTTGTTCGTCGTCCAGCAAATTGTACTGTGACAAGGCTTTAGACGACAAACCTTACAAGAGCCAAAGGAGGGCTTCCTAGCAGATAAAGGGCATGACCAGAAATCACTATGAGAGGAATGAATAATAAAGAAATGCCAAACCTAAAATCTGTTGAATTGTTAAACTACTTTTTTCATAGCCTGCACACAGTGTCCTGTGTTGGAGGACAGGAAGTAGAAAATGGGGCCAATCAGGAAAATACATACCAGATGCTGTTAATTCATTTCCCTCTTATTCCTACTACTGTTATTTTATTTTTTTACTTTGGATTTTTGTTCCAGTGTGTTGTAACTAGGAATCACTGGGCCCAAGTAAATTATGATGGGGCCCCTATCCGTGTGCCACCGTGGTGTTTCTTGCGATACGTGAGACTATATCAATCATAGGAGAGAAAGAAAAGATAGGGCCTGGCTCCTGGGCCTCACTGAAACCCAAAACGTTGTGAGATGTGTGGTCACTAAATAAGTTAAGCTTCGTTGGCTTGGAACCTTGGGGTTGTTTTTCTTGAGAATGGGGACACTTAATGGGTTTTCCATTTTTTTAAGCTGAACCTAATATGATAGTGTATGCATATCCTGTCCTTGGTTAGCCCTTTTGTATAGTTTAAGTACGAGTAGAAACAAACAAAGACTTCAATGTTTATTAGATGCTTTATTGCAGGGAAAAACACACAGGTTTCAGCCATGATGAAGCAGCTCCAAGTCACAAAGGCCTAGTAATGCCGGAAGCATGTTGTGTTCTGCAATCAAGCACTGATGGAACAAACCTTGGAATTATGTTTGCTTCGCTTCTGTATATATTATAAATCTAAGTAAAACACTGGGTATTGCCTGCGTCCTGATGTAGCCAGTTCACTGACTATGTGAAATGGAAACCCCATAGAAAGTTCAATACACAGACCCATAGAAAGTCCAATACACAGCCCCATAGAAAGTCTAATACACATCCCCATAGAAAGTTCAATACACAGACCCATAGAAAGTCCAATACACAGCCCCATAGAAAGTCTAATACACATCCCCATAGAAAGTTCAATACACAGCCCCATAGATAGTCCCATACACAGTCCCATACACAGATGTGTCCTACATACCTTTCTGTGCAGCCTGAACACTTAAAGGTCATTTTTTTACATTTGCCTTGCAGTCTGGACTGATCTGAGTGAGCAGGACAACAATTGCCTAACCCACTGAAATGTTACAAGGTACAGCTTTTGTTTTCCCAGGGCAGCATCCAGATCAGCACAGACCCAAGTATAAACCAAGGGGGGACATTCAAGATGATTTTAAAGGTAAAAAAAATTGGTTTATACTCGAGTATATATGGTAGCCTCCACAATGCATCTTTTTAAATCCCTCTGTTATTTGTGTAATTCTCATTCTACCTTTTCTATCCTATTCATAAACATAGCATCTCTATTTAATATTTATAAACTTAAATATACAACAAAATAAAATTTCACAGTTGACTTCCAAAGACAAAGATCAGACGCCTTATTGATACACATGAACTATTTTCCCTTTAAGGGATTTTCTTTCTTTTTGAGATTTTGAATGATTTCCATTTTTCCTGCATCCCTCAGGCCCGACATTTCAATCCTATCAGTTTCGTAAGTCAGCAAAATCAGATAACTGTGAGGCTAGTATTATTTTTATTACTATTAGGCAAACATTACAGGCTGTCATTCAAAACACTGCCTGTTAGGTGAACTGAACAGCAGTTAAAATAGGAAAAGTTGTTTTAAAAGAAATTAATATTTCTGCTGATCCGTTTGCACTCCTTACCATTGGATTTGTGGAATAGTGCAAGGTTTTGACACGGAATGCTGACATTCAAACCAAAATTCTGTGTCAAACCAGATTTAGGAGAAAACTACCGTACACCCCGACAGTGGTGAATCTAGGAATCCCTGGGCCCTCAGCAAAACTATGATGGGACCCCTATATGTGCTTCATCCACAGTAGTTTTCTGGGAGGAAGCTATATCTGTCATTGGAAAAATAAGAAGATGGGAGCCCCTTGCTCCCTCTGCTCCCCTGGTAGTTATGCCCCTGCACCCAGACTCCTTACACATTCCCTGTGTCTACTGGTTGCTGTTACTTAAATTTAGTAGAAAGAATAAGGTAAGCAATGACCGTGGGATCCATTCTTAATACTACATTTCTTAATGTATACATAACATTAATGTACCTATGAAACAGCTGCCTAACATTCAGAAATTTTGTTTCTATCAATGGTGATAAAAGGCATGGTTTCGTAAAGGTTGGGGACACACTCAAATATTCCTTCAATTGCTACAGTAGGCTATAGATGGCACTATAGATGTTACTGAATGTAAATGGATATGAAATAATATATGGGAAAATGGGTGGAGGGCAAGTAAACAAAATGCCCCTTTTTTAACAGAATGGCTCCAGAGTGGCCTCTGGTTGAGACTGTGATTTTTATGGCATCTGGAGATCACCCAGCTAAAAAGCTATTCCCTCACTTTACCTACTTTACTTTACCTGGAAGTCATGACTGGAGACAGATCTGCATCATCAGACAGTGTGTTTGTGTTTTCTCTGGCTGGTTGGATGTTATCTAATTGTACTCTGCTGAATATGGGGTAGTGGGAGGGTCATTTATGATCAGATGTTTGCACAGAAATAGGGAGGCTTAAGGTAGCCATACATGCTGCAATTTAAAATCTATTATGAAATTTGAGCATGTTGCAATATTAATATATCCATTGTTGCACTATTAGTGCAGCATGGTGGCTCAGTGGTTAGCTTTTCTTCCCATGCTTGTGTGTTTCCTCCAGTTTCCTCCACAATCATAAAGACATACTGATAGGTTGTATGTGTCAAATAGATGTGCTTAGATTGTAAGCTCTTCAGGGCATGTGAATGTATACATGTAATTGTAAAGCTCTAGAGAAGATGTTGGCCCTATATAAATTCACAATAATAATAATAATTAGCGATAAATCTCAATTTTGAAATGAGCCTGGTTTTGATTCTGAACTGCCAGTTTCGAAAATCTGCAGATCTGATGGATTATTATACATTTTCTAAACTCAAAAATATTAATCAAAAATTAAATACTTTAAAAATTCAATTCCCAAATCAACAATTCCTAAAGATTATTCAAAATTTGCCATTGGAAAATGTAAAAAATCCAATTCATTTGGGTTCAAATTGCATTTTTGGAACTTTAATAGGTTCCGCAAAATGGCTGTCGGAAAAAACTTGCCCATGTCTATCAGAATTTTTTTATTGGTACAAAGATTATTGATATAAATGTTATATCAAACAATAATATTGCTGTTTATATGGGCACTTTTATTGGAGACTGCTCTATGCTTCGAATTTTAAAGATCTATAATTGCAGGTAAGGTAAGAGAAGCTATTCCTACTTTTCCTTATGCTTCATTATAGTGCTCATTTTGCAGGATTGCTGGAAAAAATCTGGAGTCAGGATGCACTCAGGAGACAGCATCCCAGCTTTATTCCCATGGGGTGGGCATGCACAAGAAGAGGAGACAGGCACATTGGCAAATGGACCAATCTGATTCTGTCCTAGAGTGATTGTGAGCACTTCTATGTGACAGACAGATAGATAGATAGATAGATAGATAGATAGATAGATAGATAGATAGATAGATAGATAGATAGATAGACAGATGTATTGTTGTATATTGTTGTGTTTGACCATTACAAAATGTACTATTTACAGCTGCTGTTGTATTAAGAAGTCAGATTCATTTTAAGAACTACATCCATTCTAGGTAACTCTGGTAGGATTTTAAGGTTTTAGTAGCATTAAGTTTGGGCTCCAAGCATGTTCCTTTCAGATTTAATAATTACAGGGGAATAAAACGTGTTATATAAGTTTTTTTTACTTGTATGCCCTCTGGGAATCTTTCTTACAGTAAAACAGCTTATGAAACTGGTAATGTGCATGCATTTTAAAGCAATCACTGAGCCGTACAATACACATTTTATTTGCTTTTCATTTTTTGTCCCCATCATCCTGAAGATAAAACACAGAATCAATTTTTACAGAGATTCTTTTCGTTAGGGAGGGGGTTACATTTTCCTCTCCCCCATGTGATTATTCATAATCCTTTATATTATGGAGAGAAAAGACAGAAGCAACAGAATATGCCCAATAGCCAGCTAATACCAGATGGGTGACAGGAGGAGGGAGGGATGCAGGAAATTTGTCATAACAAGGTTGTCATGGGAACACATCTCAATTTATCACTCTTTCCTTCCGTGTAAGGTACCTGAGCAGATTTACACTACCTGTAGTAGCCAAAGCAGGTGCAGCTGTGGACTTCATGCTGCTCACTTTACTGTGTTTATTACTTTTGCAAAACTGCAGAGGTTTAACAAATCTAGCTTGCTTACAGCCGAAGAGAGATTGCATATAGCAGTATATCTTTTTCTGTAAATAACCTTATTAAAAAAAAAAACATTTGAGGGTCCTCTGGAAGTCATTGCCTAGGAAAGAACAATAAAAAGAATATCGGTATTTAGTTCAATGACTATGAAAAGGTGAGAGTAGGAACATGGATAATAACAGATACATGTGTTGGTAGTAGCATTTTAACCACTGGTTGTTTTGTATCAACAGGAAGCAGGAACTGTCCAACACTTCAGAAGTGACCCTTCCAGATCGCCCGCTTTCACCACCTGCCACTGCTCCACCAACAATGAAGGTAATAGACTGTAAATACTGTATAATCCATCTCTATTGCATTGTTTTTTTTAGATGTAGGAAATACTTCTTTATATGCTTTGGTAACAACCTTGTATAATAAACGTCTCTGCTAATGCACAAAATAAATACAATGATTTATAGAAAATTCATTAGAGGCCCTGGAAAATTAAACACGTTTTTATATGTAGGATTAATGTTCTGGCAAATGTTGGGGGGTATCTATGAGTCTCCCTTTTATGCTGGGCCCGGTGGTAGACGGGATCAGGTAGGACACCAGATTGTTTACTTGTGTTGATAGTAAGATCTAAAAAATGACAAACTTTTCCTGGTAGCAATGGCTCTGTTACTGCAATCAACACTAACTAAGAAAATGAATTGTGTCTAAACCAACTGATTAACTGATGAATTTATTTTTATACCTTGGTGCATTTTGTTAAGTGAAGCCATCACTTGTTGATATGTTATTAAACTGGTTTATTTTGACAGATAGTATTCTGCCCTATGTAAATGTCAATCAGAATAATGCATGTAGTGACATGTCGCGACCTTGTGTTTCAAGGAGCACTCTATAATAAAAGTGATTGAATGTAAAATGTAATTGACACCTTCTAGATTGAAATATTATCACCCAATGGAGTGCTGTAATCCCAGCTGGACAAATTGTTTTAGATATTAGGAGTCAGAGAGACCTAGGAACTCTTAAGCTGGGTACACTCTGTCAGATCCTTCTTCCTCACTGACCGTTCGGCACTTCCGTCAGATAGGCCTGTCGGGTGCGGCAATACTGGCCACGACAGAGGGTGCGGTGCATAGAGGTGCACGATAGCACGTTGTTTTTGGACATGTCTGATTCAGATACACTGAACTATCGGACGATTGGGCTGAAATGTTGCATGGTGTATACCTAGCTTTAATCTGGCATTTTTAGGTTCACTATACCGTAGATATCAGTAGGTGTTAATGTCCCAACCATCCTTGGTGGCGTAACAATTCTTGGCATTTGCTTTTCTTGCCTAGTCCTCTTCTGTGACCAAATGTAATTATCAAGCTCAGTAAGGAAAGCTATAATAAAAGTTTAAGGCAGCCATCCAAATTTTTATTTTATTTTTTGGTTTGTTTTATGTGGTATTGCTACACAAACAAATGAAGGTATGTTTATCATGAAAACAGTTTTGTGATGTGTGGGTTCAAGCTGGAAGCAGAAGGGTTAAACAGTCTAGATCTAGTTTCCCAGCTGCAAACACACCAGGCATTACTAATTGAATTCTCAACAAAAGTGCTTCCTATGTTACTGGTCCATAGGGCATAACATTCTGGAGAAGGGCAGGGGAAGGGCAACTGTCATTTTATTTTCAGTATTTAGTATGATATTATTTGGGGTGGGACTTGATTTGATTTGTGTTTTAGTTACTTTGTTTTTCTGTAAATTTTTCTCTTTTGGACCATGAAATATAACAAAACTACATAAGATGCAATATATCACCACGATACTTATTGTGCCCCCTGATGTTTAAGGACTTTAAACTTTAAAGGACTTTAAGGATGTTTGTTGTTTTCTTGAGTTCAAAACTGTATGTTACCATGTTTCTTTAGGATGGCCTCTTCTCCACTTCTGGTGGAGGATGCATAAAATCCTTATTAGGCTTTTAATACGAAAGGCTGACAACTTGGCCATGCTCTGCCATTTGATACCACTTTGAACCATATAGCACTGAAGGTTTCTATATATCTAGGTTTTCAGCCAAGTCAAATAACCTCAAACGATAATTATATTTTTCACACAACTTTTCCTTTAAGGAAATATAGATACAAGAAATAGTGTTTCTTTGTGTGTTGTTAGTATAGATCTCACCAAGTAGGACAAACAGGTTTTGCAAAAGGACTACTAGCAATTTATATTATCTGCAGTATAAATATTGTATCTCAGTACTCTTTGAGCTATCCAGAGGAAGTAACAGCTTTTCCTTACTTATATAGAACCTTCTTACTCAGTAGATGCCCAGTAGATACAGTAGATACAGTAATTAGCTGTACGAGTAGGCCTAAGCAATAAGCACTGCAGTTAGGTTTGTTTTGTAATCCAACTGTATTCCCTGGTGTGTGCTGATGACTTTATATATTCACACATATATCGATGTATCTAAAAGTATTTGCCTCTTCTGGATTTCCCCTATTATTGTGTATTAATCTTACTAAATGATTTCTAACCTTCAATCAGCATATTAGTCGATGAAAACAAAGTTATCAAACAAGAATATAACCCTTACCTATGAGAAAAGGTAGATACCAGGCAAAACTCAATAGGTGCGAGGGCAACCAAGATAGAAACACATTTAGGGCTATGAGCTGAGAGCCGTTATCGCTCTCTCCACTAGGCAATGCACTGAGCCGATATTGGCTCTTAGTGCATAGCGAATGGGGTTTTTCCATTCTGAAACTTTATAGCCAGCTATCTGCTGGTGTGAAAGTTTCTGTCTTAAAGGATAAGTACACTGTAAAAACAAGTTAAGTGTAATTGGAAGCAGCAGCTTTAAATAATCACCCATCCCCTTTTTTTTTTTCCAGGTCCTTCCTGAGCTTACCTGTGCTGACATCTTGGATCTTCATTGTAGTCTGCTTAGCTCTGCCCCCCGAGAGTTCCTGGATCTCCTTCTTCTGTAGTCCCAAAAAAGCAAGGTCTGTTTGCTTTGTGCGTGCCATCGGCGCATGCACGTGTGACGTCATTGCACGTGTCCATGCACGCACCGTCAACATGCCGGAACATGCAACAGAAGAAGGAGATCCAGGAACTCAGGGAGCCGTAGCTAATCAGACTACAATGAAGATCCAAAATGTCAGGAACTTTACATCAGCACAGGTAAGCTCAGGAAGGACCTAGAGAAAAAAAAGGGGGGGGGGTAGAGATGATTAGTTAAAGCTGCTGCTTCCAATTACACTTAACTTGTTTTTAAAGTGTACTTATCCTTTAAAAGCTGTTAGCGGCTCGGTACATAGCTCACCATAAGTTGTGTCTTAAAGTCACATTAACCCTTGGTAGATGAGTTAACATGACTTTAAGATGGTAAAAAGCCTCTGTACATAGCCCTGATTATTACTGTAGTTAAAAAAACAGTTATAAGAAATGTGGGTTTACTTAGCTTCCTATGGCTAATATCACATTTAATGTTAACACAGGAAGAGCAAAATGTGATTTTACATCATTAAATGAATCATTAAAGTCAAACTGAAGGAGATGTAATATCGTAAAGACTTTGTTTGACCACACTCCTGTGACGCAGTAATCATTACTCAATGGTGCTGCATCATGGGCATGGATCAGGTAAGTAGCGGGTTTTGAAAAGTCATTAGTTTTCTCTCTAGTTAACAGCACAAAATCAACACAAATGGTGTTGCCCAGTGCTGTTTCCAAAAACTACTCAAACCCACACAGGGCCTGCAAACCTTAAGAAAACCTACCCTAACCTGTTATCACACCGGGTAGCATAGGTTTTACATGGATTTGGATGATATTGCGTCGATTTTACATCTCCCCCATTGGTTCTAACACAATGCAGAACTCTGGAAACACTGGGTTTAGTTCTGTGAAACAAAAATCACAGAATTACATTTTCCATTAATCATCTCAAATACGAGTATTTTTTTCTTAGTTAATTGAACAAAACACTGATTTTGTACATTAAAAATAATATCTGCACAGATAGCCTGATAAAAACAGAACTGTGGTTCAGTAGTCACAGGGCAAATGGTACTAATCTGCAGTTAATAAATGACTTGTTCACTCAAGTTAGGGAAAAATCAATAAAAAGAGAAATCAATATTTTTCTATTGAGCCAGTGAAATTGTCTCTTCCTCACAGACCGATGTGTTGGTACAAATTCCCAAGCATCATTATGCAAACACCAATATAGTAAACCAGAACATCAAATGAAAAGGGATTTAAAGAGAATGAAAAAGAGGAGTCCACATATGTATGATTTATGTTTATGACAAAAGAAGGAACAGTAACTTTAATAAAATGTCATGTAACGGTGGCAAATAAGGAAAAAGGTTTTTCTTGCAGAAATAGATGTTATTTATTAAGTAACAAAACAATCTAATGAGCACAGAAAATGTCCAACTTAAGAGAGCTAGTACTGGGTAGTAGTGTTGTAGTCTATAAATGGCAGGGATCCTGGGTGTTGCAATTTTTAACAGAAGAAACTTGGTAAGTCCCAGTTACATACACAGTTTGTTAACTTGTCCAACTTACATCCACAAAACATTAACAGAAGAGACTTTGTAAACTCCCACTTGTATTCCCCTTTACTATCTTTAGCATTAACGGGTTGAGTCCAACTCACATGCAGACCTTGACATACCTTGTTTTTTTTTCCTTCCTCCCCCTTATGGTCCAAAAGAAAGTGCACACTGACTGTATTAATTATGGGAGGGGTTTTACTGCTTAGAAGTGTCTTATCTCTCTAACTATACTATACCATGCCTCCCTGTTTCCTCTTACAGTCAAGTTTAACAAATCGTAAAATCAAGGTTACTGTTAATAAATAAACAATGGTTTCAGTAAGACAGGCAGATGATAAATTGGTCCGCTGGTCTCACATTGGCCAAATGGTGTCTTTATTGAAAATAAAATGATAAATCTTTACTAATCTGTGCAATAATTTTTTTTTATCAATCAAGGATTTCTACCCTCAGTCCTAGAGTCATTTAAACTCACACTGAAGCTGGGTACACACACTACAGATCTTTAAAAGATGACAGACACAATCTGCAAGATTTTGTCTGTCATTTTTTAAAGATCACACTACTCACAGTCTCAAGCGGTCTTCCTATATAGGGAGAATGCTCGGGACTGCACATTTCTCTCAGCCTCGGCCGACTCCCTATATTATTATTATTTATTATTATTATGGATTTTATATAGCGCTTTAAAATTACATGGCTACATTCACATCAGGCCCTACACCGAAGAGCTTACAATCTAAGCACATTTATTCAACACATACTATCAGAAAGTCTTTATGATTGTGGGGGAAACCGATGTACCCGGAGGAAACCCATGCAAGCACGGGGAGAACATACAAACTCCTTGTAGATGTGTCCAAGGGTGGAATCCAACTCAGGACTTCAGCGCTGCAAGGCATCAGTGCTTTGCCACCATGCTGCCCTCTATAAGGCCTCTGCCTCGGGAGCAATCGGAAATGCGCTACACAAACTTATGACAAAAGGACGTTACAGCGGGATTATGGTTAGTGAGTGTACCCACCTTAACAGCCAAAATGAAATCTTCAACTGCTGTGTCTGTGCAGTCTGAGCCTTCCTTTAACATTGTAGATTAAGGTGCCTATAGACTACAAAAACCACAGGCAAACGTCTTCTCTAAGAACTGCCTAGCTTTATTTTTTGCATTCGATTGCAAAATGTATGGGCCGGACGGGAATGTTTCAAGGTAAAAAACGCTGCTTCTAAAACAATCTAATAATATGCCTAGTGTATGGCCAACGTAACACTTATACTAATAACTTGGTTTGGTTTAGTTATGGGCTCCAAACAAAAAGGTATAATATGTGGCATGAGCAGGCTAGTAAAACTAAAGGAAATAAAATAAATAGGTTCTTATGACCAGAAAGTTTTGTGTCAGTTACTGTCCTGCCCCTAACTCATCCTATTGACAGTGTGCGATCAATTGCTCAGTATTGTGAGTGGGTTTGTCTCACCCAACAGACAGTGAGGGAGAAATGAATGTTAGGTACTGTATATACCAAGGAATTGAGTGTCCGGGGAAAATGCAGGACCTGAAATGACAGCCTACAATCACAGCAGGGCATAGCAAAGAGTAGGAATATGGATTAAATATTCTACAATACCTACATAGTGTATGTGTAGTTTAAATAAAGAATAGATTTTTTTTTAATTACTATTTTCCCACTGAACTTAAAACCTGCATTAGCAAAAGTCTTCTAGAATCTATTTCAGGGATGGCAGGTTTTATTATTTGGGAAGGATTATCCTGAATGCTGGTACAAAATCCCTAGTCCCGCAGTCAGGGCTTAAATACTGGCCCTCGCAGCTCTGCCCCTGAAACACCCACTCTCCACCCTGGAAAGCCCCTACCCCCCTCCTACCTCTGCTCTGCCCAGTCTCTGCCACTCTTTCTGCTCTGCCCCTGTCACACACACCCCCACTCATGTGTGGGAAATATCAGGAAACCCTGGATTAGATGCAGTGAGGCATAGCCCGCATATTATATATGGTTTATGTTATGTTTATGTGAATTACTGTGCAGTAAGGCTGAGGCCCCACTACAACACACTAAATCGTGCACACAATTGCGAGTTTTATCGCATGCATGCGTGTGCGATTTCTGTATGTTGCCGCATGTTGTGCCGCATTTGCACATGCGTTTTTGTAATTTAATATTCTAAAAATGCATGTGTTTGTGTAAAAAAAATGGTGCCTGCCAAAGGCATGCGCAAACGCGTGCGCATTGGAAATCGCAGGAATTTTCGTGTTTCCGCAATTTCCATGTTAGCAAAAATCGTGTGCACAATCGCACGAAAAACATGCTAGCGTGGCCTAGTCCTAACTGACATTATCTAATATCTTGTCACATAGACTTGTGAAGGTTCTCATTCATCCAGGTCATGGTATATCTGTTGTATTCAATTAGATCAACTGGACTTGAAATGTAGGTCTTGAAGACGTTTCGCTAGTCATCCGACTGGCTTTCTCAATTCAGAATGACTTGTACAGAATCTGTGGCAATTGTACCCTGGAAAAGCCCAATTAGCATATCACAGCAGGTGTTAAGGGTGTGATTAGATAGTGGCTAAGAGGTGTTATAGGAACGCCCAGAGTAAGGTGTTAAAACAGCTTGTACATGGCAACAGTTGGTGTCGAACCCCCCCACCTCTATTTAGGCTTGGTTTCTTTATTTTCACATAAATGGCCTCCTTAACACCTCTCTTGAACCAGTCACGTTCCTTCGCCAGTATGTTAACATTACAATCTTCAAGGTATGTCCTTTATCCTTAAGATGCAGATACACGGCTGAGTCCTGACCCGAGGAATTGGCTCTTCTGTGCTGGGCCATACGTTGATGCAGTTGCTGTTTGGTCTCCCCCACATACAATGTATGTGGGGGGACCAAACAGCAACTGCATCAACGTATGGCCCAGCACAGAAGAGCCAATTCCTCGGGTCAGGACTCAGCCGTGTATCTGCATCTTAAGGATAAAGGACATACCTTTGAAGATTGTAATGTTAACATACTGGCGAAGGAACGTGACTGGTTCAAGAGAGGTGTTAAGGAGGCCATTTATGTGAAAATAAAGAAACCAAGCCTAAATAGAGGTGGGGGGTTCACACCAACTGTCTGCCATGTACAATGCTGTTTAACACTTTACTCTGGGCTTTCCTATAACACCTCTTAGCCACTATCTAATCACACCCTTAACACCTGGCTGTGATATGCAATTGGGCTTTTCCAGGGTACATAATTGCCACAGATTCTTGTACAGTCATTCTGAATTGAGAAAGCCAGTCGGATGACTAGCGAAACGTCTCAAGACTACATTTCAAGTCCAGTTGATCTAATTGAATACAACAGATATACTTGTCACATAGAATGTCACAAGAAATATATTCTTTGTGTCAGAATAGGATCCGCCAAATGAATTCTAGACCATCTCTCAAAAATTGTATTTGTCCTTTAATATATAAAAGACAAACATCGCACTCAGTTCTGTGTACCTAAGTCTCTACAGTAACCATCTTGTGCAGTTAGATATTAACTTCTTTCCCTGTTTACAAACACAACCACATTTCATTAGCCATCTCTACAGTTTACCTACAATTTCTTTTCTTACATTTTTTCTTTGATGTTAAACCAACAAATGAAATTAAACACAACAAGTACATGTTTCAGCTTCCTTGTGTATAGCCATATTGGCTTTACATTGGCTGATATTTAGCAAATCCTGTTATTTGTTGAGTATTATGTATCGATAGATTCTTTCACAAACTAGCAATGTTGCATTGGGACCTATCAGGCCAGATGGAAAATTTCGTGAGCTTTACTGGCTCCTTTACTAGAAGTAGAGGGCCGTATAATATGACACAGTATGTGGCTGTATAAAGTTTATACATAAAGATTAGGGATGGACTAAAATTTGAACCCGAGTTCGAGACGAATTTTATGAGTTTAGACGAACTCGAACTATTTGAACTAGTTCGTTCGTGGCTGTATTTTCGATATTATCGAATTTACGGGCCGTTCGCTAACCCTAGAATGTATAGTTCGCTAACCATCGAAAGCATCGTTCGTTTTCAGTAACCCTCGAATGTACGGATCGTTTTCGCTAACCCTCAAATTATCGTTCGCTAACCCTCGAAAGTATTTTCTCATTTCGGTAACCCTCGAAAGTATCTTTCGGTAACCCTCGAATTGGCCATAACCCTTGAGTGTAGCTTGCGCAAAACCCGACAATTGCCCGCTCATGTTCCACAAGTGTTTTGGAGATAGTGACATGTTCCCCAGACCATTTCCCGGTGTCACAGCCATTTAGAGCTAGTTACCATTGTTAGTTTAGCTGTAAAACACCCGACTTTCGAACTATCACTCTCCCATTGACTTGAATGGGTCCATTTTCGAACTTTCTCTGAAGTTCGAAAATGGACCAACAGATTTCAGATTTCAATGGAATCTGCCATGAATTTGGTATGGAAGTTGCATGTGTATGGGCAGCTTTAGATATATTCAGGCTCATTTATAGAGGATCGATGGGCAAATTCGCACTAACTATTCAATCATCAGCTAGCTGGAGTTTAACTCCATTTTTGCACGGCAGCACAGGTTTGAGATAAGACACCTGCGCAACCGTTGCTCTCGATTTATAACTTTTAGCACAAGATTGAACTTGCATGGGGATTTACATGGAGCGATTGCGGCCATGGGTTAACTACCAGGGAGATGGGGAGCATCCACAGGTGGGGCCCATCTCCTTATGTTTCCTAGGACAGATAAAGCCAACTCCTGAAAAAACATTATTCATGAACACGGAGAGGAAGTTTTGCTGGGGGGGCCCCAGTGATTCATAGTTACACCACTGATTACCCAGCGCTCCCACATTGTGGTGCAGCCCTCGAGCAAATGCATCCGTGCATTTTTACAGCCCTAGTTAGTAATAAAATGACAATCCTCGACATATAATATTCCCGATTAGTCAATTGGCCTATGGCAATTAACTTCAGTATTCAACATTTTTTGCTTATTATGCCTACTGGTTCCCTTGGTTAAGAAGTATGTAGTAGATTCACCGCACACCAATTTAACAATAACATGACCTGTGCATGGCCGACTTATTCCCTTACTTGCCCATCCTAACACCCCCTCTTCCTTCCCACCCCCCTTTTAACCATTTCCCCCAGTTAAATAAACACACCCGACCCCATATTCATTGGAATTGTTGCCCGGCTTTTTATTAGTTAAACGTAGCAGTCCATTTTGTTACAAATTCTGACCATGAAAAAACAGTTAAAATTAACAATTCATTTAACAGTTGAACTTCCAAATATTTTAACTGCCCTGCCGGTTTGAGGGTCTCTGCCAGTCTACAACAGTCACTTGTCCACCTTAATGGAACACCTCCGTCCACCAGCTGCAACTCCCAGCTCGATGTCACCCTGTTCACGATTCTTTAAAATTCATCACCTAATGGTATCAACTACCATGGGTATTTCTATCCATTTTTATTCCCCGGCTAACCCAGTGTAGCTCTACATTAGATGGAGCCCTAGTTGGCGCCCATTAGGCCGATTTCCAGCCCTCCCTCTGCCCAGTAAATATATGAGTGGCGTACCAACCAGGTCTTGTATCGCCGTAGACCTACAAGGATCAATGATAACACCGTAAGTACTCAAGTATGCACTCCCCTCCTCCCCCTAGTGTTTTTTTTTTTTTTATAACTCTATTCTCTCTGTCCTAACGTAGGAACGAACCGATTGGACTCCCATCTGCCTATTCTACAAATAATATCCTCTTGTATTCCCCATCTGGCTGCCTCTGTGCCTATTCTAAAAGAGTGGCTCCCGTAATCCCGAACACCAGTCCTAAATTTGCCAACCCCTTTCGTAGTAAAGCTTTGAATTGGTATTGTGATAATGCTGATCCATCTTGATGGATCAGTAAGACCCTTTCATCCTTTCTCCTTATTTTAGGAATTCCTTATAACATAAACTGGACATTTCTCCTTCCTTCTACTGCGATAACACTGCCACTAGATGTCCCCCTTTCTTAGTCTTGGGTTCTCGCAAAACAATTCTAAGAGACAACGGACAATTCTAAGAAAACGGACAAAAACAACTGTCCGTTGTGGTCCACTTGGTTCTGTTTCTAGTGTGAACGTGGTCTTAGGGTTCCATCATTGTTACAGAGTGATGAATAATATAACTATTTCTAATTAGGGAATAAAGTGTTACAGCCACAATAGGAACAAGCACCTCATAATGTTCTAAACCATAACTGGGTGATAAGGTGAGTACCTCACTAGGTAAGGTAAGGTAAGTCGGCAACTTAGGAAATAAATGAAATAGGTTGATACATTAATTTTGCCACATCATTAATTTAGCAAATGTTCTATAGTGTTTAGTCCACCTTTAACACACAAAAACTTGGCAACAGCTCAAATTCACTTTGATTCTCCGGGGTTTAATATAATTGTTCTATTATTTCTAACGTTTAGAAGATCCAGCAAATGAGTATACTGTGCAATTTACATTCAGCCCAGGCTTCATAGCTGCTATTTGGAATGTACGTGTCAGCAGGGATAATATAAAATATTCAGCAAAGAAAAACTTTTGAATAGATAAAACTAAGTGAATACTGAGCAAAAACATGGGCATAATATTCAAAAAGGGTAGTCGTTCATAGCCGGGTAATTACAAGCCTGTAAGTTTAACTTCATTGATGGGGAAGATCCTGGAAAGTTTAATAAAGGAACATGTTCTAGAGTATGTTTCAGGACTGATATTATAAGTAGTAACCAGCGTGGATTTAGGAGGAATAGATCTTGTCAAACTAACTTGCTTTGCTTTATGAGGAAGTAAGTAGAAATTTAGACTCTGGCTAGCAGTAGATGTAGTTTACTTGGATTTTGCAAAAGCTGTTGATACAGTCCCCCATAAGCGACTATAGTATAAGCTAAGGTCTGTTGGTCTGGGAAGTCACATTTGTACATGGATAGAAAATTGGTTAATGAATAGAATGCAGAGATTAGTTGTAAATGGGGGTTCATCACTATGGACTAAAGTGCTAAGTGGATGCCACAGGTTCTGTGCTGGGGCCACTTCTATTTAATCTGTTTATTAATGATTTGGAAGTGGGTATTGTCAGCAAGGTTTCTGTGTTTGCTTACGACACAAATTTTGTTGACCATTAAAAACTTCAGAGCATGTGCAATCGTTGCAGGGGGATCTAGATAGATTGTCACATTGGGCTGCTAAGTGGCAGATGATATTCAATATTGATAAATGTAAGTGATACATTTTGGACTTAAAATCCTTGTGCTACTAATACTATAATGGCTCTGTGTTAAGTGATTGCCTGTTGGAAAGGGATCTTGGAGTTTTGGTGGATAAGAAACTTAAAGGTAGCAAGCAGTGCCAGACAGCAACAGCCAAAGCCAGCATGGTATTGTCTTGTATAAGAAGGTATGGATTCAGGAGGAAAATGTTATTTTCCCTCTTTATAAAGCTTTGGTAAGGCCTCATGTGGAATATGCAGTGCATTTTGGAATCCCATGTCAAAAAGGACATCTTTGAAATGGAAAGGGTTCAGAGAAGGGCAAATAAATTAATAAGGGGATTGGGGGAGCTTAAATATGAAGAGAGACTGGAAAAGTTACAATTATGTACACTGGAGAAAAGGCGCTTGCGTGGGGATATGATTACTGTGTATAATACATTAATGGCAATACAATAAACAATCTGGGGCATTGTTCACCAATAGAGCATGTCAAGGACACGAGGACATCCCTTAAGACTTGAAGAAAAAAAGGTTTAGGCTTCAATTTGGAAAGGGTTTTTCACTGTGAGAACGGTAAAGCTATGGAACTTTCTTCCAGTGGACGTTGTTATGGCAGGTTCATTGGTCTTTTAAAAAAAAGCTGGATGAGTTTCTGCAAACAGGATGTTGCAAGTTACTGGTATTGATTCATAAAGTAGTTGATCCAGGGAAATTTCCGATTGCCACTTGGAGTACAGAAGGAATTTTTTCCCCTTCATAAACTTGGTTGGTTTTTTTTTGCCTTCCTCTGGATCATCAGTTAGGCAGGAAATGAGGATATTGCTAGATGGGTTGGATTGGATGGACGTATGTCTTTATTCAACCTCAAATACTATACTATCTAGGGACACATCTTAGCAAGGACTGACATGAAAATGCTTGTTAGAAAATGCACCATTATACACGCTTACTGTTAATGACTTAATTAGTTAATGACTGAAGGAAATACCGTATGCACCTAGTAGCCATTTTTGTTGCTAAAAACATTTTTTCATAATTTTGTAAAGATTCACTCAAAATGCCTTGCACATTGTATACAATAATATAGCCCCTTCACAAAATGACAAGAAATGAAAAGGCACATTTGAGTTCTTTCTAAATGCACTTGGATGTAACTACCAGGGAGCAGATCCTACAACCCCCGTGGGCCTGGGGGCCCCGTCTTTCTTCTTCTCTCTGACAGATTAGCTTGCTTACATGAAGCATGGAAGAGGGCCCAATCATATTTTTGCTAAAGGGGTCCAAGGACTCCTGGTATCCTGCTGCTTGGACGGTGCCTTAGTGCTTTCAAATGATAATAATTTTTATAAGCACATTGTTTATTTTGTAATTTTAATAGTGTCACAACTGTAAAACCAAACATTAAACAGGAAAGTTTAATTTTATCAATTGCTGCTCTACAGAGAATCTTAACAGACAATATCCTTTTAATGCCAAAATTCTTATCAAATCCACCTCTGTAGCCCCAGAAAGATATTGTTAACGTCTATTCCACATTTCTCACCTGCTTTATTCTTGCTGAAAGAAATTGTGAAATGTGAAAAGGTTCCGTACATTTTTTGTGAACTTACCAGGTCTTTATCTAAATACATGCATTTAGAAAGACTCAGGAAAACGTGAATTGAGAGATCGCCTTTTCCTTAACATTTGGACAGTAATGGGAAGGGGAATAAGATCCTTCAAACTTGTAGCTACCTTCTACATTTATTATTATTAGATTTACAGAATCTCAGACCCCCAGCATGTCTTGAATCTTATCTGTAGGCAAATCATTAATATGATTCATTACTCAATGAGGCTTCGGCAAAAAATGTCAGTGCATTTGTTTCAATTATCAGAAATACCCCAATATGAATTATATTCATTTAATGATACTAGCAAAATAGTAAATGTATAGATAATTCATTATTTTGACTTTATATAGTTATAACAAAGGTAGTGCCAGTTATTACACGATATCACACATCCGCTATTTATATTTATTAAAAAAAAAAAGTAGAACCTGTTTTTTTTTTTGATATTTAAAACTATATTTGGTCGGATAGTTGTTCATGTCATTGGACTGCAATGCAAACCTGGGATATGCTCTCAGTTTGTCTTGTGGCAGTAGCAAATTGGGTGTATGATATTTAGACTAAAATATTGAGAAAAAACATTGGTCTGATGATGTTTGTGATTTGTTATCTTCTAAACCCAATATGATGAGTGATGAATCCCTGAACAATTTAAAACAAGTCTGGTTTTAATTCGGCACTGCTGGTTTTGAAAATACTGGATTCAACAGAGTTTTAAAATTTTCATTGAAAATCAAAAACTTGAAAATTGAAATATCAAAAATTCCATTAGAAATTGTCCAGAAGGACAGATGATCTCCACCCAAATTCGTAAATTTAAAGGGCAATTTCACCCCTCAAATAAAAATTGTATATAGTTAAATCACCCCAAATCTGCAATTGTAGATGCTGCCTGATGTTCTGTTACCCCTCTTTCTGCTTCCTGGTTCTTCTAGTAAGAATGGATGTGACAATTGACATCACAGCCAATGACTAAATGCTATATCCCATGCTGCCTCATCCAAACATGTGCAAGCTTGATAAGAGTTTGGAGAGGAGGCACATTACACGTATTATTGTTAATGGATGAACTAGTTTTGCAGTGTGTCTTCTAATAAAATTGACTCCTGAAAGTTGCCAAATAGAAAAAAAGGAAATAAATTAAACATGTTGTTTTGTATATATGAGTAAAAAATCTGCTGTTATTCTTTTACCCCCCTACGTAATTAAATGATGGTGACCATATATAGCAGGTTTAAGATGATCCAGAAAAAAAGATCCAGAAAGAAAACACAAAAATATTTGAGATAAATGAAATGAGTGACTATAGAACGACTATTCTATGCAAACAAATAGAAAGATTTTTTGAATATCCCAATCATTTCCCACGAAGAAAGGCATCAAGATTTGCTTCCTGCAAACTATAGATGGCTACAGGACAAAAAATCCTAATTGTAATAATTAAACTCAGCAGGTATTCCCATAATGATGTTGCATATCTATCATCAGTCCTACAATTATATAATAAAATGGAAATGACTGAACATTGTCAACAAAGAATAATGTGAAGCCATTGCTATTTAGTTAACAATCCTTTGTCCTTCTTGCTATGTTAGAAGAGTGATTTCCATCCCTCAAGCGGATTTTTGTGACTTAAAAGGTTGCCAACCCAATTTTCTGGTTATTTACTATGAAAGCATTACCTTAATCAACGTTGTTATTTTTCCTTGTTGCAAAAGTCTTATATATTTTTATATACTTATGACTTTTCACTTTGCATTGGTGCTTTGACAGTTTTATTTCTCTGAAAAATCTAAAAAGGCTACTTCCTTTGAACTGGCAGTTCCCAAACCACCTAATTGTTCTAATACTCTGCATGAGCAGTCAATACATGACAGATCAATACTTAAGCTGGATAATGACACAATGTGTCCGTTAATCAATCTCCTTGCTCTGACTAATTAGCTATTAAATACAACCTCCCCCCTAGATTTGTATTTCTTTAGTGTCACTTGCAAGGAAGAAAAGTCTCTCAAGTGCCCTTTTTCTCTCAGTCTATTAATTACACATTGAACACACAGGCATATGAAATGACCCATTATTATCTGTCTTAAATACACAGCTTAAAAAACAGCAGTTGAGTGTTACATGTATAACCAACTAAATGTAATATATTATACAGGTACTGTTTACATTTTTCTGAGTTTATTTTATACCCAATAGACGAATAGAAGTATTTTGTCTATGTGATCACCGACCTCTTACTGGTTCAGTACATTATCGTGCATGCGGGCTATAGTTGAACTGAACCAGGAGTGACCGGGACATGTCAGTGTGGCCAGTGGATCTCGCAAAAGGTAAATATCTTTCACCTTCGTTTCTGGCTCCTGAGAAATTGATTAAAGAAGGACAGTAAGCATAGCTCCTTAACCTCCACTTCAATATATTTCTTAAAAAAAGTCAGAACATTCGTTCCTGTGGCACTCTCCATTGATAGCAGCCGCGTCTGTGATTGGCTGTCTCTCTTTTCCTAAAATGTGGGATTGGGACTGATAATCGCATTTGATGGACATAATTCCCCCAGAAAAAAGTTGGCGAAGTGTTCTGTGATCTGTAGAGAAAGGCCCTGTAGCAAGGGTCTTTCTGCAGTGAAATCCTGTCATTATAAAGGGGGAATTACACCTTTTATAAATAGGCCCATTAGTCTTCCTCAGTGGAGTGGTATGTAAGTGATAGTAGAGTGGTATGTGAAGTGGTAAGTAGAGTGGTATTTGGAGTGTTATGTAGAGTGGTTGTGGAATGGTATGTGAAGTGATAAGTAGAGTGGTATATAGAGTCTTATGTGGAGTGGTATGTGAAGTAGCATGTAGATTGGTATGTGTGTGATATGTAGAGTGGTATGTGGAATGGTATGGAAAGTGGTAAGTAGAGTGGTATGTGAAGTGGTATGTGAGTGGTATTGGAGCGTATGTGGAGTGTTTATGGGGGGGTATGTAAGTGTTATGTGAAGTGGATGTAGAGTGTTATGTGAGTTTGTTCCGTGGTATGTGAGTGGTATGTGTTGTATGTTGTGTGGTTGTGAGTGATTGTATTCTGTGCTTTGTGGAGTTTCTCAATTCTCTCCAACACTCACTTTACTCATATTTTTAAATATTTGTGTGTGTTACTATGTATTAAGACAAAAAAGTATAGTAAGGACAAAAGCAGTCTTAAAGTGCTATAAATCATACCTATCAGTCACTTGAAGCTGTTCCATATATTGGTTTTACCAGCTGTCTAGTTGATGGTTTTCTTCTTGATGGCTTCTATATGTAATTGTACGTAGTGGTGATATGTGGAGAAATGTTGACCATATATCATCCGCCTTTCAAGTCAGTCAGTAAAGTAAGTGTCAGGTCACAGTGGCAGAAAAACATCTTCTCAAGTTATCATGATTCTGTGGTGTTAATAAAATCATAAGACATGTTGTGCTTAGAGAACCAATAAATCAATGTCCAGTCCATGTCTTTATTCTGTTGTTCTGTCTCCTCTTTATAGATCAATGTCCCTTGGTTGGAGCTTAAAAGTGAAAGAGCTTTACTGAGTGTCAAGAACTAGTTTTATACCAGAAGCATTTTTCTTTAGTGTCTTAAATGTTTTGCAGGATTTTAATTTGCATGGGGTTCTATTAAATGGGAACTAGGGCAGTGATGGCGAACCTTTTAAATTGAAGCCCAAACTGCAACCAAAACCCACTATTTATTGCACAGTGCAAACTCGATAATTAAATCTGAATACTGAGGTTTTAGTTAAGAAAAAAACCTCAGACACAGACAGATCAGTAGATAGAATTGATTATAGATTACCTATTAACCTGTACATTACAGCGCAGGAGTTTGAGATCCAAAACGTTGACCATTACCCCTCCATTATCTGATCTGAAATTTAAAGCATAAAATCAATTTTCTTTTATTTCAGTTAAGAAATCACCTTTCCCCTGACTCGCCACCACTATCTGAGCTTACTAAGCTCAGCACAAAAGTCATTTGGCATGAGACTTGGTTAGTCGACTTGTTCTCTTTTAGCGAATTTTGTCTGCTTCTATACTTTATTTAGTTCACTCAAAGAAGAGCTTAATATTTTAGTCTTTTGAATGTAACTTATGAAGTCTGACACCTGGGTCATCTTCCATCTGATAATGCTCTTTTTGAACTATTGTTTTAATGATCACACATTGTGATCAATGCTGATAGCGGCTCTGTGCATATAACATTGTTTGCAGTGGCTGCAAGGCACTGGTTTTCCATGTTAGTCATGCAGCCGCTGCAATGAGTAGTTAAAATAGCGCTATCACCGTATTTATAACGGCGAGCGGCATGGCCGCGATGTCCTGCGGTAATTTTAAGTCCCTTCGCGGCGATACTGCACTTGCGCAATGGGCTTGCCTCCCGGGGCGGTGCGACCACCCGCCGCGGTTGCCTTCCCATCTCCACCGCAGGGAGCTGTATCGGACGCTTTCGCCACCTTGAAGGTGACGAAGCAAAACAGTTGATACTAGCAATGCGAAACAGTTACGGCCGCTTTATAAATAGAAGTGGCGGTAACAGGTAGGTATCGGCACCAAAGAGTTAACACCTCGTAACTTTTTGCGGCCGTTTCCCGACATTTATAAATCGCGTTAAACGCGCTTTTTTGGCAGAAAGGTTGGGGAAAAACGGCCGCGAAACTTAACGAGGCTTTATAAATATGCCCCTTAGTGTATTCTGCCTTATTCCCACCTTCCTCTGTGGCTCCGTGTTTTGCACACATGTCGGATTTGCTGCAGAGCTTTCCCCCTCCCTCTCTGGTCATTCACCCATTCTAAATCCGTCTTTATGGAGATACTTGCTACATAAGGTCGGGAGCGGGTGAGTTATGAGAGAACCCGAGTCCTGCATTATAACTGCAGGACAATCGCCCTTTGACAGGCAATAATTGGTAAAACCTTGGGAGGAGGGACCCAGTGCTGCTCTTTCTGCTTCACTCTCCTTCCCTTTACTTCTGTTTTTACCCAGTATTTGCCAAGCATGTTAGTGAGCAGAGAAGTCATTGGGAGCCTTGCTGTAAAACTTGAGTAAGCCTGCACACTACACCAGCATGCTGTTAGGGGATTTGATTGACAGCTCAAGCAGGAGTGGTGTATTGAAATCTTGACTTCTTTTAACTTATATATCTTGGGACAGAGGAGGAAACTGAAAAAATAAAGGTACTTTGGTGTGAGAGTGTGAGAGTAGTCACAAAGTCAGCATGGATAAATATTAGCAGTGTCTCTTTAATTCCAGACTGGGAACCACTAATTGGCATATTGCATAAATAAACAAATACAGACACCTGCACACCTGTGCTTTGGAAAGATAAGGCAAATATTCCAGGGTGTGACTGTAGTTGTATGGGCAGCCTAAAGCTACTAGTAGTACTAATCAGAAACACCTGGAGAAAAGTCAGTTCCCTTGTGGATTCTGAGACATTACACTTTCTTCAGTGTTACATCAGTTATTCTGTTCTCATTAGCGTAAAATGTGCCTAAGGTCTGACATCTTATTAGTGCTGGGTTAATTATTCAGTATGTTCTTTTTTTCTGCTTCACTTACCAGATATCCTCTATATCTAAGTTGCAGACAAAGTGACCTTTCCAGATAAGGAAAAATACTTGTATTGTCATCATTTAAGGAAAAATACATAAGTAGAAATGAAAGGCATATACTGTAATGAACAACCAGACTCAGTACAAAACATTAAGGTAATAAAGGGGAAATCATATTTATCATGGTATGCATTAAAAGAAATTAAGGGGAAACATATTTACTGAATTTTCCTGAAATTTCAGGTGATGAATTAATGGAAAGCAAATATAAAAAGCATTGAATACACTGTCATGGGTGAAAAGACAGCTCCCACATTTCCTACTTGAGCGTGTATGACTGTTGCACGGAATGGTAAATGTATAATTTGCATCTTCTTGTATAAAGACCATCTTAATTGAAATGTATTAAATTGCACATGGTTTTTTGGCCCATGTCTAATGTTTTTATTTTAGAGGGCAGTACAACTGCCCAATGAATAGACAAGTGATGTGAGTTACTGTAACTAACACATGGTTTCATCTTTTTCCTAACAATCCATTTAATCTTATATGTAGACAAGGGACCTTGTTAGCTGAGAAAAGCTAGTAGGTAACCCATAGGGTTGTAAGGCTAAATTGTAAGGCTATAGTTTATAGAGAATCGTCAAGATTGTACTTTCATGTAATGAATCTATGCATGCAAACACAGACACACTGCCAGTTTATCACATAGAGATGGAAATCATGGAGCATTGCATGATGGACAGGTTAAGGGTCAAAACATGTTGCAATAAACTCTGGAAGCTAACATCTCCGTGTGTCCTCTTCCATTTTTCCATTCTCCAGTTTCGAGATAAGGTTCTTACTAGTGGAATCAATAAACAATGCAATAATTCAAGAAGTTTTATTGACTCCTGTATTAATATAAACTAGAATGAGCACACTATTTTGCAAGTAAACAGGGTTGAAAGTCATTAGCAACTAAATATATAAAATAGCCATTACCTAAGACCTTTTCCACTAGAGATTAGAATGAACGAGTCATAATGATTATAATGGCACCCAGATGTGAATGTGTCCTGTTTAAAGTTAGGTATAAGACATAAATAGTAATCCACTTAAAGACCTGGTTCCCGGTACCAGTGTAAGGTAATCTATTATCCGAAAGATTGGAGCTTTATTCCAACTATGCAGTAAATGGAGGGTTTGAGTCAATCTATGGTTTAAAAGGGTGATGCTTAAATCACATTCTCTTCTCTGCAGAGACATATTTTCTCTGTGTTGTTTATTTGTCTGGTTGCAGACACTTTTAGATCTCATGCCAGTCTGAAAGCATAATTAAGACAATGTGCATTTAACGTAAGTGTTTCCAGCCAAATACAATGCATCAACTGTTTTTCATTGAAGCTCTCTTTTCTGTAACTTCTGTTAAAAAAAAATAGGCACATCCAACTTACAAAAAAAGGAAATGACTATACACTTTATACATATTTCCCTGTGTGTACCATAGTGATACCATCCTGTTAATTTGCAGTAACCAATCAGATGTTACCATTTTGTTGGTCTACAGTAAAACATTTGATTTGTTGCTGCTGCAGCCCAATGATGTGCCACTTATTAAATAAGCACCTAAATGCTCTGAATCACGCAGGACAGTCCAAATTTTGACACCAAAATGGGTGGATTTATTTTTAATGATCAGATAAGGGCCTGTTTTGAGACCTTTAACAAGCCTGTTTGTTCTTTAAAGCAGGCATGCTATGAGTGTCATAAATTCCCTCTAATACCTATTAATAAAGATCCCATGTAATTTAATAGGCCATGTTCTTGAATCAGCAAGGGTTTTTATTCTTAAACCAGCCACAAACTCACTTTTAGTTTAATTTTCATTTTGAAATTTAATTTTAAGTTATACTTATCTTTAGTTTAAGAAATTGACTTCCAGTAGGTTGTCACCTGTGTACAGCATGACTGGTATAAAAATCACTTAATTCTCTCTGCTATGGAATACTAGGCCTTATTCCTGGGACAAGCTCATTATGAATGTATTTACTATTTGAACACTGCACACTTTATTGAATAGTCCAGGTATGTAGAAAGGTTATAATTAAACAGGTTCTAGTGAAAAATAATGAAGCAGTGTTATTGTCACTGTGCCAGAGATTACTGTATTTGTGTATATTTGTAAATCACACAAATTTACAATCAGATTTCAATGGAATCTGCCATGAATTTGACTGTATTTTGACCTCTATGATCCTGTGCCTCAATAATTTTGTCTTTTTGGGAACTATCTCCGACCAAACAAGGTGCACTTCTGCAAAGACTGACCATAGCCTGAGACAATCTTCATGAATCCTTTTTATGAGGATCTTCATAGGGCAATGCACTAAATCATTTCCCCCCACATGTATTAGTATCAAATTCGGAGGGCCCTGTTGTTTTGCCACCTGGATACAGGTAGGCACCACTTCCTCCCATAAAATGCCTCGTCTGCTAACCCAGTGTAGCTCTACATTAGATGGGAGCCCTAGTTGGCGCCCATTAGGCCGATTTCCAGCCCTCTCCTCTGCCCAGTAAATATATGAGTGGCGTACCAACCAGGTCTTGTATCGCCGTAGACCTACAAGGATCAATGATAACACCGTAAGTACTCAAGTATGCACTCCCCTCCCGGCCCAACGTTATGAAGCCTCGCCAGCTCTAGTAACTTGTCACATAGAATGTCACAAGAAATATATTCTTTGTGTCAGAATAGGATCCGCCAAATGAATTCTAGACCATCTCTCAAAAATTGTATTTTGTCCTTTAATATATAAAAGACAAACATCTGCACTCAGTTCTGTGTACCTAATGTCTACTCAGTAACCATCTTGTGCAGTTAGATATTAACTTCTTTCTCCTGTTTACAAACACAACCACATTTCCCATTAGCCATCTCTACAGTTTACCTACAATTTCTTTTCTTACATTTTTTCTTTGATGTTAAACTAACAAATGAAATTAAACACAAACAAGTACATGTTTCAGCTTCCTTGTGTATAGCCGATATTGGCTTTACATTGGCTGATATTTAGCAAATCCTGTTATTTGTTGAGTATTATGTATCGATAGATTCTTATCACAAACTAGCAATGTTGGCATTGGGACCTATCAGGCCAGATGGAAAATTTCTGTGGGAGCTTTACTGGCTCCCTTTACTAGAAGTAGAGGGCCGTATAATATGACACAGTATGTGGCTGTATAAAGTTTATACATAAAGATTAGGGATGGACTAGAATTTGAACCCGAGTTCGAGACGAATTTTATGAGTTTAGACGAACTCGAACTATTTGAACTAGTTCGTTCGTGGCTGTATTTTCGATAATTATCGAATTTACGGGCCGTTCGCTAACCCTAGAATGTATAGTTCGCTAACCATCGAAAGCATCGTTCGTTTTCAGTAACCCTCGAATGTACGGATCGTTTTCGCTAACCCTCAAATGTATCGTTCGCTAACCCTCGAAAGTATTTTCTCATTTCGGTAACCCTCGAAAGTATCTTTCGGTAACCCTCGAATTGGCCATAACCCTTGAGTGTAGCTTGCGCAAAACCCGACAATTGCCCGCTCATGTTCCACAAGTGTTTTGGAGATAGTGACATGTTCCCCAGACCATTTCCCAGGTGTCACAGCCATTTAGAGCTAGTTACCATTGTTAGTTTAGCTGTAAAACACCCGGACTTTTCGAACTATCACTCTCCCATTGACTTGAATGGGTCCATTTTCGAACTTTCTCTGAAGTTCGAAAATGGACCAAACAGATTTCAGATTTCAATGGAATCTGCCATGAATTTGGTATGGAAGTTGCATGTGTATGGGCAGCTTTAGATATATTCAGGCTCATTTATAGAGGATCGATGGGCAAATTCGCACTAACTATTCAACATCAGCTAGCTGGAGTTTAACTCCATTTTTGCACCGGCAGCACAGGTTTGAGATAAGACACCTGCGCAACCGTTGCTCTCGATTTAATACTTTTAGCACAAGATTGAACTTGCATGGGGAGATTTACATGGAGCGATTGCGGCCATGGGTGTAACTACCAGGGAAGATGGGGGAGCATCCACAGGTGGGGCCCATCTCCTTATGTTTCCTAGGACAGATAAAGCCAACTCCTGAAAAAACATTATTCATGAAGCACGGAGAGGAAGTTTTGCTGGGGGGGCCCCAGTGATTCATAGTTACACCACTGATTACCCAGCGCTCCCACATTGTGGTGCAGCACTCGAGCAAATGCATCCGTGCATTTTTACAGCCCTAGGTTAGTATATAAAATGACAATCCTCGACATATAATATTCCCGATTAGTCAAAATTGGCCTATGGACAATTAACTTCAGTATTCAACATTTTTTGCTTATTATGCCAGTACTGGTTCCCTTGGTTAAGAAGTATGTAGTAGATTCACCGCACACCAGATTTAAACAATAACATGACCTGTGCATGGCCGACTTATTCCCTTACTTGCCCATCCTAACACCCCCTCTTCCTTCCCACCCCCCTTTTAACCATTTCCCCCAGTTAAATAAACACACCGACCCCATAATTCATTGGAATGTGTTGGCCACGGCTTTTTATTAGTTAAACGTAGCAGTCCATTTTGTTACAAATTCTGACCATGAAAAACAGTTAAAATTAACAATTCATTTAACAGTTGAACTTCCAAATATTTTAACTGCCCTGCCGGTTTGAGGGTCTCTGCCAGTCTACAACAGTCACTTGTCCACCTTAATGGAACACCTCCGTCCACCAGCTGCAACTCCCAGCTCGATGTCACCCTGTTCACGATATCTTTAAAATTCATCACCTAATGGTATCAACTACCATGGGTATTCTATCCATTTTATTTCCCCCGGCTAACCCAGTGTAGCTCTACATTAGATGGGAGCCCTAGTTGGCGCCCATTAGGCCGATTTCCAGCCCTCTCCTCTGCCCAGTAAATATATGAGTGGCGTACCAACCAGGTCTTGTATCGCCGTAGACCTACAAGGATCAATGATAACACCGTAAGTACTCAAGTATGCACTCCCCTCCTCCCCCTAGGTTTTTTTTTTTTTTTTATAACTCTATTCTCTCTGTCCTAACGTAGGAACGAAACCGATTGGACTCCCATCTGCCTATTCTACAAATAATATCCTCTTGTATTCCCCATCTGGCTGCCTCTGTGCCTATTCTAAAAGAGTGGCTCCCGTAATCCCGGAACACCAGTCCTAAATTTGCCAACCCCTTTCGTAGTAAAGCTTTGAATTGGTATTGTGATAATGCTGATCCATCTTGATGGATCAGTAAGACCCTTTCATCCTTTCTCCTTATTAGTAGGAATTCCTTATAACAATAAACTGGACATATTCTCCTTCCTTCTACTGCGGATAACACTGCCACTAGATGTCCCCCTTTCTTAGTCTTGGGTTCTCGCAAAACAATTCTAAGAGACAACGGACAATTCTAAGAGAAACGGACAAAAAACAACTGTCCGTTGTGGTCCACTTTGTTCTGTTTCTAGTGTGAACGTAGTCTTAGGGTTCCATCATTGTTACAGAGTGATGAGATAATATAACTATTTCTAATTAGGGAAATAAAGTGTTACAGCCACAATAGGAACAAGCACCTTCATAATGTTCTAAACCATAACTGGGTGATAAGGTGAGTACCTCACTAGGTAAGGTAAGGTAAGTCGGCAACTTAGGAAATAAATGAAATAGGTTGATACATTAAATTTTGCCACATCCAGTAATTTTAGCAAATGTTCTAATAGTGATTTAGTCCACCTTTAACACACAAAAAAACTTGGCAACAGCTCAAATTCACTTTGATTCTCCGGGGTTTAATATAATTGTTCTATTATTTCTAACGTTTAGAAGATCCAGCAAATGAGTATACTGTGCAATTTACATTCAGCCCAGGCTTCATAGCTGCTATTTGGAATGTACGTGTCAGCAGGGATGAATATAAAATATTCAGCAAAGAAAAACTTATGAATAGGATAAAACTAAGTGAATACTGAGCAAAAACATGGGCATAATATTCAAAAAGGGTAGTCGTTCATAGCCGGGTAATTACAAGCCTGTAAGTTTAACTTCATTGATGGGGAAGATCCTGGAAAGTTTAATAAAGGAACATGTTCTAGAGTATGTTTCAAGGACTGATATTATAAGTAGTAACCAGCGTGGATTTAGGAGGAATAGATCTTGTCAAACTAACTTGCTTTGCTTTTATGAGGAAGTAAGTAGAAATTTAGACTCGGGCATAGCAGTAGATGTAGTTTACTTGGATTTTGCAAAAGCTGTTGATACAGTCCCCCATAAGCGACTAATGTATAAGCTAAGGTCTGTTGGTCTGGGAAGTCACATTTGTACATGGATAGAAAATTGGTTAATGAATAGAATGCAGAGAGTAGTTGTAAATGGGGGTTCATCACTATGGACTAAAGTGCTAAGTGGGATGCCACAGGGTTCTGTGCTGGGGCCACTTCTATTTAATCTGTTTATTAATGATTTGGAAGTGGGTATTGTCAGCAAGGTTTCTGTGTTTGCTTACGACACAAAATTTTGTTGACCATTAAAAACTTCAGAGCATGTGCAATCGTTGCAGGGGGATCTAGATAGATTGTCACATTGGGCTGCTAAGTGGCAGATGATATTCAATATTGATAAATGTAAGGTGATACATTTTGGACTTTAAAATCCTTGTGCTACTAATACTATAAATGGCTCTGTGTTAAGTGATTCCCTGTTGGAAAGGGATCTTGGAGTTTTGGTGGATAACAAACTTAAAGGTAGCAAGCAGTGCCAGACAGCAACAGCCAAAGCCAGCATGGTATTGTCTTGTATAAAGAGAGGTATGGATTCAAGGGAGGAAAATGTTATTTTCCCTCTTTATAAAGCTTTGGTAAGGCCTCATGTGGAATATGCAGTGCAATTTTGGAATCCCATGTACAAAAAGGACATCTTTGAAATGGAAAGGGTTCAGAGAAGGGCAAATAAATTAATAAGGGGATTGGGGGAGCTTAAATATGAAGAGAGACTGGAAAAGTTACAATTATGTACACTGGAGAAAAGGCGCTTGCGTGGGGATATGATTACTGTGTATAAATACATTAATGGGCAATACAATAAACAATCTGGGGCATTGTTCACCAATAGAGCATGTCAGAGGACACGAGGACATCCCTTAAGACTTGAAGAAAAAAGGTTTAGGCTTCAAGTTTGGAAAGGGTTTTTCACTGTGAGAACGGTAAAGCTATGGAACTTTCTTCCAGTGGACGTTGTTATGGCAGGTTCATTGGTCAGTTTAAAAAAAAAGCTGGATGAGTTTCTGCAAACAAGGAATGTTGCAAGTTACTGGTATTGATTCATAAAGTAGTGTTGATCCAGGGAAATTTCCGATTGCCACTTGGAATCAGGAAGGAATTTTTTTCCTCTTCATAAACTTGGTGGGGGTTTTTTTTTGCCTTCCTCTGGATCAATAGTTAGGCAGGAAATGAGGATATTGCTAGATGGGTTGGATTGGATGGACGTATGTCTTTATTCAACCTCAAATACTATACTAATCTAGGGACACATCTTAGCAAGGACTGAGCATGAAAATGCTTGTTAGAAAATGCACCAATCATACACAGCTTACTGTTAATGACTTAATTAGTTAATGACTGAAGGAAATACCGTAGTGCACCTAGTAGCCATTTTTTGTTGCTAAAAACATTTTTTCATAATTTTGTAAAGATTCACTCAAAATGCCTTGCACATTGTATACAATAATATAGCCCCTTCACAAAATGACAAGGAAATGAAAAGGCACATTTGAGTTCTTTCTAAATAGCACTTGGATGTAACTACCAGGGAGCAGATCCTACAACCCCACGTGGGGCCTGGGGGCCCCGTCTTTCTTCTTTCTGTCTGACAGATATAGCCTGCTGTACATGAAGCATGGAAGAGGGCCCAATCATAGTTTTGCTAAAGGGGTCCAAGGACTCCTGGTTACCCTGCTGCTTGGACTGTGCCTTAGTGCTTTCAAAATGATAATAATTTTTATAAGCACATTGTTTATTTTGTAATTTATAATAGTGTCACAACTGTAAAACCAAACATTAAACAGGAAAGTTTAATTTTATCAATTGCTGCTCTACAGAGAATCTTAACAGACAATATCCTTTTAAATGCCAAAATTCTTATCAAATCCACCTCTGTAGCCCCAGAAAGATATTGTTAACGTCTATTCCACATTTCTCACCTGCTTTATTCTTGCTGAAAGAAATTGTGAAATGTGAAAAGGTTCCGTACATTTTTTGTGAACTTAACAGGTCATTTATCTAAATACATGGCATTTAGAAAGATACAGGAAAACGTGAATTGAGAGATCGCCTTTTCCTTAACATTTGGACAGTAATGGGAAGGGGAATAAGATCCTTCAAACTTGTAGCTACCTTTCTACATTTATTATTATTAGATTTACAGAATCTCAGACCCCCAGCATGTCTTGAATCTTATCTGTAGGCAAATCATTAATATGATTCATTACTCAATGAGGCTTCTGCAAAAAATGTCAGTGCATTTGTTTCAATTATCAGAAATACCCCAATATGAATTATATTCATTTAATGATACTAGCAAAATAGTAAATGTATAGATAAATTCATTATTTTGACTTTATATAGTTATAACAAAGGTAGTGCCAGTTATTACATGATTATCACACATCCGCTATTATATTTATTAAAAAAAAAAAAGTAGAACCTGTTTTTTATTTTTGATAATTTAAAACTATAATTGGTCGGATAGTTGTTCATGTCATTGGACTGCAATGCAAACCTGGGATATGCTCTCAGTTTGTCTTGTTGCAGTAGCAAATTGGGTGTATGATATTTAGACTACAAAATAGTGAGAAAAAACATTGGTCTGATGATGTTGTGATTTGTTATCTTCTAAACCCAATATGATGAGTGATGAATCCCTGAACAATTTAAAACAAGTCTGGTTTTAATTCGGTACTTCCGGTTTTGAAAATACATGGATTCAACACAGTTTTAAAATTTTCATTGAAAATCAAAAACTTGAAAATTGAAATATCAAAAATTCCATTAGAAATTGTCCAGAAGGACAGATGATCTCCACCCAAATTCGTAAATTTAAAGGGCAATTTCACCCCTCAAATAAAAAATTGTATATAGTTAAATCACCCCCAAATCTGCAATTGTAGATGCTGCCTGATGTTCTGTTACCCCTCTTTCTGCTTCCTGGTTCTTCTAGTAAGAATGGATGTGACAATTGACATCACAGCCAATGACTAAATGCTATATCCCATGCTGCCTCATCCAAACATGTGCAAGCTTGATAAGAGTTTGGAGAGGAGGCACATTTACACGTATGATTTAGTTAATGGATGAACTAGTTTTGCAGTGTGTCTTCTAATAAAATTGAACTCCTGAAAGTTGCCAAATATGAAAAAAAGGAAATAAATTAAAACATGTTGTTTTGTATATATGAGTAAAAAATCTGCTGTTATTCTTTTACGGCCCCCTACGTAATTAAATGTATGGTGACCATATATAGCAGGGTTTAAGATGATCCAGAAAAAAAAGATCCAGAAAGAAAACACAGAAAATATTTTGAGATAAATGAAATGAGTGACTATAAGACGACTATTCTATGCAAACAAATAGAAAGATTTTTTGATATCCCAATCATTTCCCACGAAGAAAGGCATCAAGATTTGCTTCCTGCAAACTATAGATGGCTACAGGACAAAAAATCCTAATTGTAATAATTAAACTCAGCAGGTATTCCCATAATGATGTTTGCATATCTATCATCAGTCCTACAATTAATATAATAAAAATGGAAATGACTGAACATTGTCAACAAAAGATAATGTGAAGCCATTGCTATTTAGTTAACAATCCTTTGTCCTTCTTGCTATGTTAGAAGAGTGATTTCCATCCCTCAAGCGGATTTTTGTGACTTAAAAGGTTGCCAACCCAATTTTCTGGTTATTTAGCTATGGAAAGCATTACCTTAATCAACGTTGTTATTTTTTCCTTGTTGCCAAAAGTCTTATATATTTTTATATACTTATGACTTTTCACTTTGCATTGGTGCTTTGACAGTTTTATTTCTCTGAAAAATCTAAAAAGGCTACTTGCTTTGAACTGGCAGTTCCCAAACCACCTAATATGTTCTAATACTCTGCATGAGCAGTCAATACATGACAGATCAATACTTAAGCTGGATAATGACACAATGTGTCCGTTAATCAATCTCCTTGCTCTGACTAATTAGCTATTAAATACAACCTCCCCCCTAGATTTGTATTTCTTTAGTGTCACTTGCAAGGAAGAAAAGTCTCTCAGATGCCCTTTTTCTCTCAGTCTATTAATTACACATTGAACACACAGGCATATGAAATGACCCAGAATTAATTATCTGTCTTAAATACACAGCTTAAAAAACAGCAGTTGAGTGTTACATGTATAACCAACTAAATGTAATATATTATACAGGTACTGTTTACATTTTTCTGAGTTTATTTTATACCCAATAGACGAATAAGAAGTATTTTGTCTATGTGATCACCGACCTCTTACTGGTTCAGTACATTATCGTGCATGCGGGCTATAGTTGAACTGAACCAGGAAGTGACCGGGACATGTCAGTGTGGCCATGGTGGATCTCGCAAAAGGTAAATATCTTTCACCTTCGTTTCTGGCTCCTGAGAAATTGATTAAAGAAGGACAGTAAAGCATAGCTCCTTAACCTCCACTTCAATATATTTCTTTAAAAAAGATCAGAACATTCGTTCCTGTGGCACTCTCCATTGATAGCAGCCGCGTCTGTGATTGGCTGTCTCTCTTTTCCTAAAATGTGGGATTGGGACTGATAATCATGCATTTGATGGACATAATTCCCCACCAGAAAAAAGTTGGCGAAGTGTTCTGTGATCTGTAAGAGAAAGGCCCTGTAGCAAGGGTCTTTCTGCAGTGAAATCCTGTCATTATAAAGGGGGAATTCACCTTTTATAAATAGGCCCATTAGTCTTCCTCAGTGGAGTGGTATGTAAAGTGATATGTAGAGTGGTATGTGAAGTGGTAAGTAGAGTGGTATTTGGAGTGTTATGTAGAGTGGTATGTGGAATGGTATGTGAAGTGATAAGTAGAGTGGTATATAGAGTCTTATGTGGAGTGGTATGTGAAGTAGCATGTAGATTGGTATGTGTAGTGATATGTAGAGTGGTATGTGGAATGGTATGGAAAGTGGTAAGTAGAGTGGTATGTGAAGTGGTATGTAGAGTGGTATGTGGAGCAGTATGTGGAGTGGTTTATGGGGGGGTATGTAAAGTGTTATGTGAAGTGGAATGTAGAGTGGTATGTAGAGTAGTATGTTACGTGGTATGTAGAGTGGTATGTAAAGTTGTATGTGGTGTGGTATGTAGAGTGATATGTAGAGTAGCATGTGCTATGTGGAGTTTACTCAATTACTCTCCAACACTCACTTGTAAATACTATATATATTTAATATATGTGTGTGTGTGTTAACTATGTATTAAGGACAAAAAAGTATAGTAAAGGACAAAAGGCAGTCTTAAAGTGCTATAAATCATACCTATCAGTCACTTGAAGCTGTTCCATATATTGGTTTTACCAGCTGTCTTAGTTGATGGTTTCTTTCTTGATGGCTTCTATATGTAATTGTACGTAGTGGTGATATGTGGAGAAATGTTGACCATATATCATCCGCCTTTCAAGTCAGTCAGTAAAAGTAAAGTGTCAGGTCACAGGTGCAGAAAAACATCTTCTCAAGTTATCATGATTCTGTGGTGTTAATAAAATCATAAGACATGTTGTGCTTAGAGAACCAATAAATCAATGTCCAGTCCATGTCTTTAGTCTGTTGTTCTGTCTCCTCTTTATTAGATCAATGTCCCTTGGTTGGAGCTTAAAAGTGAAAGAGCATTTACTGAGTGTCAAGAACTAGTTTTATACCAGAAGCATTTTTCTTTAGTGTCTTAAATGTTTTGCAGGATTTTAATTTGCATGGGGTTCTATTAAAATGGGAACTAGGGCAGTGATGGCGAACCTTTTAGAGATTGAGAGCCCAAACTGCAACCCAAAACCCACTAATTTATTGCACAGTGCAAACTCGATAATTAAATCTGAATACTGAGGTTTTAGTTAAGAAAAAAAACCTCAGACACAGACAGATACAGTAGATAGAATTGATTATAGATTACCTATTAACCTTGTACATTACAGCGCAGGAGTTTGAGATCCAAAACATTGACCATTAACCCCTACATTATCTGATCTGAAATTTAAAGCATAAAATCAATTTTCTTTTATTTCAGTTAAGAAATCACCTTTCCCCTGACTCGCCACCACTATCTGAGCGGCTACTAAGAGCTCAGCACAAGAGTCATTTTGGCATGAGACTTGGTTAGTCGACTTGTTCTCTTTTAGCGAATTTTGTCTGCTTCTATACTTTATTTAGTTCACTCAAAGAAGAGCTTAATATTTTAGTCTTTTGAAAATGTAACTTATGAAGTCTGACACCTGGGTCATCTTCCATCTGATAATGCTCTTATTTGAACTATTGTTTAATGATCACACATTGTGATCAATGCTGATAGCGGCTCTGTGCATATAACATTGTTTGCAGTGGCTGCAAGGCACTGGTTTTCCATGTTAGTCATGCAGCCGCTGCAATGAAGTAGTTAAAATAGCGCTATCACCGTATTTATAACGGCGAGCGGCATTGCCGCGATGTCCTGCGGTAATTTTAAGTCCCTTCGCGGCGATACTGCACTTAGCGCAATGGGCTTGCCTCCCGGGGCGGGTGCGACCACCCGCCGCGGGTTGCCTTCCCATCTCCACCGCAGGGCAGCTAGTATCGGACGCTTTCGCCACCTTGAAGGTGACGAAGCAAAACAGTTGATACTAGCAATGCGAAACAGTTACTGCCGCTTTATAAATAGAAGTGGCGGTAACAGGTAGGTATCGGCACCAAAGAGTTAACACCTCGTTAACTTTTTGCGGCCGTTTCCCGACATTTATAAATCGCGTTAAACGCGATTTTTGCAGAAAGGTTGGGGAAAACGGCCGCGAAAACTTAACGAGGCTTTTTAAATATGCCCCTTAGTGTATTCTGCCTTATTCCCACCTTCCTCTGTGGCTCCGTGTTTGCACACAGTCTGATTTGCTGCAGAGCTTCCCCCTCCCCTCTCTGGTCATTCACCCATTCATATAATCCGTCTTTATGGAGATACTTGCTACATAAGGTGCGGGAGCGGGGTGAGTTATGAGAGACCCGAGTCCTGCATTATAACTGCAGGACAATCGCCCTTTGACAGGCAATAAATTGGTAAAACCTTGGGAGGAGGGGGACCCAGTGCTGCTCTTTCTGCTTCACTCTCCTTCCCTTTACTTCTGTTTTTAACCCAGTATTTGCCAAGCATGTTAGTGAGCAGGAGAAGTCATTGGGAGACTTGCTGTAAAACTTGAGTAAGCCTGCACACTACACCAGCATGCTGTTAGGGGATTTGATTGACAGCTCAAGCAGGAGTGGTGTATTGAAATCTTGACTTCTTTTAACTTATATATCTTGGGACAGAGGAGGAAACTGAAAAAATAAAGGTACTTTGGGTGTGAGAGTGTGAGAGTATAGTCACAAAGTCAGCATGGATAAAATATTAGCAGTGTCTCTTTAATTCCAGACTGGAAGACCACTAATTGGCATATTGCTATAAATAAACAAATACAGACACCTGCACACCTGTGCTTTGGAAAGATAAGGCAAATATTCCAGGGTGTGACTGTAGTTGTATGGGCAGCCTAAAGCTACTAGTAGTACTAAATCAGAAACACCTGGAGAAAAGTCAGTTCCCTTGTGGATTCTGAAGACATTACACTTTCTTCAGTGTTACATTCAGTTATTCTGTTCTCATTAGCGTAAAATGTGCCTAAGGTCTGACATCTTATTAGTGCTGGGTTAAATTATTCAGTATGGTCTTTTTTTCTGCTTCACTTACCAGATATCCTCTATATCTAAGTTGCAGACAAAGTGACCTTTCCAGATAAGGAAAAATACTTGTATTGTCATCATTTAAGGAAAAATACATAAGTATGAGAAATGAAAGGCATATACTGTAAATGAACAACCAGACTCAGTACAAAACATTAAGGTAATAAAGGGGAAATCATATTTACTCATATGTATGCATTAAAAGAAATTAAGGGGAAAACATATTTACTGAATTTTCCTGAAATTTCAGGTGATGAATTAATGGAAAGCAAAATATAAAAAGCATTGAATACACTGTCATGGGTGAAAAGACAGCTCCCACATTTCCTACTTGAGCGTGTATGACTGTTGCACGGCATGGTAAATGTATAATTTGCATCTGTCTTGTATAAAGACCATCTTAATTGAAATGTATTAAATTGCACATGGTTTATTTGGCCCATGTCTAATGTTTTTATTTTAGAGGGCAGTACAAACTGCCCAATGATATAGACAAGTGATGTGAGTTACTGTAACTAACACATGGTTTCATCTTTTTTCCTAACAATCCATTTAATCTTATATGTAGACAAGGGAATCCTTGTTAGCTGAGAAAAGCTAGTAGGATAACCCATAGGGTTGTAAGGCTATAATTGTAAGGCTATAGTTTATAGAGAATCGTCAAGATTGTACATTCATGTAATGAATCTATGCATGCAATACACAGACACACTGCCAGTTATCACTATAGAGATGGAAATCATGGAGCATTGCATGATAAAGGACAGGTTAAGGGTCAAAACATGTTGCAATAAACTCTGGAAGCTAACAGTCTCCGTGTGGTCCTCTTCCATTTTTCCATTCTCCAGTTTCCAGATAAGGTTCTTACTAGTGGAATACAATAAACAATGCAATAATTCAAGAAGTTTTATTGAATCTCCCTGTATATATTATAAACTAGAATGAGCACACTATTTTGCAAGTAAACAAGGTTGAAAGTCATTAGCAACTAAATATATAAAATAGCCATTACCTAAGACCTTTTCCACTAGAGATTAGAATGAACGAGTCAATGATGATTAATGGCACCCAGATGTGAAGTGTCCTGTTTAAAGTTAGGTATGAAGACATAAAATAGTAATCCACTTAAAGACCTGGTTCCCGGTACCAGTGTAAGGTAATCTATTATCCGAAAGATTGGAGCTTTATTCCAGACTATGCAGTAAATGGAGGGTTTGAGTCAATCTATGGGTTAAAAGGGTTGATGCTTAAATCACATTCTCTTCTCTGCAGAGACATATTTTCTCTGTGTTGTTTATTTGTCTGGTTGCAGACACTTTTAGATCTCATGCCAGTCTGAAAGCATAATATAAGACAATGTGCATTTAACGTAAGTGTTTCCAGCCAAATACAATGCATCAACTGTTTTTCATTGAAGCTCTCTTTTTCTGTAACTTCTGTTAAAAAAAAATAGGCACATCCAACTTACAAAAAAGGAAAATGACTATACACTTTATACATATTTCCCTGTGTGTACCATAGTGATAACCATCCTGTTAATTTGCAGTAACCAATCAGATGTTACCATTTTGTTGGTCTACAGTTAAAACATTTGATTTGTTGCTGCTGCAGCCCAATGATGTGCCACTTATTAAATAAGCACCTAAATGCTCTGAATCACGCAGGACAGTCCAAATTTTGACACCAAAATGGGTGGATTTATTATTAATGATCAGATAAGGGCCTGTTTGAGACCTTTAACAAGCCTGTTTGTTCTTTAAAGCAGGCATGCTATGAGTGGTCAATAAATTCCCTCTAATACCTATTAATAAAGATCCAATGTAATTTAATAGGCCATGTTCTTGAATCAGCAAGGGTTTTTATTCTTAAAACCAGCCACAACATCACTTTTAGTTTAATTTTCATTTTGAAATTTAATTTTAAGTTATACTTTATCTTTAGTTTAAGAAATTGACTTCCAGTAGGTTGTCACCTGTGTACAGCATGACTGGTATAAAAATCACTTAATTCTCTCTGCATGGGAATACTAGGCCTTATTCCTGGGGACAAGCATCATTATGAATGTATTTACTATTTGAACACTGCCAACTTTATTGAATAGTCCAGGTATGTAGAAAGGTTATAATTAAACAGGGTTCTAGTGAAAATAATGAAGCAGTGTTATTGTCACTGTGCCAGTCCTAAAAGATTGATTTAAAACAGCAGGAAGTGTTTTGGCTTTTACCTGTTGCCTGCTTGCTAACTTATTCCCTTCTGAAGCAACCACAGCTTAATTCCCTTCAAATCTCTGTAGATTGGAAGATAGCAGAAAGGGTTGAAAATGCAAATAGAGATAATATTCAACTTTATCTTTCAAAGGTTTTCTTTGAGTTATGTTTTGTTACAGGAACAAAAAAGCCGACAGTCAAGCACACCGAAAACAGGCAGAAAAGATCAACGAACAGTGAATCATTAGGTTTAACTAAGTTCTGAGTATATTGGCGTAAGCAGAAAATAGCAAAGGATAGCTTACATAAAATGTACATAATGAATTATGGTACACACCCTCTGTAAGGACAAAATAGCTCATTTTGGGATTATAGCCTCAAATTAACAAAATAAATAAGGAATTAAAGGAGAATTACATTTAAAACAAATAGGGTTTTGGAGAAAGTAAGGCAGCAAACAGCACACTTTCTAAATTATTTATTTTATTTTTTTTAATGAAAATCCTCTCCTGAATTTCCAAATGAGGCTGTGAAGCCATCACTTTGCCTGTTGGCAGTACCACGATTTCTGATTAGGCCAGCAGCAGGGGCATCTGCTTTACAAATACACAGAGTTCCTCTGTAGGATTTAAAGATGCTAGCCAACAATCTCCCAGATGTTTTTTTCTATTCCCTGATGGCTAACATTGGGTTACTAGTTCTTGGCAGTAATGCTGTAATCCCTGATATTAGCATAGAAAATAATAAACATCAGCAATATAAACATGGTGAAGGAATCAAAGATTGTGAAGGTGGCTGCAGAAATTTTACATTTACACATTTACGGACACCGAAATGATGTGAGCATTGGTTACTGAAAGGGTTCTGCTGTCCATATTAGGACCTTTGAGGGTGGACAGTCCTGCAGCTCAAAATTGGGGACCCATGGGGTTGCCCTCTATTGCTCTTAAAAGGTCTCTCTTCATGCTGATCTTCTTTCTTTTATTTTTTCTGTATACTCGGAATCCTCATATATTTTGACGAGAGGTTCAGTGTATTCTGAATTTCTAAAATAAAATTCTTAAACTTTGAAAATAAAAACACAATAATACAAATAAATGTATTTAACCAGAATGCCCTTTATCATTGTCATAGAAATGTTAATGAGTTTTAAAACTCCCAGAAAACAAAGACATTAAAGGGGAACTGTAGTCTCCAAGGCCAGTTTCCTACCTTTAAAACGAGCCATCAACCACCGCTCTACGTGCTCCACAGCCCAAGATATACAGAAATGACTGACCAGAAAGATATTGGGTGGGAGGCTGACTTGTGACATTACTGAGGCTTCTCCTGCACAGTGCCACCGGCGAGCACAGCCTCAGACTCCCTCAGTGTGTGAGGGAGACAGGAAGTCCCTTCTGCTCGCTGTGTAAAGTCCTGACAGAGAAGGTAGAGGGGGGTCTGAGTAACCCACGGCACCTGTGAGTGGGCGGGGCTTAGGCAACCATGGGTGGGCGGGGCTTAGACACCCGCGAGTGGGCGGCACTTAAGCATCCATGGGTGGGCGGAGCTTAAGCAACCAAGAGTGGGTGGGGCCACATGGGGCTGTAAGATAATGGGTCATGGGGGCCTGCAACTGGAGGGACCATAGAGTCCATGAGTGGGAGGGACCAGGGGGGCTGCAAAGGGGAGGAGGAGACACAGGACAGATTCACTGACAGTTTCAGAGCAGGAAGCAGGAAGTGCAGGGGACCTAGTGATGCTGCTGCCATATCACACAAAAATGTAAATATCTTCAAAAATATGCAAAATAAACAATGGAAATAAATTGCAAAAATTCTCAGGGGAGCAATTCCTATCAATTTACCTAAAGTCTTATTTGGACCACAGTTCCCCTTTAATAAGAATCTGTGCAACCATGTCACCCTCACTTCCGAAGTATAACCTTTCAAGTCAAATGTATGCTTAAACTTACATTTTCTAATTCATTTTGTACTTTAGATATTAAATGCACAGTAGGTAGCAATGATTACCAGAGTGAAAGACTAAAAAACAATAAATATTCTGTGGCCCTTAAAATAGAGCAGATTGTTTAGATAAACCTGAACAAAATGTAACTCTTCTAAAGTGGAGACCCAGCAGGGTAAAAGATGGTTTATTATATAGTTGTTTCATGTACGGAGCAGAGTTATTATTGTAGTAAACAATCATTTATTGCATGGGATTCTAGGAATGTGCAGTTCAACAAAGAGATAATCCACATTTGACGTAAATACAGTATAGGAATTCTATAGTTTAGACTTCAAAAACATCTTGAAATACACAGTGGTTTGGTTTATAAATTATAGTTAAGGATTTACAAATGTAGTTAAACAAAACAGAAATGTAAAGGGGTTATCAACTCTTATTCATCAGAGAACAAGAGAAAGAATGGGGAATTCTTCAGATTTTCCTCTGTCAGATATGGCAGAAAAAGTTTGAAACAATAGCAATGATTAATAAATTGTCCGCTTATTAAAAGACATTTTGCAACATTTAAGTCAGCATAAAAGTCATAGTAGACTTGTGGACAGGAGCACAACACCTGCTGCTAATTTCCTGACCTATTGCAGGCTCCTCTTGTTCGCAAAACAACATACTGTACTCTAAAACTAGTGTTTCTCACATGCTCATTTCTTTAAGTTTGTTTTTGCATAAGCAGGGGCCCAGGGGGAGCAACTGCAGGGGGGCCCGGAAGCCAAGGGGGCCCTATCTCCTTATTTTTCCTATGACAGATATAGCCTCCTCCCAGAAAAAACAATGTAGATGAAGCTTGGATAGGGAACCCATCATAGTTTTGCTGGGGGGCACAGTGATTCCTAGTTATGCCACTGTGAGCAAGGCTTAGGCTTGGTAGACATGAGCTAAATCCCTGCACTCAATTAAGTGCTGGGATCTATGTATCTATAATTGTGTGATCCAATCAAAACTTGATATTTATTTATATTTAAAAAATATATAGGAGGCACAATATAGAACAATGCTTTCTATCATAGATAAAATAACTCTATCTGCATCACTTGTGCACAGCATATGGACAAATAAACTGGTCTTATTTACTTGTGAGCACGATTTTAAAGACAGGAAGATATGGTGCATGTGGTGAAAGTAATGTTTCCACTAGTGCAGCTCTAACGTCCCTACTTAAGATACAACACAATCGTAGCATATTGATTCTTTTTCTTTAAGCAGGAAAATCTTGTTCTAATCCTTTGGGTGAAGATTGATCATTCTTTGTACAACATTCAGTATTATAAATTGAAGGGTTGTGTAAGAGAAATCGTAGTAGCTGACTTTTCCCCTTTTTAACCCATTCTTATTCCAGCTGCTGCATAGTGATGCATCCTCAAATCTGTAATTAAAATAATAGGAGCTAAAACATTGTCATTTTTTTAAATGACAAAAAATTAGAGCACTTATTGGACGATCTGCCACACATGATTCGATGGTGTGTTTTGATTAAGATGGCTCATCTGCATTTTAGATTTGATTCCCATGTAATTTAATAAATTGATTTCAATACAATAATTTTTAATTAAATAGTAATGATAACACAACCTAACAAGGGTTTAGGATTAAAGAAGAACTAAACCCAATTTGTGCACTTTAGAATTTGAAAACATCCTCTCCAAAAACACCAATAAATCGTAAAATACAAAATGAATAACTAAAAAGACAAATGAAATAACTTTGTTAATGTGCAGTGTCTGGCCACACCTTCTGACCTCAGTCACATGCTTCCTTGCCTAATCTGTCCTGTAAATAGATTGGCTAAAGACTACTAGTGGGTGTGACCAACTATAACAAGTTCCTGTAGTAGTTTAGGACTGAGCAAACTGTGTGATAGTGCAATGCAGGCAAATAAAGCACAATGGTATTGGTAAGGTAAATTTCATAAAAACCAGATCAAAATGACAGGTAAGACACAGATATCTGCTTTTGTGCCATTGTGCTCTGCGTTCTAATTTAGTGCCCTGACGCTTTAGTTGTCCTTTAAAAAAGTTTCATGAAGCCTTGGAAAATTGAAATCTGAAATTTTAAAATTGCAAAAAACCTGTATCCCAGTGAGAATGCCACCTGGTCCATGTAGTCTAGTTACAGTATGTAACAGGATGCAGACATGCTAAGTAGTTGTCTTGGTGTGTAAATTTTTTGCAGGTATATACAGTTTTCACAGGTTCAGTGACATATTTATTGGTGATATGGTCTTAAATAAGCTGAGATCACTTTCTCAACATCAAGTAAATCTTGAAGGACCACCACAAAACGTAAAGTACAGTAAATATTTTGTGAAGGATAGTTTCTGATGTCTATTTTGTAGGATTAATAATGAATTTAAGTGGCTTGACTTGCTAGATAAATGCATCTAAATGCCATTTTTATTGTGTTTTTAATGCAGTTATTTGTAAATTGAATGACACAGTGTTTTTGTAGGCTGGCAAGACTGAGAATGGTTTTATTACTGATTACTTTTATAACTGTATAGTATACAGTGCTTTATTAAAGGAGAAGAAAAAAACAGAAAAGGAGAAGAAAAATTAACAGTGATAGTCATTCAGCTACGTTAGAGTGGAATATATCCCTTTCATATATCCCTTTCATGCATAAGATTCAGGAATATTATCTACATTTTATTCTTAGAAAAGATGCTCAATCTCATTAAAAATGTGCTTAAAACTCTTGTACATTTATAGACAGTACATAATATGATTATATGTCAACTTTTAATAACAAAGTTCTAAAAAATTTTTTATTTTTAATTCACATTTATTTGCTGGCCACCCCCCATTTACACATCATGTGTTGCCCACTGAGCAGCTATGCATACAGCTAGTAGGTATTCTGGGCATGCTCAGCAGATGCTTGTCCTAGCAGAGTATTAAAGACACCAACTGGAAGACTTCATGCATGATGACTTTGTCATGCTACTACTGTAATTAATCTACAGTAGCTTTAATGGTAGATGATGGTAGATGAAATTCCTGTAGAAGCATAGTGTTCATTATCAATTAAATTGTAAAATTGCAGGTCACGTCAGTGATCTGATATAGTCCTGCTTGTCTAATGCACAAAATCTTAATGTCTAATCTTAATGGGGGAGAGGAGCAGGTATGAGTTAGATCAGGAACATCAGGTACAACTATCTAAATGTTAATTTATTTATTACTGAGCTATACCAGGCAGGATTTATTTCATGAACCCAGAGCTTTCCCCTGCTATGCTGGTAAGAGTACCCTTACTATCTATAGAGCTAAGAGCTTACTATCTATAAGTAATGTTTTATGAATCCATTTGGATCAGGACCGGTCCCCAATAAATCTAGCACTGTGTATTTTTGATTGTAGGGGGAACTGGAGTGCCCAGGGGAAACTGACACAAGCACAGGGTGAATATACATGCAACGCAATGCAAAACATCAGTGATAACCACTGGGCTATCATGCTGTTATGGTAAACTGCACTCACCTCAACTCAATGCAGAAACATCCCAGGGTAGACCTGTATAAATAATTTGTAATTTGGATACATTTAAAAAAAATGATTGATGAGTCTTGGAAATATTCAGCATAAGTATTCAAGATTTGTTTATACTCTGTCTGTTTCTGCAGCATTTAAGATGATCAAGAATGACTGTGGGTTATCATTCTGAGAAACCCCAAATTTCCATTCATCATGCAGTTATTCTTATTCTTAGCTAATTCACTGTTTTGTGTTTGTCAGAACTAGTTAAATATTCTTCTTTTTTAATGTTTGGAACATTCTTTGAAAATCCGACACAGAGCTATATTTAGTAGACGGTTTAAAGATTTTATATCAACTGTATAAGAAAAATTCTTTATTGCAGTAGGAAAATGTACCAGGGGGATTGAACAGCCAATAAACAAACATAGAAGAGATTTAATTTTTCTTCCTTGTTTGTCTTATGTGACAAAATACCAAGGTTGCTGAAACCTTATTATGGGGCAGCAAACGTATCTATAAGATTCAATGATTGTTCAGTGATATTAAAAATATTCAGAAATGCCAAGATATTAAAAAAATGAAAACATGAATACGAGGCCACGCTAGCTTGTTTTAACGAGCAATCCCATTGCGAGTTAAAAAGTGCACGCTACTGTTAGCCAATTGGTCTGGCCTCAATAGGTGCGCTGCTCTGGGTTGAGATTTGTTGTCAGATTGCTCAACATTCAACGGATTGTATCACAATCGGGCAGTAGTGTGCAAGAAACACGTGAGCGGTTTTCCCAAGTGGTAACGCCAGGCATACTATGGCCTTAGCCTTAAAAAATGATTTACCATTACATCAATTATTGTGGTTTAACAGGAATAGCCCTGTGTTAAGGGGCCTGTACTGGTTACTTGGACTGACGAACTTGTCCATGGCTTGGGCATCAGGTGGGACTGGGTTGAGGTCAGATGGGACTGGCTAGATAGGGTGTGGCTAGGCTCAAGCGATGTCCAGGCTTTTACTTTTCCAGAAGTAAGGGATATGCTATACATAAAGTAAAATAAAGTTAAAGGGCATGTCCACCCTTAAAACAAAAAACTGGGGATATCTGCCTGCAACCCCAACTGCTATTTGTACTAGTTTATTACATGCATTTGTAACCAGATATTCAATGATAAGTTCTCTTTATTTCTGACAAAGGCATCTGCCTCTTCACTCAGCTTAAGCATGTGCTAGACTGTAAGCTCTTTTGGTCAGGGCCTCCTTCCTATTGTATCATCATGCTGTAACAGAACTTACCAACAGCTGCACAGTTTCCCATAATCAAGTGCTGCTTTATTATAGGTAACAATTAACCTTTTTTGCGAATATGTGCAATTCATAAAAACATTTAAAATAAAAATCAGCCATTCAGGTAAAGATAATACAAAATACATTGGGCTGGTGTGGAAATAATGGTCAGATGTAAGACCCAATGTGGTTAATTCATAGGAATTTCTTACTGTCTGCAGGTATTTGAGAATGTTTGTAAACATGCCATGGGAAGATTCCACCTGGGGTTAGGTATTTTAGTTGTTTTGTCATCATACATTCTGATAGTAATGTAAACTGCTGTATCAGACTAAAACATAACATTCTCGTTGAGAGAACCAGGACATCCAAGCTTATCTAGAATTTGCCAAGTCTGAGATAGTGTTGATGCATTTTTTGAGGACTTTTCTAGTCTAGAAATAGTCTAGTCTAGAAATAGGTTATTTTATGAGGTTTTGGACTGTTTTGTTGCACTTATGTTAGCTTAAAATTTGAGGGGTTAAGACTCATTTCCTATTGTACAATATGCCTACGTATTGTATCGACTGATAAAGACCCCTTGGCTATTTTAATTTAAAGGAATAGTTCACTTGAAAGGTGAATTATTCCATTAATGTATTGATTGAAGACCGGTTAAGGAGCTACTGTATGCCTTACCTTCTGTTCTTCAATTGACCAGGAGCCACGGACAAGCAGCATTGAAAATTTCCGACTGCTTCCTGGTTTAGATTAACTATAGTGCACATTGTTGCATATGTAGGTTATAGTTAATCTGAACCAGGATGCGGTTGGTGACCTGTAGTGCTGCTGCGGAGGATCGTGTATAAGGTAAATATTTTCTATCTTTCTCCGTTGGTCCTGCTCAATTGATTGAAGAACAAAAGTTAAGGCATAGCTCCTTAACCTCCTTGTCTTCAATCAATAGATTAAAGGAATAGTTCACTTTTCAAATTAACTATTCCTTTAAAGCATTTGTCGACGAGTTTACCGCTGAATTTTTCCACAATGAAAATCAACAGAAATTCAGTGTCGTCTGCCAATAAAGAAAGAGCTAATAACACTGCTTTATAAATGCCCCATGTATAAAGATATGGTAATCATCATAAATACTCTTTGTTTTCAACACAAACATTATTTGTATTGTCCCAGTGCATAGCACATACAGTAAATTTAGTTCTTTAATGTGAGGGCGATAAGATTGCAGAATACTCTGCCATATAATAGCATGATGGCAAAATTTACTTCCAAAGAGGTTTGATTGTCTTCCTAGACAGACAGAATATACATGGTCAGTTAACAGGATGTATACATTATGTGTGCATATGTGGTTTTATCTGCAGTGCACATGGATGTAGTGTAGGTCTGTATGATTTAATGTTACTGTTTTCTCTGACATGGTTGGTGATTTTGAGATTTGAACAGAAGCGTTGAACTTGATGGACAGTTGTCATTTCCCACCCAAACTGAACATGTGTAAAAGTGTCCAGTGGCACTCTGGAAAAGTCATAAACCTGTGGATTTAAATCAACATTTTTTTTGCTAAAATGCTGCTTATTTGAGAGGTAGACACATTAAATATACCTTTAAGTAATGAATTATATAATCCATCCAGGCTTTTTTATATTTATTTTTCTCTTTATTCCCTATTTTACTGTAGGTAGGCCCCAATCAAAAAAGTAGTTAACAAATTGCCTGGTATAAAACATGCAAGCTTTTTTATTTTGGCATCAAAGGATGACATAATAAACTACCTGTCAGTTGATAAATCCTGTTGTCATTTAGAATATTAGTTCTTAGGGGGGAAGAACATTCTGGTATTACTGAGAGTTCTAGTTTATTTCCCAAACCTTCCGCTCTCAGGGATATCTCTAAGCCTTGCTCCTTGTCTAACTAAGTGCTTGATTAATGAACCATCCGTGATTATACTTATTGCTTCTTTACTTTCCATCTGTTGCTTTAATTATGGCCAATTAATTAGATCAGTGCAGTTTTGTAAATCACAAGCATTAAACAATATTATTATTTATTATTCCATTTTCTATACTATATAAACATTAGAGAATGGCACAAGAAGCAAAGAATAAGTTCCAGTGGACCTCGAGTCATTTTCCTTTGCTTTCTAGGTAGGTATTCATCCTCAAAAAAATCTAATAAGTAGTAATAATAAGCAGGAAAAATAAGTCATCTGATCAGCTATATCTGTGCCAAACAACATTTCCAGGCCTATTGATTCTCCTATTTCTATATTGTATGTTGTTTTGTGAAGATGGTGGACAGCCTTTCTGTCAACAGGGATGCCTCCACATAATATATGTGAATTCTCAGACAAAGATGTACCCTGGTTTTCACTTATTTTAACTGATCATTGTTTTCTACTGATGGAAGCAGCTTTTTGTTTAATATGAGATTTGGAGCAACATCATATCTACTGTGGCACTGCAGTGGACCTGTATTGTTTGTTGTTTGGTCTTAAGGATGTAGGCAGTAGGTGTATACTAAGGGATATTTTTAACATCACACACACACACACACACACACACACCATTGCAAAATCCCACAACATTTTATAGTAAAGTAACTTACCTCCCATAGGGTTTAATTGGCTGCAGTTTTAATTATTGTTACTAAGAAATGTTGGCCTTATTTATCTCCGGAAAAAAATTGGCTTGCTATCCTGCACACTGAAACTTATTTGCAGCTCAACTGAGGAAGGTGCACAAATTGTACACAATCATTACTGCAAATAAGCCACATATGTTGGGGAACTTTACTGCACATTCCATTATAAAAGAGTAAAGCTTCGCTCACACTGTTAAGCGTTTTGGTGCGATTTCCTGTGGGAACATTGCACCAAAATGCTCTGCACATAGGAGTGAACGGCAACATTCACACCCATGTGCAGCGATACAGTGCATTGCATGCAACGCACTGTATGCAGCAGTTGCATGCAACACACTGTATGCATCAGTTTTGTTCGTTAACGCACAACAGTGCCATTGAAAATAATGGCTGCCGCTATGTGTTACCACTGCAGAACATCGCACTAAATCGCTAGCGCAATGTTCCGATGCCCTAAAAAACCCGACAGTGGGAACATAGCCTTACATAGCTGGTATGTTATTTTGTGGATGATAATCCAGCCTATTTTCAACCTAACATTGATTTGTGAGTAGAAACTTATTACAAGTGTTGTGTGTTGACTAAATTAGCAATGTTCAGTGTGTGTCAGTCAAACAGGAGTGTCAGCAGTCACTTAAAGGGGAAATTTTTAATTTTTTTTTAAACATATATTTTAGCAGATATGTACATTTTATAAATGCACTTGGAAAAGTTCCATTTAATTATGACTGTGACTCATGTTTTTTAAGTAGCCGTATGCTTAAAAGTTGGCATTACTAAACATCACTCAAACCAGAATGAACTTAGAATACTAATATAGTGGACTTTTTAATTTAAGTTTTTCAGCCAAATGCTTTGTTATTTGTCTCATTAATATTTTTCAAAAGGTTGATTTCCCATTTCTGCTATTTCTGGTATTTATTGAGAATTGTTTTTACACATTGAGGAGATTGATTCACTCTATTAATTGACAAATTCAGATGCTAATAATATTTAGTGAAAAACGATTGGTACTATCCAGATTTACTCAAATACTCCACAGGTGAAGGCACAGTTATTTAGTGCAATACAAAATTATTATAATAATACTATAATAATTAGAGCTGACACATGACAATTTGGGGACAACCAAATTACAAATTCCTGCCACTGGAATCTTGTGAAACATACACAACAATGTTTCAATCTCTTTAAATTTGACCAATATTCATGGAGCGATAAAGGACTGGTACTACGCATGAGCCAATATTTAGCGGTGACTACTGTCAGATCTCAAACATACTTTTGTCCAAATCAGATGGAAGTTCTACTGGACATTATGGTAAATTATTGCCACTTGTGGGGTTTTTAATTGCCCACATACAGTAGTTGGTTTTCCGGAATGCCAGCTGCACTAATTTTTTCCCCAACTGGCAGACTACCAATCATTTTATTGATCAGTAGTTTGTAAGACTGAAAGATACGTCCGAAATATGAGCAGGGATACCAAGCCTTAAAGGAGAACAAAAGTTGAATCTCTCAATCTTAAGAGAATATAAGGCTAAAATCCAGTGTTGCCTATGGGGCTGGGGGACATCAGCTCTCCAGGTCTGTTGGACACTTGCATTTTTGTTTTAGTTCTCCTTTTAATGATTTGTTAATCCTGACACTGTATCTTTTCCTACTTCACTGTCTCTGTGTCCACACATTACATTCACATCTTTTATAACATACAGTCAATATGTTAAAGGACAACTAAAGCCACAGAACAACACTGAACCAGAATGCAGAACACCTTGATATAAAACCAGTAATCTGTGTCTTACCTCTCATTTTCATACGGGCGCTGGGAAATGTACCTAAATAGCTTATGGTTTGTGCTTTACTTCACAGCATTCTACTATCACACAATTTGGTCAACGACCATTATGTTCTGCACATGCTCAGTCCAGAATAATCTCTAGCCAATCCTTTTACAGGACAGATGAGCAAGAAGCATGTGACTGAGGTCAGGAGGTGTGGTCTGACACTGCACATTCACACATATACTTCATCCAGCTCTTAACAGGCTTACATTACTTAATAATAGTTTACTGAAGTGGGATTTTATAGCTTATTGATGTTTTTAGGGAGTTTATTTTCAGATTCTGGAGAATAAAAAATTGAGTTTAGTTCTCCTTTAATAATAAGTTATTTGGGTATTTACAGGTGACAGTAACTTTAATAGCAAGTAACTGAACAAACAAGTAACAACTACCAAAATTACATGTGGATCAAGCTATCAACCAATATTCAGAGCTGTGTTTTCATGCAAGATGTAATTAATCTGCAGGAGGGCATCTAAAGCCACCCAAAATGTCATAATGTGTAGGTGCCACTAAGTAGCAATGCCAACATGAGGACATAATGTATTTAGCAAGTGTGTACTTTAATGAGTTATTGTCCTAATGGACAATGAATTTAATGGTCACACCCATCATAAATAGGCTGAGCAGCCAGTTTATAGGAACTAGTTTTACAACTTCAATTAAACTGATGAATTAAAATTGGAAAACAAAATCTCTGACATTGTTATGACTCTGCCCCCGCCATGCCACAGCCATGACAGGGGAACATTGTAGACGACTGAGCCTTTAAAGTAAATGTACACCCTGTTTACATAAAGGATTTACCTTTGTATTGTCTTTTAGAAAAACATTGAATTAGAAGGTAGATCTCATTGATATAAAAGCAGTAATCTGTGTCTCACCACTGTTTTTAATATGGTAGTTGAGAAATTCACCTTGTTGAGAAATTGTGTTTAATTTCCTAGCATTCTAGTATCGCACAGCGTAGTCACTGACTATTGTGTTCTTTTACATTCTCAGTCCTAAGATTCTGCAGTGACTTATTACAGTTGGTCACACCCACTAGTAGCCTCTACCCAATCCTTTTACAGGACAGATTAGGCAAGGGAGCATGTAACTGAGGTCAGGGGTGTGGCCAGTCACTGCACATACAGTTATTTCATTCAGTTCTTCAAGGGGTTATTGCCCCTTTTAGGGGTTATTGCCATTTACTATAGTGATAATTTACAGCTTTTCTAGATTCTAGAGTGTACAAATTTGGGTTGAGTTCTCTTCTGAAGTTCAGCTTATGTGCAGAGTACAGTGTGTCGGAATTTTACATTTATGAATAGGAGATACCAAATCATACTTTCTACCTCTGCTAGGACAGTGTTGTTTTATGGGCTGAGGATATCTTGAGTCTATTGATTTAGTGCATTGGTAGAGTAATATCAAATGGGGCCCTAGATTGGCCACTCTTTTGGGCACCCCTTGTTCTATATACTTGCTTTGACTGAAGCTTAGCCCCTTGATGTTTAGCGAGTCCTAGGCAGTTGTATATATTGCTCTGCATATCCTCCATCTCTGCCAGGACAGTCCAGTTTTAAATGGCTTAAAGGGCATGTTCACCCCCAGAAAAAAACATTTTACCCAACACGAATCACCCTCCCCCCAACCCCACTTTCCCAATATTTACTGTACCTTTTTGCCATAGGCGCTCTCTGCCTCTCTTCTGCATAGAAGCCAATCTCAACAACGTCTGCAGAAGCTTACTTAGAGCAGTAGAGAGCGCAAAGGGAATGCCAGACTTCAAGGTAAGATTCCTCTTAGCAATGCAGGAGAGAAAAGTAACCGGGTGATTAATGTGGGGTTAAAAAATTATTATTGGGGTGAACCTTCCTTTTAAAATGATTAGATCCTTTAACTCATTTGCAGCCTTTAGTTGCCCAATAAACACTACAGTACATGTCATTATACTTACAATCTTTAAGTTAGTCAGCATTAAACAATATTGTGCTAGAGGTTGCATTAAATTTTCTTTAATAAATGCCAGCTCAATAATCAGATGCTGGCACAGGTTAATAAAAGGCTTACTTCTCTGTATTACTGAAGAAAAAAACACAATTGATTATTTTTCCAATGTTTGAAATGATTTATTTGTTCACTGATGTTTTAAGAGAAGAAAAACTCATTGCTTTACAAAGTACATTTGACTGCACATTAGACAAAGAGAAGTATAGAGTGAAGAAATTCTTCCTCTACTAATTACATATCATTTTCCTTTCCAAGTGCTTTCAACACAAACATGCAACAGACTGAAAAATCTTTCACTATAACGCACAGTCTATACATTTTGTACTTAGCCCTAAGGATAGGGTCACATGATGGTCATTCGCTTGTTTTGCTGGCATTTTCCTGTCATTTTCTTATTGGCTGCCAATAGGAAAATTCTTCATGCAGTGTTTTCTAATGGAAACATATCTGTAACTTAGCCTATCCTAAAGGTACATACAGAGGTTCGATAGGATGTGCAAGACGCTCGTGCAGCAAACAGCAATGCAAATTGGTGAACGTTGCTTGAGGAAACTCATACACACGTGCGATTATTGTCCAATAACAGCTGTTAATCACACATCTGCACACGTTCGTGGGTTTTTTGTTGGCCGTCAAATTGTAAGTCTATATGAGGCTTAACTTAAAACAGATCACTCTTTTCTTTCTGGGTGTATTATGCTTGTTAACACAGAATTAACTTAAGGGCTTGTTGTGAAAGACTGCAAGTCACAAAAATATGTTGTAGCCTCTTGTTGTTTATTAAAGGGGAACTGTGGTCCAAAAATAACTTTAGGTAGATTGATAGGAATTGCTCTCCTGAGAATTTTTGCAATTTATTTTCATTGTTTATCTTACATGGTTTTGAAGATATTTATATTTTTGTGTGTGATATGGCAGCAGCATCACCAGGTCCCCTGCACTTCCTGCTTCCTGCTCTGAAACCATGTCAGTCAATCTGCCCTGTGTCTCCTCCCCTTTGCAGCCCCCTTGGTCCCTCCCACTCATGGATCCCATGGCCTCTCCAGTTCCAGGCCCCCCTTGGACCATTCCCTTGCAGCCCCATGTGGCCCGCCCACCCGTGGGTGCAGTGGCCCCGCCCACCAGTGGGTGCTGTGGCGCTGCCTACCAGTGGGTGAATAAGCCCTGCCCACTTGTGGGTGCCTAAGCCCCGCCCATTCACGGGTGCCGTGGGCCACTCTGACCCCCCCTACAGAAAACTCTGTGGAAACAGCCTTTTCAGGCAGAGTGAGAGAGTTTTTACATAGTGAGAGAGAAGGGCTGTAGATTCCCTTACCTTCTCTGCAGCTGCAGGTCCTTCACACACCAGGGAGGGGGAGGGACTTCCTGTCTCCCTCACACACTGAGGGAGTCTGAGGTTGTGAAACTGGCCTTTCATTTAAACTCAACCTGTTTGGAGACCACATTTCCCCTTTAAATAAAATGTATTATTCATTTATTGACACAGTAGCTGCTATAAGCTTCTTGCTTTTGTTTTATGCAAACTTTAAGAATAACACAGGCAAGCAACTGATCGGTATCTTGGAGGTCTATGCTAAGTAGAGATAATCAAAACTTGCAAGTTTTTTTCTGATAGCAGTTCCGCAGAACCTATTGAAGTTGTAAAAATCCATTTTGAATCCAATTAAACAGAGATTTTTTGAATTGTCAATACTAATTTTCAAACATCATTTTTTAAATGTACATAATTTTCAGATTTGAGCTGATAAGTTCCATGTTTTAATTATTTAATTCAATAATTCCACATCTGCAGATTTTGAAAACCAGCGGTTCCAAATCGGAAGCAGATGCATTTTGAAACCGGGACTCATCAAAAATGAAAGCCAATTGGAAAACTTCTTAGTATATTGCTTTCTACATGTGTGCTTTCATTCATTTAAAGCCTGTAGTTAGCCTTTTACATGAAAAAAGCATACCATTCAAACACCTATGGCTTCATTTACCTGGGAGCGCTGCGCGGCCGCTCTTAAAGTCACGCCAACCGATTTACAATTGGTTAGCATGACGTTAAGCCTCGTTTTGCGGCAGCTGCGCAAGTATCGGAAGAGGCATTCGCGCAGCCATCGGAAGTCTATTTACCAGAGGCTGCGGGGCTGTTTGCAAGTAATATTTAATGCCAGCTATCATCTGGCGTTAAATTCTTACCTGCAAACAGGTAAGATCCACCCAGAGTCGCACAATCCTCTACGGGAGATTTGCCCAGAGCTCTGGGTGAATCTCCCTGCTAGAAAACAAAATACCAATAATAAATACATCTTGGTTCCATTTTAAACAATTTCTAAATTTTTTTTTTTACAGTAGATTTGGTGCCATTTTTGTGTATCCTCCATCACACTGTATATATGTCATAGGTGTCATAGCTGTTGGATTAGTCAGTCAGTACATTAGTTGTGGGGCTGGAATTTGCTTATCCTCCATTAACACATAATAACTTACTTAAAACTAAAGTGAAATCTATGATATTTTTTTTTAATTTGTTGCCTGAAAGGCCACTTCCTGCACAACCTGTTTCTTGTGATTAGACTTGGCAGTGGTCCCACCCTTTTAACTTGTTTAATGTCAGTGTTAGTGCAGTTAGTATGGGAAGCCTAGCCAGGTAGAGTGTGCAGGTGTATGGTAGGGTTGTATTTACAGCACAGCATTGTGGCCCTCAGGGCGGAATTCCCTCTCAGAGTATCGGATGCAGGAATTTCCCTGGGAAGATGATGGATTTTATTAGGAATTTGTTGGTAAGTTCTTCTTTTTACGGTGTATGAGAATTACTATCAGTGGGTATCTGCAAAATGTCTTTATTTTCCCTTTATGCTGAGAATGTACAGTATGTTTGTCTTTCTCCAAGCTGAGCAAACACATTAATCAGTCCAGTTAAAACTACTGAATTCTACTTCTCTGGAGGGTCAAAGTCAAAATTAAAACTTTGTATTTTCACGTTTACATAGAAACTTCATTGAATATTTATAAATAAATGTCATCATGGTTCCTTGGAACTCCGAAGAGAACCAGATGCCCCAAAACACTCATTTCAAGGCTTCAGGGTCTGGGACTGAATTTAACATCTATAAAAAGTAAGCAGCGTGAAACAAATGAATTATTTATAGCAATTTCAAAGTCGTGGCCTTTTTTTAACCAAACATATTGGCTTTTGGTGGTTTTGCTTTTATTTTGTATTCATGTTAAACAAATAGAAGTATCACCTGAACCCCTTCAAATGAATGGCAGGAGGGCATCAGGCTGGATGTATACATGTTATGTGATTCTCACTGGTTGCCTGGGAATTAATGTTCTGTGGTGGTTTAAATATTTGTGATGGAAATACGATACCCACTTTCCAGTGTTAAAGGAGAACAAAAGCTAAAATGTTAAGTTACCTAAACGAATTATAAAATTCCTATGTAGAATATATTTGTCAATTTCACTTTTAAAATCAGTAACAATGTTAATAAATTATATGTGTTTCTGCAAGAATATGACATTTAATCTCCTTTTATAGAATATAGAATCCATGTAATCTCATTGATATTTTAGCTTTAGTCCCCCATTGAATTCTGCTGAAAGGTATATTGTCAGCACCGATAACTTTGTCGACAATTCTTATTCCCAACCAACAAAGAAAAGAATGTATCTTTTGTTGCATACAGCCAGACAGTGTGCTACAATGGTTATATACTAGAAAAGACAATTACTTTATATGTACCTGTCTCTGTCCTTTAGACAAAACATGTCACAGAGCCTGGATTATCCTGACCAGTTTCACAACTTTTATCTGTTTACAAATTGTGTTCAAAGTGCACAAAAATAATTATATCTAATATGTCAGTAATATTTGCCTTTTGTTTACTTTCTCTTAAACAAACAATCATGTGCACAGAGAATTCCTTCATGGCATATGTTCACTCAGTCCGTACGTGGACAGGCATTGCCAATGGGAAACCTAAATGCCACAGGTGCTTGTTGCAAAAATAATGTTGTTTACAACCTGTAAAGGATGATAACTGAATCTTAACTCATTTTAAATATGTATGTGTACAGGAAGGCGTGTGCGTGCTAAATGCTATGACCTTGCTTTGGTGCATAAAAAATTAAAAACTATTTAAGGAAAATATTTCAAATTTTGTTCTTTCTAAGCCTGCCACCTACACATTTTATTGAAATTATGATGTGGAATGAGTCTCTGTTTGGACTATTATGTCCTTTTTCTGACATTATCCATTAGACTTGCAGTGGGTCTTATACTGTAGGCTGCAGGCGATGATGGTTCAGGAGACATACTCAAATGCAGTTGCAAGTAGGGTTATTCGGGAAGGAGATGTCTCTTTTCATTACTAACAAGAACTATCATCTAAACATGTTACTCACGACATGGAAACAATTGGTGAAAATCAAGTATCACTTGCCTTTATAGTCAACAAATCTTTCTTAACAGTGACCCTGCAATTACTTTTATTCATTTTCATTTCTACACTCTCCACCTCACAGGGAGACACAAAAAGGGCGATGCAATTTCACAAATTGACTGGGATCCCATAATGCAACAACTGCCAAATGATTACTGTATGTGATTAGGCAAGCACAGGTGACTTGCAGGGGTTTTATGATAAAATACCCTTTCAATTATAGAGCACAAGAATTTGCCAAACTGATTTAGATAACTCTATAAATATACGGGGAGGTGCAAGAGAGGGATAATTATGCACTTGTCAATGACATCCGTTAGAGCAGGTCTCACTTACTGATCCTTCGATTCTATCAGGGAGATGTAATAAAAGTTTTCCCCAGCCAATCAGATGTTATTTACCATTTGAAAGCTAACATCTGATTGGAACTTTTAATGATATTTTTAATGATAAGAACTTTTATTACATCTCCCTGTATGCCTGTTAAATTTGACTTATTCGCCTGTTTGTTACATTAAATGAGACTCTGACAGATAAGTAGACTGTTCAAATTCCAGCTTAACAAGTTATTGACTTAGAGACATGGGGGTGCCGTGTATATGCTTGTTTATTACTGTCATATTAAGGACTCTTATTGCTTTAATTATTGTATGTCGACATCCATATTTTAAATGTTTTTATATTTTTGTATGGTCAAAGCACTTTACTTCCCAACTAATAAAGGCTTTTACCGTATATACTTGAGTATAAGTCGAATTTTTCAGGCTTTAAAATTAGCCTGAAAACCTAACCTTGACTTATACTCGAGTCAAGTCCTAATTTAGATCCACATTCTGCAATTACAGATAGTAACCAGTAGGTGGCGCTGTGTTAACCTGTATAGAAAGTTACAGGAGCTGATCTGCCTTTACACTTCCTGCTTCCTGTATTCTGCCTGCTGGACTCACTCAGCACTGTCTCTGCTCATCTGGATGCTGTAAATCTGATGGGTCTCCTCAGTTTGGGGCAAAAAACAGCTGCTAGTTCAGTGCAAATGACAGCTTGAAACTACAACTCTCAGGTGACATTTTTAACTATTGGGGTCAGAGAATCCTTTATTATATGGGGGTCAGAGTTCCCTTTACTATATGGGGTTCAGAGGGCCCTTTACTATATGGGGTTCAGGAGAATTGTAAATGATGGTAAGCTTAATTAAAAGTTTACTGAACCTTGCCACTCCACGTTTAAAAACTGAAACTCCCAGCAACAAAGCATGCTGGGAGTTGTAGTTTCCAAACATCTGGAGTGCCAAAGAATTGGAGGTTACTGGTACTGGATTTGGCTATTACTGTATGGGATTCATGTATAGGAATTCTGCTGTCCATTTAAAGGGCAACTAAAGCCTAAAAACAACACAGAATCAGAAGGCAGTAGTGGTGATAATTTCTACCCTCGACTTATACTCGAGTCAATCAGTTTTTACAAATTTTTCAGGTAAAAATAGGTACCTCGACTTATACTCGGATCGACTTATACTCGAGTATATACGGTATATGCATATAAAGTGTGCAGAGGTTTTTATGAGATACTTTATTTCTCTTTTATTTAAAAAAAAAAAAAACTTTTAAAGCTTAAAGGGCATGTCCACCCCCAAAACTATAATCCCCCCAACTACTGGCCCAACCATGTAGTGTAGTTTAATCCTTACCTCACATCCCAGCTCCATAGGGTTCTCCGGTAGTGCCCCCCCAAAGTCCAAAAACTGCCCACCAGGAGGCTAGCAGGTCCATATAGGACACTGCTGCTTCCTGCCTCCCGGAGATTTGGTCATGCGTACTGCAGCTCTTCTCCCCCTCCCTCTCCCTCCCTCTCCCTCCCTCTCCCTCCCGTTCTGCTATCCCCTCCCTAGCTTCAAACCCCTTATGGCAGCCTTCCCCCATGTCCCCAGCCCCAACCGCATAAATTTTATTTTAGAAAGCTCCCCAATCTTTACATTACCTCTCCGCTTTCCACGCGGAAGTGAGCTGCCGGCAGCCGCGTCCGTGATTGGCTGCCGCTCAGCCAATCACAGACGCGGCTGCCGGTCCCGCCCCTCTGCTTGCATTTCCTCGCAAGCAGAGGGCCGGGAGCGCGTCGGAGGAAAGAGGGGAGGTAAGTAGAGTTGGGGGGCTTTTTAAAAAAATAAATAATGCGGTTGGGCTGGGAGCCCATGGGGAATGCCATATAAAAAAATAAATATTAGGGTGGACATGCTCTTTAACGTAAACATTAACTTAAACAAATTGCACATGCCTGGTACATTTGAAAGTCCCAGCCTTAGACAAAATTATAATAGTAATTCAAAGCACACTTAGGGGCATTTTTATAAAGGTCCATTTTTTTCATATTTGTATTACCGCCACTCACATTGGTGATATTGCAAAATCTTGGCCAAATTCAACATACTGTAAGAGCTTTAGAGGAGAAATATTGGCTATTTTTCTCTGTATAGTTGCCATGTTTATTTGCCCTATAGAAAAAAGTGGTTTATTCTAAATTGCCACCTTACAATTACCAGTTTGCGTTATTTCATACTTATCGTCTGATCGTTTCTACTTACAGAGCTAGCAAATAGACGTCACCCAACTCCATCAGGAGTCAAGTGCCCTCTGATGGATGGGATGACTTATACACAGTCCAGCTCTGTGCTGGCCCATCGATCATGATGGAGTTTGTACAAACTTCAGAGGATGAGTAACTTTCTAAAACTTAAAGTACAGTTATACTTACCTAAAATGACAGTTAGTCCTAGATCCTTCTCTTGCTCATGCGTTTTGCAGATCATGTCTTTCCATAAGCCAGGCCCTGGACTGAGAAAAAAGGCAGCAAGAAACCAGACCGGCACTTGTAACTTTAGGTAAGTATCTCAGCAAATCTATTTTACACCCAGAGGAGGGAACCAAGTGTTTTAGGTTTGTATCCTGGGTACATGAAATGGTATTGTTAAGTTAAATATAACTGCCCTTTTAACTGTGTGAAGTTTAATGCCACAATCAGGTGTTGGGTCGCTGCTTTATCTTTAACATTAAAATTTAACCGGCTAGAAATGCTAGATTGATGTTAAATTAAGGGAAACACTAAGGTGTGGAATAGCAAAGAGTTAAGAGGTTATTTCATTGTTGAACAGTGGTGGTTTAATTATTCTAGAATGGTAAGTTTTATAACATATTCAGTCAAGCAAGAAATGGGACTGTTTAAAAATACGAAATATTTATGATCAAACACTCATGTCTAAATAACTGTGAAATCCCAAAGGGTCGTCTTAATGGACATCTTCATCTCTCATTGGTTTTCTTTTAGGCTGTTCCTCATATCTGCATATTTAAACAAACATAAAATGTGAAGCTCTCCAAAACTATTTGTATGATGTTTAAAAGCTTCAATTAAACTTTATAAAGTTCTTTTATATTCCTTTACAAATCTTCATAGCATTTACAATGTACACTGCTAAATGTGCACACCATTTATACCATTCATACAAAAGGTGATGAGAATGTGTTTAATACCTTGTAGCCTGTAGCCTTTATTATATCATTATGTATAAAAAAAGGCAATTTTATATACTTACCGTAAGTATTCAGTTAAAAAAAAAAAGGTATCTTCTTTCAACATACATCAATATGTAATATTTCAAGAACCTCTGCTCCCTTCATCAGGCATGACAAAAAGATGTATGTTGACCACCAGCAACTTCCATTTTTAAACATATGAACAGGAAATAGCATCACTTAGCTAGTCACTACCTCTGTGTATACTGTAGTCCTGACAAGTACATGTATACATTATAATACACTGGTACACATAGAATAAGTATACACAATTAACATTTAGAAGAAAAAAAGACATAAATATAGATATAAAAAGAGATAAAGATTGTAGTCTTTATTGAGGCCATTCAAGGCCAATGTATTAATTTTTTTGACCCACTATATCTCCCTTTGTTTTAATTTAAACTCCCTATCGCTCCCAAGTTGTAAAATCGGGACCATATCCAGAACCATAAAACTATGTTAATTTTCCTTATGTCCTGCTTCTATAGAATGCTTGGAGACAGGTAATTTCTGGTCCCCAAGTTTAATACTGGACCTGTGTTGTGATATGCGGGATTTCACTGCCTAAATAGTCTCACCCACATATAACAACTGACACGGGCACCATAACACATAAATTACAAATTTGGAATTACGAGTGTAATGTCCTCTTAATTCAAACATTTGGGAGGTGTTGAAATCTGTTACCTTTAATCGCCCAACAGCACTGTGTGCAGTGAGGACATGGGAATATACCCAAACTTTTGGGACCTAAGAAAGTTGTCAAATGGGGTTTCACTGACTGAAAGGAGGATCGTACCAGATTCCTACCTATAGTGTGTCCTTTCCTATAGGATACCAAAGGTGGGGCTAGAAATTCAGGTATTTTGGGATACCATAAGCAAGTTGTACAACATGCCAGTGTTTTTTAACCAACTGGCCAATACGATCACTACCCCTTCCATAATTTAATACCAAAGGAATCCTCTTGTGTGGGTCTAGACTCTGTTTTCTTTGTGTGCTTCTTTTTACTGCTGCTTCAAGCACATGATCGGGGTATCCTCTCCCAGTGAATCTATGATACATCTTTATTTAGTAAATAAAAGTGCACTCCTGGTTCTTTCTGTGTTCTATTATTAAATTGGCATTTCTATCTGTTCCTAAGATCTTTATCAAGCCTTGATAAAGATCTTAGGAACAGATCGAAACATTGCTAATTGCACATGCACTAATAAAAGAACAAAGAAAGACCCAGTGGGCAAAGAAAACCTGAGAAAGCATGTGTCTAATATTGCACTCTCTCTCTCTCTCTCTCTCTCTCTCTCTCTCTCTCTCTCTCTCTCTTTCTCTCTCTCTCTCCATACTGCTTTTCTTATTTACACACTATTATTTTCAATTTGGGTAGTATGCTGTATGCCATCAAGTTTAATGACTATAGAACCACAGTCCACATTGATGCCCAACAAGCATTTTTTTGTGGCCTGCAGGGACCCGCTGATGGCCATAGCAAGGGGCTTGGTAAGAGTGTTTCAGTGGCATGATAGAGGCGTGGCTATATCTGCAGCCTGGCCAGAGCATGGGGTGCCACTAATGCGGCCCCCTGCATGGGCCAGGTTGGGCACCCCTGGTCTGGTCCAGTAGAATAAAAATGTAACATTTGCTGCACTGTGCTCGCCTTACCTGACATACATCCAGAGACATTCTGGATTAAGCAAGTTAGGCTGTTCTAAAGGATCTGGCTTTCTACATTGCTTAAATGTTGAATATTTTGCTTTTGTGCAGAACAGTTAACAGATTTGGATTTAATGTAAACTTATGTAAAGTACACTTAGGTAATTCTGTTCCAATATGAAGCCCTTTAAGCAAAGTTTTGGTTAGTATACAGTTGCATAAACAAAAATACAGTACGAAAATACTGTGCTATCAAGTGTAGTAGGGACTGTGGACCCATATATTTACTTTGTTTACAAAGATCCTGTCCAAGATTCCATGTGGTATTTAAATAAAGTGTCAGATTAATATAATGTAAATACAATTACTTCTACAATCATCAAGATAGTCAGGTTATATATCACTGGTAATATTTTCATGGAACTTTAACCCCTATTTTGCTCTGTTGTACCTTATCTTCCTTTGTCCCACAGTAGATATCTTTGGGTGGACCAGGGCAGAGTAAAATATGGTATTCAGTATAGAATCTGGTGCTTACAGAAAGCTCACATATCTTAAAGGACATGTTCACCCCACCTACCCAAATGTATACCAACCTTTAGGACACCTGAAAGACTTTAGATGGCGATACTTTCATGCTTATCTAATGTCCCTGAAGGCTGCAATCCATCTTGCTCCCCTTGCTGGCAGCTCCTGTCTTCTTCTGGTACTCCCTGGTAGCAGTTGTCAGTCACATTAATGGATAGTGACGTCAACCAGAACAGCCTCCTTTGTGGCTGTGTGAGCTCCTAAAGGAAGCTTAATCCAGGAGGACAGTCAAGGAAGAAGACAACATGCTGTCTGTAGGGACACTGTATCAGCTTGTAAGCATTGCTGACTTGAGGTTTTTTAGGATCCCAAACCGGATCTCTTCCATTGCATGTGGTCCTGTCCAGTTATCCAGGATTTCTGGAAACAAGTAGTAGCTGTTTTCTACACAACATTTAATTAACTATGTCCCCCTGACACCACTCTGGGCAATATTTGGACATATGAGTACACAAACTTCCCGCATTACACTAGGAGCCAGAAAATTACTCCTCAATATATCAGCTGCAGCTAGGAAAACCATACTCCAACAATGGATAACACCCACCCCGCCATCCCTAAAGCTATTCAAAACCAAATTATCATACCTATTCCGCATGGATTGTGTGGAAGCAACACTAGACAAAGAAAACAAAGTCAACCAATTCTTCAAACTCTGGGAAAGTCTTATTGACATTTTACCTACACACATTAAACAAAGTATTCACGACTGCTTCCATATAACAGTATGGTATACGGAACAAACCTTGAGTCCCAACCCCCCGGTCTCTCTGCCATGAATGGATACATAAGTCAACCTGCACGTTACTCCCCCCCTTCCTCTTCCACCTCTTTCTTCAACTGTCGGGACTAGATCCCCATCTGATCCCTGGCGACTGAACAACAATAATAACTGCTATTATCATTATGACCTTAATTTAGGCAATTAGTTAAATAAGTTAAGATAGTGTTATAACCCCGCAAATTAGTTGCGGCAAGTTAAGTAAGTAAATAATAAAATAATAATTTAGAGCTAGAGATGTGGACCAGTAATATCTTTTAAGACTCAGATAACATGATAAAGATCTAATGTTAATGTCTATGCATAACTTACCTAGTAATCACTATCGGGGAATGTACAATTATACAGCTAATGCAAGGAAGTTCTTGAGCGAATTTCTTCCCCCTCTTCTACTATTTCTTCCTTCTTCTCAATAAATATATCTATGCAAATGTATGTTCCAATTTGTCTTATTCTTCATATTCACTGAGTATACCTATGCAAATATTTGTTCCAATTTGCACTTTTTTTTATATTCTGTAAAATCCCATCTCTATTCTCAATAAAAATATTTATTAAAAAAAAAAAAAAGCCCTTGTTAGTTCCTCAAGAGCACTTATAAGTGCTGGGGAGGGGAGTCCTGGTTTCGAACTGCGGGACCCCTTAAGCCCCAAATAGCCCTTCTAAGGGCCACAATGGCCCTTCTAAGGGCCCAAAGGGGATCCCAGTATGAGCCACAGGACGCCCAAACGTTCAATTAATCTCGAATTTGGCCGTTTGAGGATTATCGAAAACGGAAGTGAAAAAACGGAAGTAGCACACATGTGCACTACTTCTGCTCTACTACTTTTTGCTGCTCTCAGGTCCCAGAGCCATTTACAGTAAGTTACCATTGCTATTTTGCCTACTACTGTATTTAGGCGGTGCAGATTTGCAGATTTTTTTCTCCTATTGACTTTTATGTTTTATTTCCTGAATTTTCATATTTTTTCACAAATCCGTGAATGCGCAGGCAGAACAAATTCTAGCAGTTTTGCCCATCTTTACTGGGGAACTGTGCTTTAATTGCTCACTTTCTTTAGCACTATTGGCATACATGTGGCCATTTACTAATGAAAATATAGTATAATTTGCAATTTATAGACAGCATGGACATCATGGTGGCTCAATGGTTAGCACTGAATCCTGTGTTGAAATCCATCCTCAGCTACACTTGCAAGGAGTTTGTGTGCCCCCCCCCCCCACAAACACAAGGACAGATAAAGAGATGGGGCAGAAAAAGTGCTTAGACTGGAAGCTCTTGGGTTAGGACCTGATGTGAATGGATGAACTAATTGTAAAGTGCTACATTATGTGTTCAGCACTAAAGAAACAAATCCTGTAGAATATGGTTTTGGAGTTTTCTAATGGCTAATAATGCTATATTGAGAACATGCATTGCGATACTAGTTAAAAACACTGGTTTTTACAGATTCATTAAAAATGGTGCTAACTTTGCCCCAACCAATCAGATCTTATTTAACATTTGAAAGCTAACATCTGATTGGTTGGGGCAAAATTAGCACTATTTTTAACGATAACAACTTTTATTGAATAACCCTGTCTGTTTACAAAATGCATTTAGAACTAATGAGTTTGCTTTTTATATCCTTTCTTCTCTACTCTAACTCCTGCTCACCAGCCTCATCAAGACATATTCACACATTCACTGGAAAGGAAATGTTATCATAACTTTGGAACCATGAGATCTTTTCTAAAGAGCAATAAAAAAACATTTCTAGGTAGTCACTAGAAAAAACAGTTTAAATGTTTTTTAATTCTTTACTTTCCTGTTTTTATTTTCCGGAGGATTTTTAAATTTTTCATTGAGTAAAAACAGTAACATAGATGCTCAAGAACCCAGCAAGAAAATGCAGGGTGGCTTTAAATCTTTTATTCATAAAATCACATTACTTAATAGAGTTCAGAGAAGGGTAGCTAAAAAAATTATACCTAGAAACAATATATAAAATTGCAACGGGAGTAACTATTTAATAGTTACTCTCCCTTTAATACAATCTTGACCTACCCCTACCCATCCACCATTTCTAAGAGACCCAAAACCAGTGTGTCACAATCACCACCCAGGTTTTGGTTCCTAAGGCTGGGTACAGACCAGCAGGCATTTCCGGCCGACTGACTGAAATATTTGATGGTGTGGGGTGGCCAGCCGAGACTGAGCTCGGTCGGCTGTTTGTCCAGGGCCGGACATTCAGTCATGAACACTGTCGGCCGTGGCCACTATTGCCGCACCCGACAGTTATTTGTCCCAGCTTGCTCGCAGCAAATACTCGGTCAGGACATATAATAGCCTCGTGTGTATCAAGCCTTATGCCTTATGGATTAAACAGACTTCCACAATACCTTCTTGCACCTCAACCACCTACTTCCCCCTCCACCAACATACACACATCTAATAGATGCATTGCTGGACAAGCAGTGTTTCCTGGTTGTATCAATTTCAATATTGGACCACCACAAACATTCTTCCATAGTTATAACCATATACCATACCAGTATTGCGGGCCACATCTCTGATCGCGGCTCTTTGTGCAGAAACAGGATGACATGCTGCAATGCAGCCTCAAATGATAGACATTTCAGTGTGTACCATTAAGGGCACTCCTGGGTTATAATTAGTACACTACTACATAATAGTGTGTCAATTATAAGGATATTATTTACAGCTAGGTCCCATAGGAATCCATGGGATGGTTGGATTATTGAACACACATTTAACAAATATACACATTCTTATATGTATATTAAAAACATTGGTGTAAAACACGGCTTTGTTTCTACAGTTGTAAATTGGTTTTTGGCATTCCTTTTGCTGTCTGATGCCTTTCGTTATGTCAGTTAATGATAGTTTAATTAACAAACATTTCTGCCTTGACATAGACTCAACAAGCTAGGATTTACGGCTAATGTAGTAAAATTGCTCCTGCTAATTGCTGTAGAAATACTTCATACTTTCATTTCACTTTTTGACAAGATTATATTTTTTCCATGACATAATTATATCTTTAAAATAATATAAGTGACAACAATACATGATTCTGTGACATTTTTATTGCTTGAGAAGCCTGAAACTTTACACCTTACATACCATATGTTTAGAACTTCTTAAAGATGACAATAATTTAAAGGGCTGCTAATTTTTTAGAAACATCACACTAAAGGTTCATACACGCATGCAATCGCGATCGCACGCGTGTACGAACCTTAACTAATTATGTGCTAGAACTAATTTATTGTAAAATTAAAATAAACAATATGGAGCCTTCCTGCAAATATGCCAGGGTAATAGTCTAGATACCACCAAAACTACACACCATATTCCTTACGGAATACCTCAACAATATACAAACAAGAAAATCCCCCCAAAATAAGATAAAGAACAAGTGTCTACTTTAATTTGAAAGGAAATGCAGTTTTATTCATAGACTCCCCACCCTTTAATATACCGACTATATAAAATTTCACACATCCTAAGTGGCTGGCAAGCCTGAAGATAATTTACTTAAATCTCATTCACTATAAATACATAACAATAAAATCAGAAAATTATATAAAAAACACACCCTGCATATAATAGTTAAAATATATTTGACTTTACAGTCTTTTAGTCTTTTAAAACTTGTTAGCTGTTTTAAAACATTACTGCCAGTCTCTTCACCTTGCAACCAAAGTTTCAGTTATAAGTAGATTTGAATCAGTTTGTAGCAAATCCTTTGTATGCCCAGTAGCACCTGACAACATAAAGGTTACTATGCTGGTAACTTTCTTGCAGTATATATTGAAACGTTGAAATACTTATCAAGCTCCAGCTTCAGCTTTAGTCGTCACGGTTTGGGGTAAACAATTCCCCCCCCGGGTGTGCAGTCCGCTCGCGACTAGACATTAGACATTAGGTCATTCTTGCTGCTGCAACATCACCTGATTACCTATTTATGAACTTCTTTGTCTTATTTATTTATTTTTTTACCTATGTCCCTCCAGAGCTAGCTTTGTGCCTTGAAAGTTGCTGACATCTTGTTATTGGTTTGCTCAATGTTAAGCTCCGCCCCTCTGAGATTTTCTCGGCTTTCTCCTGCTTGAGCCTCAAAGGATAATGCCTGTGAGTTCCGTGCACACACACACGTGCACGGAACTCACAGGCATTATTGTGTAAGACTCAAGCAGGAGGGTGCACGGAACTCACAGGCATTATTGTTTGAGGCTCAAGCAGGAGGGTGCACGGAACTGACAGGCATTACTGTTTGAGGCTCAAGCAGGAGTAATCAGAGAAAATCTCAGAGGGGTGGAGCTTAACATTCAGGAAACCTGTAACAAGATGTCAGCAACTTCCAAGGCACAAAGCTAGGCTCTGGAGGTGCATAGGTAAAAAAAAAAAAAATGGCAACAGTATTTTTAAAGCTGCAGCTTTGAAATGAACATAACTTGATTTTACAGTGCACTTATACTTTAATTATCACGTTAATTATCAACTTGACATACAAGTTGGGGAATTACCCAGAGCAGAAAATTGGTTATTGAATATGGAAAAGGAGATCTACCCAGAGCGATTGCGCCTCTAATAAATATTTTCCAGGGTGTCAGTAAATATGTGTGCAGACACAATACTTTCTTTTTAGGGTGACAATAGTCTATCAACTACCCTGTGTATCCAAAAACAGCAAAATACATCTCTTCTCTAGAAATGTTTAAAGAAAAAAGGTTTACCTCAACTGTATCATTTCAGAGGAGGTAAGATACAGAATTCCTACCTCCTGTTTTTCTCTAGCGGCACTGTAATCAGATGTTGGGAGCGAGAATATGTGTCTGACAGCCCTTAATTCTATTCCCGACTCATTATGCTATTGTGTATACCGGTTCACAATATCATAAGGGCTGGGAGTCAGACGTGAGCACTAATTCTACCTTCCCTGGAACATTTCTAGAGTTTAGATTTCATTTACCACATAGCATATTAACAGTTTCCTTAAAATAAATGTCTCTGTTATTATTGCAGGAAAGAATTAATACAGATAAATTAGTTTGTTCATATGGCTTATCTATGGCTTATGTCTGCACATTGTAATTTAAAACCTGTTTTATTTACTTCTAATCTTTAATTCACTATGGATGTAAATACCTATTACCTGAGCATCCAATGATGTACAAAGAATGATTGGTGATTGTATTAAACTTCCTGTGTTATCTCTTTGCTGTCTGATCATTAATATCTGTAAACAACATTTAATAGAACATTCATGACCCAAGGATAAATGAACGGTTTGTAAAAGTTTAAAATGTGAAACCTGTCCAAAATGTATTTGTTTGGACTGGATAGAAAATGCCCTTAATGGCGGTTCGGTAGATTTACTGTACAGTTGTCTGTGATTTTCCGAGATAGCAATTGCTTTGCTCAAACAGAATGCTTTTTTTCCTAAAAATCGGTAAGGTATGATTAGTTGGGTAGGCAAATTACCTCCAAAAATTTTTCCAGATTAACCAAATTATTGGTCACAATGGTAACTGTAAGAGCGACGGGACTGGATGTATAAATTAACCCACTGGGGTTAAAATTCTATTTTATGAAAAAAGATTTAAAGGAGAACTAAAATCTCCAGACAATATTTTCCCAATAGACAAAGCACATCCACAAACATATTACTAGCTATGTCTCACCTCTCCATTTGCTGTGGCTGCTTTATGAAAATAACCTGTGGGTACAAGAGGTCAGCTAAGGGTCAGTTAAGGTAATCAACCTTAACTCCCTGCTCAGTCCACCACCTCCTCTGCCTTCACCCTATCTCTCAGATGCTGAAATAGTCACATATTTCACAGAAAAAATGTTAACCATTAGAAATGGTTTTCCTGCATTCCCTAGCTCATCCCTACAGCTTCTAACCACTACCACTGCACTGCCTAGCCTCTCTTCAGTGGCCAAACTCTCTTCTTGTCCCCTAACAAGCTTCACCACCGTTACAGAGCAGGGACTCTAATCTCTTCTATCCAGGACATGTTTCACCACCTGCCCCCCCGACCCTATCCCCTCTAAAATCATTCCCCATCTCTCCTCTTCCTTCACACCAGCCCTTCCCTCTCTCTCTAACCTGTCCCTATCCACTGATACATTTCCCTTCTCATTTAAACATGCTGTGGTATCCCCTATACTTTAGAAGCCTTCTCTGGACCCATCCACTCTTTTCAGCTATAGGCCTGTCTCCATTTTTCCTTTTCTTTTTGAACTGCTGGATAGACAGGTCTCTGCTGACCTAGTTCATCACCTTTCTGCTAACTCTCTCTTTGATCACCTCCAGTCAGGCTTCCACCCTAACCACTCCATGGAATCTGCCTTCACAAAAGGGACCAATGATTACCCTCTACTTCTTCAAATCCTGTCTACCTTCTATCTAGGATACTTCACTTTCTTGCCTATCTTCCTATCTCTCTGGCAGGACTTTTAGAGTTTTTAACTCTGGAATTTTCTCCACCCCTCATTCCCTCCATGTGGGGGTACCACAAGGCTCAGTACTTGGTCCTCTTCTTTTCTCTATATACACCTTTGGCCTCGGATAACTCATTAGTTCATTTGGATTTTAATATCACCTGTATGCTGATAACACCCAAATTTATATATTTGCCCCACATCTCCCTACACTGACATCCCAGGTCCCTAAGTACCTTATTGCCATCTCTGCCTTCATGTCCTCTTGCTTCCTCAAACCGAACATGGACATATATTAACGACACACAATGCCTGGGAATAACATTAGATTCCTTTCTTTCCTTCAAACACCATGTCAACACGCTTACTAACTCCTGTCGGCTCAAAAACACATCTCGTATTCGTTCCTTCTGCCCACATGACACTACCAATACCCTTGTTCATGCCCTAACCATATCTTGGCTCAACTACTGCAACACACTTCTGCGTGGTTTACCGAACAACTGCCAGGCACCACTTTAATCCATCCTAAACCCTGCTATGATCATTCCTTTTTCTTCTCGCTTCTGTAATACCTCTCCTCTCTGTCAGTTTCTTTACTGGCTGCCCATCACACAAAGGATCCAGTTCAATCTGCTTACCCTATTCTATAAGCACTATGCAATACAGCCCCTCCATACATCTCAGAGCTGATGCACAATAGAGATGGCCGAAATCTGTTCTGATTGCAGATTCACGGATTTTAGAAAAAATGCAAAAAATTCCAAAATTCTCCAGTGGACCCATTAAAGTAAATGGGAAAGCAATGGTAACTTACTTCAAATGGCTCAGGGACCTGGAAAATGTTCTGGGTAACACATATCAATTGCCAAAATCTTAAAAAAAACACTTGCCAGTACTGGAAACTTCATGCACTTCCTGGTTTGGCATGCCACGTATTATTTTCTAAAATTTTTGTAGAGTCGAAAATTTTAGAAAATAGTTCCGCAGTTATGAAAAATTTGGAAATGGCAAAGCCAAATTTTGCCAGATCCATGAAAACTGCTTCGGAACCGAGTTTGGATTCGGGTCCATCTCTAATCCATAGATACCATCCCAGGCGTAACCTCCGCTCTGCAAACAGTATCCTACTCTCATCCACCCTTGTTACCTTTTCCCAAGCCCGCATTCAGGACTTTGCTTGTTCTGCCCCTCTGCTCTGGAACTCCCTTCATCCCTCTGTTTGTCATTCACCATCCCTTAATACCTTCAAATGTAACTTTAAAACCCACCTCTTCAGGCAAGCATATAACCTAGCCAAGACAGTACCCTTCTCACTGACCCAACCTGATCCAAACCGCTAATCAAACTCCACTGCCAATCTATTTACAGCCTACAGATTTACTTCACCTTGTATTTATATACAGAAATATAGGGCTGTCCAGTCATTTTAATTGCTTTTAAAGGGGGAATCCCATCTTTTATTCAGTGCAGACACAAAACATGTTTCGGCAATGTGGCCTCTGAGATTTCCTCTGCTTTCTCCTGCTTGAGCCTCAAACAGTAATGCTTGTGAGTTCCGTGCACACGCACGTGCACGGAACTCACAGGCATTACTGTTCGAGGCTCAAGCAGGAGAGTGCACGGAACTCACAGGTATTACTGTTTGAGGCTCAAGCAGGAGAAAGCAGAGGAAATCTCAGAGGGGCGGAGCTTAACATTCAGCAAACCATTAACAAGATGTCAGCAACTTTCAAGGCACAAAGCTAGGCTCTGGAGGGGCATAGGAAAAAAAAAAATAGGTCAACGGTATTTTTAAAGCTGCAGCTTCCAAATTAACATAACTTGATTTTACAGTACACTTATCCTTTAAGTGTTTAATTCACCTTGTGTCTCACCCCATTTCCTCTAGACTGTAAGCTCTTTCCTATTGTATCACGATATTGCTGTAAATAACTCATCACTTTGTGTACCTATATTATATGTATTACCTGTATGTGTAATATGTATGACTTTGGGGCATATTTATAAAGGTTCGTTTACTTTCGCGGCCGTTTTCGCGGCCATTAACGCATGAATCGCGTTTACCGCGATTTATAAAGGCCCGAAAACGGGCGAAAAGTTAACGAAGCGTTAACCTTTCGCGCCGATACTTACCGTTACCGCCGCTTCTATTTATAAAGCGGCGGTACTGGTTTCGCTCGGCTAGTATCGGCTGTTTTTACGCCACCTTGAAGGAGGCGAAGTCAGCCGATACTAACCTCCCGCGGCGGGGATGGGCAGGCAACCCGCGGCGGGTGGTCGCCCCGCCCCGGGAGACACAGCCCACCCCACCCACACCCCCCGCGGCGGCAGCGGCGACCACCCGCCGCCGCCGCCAATTCCCAGCAGCCCCTCCCAACCCGTTCCCCGTTCGCGGCAATCTCGGAACGGGAGGCTAGAAGGGGCTGCCGGGAAGGGGCCGCAGCAGGTGGTCGCGACCACCCGCCGCGCACCCCCTCCCCGGCAACCCCTCCAAGCCCCCCGCCCCGGCCGCTCCCGGGGAGGGGACGGGAGGGAGCCGCTGGGGGGGTGGAGGCTCCTCAAGCGGGGCCCTGAGAAGGGCCTTTTGGGGCTTAGGGGGTCCCGCAGCCGAACCGGGACCCCCCTCCCGGCCCTTACAAGGGCCCTTGCGGCACTGACAAGTGCCTTGGCGGGGGTCCCGCAGCTGAACCGGGACCCCCAGTGCGGCTCTTAAAAGAGCCCTTGGGCGACGTTTCTTTCTTCCAGTCCCGGCGACACCAGCTCCGCCGAGGCCGCCGACCCCCGAGAGGTACCCCTGCGGCCGCCAGGGGTACCCCGGCGGGCGCCGGCGACCTCAACGAGGCCGATGTTGCCGGCGTCTTGATCCGACCGCGACGTCTTCGGGCTGGCGACACCAACCCCACTCAGGTCGCCGATGCCAGGCAGACTCACTGCGGCCGCCAGTGAGCCGCTGGCACCGCCGGCCTCAGCGGAGCCGATGTTGCCAGCGCTCTTTCTTCTTCTTAGCCATCTACTGCGATGGCATCTGAGTTCCGCGGCGGAAAGCTCCTCTTTATATAGGTTTGCAGAAATCCATAATCCGTTTCTGATTGGTCAATTTTTAATACTTGCTTTACATTAACCAATCAGATTTCTGGAGGTCGCCGGCGCCGGCAACATCGGCCTCGTTGAGGTCGCCGGCGCCCGCCGGGGGTACCCCTGGCGGCCGCAGGGGTACCTCTCGGGGGTCGGCGGCCTCGGCGGAGCTGGTGTCGCCGGGACTGGAAGAAAGAAGACATCGCCCAAGGGCTCTTTTAAGAGCCGCACTGGGGGTCCCGGTTCAGCTGCGGGACCCCCGCCAAAGGCACTTGTCAGTGCCGCAAGGGCCCTTGTAAGGGCCGGGGAGGGGGGTCCCGGTTCGAGCTGCGGGACCCCCTAAGCCCCAAAAGGCCCTTCTCAGGGCCCCGCTGGAGGGAGCCTCCACCCCCCCAGCGGCTCCCTCCCGTCCCCTCCCCGGGAGCGGCCGGGGCGGGGGGCTTGGAGGGGTTGCCGGGGAGGGGGTGCGCGGCGGGTGGTCGCGACCACCTGCTGCGGCCCCTTCCCGGCAGCCCCTTCTAGCCTCCCGTTCCGAGATTGCCGCGAACGCGGAACGGGTTGGGAGGGGCTGCTGGGAAGTGGCGGCGGCGGCAGGTGGTCGCCGCTGCCGCCGCGGGGGGGTGTGGGCGGGGTGGGCGTATGCCCCGCCCCCTTAGGAGCGGCGTCGGGAAGGGATTTTAAGTCCCTTCGCGGCGATACTATATAGTATCGCCGCGAAGGGGCTTAAAATTACCGCAGCACATCGCGGCCGCGATAGGTATCGCGGGAATAGCGCTCGCCGTTATAAATACGGCGATAGCGCTATTTTCGCGGCCGCGATGTGCGGCGGTAATTTTTTTGCGCTAACATCGTTCCTTTATAAATATGCCCCTTTGTATAATATGTATTACCCTTGCTTGTAATGTATGACTATGTTATTGTAAAGCACCATGGAAGATTATATAGTGGATAATGCACCCCCAATTGTAAATTATAAGGATATTAGAAGTCACAAGGAGCTCCGTGACCATATAAAATTTTTTATACAGGGAACGGAACTTCAAGGTGATTTCTAATATCCCTTTAATTTACAGTTGGGGGTACATTATTTGGTATAACCTACCCTTTGTGGTTCTGGTTTCCTTCTCCTCCTGGAACTGTAAGATTATAAGGCTATAATCTTACAGTTCCTCCCATAGAAATCCACTACAGGGGAAGGTTATAAATTAATTATAATCTATGAAAAGGGCTTTATTATTATTATTACTATTATTGTGGATTTATATAGCGCTAACATCTTCCGTAGCGCTTTACAATTACACATATACATACACATCAGCTTTACAATTACACGTATACATACACATCAGCTTTAAAGGATAACTAAAATTTTTAGACAACATTGTCCCAATAGAAAGAGCACATTCACAAACATGCAACAAGCGAGGTCTCACCTCTCCCTTTGCTGTGGATGCTGGGTGATTTATGAAATTAACTTGTGGGTACCAGGGGTCAGCTCACATGATCCCATAACCCACTTTAGCTGTTTGGTTTTTTTTTAAATTGTGCTCAATATTGCATCTCTCTCAATGACACAGTGACCTCATGGAAACTTTCTCATTTTTAAATGCAGTCATCCTTTAATGTTTCTTTAATCCTTACATTTATAGCTTATTTCTTCATACAAGTGCAAGCTTAACCTTTTTCTACCATATGTATCCATCCAGTGTAGGACAGACAAACACACACACACACACACACACACACCGTAATAATAAATGTATTAGTTTTATTACGTGTCCACAAACATCGTGTTTTGAACTTCACATTTGTAAAAGAACCCATGTGGATATGGAATAAAACAGAGACACAGTAGTTATTCTGTTTGTTTTAATTCATTTCCCCACCACTACTACATCTGTTGCATAACTTGTAATTTCATTCAGTCCAGCAATAGATAAGGTTAAAGTTTTATTTGAACTTGTGAAAACATTGATAAGGTTCCACCTGCCTCTTGGAAGGTGAAATGAATCATGGGTAACAGTCTCCTATCTTTGTTAACTACGGGCAGAACATAATAGGAGGACCATTTACCTAATAATTATGATTCTTCAGAGATACTAGAGATAATTAAGATAATCAAGAGATTGGAAGAAACTTCAAACTCCTGGCTTGAGATCAAAGGAATAAGTGACATTTATTTTTCTTTAAAAAGATTATATTATTTATAGTATATTATAAGCCAATCCCATCTTACAGGAGAGGACATGCTGTAACATCTGCATAAACATGCAAATCCTTCTTTACTTTACATGATATTAAGACATTTTTGGTTGACTGTGCTGCTTTGTATTCAGAATAGGATATTACATTATACATAAGTTATATTACACAAGAGCCACTAATAACCTCATATAATATATTGTTATCAATGGTGATTTGCTGTGTCATTAGCATCACGTGGCTAATTGAATTGTGAGTTTTATAGAAAATAATCCCCCTCCTTATTTAGCTTGGCTTTCCATTATTATGTGTGGCCTCATGCTTTTATATGATCCTGAAACATTGCAATACAGGGTGCATTTTTCTTAAAAGGCAAGTCCAGACCCAAAATGAAAACTTACATACAGGTAAATCACCCCAAAAACCCTAAACGGTAATAGTTTGAAATCTGAAATATATAAGCCTAACCTGAAATCCTGCACAATGTCCTGTTTCCCCTGTTTCTGCTTTCTGATTCTTCCAGTTAGCAACTGTCAGTTATGGATTTGACAGTTGACATCACAGCCAATGACTGAATGTTAATCCCCTGTCTGCCTCTTCTGAGCATGCCCAGGCTCAGTACAGGCTTCTAAATTGCTCAGTTTCTATGAGGCATCCAGAAGCATAGCAGGCATACAGTAATGAATTCATAGGACAAACTATGATATATCAACATATTTTAAAGAGGCCATTCTTTCTAAAAGATGTTCTTATCAGGGTGGAGTTGTCCTTTAATGTATTTCCTTTATTCCAAATCACTACTTGTGTTCTGTAAGATAGATGTTGTTCACCTGTGCAATATGTATTATAATATATACAATATTATACTATAATGTTTAAGGATAAGCCTTGCATTTATGTGCAATTAATTCTAAAGTTGTAAATTAGATTTCAAATTTTAAATCCATAGGTGTATGCTCACCAGGTGTTGACGTGTATAACATTCCTTCTTCTTTAATCCAATGCTTAAGACTTCATTAAATTTAGAACACACTGTGACTTTCGATCCTAGGGCAAGACAAATCTCATGATCCCAAGTAGTCAATAAACCTAGAGATTAATACACGATAACTACATTTTTTAGGGCTTTATGATGTTGAATGTCAAACTGCCTTAAAAAGTCAAAGTGGCTTCTATCGTTGTCTGAGTAATGTCAAAAATAATATGTCTCCTCTCTATATATAATATTTAACAATCTAATCACGTGTAATATTAAAAAACATTGGGTCCTTACTAAATAAACCTCTAACATCACTTGCAGTATAAGCACCTTAGCTCTATGTGAGGGCCTTGCCTCCATTAATTTCAGTAGGCTGGCCTAGTACCCAGTGATTATGAACTTTCCTCACAACGCTCCTGTGATGTTCAGAAAACCGCCCCGAATAATAAATCTGGACCAAGATGAGTGGGCCATGGACACACAGCTTGAAACAGGAATCAGTTGCAGTGTGCAGAGACATAGATTCAATGATTAAATGTCAAATCTATCTAATATCTAAAAAGTGTATGGCCATCATTACTCATATTGTCCTTCTATTATATGTTTGGATGCTAGACTATTGTGAGAAAGCACACAACTGATTCCTGTTTCAAGCTGTGTATCCATGGCCCACTCATTTGTATGCCATAGGTTTTAAAAGTATATTGTTGATATAGACAATAATTACATATTTTTCAAGCACATACATTTGTACACTGAAAGAATATAGAGACTTACTGGTACTGTGCACTCCAGTAATAAAAATATACCAACTTTTTTTTCAGCTAATTAATAATATTCAATGAGAATTCAAATGTGCTTTAAAATAGATTTCAGAAATCTAATGATTCTTTTTGCCACCCGCAATGGAGACATACAAACTGTCAATCCAAATAACAATTTTAATTGTTAGAAAGTCATCTGTCACCTAATAAAATCCCAATACTCTTGTTAAGAACTAGTTTTACTCCTTGTTCCCACAGAGGGAAGGATGAGCTGAATGTGTGACAGGCTTCTGCTAAAATACACTTTCCATTTGTACATAGATTAGAAGAGACGTGTCTGTTCTGTAACATGTTCCATGTGGACTATATAACTTTCATTTTCTGGAATGGGCAAGTTATATGCATTTTCCTTTGTGTGCTTTTTATTTTGGTAATGCTGTGTTTTTTATTAAGTACTACTAAGCCTCTGCTAAGCCTAATGCCATGAAATATCTGACCTTGATGGAAAAGCAAACATAGATCATTTAAATTTAAAATTGTAGTCTGCAAAGAGCTGTTGGTAACATGACTTGGTCTCGCAAACATTTAAAGTCACAACATGTTTAAATACACATAGTGTTAACTTCTTGCCATCGTGTTCGACAAATTTAGACTTACAATTTAGAAAGCGGCGATAACTTGTTTGTATATATTAAATAGTGATACCGTAAGTGTTTGCTTGCGTTAAGTTAAGCCAGGCGATGTAGCCTGTCAGTGGGTCCATGGAAGGTGTCAGCACATTGTCGAGTGTTTCTCAACACTAATAAAGGTCCAGGGAAGTTAGACTATTTTTCAGCATTTACTCTAATACTATTTTACCAAGATCGCCATTTTCTCTTTTCACCAGAATACTGGGCTTAACACAATGGATATGGCAATGTATGCTGGTGACATTTCTGCATTCGTTGTGTTAGGTCCAGTATTGCAGCAAAAAGCGAAGATACTACAGCTGCACATCGCTGCACCAATACGTTACACGACCAAAAATGTTTGGCTTTATAAATAAGGTTAAAATAACAATCTTTGCCATGATGATGTCCTCTATAGAATTAAATTCTCATTGCAAAATTAATTGCAAATTCATGCAATGTTTTAAGAGGATAAATAGGTGTGTGCGTGTGTGTGTGTGTGTTACTGACACAATGAGAATTTATTTTGTTTCATAGATAATAGGATGACCTCATAAATCTGGCTAGACAAAGACCCATACTAAAAAAATGCTTTAAAATATTCTGGGAGCATGTCTTGTATGTCTATTTAGTCTGCATAGCTCCCAACCTTTCCATTTTTCATGCCACAGTGAGTAGGGCTAGGTCAACTCCCACCCATCTCCCTTAAAAAAAAAAAAAATTAAAGGGTATCTACACCCAGAAAAGAAATTTAAAAAAAATATATATATCTTACTATGAGGTAGGAGATACTACATTTTTTAAATCACCATAATCCATAGGTAAAAATACTGTAGTTAGGTTGACAGCTATCTATACATCCATCAGGACCCCCTGCCTCCTTTTCTAATCTGTGTGTGTTAGTGCCAATGCTAAAGATGGGAGGAGTGTTGAGGGAACTGGTAGGGTGTGGGGCAATAAGAAGCCATCACAGCCATATTTACCAATATAATTTTAACTATTGTAAGTAAGAACTGGAGGTAGGTACTAGCCTCCCTAACATGTTTTAATCATGTTCATGTGATTATAGTTTTAGGTATTTCAGATAGTGATAAATGTGTGGATGCACACACGTATAAAACTTTGATAAAACTGTCAGTCTAGAACATTGGGTTTATTTTGTATCATGTATACCAGTCTACAAATGCTATCCTGTATATCTTACATATAAGGACCTTTTCTACTTTAATAGGAAAATCAGACATAGCTAAAGATTAAATTCATGCAGCATTTCTCACAGTGGAACATTTGTCTCTAATATTAATAGGAAATTAGGTGATGTTTAATGATCTGTATGCCTAGAAATTAATGGTCCCAAACCTTCCCAACAGCTGTTTTTTAGATCTTGCTTTTCAGCAACTTGGTACCTGTATCTTAAACTGGCTGAAATGCAAAGTCAACAGATTCTTCATTTCAGTCTCTTTGCTTTATAGGCTGTGCAAAGCTTACCGCCTTATTTACCATTCTTAATAAAACTAAAAATATCGACTTTCTGCTTGAATTATTTCTTTATGTACAGAATTAACATCTTCATTAAAATGTTACTGATTGCTGCTGTTTATACATAATTGTCCCTCTTGGCACAGTGGCAAATGTCTATTATAGCTGTATATTGTGTAGAGAACTGTTATACAAAATGGAGGTCATTTGCAGTGCATCATAGGTGTAGTATATCCCTCAGCTTCCAATAGTTTTATGATGGTTGCAAGTCTCCACCGAGAGGTAATACTTTTTGCATTGAGCATTACCCTGTTTATTTATTATTAACTAAAACTATATCTGAGATTTTGAACTATCCTCAAAAATCCTTAGTGAAAGTATTGAAGACAAAAATAACCAAATGGCCAAAACCCACTAGTGATATTGCAGGATCTGGAAGTGCTGCTTTGACATATACGTATCAGTAAAATGTAAACCTATAATGTCAGACAGTTACGCTTACCAAGTAATATACTGTACGGTAAGTATTAGCAACAGTGTCATTCCATAACAATGGTGAGAAATCTTCAAGAACTTTTTACCATAAACTGGGACAGTAAAGGGTTTCCTCAGACTTGACAATTTCTTCCTTCTCCTCCAGTTGTATTTTCTTTGCTGCCTGTTCCTTTTGTACTTGTACAAAATAGTCAACTGTCTGCATAATCATCAGGGTGGGTCTTCATTTTGCTTTCCATACATAGGAGAATACAACTTTAGGAGATTTTAATCCTGTAACAAAACTTTTTATTAGTTTAAAAGAGAACTATTTTAATTTCAAATGCCCCTGGACATCCTTCTCAGTAAAGGTACCTAAACTGCTGACATCTTTAGGCCTACCATAGATAACTAACAGTCTTTCTCTAAAGTTCTGACCCTCACTCAAGTCTTGATCCAACCTTACCCCTGGTACCTGGCCAATGGGAAGATGTTCTCCTTGTGAATAGTCTAGCCCTATTCACTAGCAGGGGGTGTGGTGAACCAGCTCAGCAATCCAAACGTTTGATTATTGTAAATATGTTGTCCATCCCCAGATTTATATTGCAGATAAGAATAAATGTATCTGGGGATAAAAACCAAAGGTATCTGTGAAGGTTCTCATTCATCCTGGTCACGGTATATCTGTTGTATTGAGTTAGATCAACTGGACTTAAAGTTTAGTTCTTGAAGACGTTTCGCTAGTCATCAAGGGTAACTGTGGTCTCCAATTATTCCTAACTAGTAAGGATTATATATAAAGCCTTCCATCACACCTTCAAAATAAAACCTAAATCACATCTTTAGATAAAACTTGTTATTGCTGGAAAGGTTCAGCAATATTACTTCCTGCTTGAACTCTTCTTGTTTTCAGCCATGTGACCAGCTTGTAGTCATGTGACCAGCCTCTACCTGCATTAATAGGCTCCCCTTTTCAGCTGTCAATTTTTACCCCAGGTGCTTCCTGATTTCCCCAGCATTAAGTCTTTACTGAGCATGTTTCTCCCCCAGGACAGATTAACTAGCAGAGGTCAGGTGATGTTACTCAACCTACTGGAAACAGGAAGTTTGAACATTCACCTCAATATCATTTCTCACAGGGTGAAGCCAGAGATGTTATTGTTGGCTCATTATAAAGAAAATACTGCAGGCTTTCATTTAACCTTAACTTGTTTGGAGACCACAGTTGCCCTTTAAAGTATAGTCCTTGAAGATGTTTCGATAGTCATCCCACTGGCTTTCTCAATTCAAAATGACTTGTACAAGAATCTGTTGGCAATTAATGCATGTCATCCCATATGAAGCAGGCGTCTCAGGGAAATAAAGAAGAATTAAAAAAAAAAACACTGTATCTGCTTTAAACCAAACAACACACTAAGGCAGCAATTGGTACATTTGAAAGATCCAGTAACGAAACACAATAAAAGCAGTGTCATATATCAGCGCAGTGCAGTGAGGAGTGCTCTGATTTGAATGTGGGGGAGACCAAACATCAACTGCAGCAACGTATTGGCCCAGCACAGAAGAGCCAATTCCTCGAGTCAGGACTCAGCCCTGTACCTGCATCTTAAGAAAAAGCATATACCTTTGAAGATTGTAATGTAAACATCTTGTGAACGGAACATGACTGGTTCAAGAGAGGTGTCGAGGAGGACATTTATGGGAAAATAAAGAAACCAAGTCTGTATAGAGGTGTGGGGGTTCAACACCAACTGTCTGCCATGTACATGCTGTTTTCATACCTTATCCTGGGCAGTTTCGATAACACCCCTTAGCCTCTATGCATCCACACCTTGCATTCATTAGGTCCCTAACACCTGGCTGTCATATGCTATTAGGACTTTCCAGGGTACTTAATTGCCAACAGATTCCTGTACAAGTCATTCTGAATTGAGAAAGCCAGTCGGATGACTAGTGAAATGTCTTCAAGAACTAAACTTTAAGTCCAGTTGATCTAACTGAATACAACAGATATTCTTTCTTATTATTGTTCTTTTTCACTAACTTTGAATCACCTGCACAACCACAATCAAATATCTTGCACTGACCTAATAAAGTGGAAGCCCTGGTATGCTGTGGCCTAAACTACATCAGAGATTAACCATTGATGCTGACAGGAAAGGCTCTCCAGCTTTCAGACTATGTTATATTTATTAAAACTTGGTGTTGTTTGGCTTTAAGCTGAATCAATTCTTTAGATGAAGTTGTGTAAAATGTGGAACAGATTTATAATACAATTTAATTATAATATTTACAATATTAATAAATAAATATATACAATAATAAATTTATACAATACAAACAAGAAAGTGATGGTACCTGTACTCCAGGAACTCCTTGACAATCCTCTTGCCTCTAACTCCACCTCCCAGATGGCTTTCAAGTATTATTATAACAAGCAATCCAGACAGGAAACCAGTGTTTGAAGAAGTTAGATTAAAAAGTTGAAATTTATTCACACACTTCTTAAAAAACACTTTGGACCGCATGTTAGACAAGATGGAGATTGTGTACTCCTCTGTACGAGTTTCGTGGACACAACGTCACCTCCTCAGGATAGGAGAGGGTGAGTCTGTACAATCTTCATCTTGTCTAATATGTATAACAAGTGTTTTTAAAGGGCATGTCCACCCCCAAAACTATAATCCCCCCAACTACTGGCCCCACCATGTAGTGTAGTTTAATCCTTACCTCACATCCCAGCTCCATAGGGTTCTCCTGTAACCCCCCCCCCAAAGTGCCAAAAACTGCCCACCAGGAGGCTAGCAGGGCTCTGCCTCCTACCTTGCCTCAGGTAGATTTTGCCATGCGTACTGCAGCTCTTCTCCCCCCTCCCTCCCCCTCCCTCTCCCTCCCGTTCTGCTATCCCTCCCCCTAGCTTAAAACCCCTTTATGTCAGCCTTCCCCCATGTCCCCAGCCCCAACCGCATAAATTTTATTTTAGAAAGCTCCCAAATCTGTTACTTACCTCTCCGCTTTCCACGCGGAAGTGAGCTGCCGGCAGCCGCGTCCGTGATTGGCTGCCGCTCAGACAATCACAGACGCGGTGCGGCCCGCCCTCTGCTTGCATTTCCTAGCAAGCAGGGCCGGGAGCGCGGCGCAGAAAGAGGGGAGGTAATAGAGTTTGGGGGGCTTTCTAAAAATAAAATTAATGCGGTTGGGGCTGGGAGCCCAGGGGGGATCACATATTAAAATGTTGAATTATTTAGGGTGGACATACCCTTTAAGAAGTGTGGGAATAAATAGGAGCTTTATAACCTGTTTTGAACATCGGTTGCCTGCTTGGATTGTTTGTTACCATTGATATAATAAAATATCTGCCAACAGTCGAGTGTATCGAAATCCAACAAGGAAGCATACTTAATTGACTGAATAATGTTACATTACCTAAGCTTATGTCTAGGCCATTGCTTTTAACAAATGTATTATCCATTAAAATGGGTTTACGTCTGTCTCTATATTGCTTAATTTAAAGCAACATATCTTTCTGTACATTATGTATTGTTTTCAAAAAGGTTCTCATTCATCCAGGTCATGGTATATCTGTTGTATTCAGTTTTTAAAGTTTAGTTCTTAAAGACGTTTCGCTAGTCATCCGACTGGCTTTCTCAATTCAGAATGAATCTGTTGGCAATTAAATACCCTGGAAAGTCACAATTAGCATATGACAGACAGGTGTTAGGGACTTTCTGAACTGCCAAGAGATTCCTATACAAGTCATTCTGAATTGAGAAAGCCAGTCAGATGACTAGCGAAACGTCTTCAAGAACTAAACTTTAAGTCCATTTGATCTAACTAAATATAACAGATATATTATGACCTGGATGAATGAGAACCTTCACAAGAAACACAGCGTACTGAATACAACAGATAATATGCTTTGTTTATGGGGTATATATCAAGAATAGAGATGTCCGAACTTCGCAAAATCCGGTCCGCTCGAGGATCCGCGAATTTTCGTAAAAATTTGAAAATCGGCGAGCGGACCCATTAAAATGAAAAATATCCTCGAAATTACGATATTTCTCGTATTTTCGAAAATTTTCGAAAAAAATTAGAAATATCGTAATTTCGAAAATTTTAGAAAAATACGTATTTTCGAAAATACGAGTAATCCTCGTAATTTCAAAAATTTTCGAAAATACAAGAAATCGAAAATATGTGGATTTCTCGTATTTTCGAAAATTTGAAATTACGAGATTTTTCGTATTTTCGAAAATACGAGAAATACGCGGTTCGGAAGTTCGGAAGGCGGAAAATCCGGAAAAATCCGCCGTTCGCGAACGGGATAAATCCGTGGCAGATCCGGGTTCGGATCCGCGAACCGGCCATCCCTAACAAGAAACAATGTATGTATCTTATGCCCCACCTGTCCCTAAATCTAGGATACCAGGATAGACCATAACAGTTTTGAATCTCCAATGCAGAGATGTTTTTTACCTTGTCATATTCCTTATAATACAATACAATAACATTTGTAAAGGACTTTTCTCCTAAAGGACTCAAGCGCATATACGGTACTACAGTACCATATATTAACTATATATTAACTAACTAAGAGAGGTCAAGGATATTTTATAACCTGTTAAAAGCCAGATCATTTATATTTAAGGAAAATCCTGTGTACCACTTAATGTTTACATAATCTAGTGCTGCAAACTTCTTTTTTTACTACAAACTTTTCTCTGCACCACTTGGGTGCCTGGTATTACTTTCTTCCTCTATATTTATAATTACACTCTATTTCCATCACTGCTACAAAATAGTCTTTCTGGTTTAATACTTTGTCCATCAAAACCATAGGGGATAGTTTTAATCACTAGGCAGAAAACCATTATATCTGTTGAAAGTGAAATGTCACATTGGTGCTCTGTAGCCACCTATGATTTCCTGCTGCCTATCACATTTTGTCTCCTTCTTTATTCTCTAACTTTCCATCTTACACCCACATCCCAGCGTCTAACATCTGTTCGCTTTGTGTTTGTGCAAATATGTTGTAAAAAGAGAGAAAGGGAAACCAGTAAGCTTTGTTTAACTGCATTGTAATGCTTTGTGTTCACGTGTCCTTTCTGGGAGATATTAGATTCTGTGCATAAATATTTTAGTACACAAACCATAATAATGAGAGAATGACAGAATGGTATTGATAGTGTTCTCTAAGATCAGACACGTTTACTAGCTTCACATCAAAAGTGATGAAACCATACAACCACCAAATTGTAGGATTTTTGTTTTTGTTTTACGTTAAATAATATAATTTCATTCCTTCCCGAGTGTAAGCATGGATTTTTTTATACCTGTTTAAACTTTTAAGATCATTATTGACATTCTATTCACTTCTAATTTTTTTAAACAATTAGGGCTGGCCACACTACTGTTCTTTTCTTTTCCGATTGCGCTTTTAAAAGTGCACAGTAGTCTTGGGCTATGGGGTGGCCACGTTAAGTTCGTTGGTGTCCACTGTGTTGTGATCCACTTATCGGAGCACATGCGATCACCATTTCTGGTGCGATTTCCATGCACTCCGATAAGGGCAAATTACCGAAATCGCACATGCAAGCGGACATCAACATGCATCAATTCCACAAATGTGTGCATTGTATTGTGGCCTCAGGGGGCCTAATGTGCATATACTACAACATACATTAAACATACATTAGTTTTGTTAACGTTATGTACTTCCATCTATTTTTAGTGCTGGAAAACTGTTCCATTAAAGGGGAAGTTCAGTGCAAATACATATACTTTTTAGAAAAAAGATATCTATTTTTCCAATGACCTTAATCTGCCAATTCAGCATCTTGTCTGTGTATAAATAAATGCAACCGAAATATTGACTTCCTGTTTGCAGGACCCCTAGTAGAGACCGTTGTGGTCTTGCCCTTGACCCAGCGCCTGGGTTGATTCAGTTGCTCAGTAGAGATCTGAGCATGTTTGGCCCACCCAACAGCCAATCAGTAGCAATTACTGTTAGGAACATTCCAAGGAAGTGGTGCATCTTGGGAAGATGAAGGACTGTTAGAACGTGAAATGTCAGCTCACTAATGTCAACAGCAGGGAACAGCAAAGGGTATGAAATCAACTGATTTTTCAAAATGGGAGAGAATATGTAAGTATGCATTACACAAACTAACAATTTAACAAATATTGATAATTTCCACTGAACTGTCCCTTTAAACTGTTGAGTGTTGAAAGTTTATGGGAGAATTTAAGCTTTATTAACTATAATGGATCTAAACCTAAAAAACTTTAAATGTACAATGGATACGATAGGAAAGGAGCAGAATTATATAATTCTTTATATAGAGCTATGTAATATAAGTCAGGGTTCCACAAATAAAATATAACAATAATATAAATCACTGTATAAATATCCATTTGTTATACTTCATAAATATGGTATGAAAAGCATAATTTTTATTCTGTATTTATTGATATGTCTGTTTTCTGCCGCAGTCAAATTCCTCAAACAAGCCCAATGTTATTTTCAGGTCTGGTTTGCACTCAATTCTGCAGTAATAATGACAAAATTAGATTGAATCTTTTCTTCTAGTACTTTTGAAATTGCATAAAGGAAACACATCCTGATAACAAATGAAGCAGTCTGTAGAGATATAAATGGAACTATCCAATCAGTACATTTGGTTTTAGCAGGTAGATTTTTTTTTGTATTAACACTCTCTATTTCCATTTTGGTTAACATCATTTAAAATGATAAAGTTAATTATTTCTGAACAAAGACATAGTATTAATATAAATGTGCTTGCATCCTGCATGTTTACTAGTTTCTGTAGAATATAATATCCCATTTAGACAATAATGTAAGCAAAGATTTCTGTGAAGTAATGGGAAGTAATACCATTTTATCAGCTCAATAAACTGAACATGTAAGATATTATAATACTTTCTTATGTTTCTTTGTCTGAAATAATAGCTAATGCTGTAAAATAAAAAAGAATTGCACATTCTGAAAATAAAATTAAACAAAGGTTGTATGTAAACGGTTCATACCTAAAACCAAAAAAGAAGCTATATTGGCAGAACTATATATAACAATGGAAAATAATATTTCCTATCTCAAACTAAATATTTACAAAGCAGTTAAATATGGTCACAGTCAGGGAATGACACGTGGAAATTGAGATAAGCCTTTCACATCACAGGAGAATGCATTACTCTATTAACTTTATTAACAGTAGTATTCTTTGTACACATACACATACACATCAGTTAGCCCCTCTAATTACAAAGCCAAATTCAAGTCTGATGTTGAATAAGAATTCTCTCAAAAATATGCCTGTGAGGGATTAGCTATTAGGATGACTTTATTAACATTACTAACATAAGATATGGGTCCAATGCTGCCCTGTCACTTTCTCTATAAGCTAACATCTTTCTCATAACACTGGTTGGCATGTTAGAGATATAAAGATGTCACCTCCTATAGCAGGGCAACATGGGATCTCTAAATGGAGTTCCATAAGCAATTAAAAAATATCCATAGCAACATCAAGTATACATTAAATTAGAGTGAGGAAGAAATTATCTACAAGGATGTAAATGTCATTAAGGTTGAGGGAGATCAAACCACAGAACTTTATTTCAAACCTAAGGATTGAAACCAACTGCTGTTGTATCAGAGCTTTCATCCAGCCCTCATTAAAAAATCCTTGCCATATAGTCAGTGGTTTAGGGTGTGCAGCATTACAAGCCAAGGTGATAGGAAGAAGACCCAAATGGATAGTTTGTTGAAAATGTTTAGACGTAGCCTGAAAATATTTTACTGTACAATGAGCAATGAGCCAGTGATAAATGTGTGAAGGGAGTAAATAGTGGGAGACAAAAGAGTGGTTTCTCATGGATTCCATTTGTGACTCTTTACATTAGGAGTGCAGCCATCAATGGAATACTAAGAAGTCATTGCAGTCTCTTAGAATAAGATTATCCTGGAGTATCAGAATTCGTAGAGCCACCTCTGATATCTTATAGGAGAGGCTGAGCCCAGGGGAGATCATAGGTACATACAGATGTCAGAGCATGTGAGAAATTGAAGCAAGTGATAGAAAGGGCCAATGCTACAGGTGTTCAAAGTGTAATTATTAATATTATGGATTTATATTGCACCAACATCTTTCTTAGAACTTAATAATTTTACATTCAAATCTTGTGTACATAAGAACAATACATGTTACACACTGGCAGTTTTTATAAATATTAGTCGAAATTTGTAATACATGTTTTGTGGCCCATATGGGATCATATATATTGAAAAAAACATGCTAAAGGTGAACTCCTGTATATATCCCTATATTCCAAGTCAAGCGAAAGAGGTAACAGGTAATTACCAATTTCCTGTCATTTTATTTAGAAGCAGGCCATAGTGAAAAACAGTTGAGAGTTATGTTATTGAAGCAATTTCCTTTCCACCCAGGTGTGAGGGCCGCAATTTTCCATTGAAAAAGAAGAAGTATGGGGCTCATTAAAATAGGTCACACTCTGTCACCTAATGGACTCAACAGAGATTGTGACCTGCATCTATTTTTGTGATGACTGTGATCTGATATATCACAATGTGCAATTGTGTTTATGCATGCTCCTATGCTTTATTACCTGCAATGTGTATATATTAAGTAAGAGTATAATACTTTCTAGTATTGAATAAAAAGTTTGATATGTTTGGATAACAGTATATCATGAAACAAATACAATGAATTGTATATGATACAATGGCCTGCTTTCCTTTTTATATAGTTATCTTTTGTTAACATTTTCTTCATTATAACACAGAATGTATAATTGTCCTTTATAATATATATGTAGTCCTATTGGATTGACCCCTTAGCTCACCTCCTATTTGTTTCTTTTATTTCCCTAGTCAGCTGAGTTCTTTGAAATGCTTGAGAAGATGCAGGTAAGGCGAACTTCTTGTAGTCTATAATAGTATTAATGTTTGATTTGTTTTATCACTTATCACCCATACCAAGTTAGTGTCTGGGGGAAATCCCACTTTCCTTTACCCATTGTAGTTTCGGTATTCTGTAAAATTATTATTGAAAAGTTTTAGTATTGCTGTAATCATTTGCCAATGATTTGTGTCTTTCTATTTTTTTGAGAAAAAAAAATCTAATCTGCCCTGTCTAATCTGCCTTTCTGGAATTTATTTATTTGGGTAAAGAAAGAAAAATGAAAATATACTATAACACACGGAATATGCTTAATAAATCTGTCCATCCAGTTAGGAAATAAAATCAGGAGAAATTTGATCGCTTGCTAAAAGTCCTAAATGCAGGATATTATTGCTAAAATAATAAAGCCTAAATGCAGGATATTATTGCTAAAATAATAAAGCACAACCAAGATAATGTATACAGTTAATTATTACCATAGATGAAATAATGTGTTTTTTGTCTATCTCACTCCAGAATGATCCGTCATAGTGATCCTAAATGTAATTAGTGCAAGCCAGACATTTTCTAATATTAAAGATTAAGTGCATTATGCACAGCCACTATCTAAATGGGACATTCTGTACAATAAATTAAGCTTCCATCCCAAGACATGCATTAACCCATTCACTGATCTTAACAGTTATATGGAATGCCTGCTGCTCCTTTGCAACAAACTTCTGTAATTATTTCAAAGAATCTGATCTCTCTTATTTGTATTAATTATACATATAATCATGTATTATATGTATTGTATGTTTAATCATATACATCATCCCAGTATTGTAAGTTTTTATTTAGCTCGAAAACGCCTATAGATACTATATTATGCAACCTGCAGTTATCTCACCAAAAGTTAGGGATGATTGCTCTTTGGTGATATTTAGATAGGGTCTTGGTGGTAAATCTGGGCCTGAAAAAAAGAGCATATAGAAAACACAACATTGTTCCTATGTAGTACAATCTTTTTGGAACAATACATTAAAATGTAAGTTGTACATTTTTTCTATTAAAAAGACTGTAAAGACTGTATTTATTGGTGTAGTGCATTATCACATAATGCTTTTTTTTTCTATTAGGCTCCAAAACTAGAAGAGCAGAAAAGTGGAAGTCAGAAGAATAAGGTTAGTTGTAAAACATTATTGATAAATAACTGGAGTACATAACAGCAAGTGTTGTAGATCCTTTGTAGATACTGCAATTCATGTTTATGGTCAGAAGTCAATCCAGTCTTAGGCAGACTAAAGCTAGCCATACACAGGCCGAAGGTTTTCAGATTGTATTTTCGTTCTGATCGGGAAGGACTGATCCCCCCGGCCTTGTGCTGACGACGTTCCGTAGATTGTAGATAGAAAACTGTGAAAGGTCTTGGAAGATAGGGTAGAGAGAAAATGTTCTATGTGTAGGGAGCTTTGGGCACTCAAATTGCCACCTGGAAGACTTTTAGATCAGAATCATACTAATAATAGTAAAAAGATACTTCAAGTTCCTTGGAAATTTTCACTGGAAAAAATATATTTTTTAACAGGCTTATAAGACAGAATTCTATTATGGACACCAAATATTAAGTCTCCCATACATGACATCGATATCTTGATCAATCTGAAGAATTTGATTGTATTGATCAGAATATCGAAGTTTTCCATGTTTTCAATAGACTGAGCCTGTAACAACTGGTTCATTGAAAAATCTAAGATTGGACAATGCCAAAATGTGTTGTCAACCTCATCTTAAAGAACCTGTCTTCCACATTTTTCAAGCTGAGATCTACAGAAGATCGGCGTCGCAAAGTTGGGAATTACGGTCAGTTCTTTCTATTGGGTCTTCGATTATGACTGCCGATTACAAATCTGATTGGAAAACCATTAGCCCGTGTAGGGCTAGCTTTACTGTTCTTATACTTGAGCTCTTAACTTAATATCACCTTCTTTGTGGGTAGTAATATATACCTGCATGGAAATGCTGTGTCAAATTGGATAAGGATATTACATTTTCATTACATTTTCTAGTATACCTGTGCACCTTTAAGTACAGAAACAATTGTTCCCAGTAATATTGACACTGTACAGACAAAATCTTACTATGTGACTCTCAGCTGACCCCAAAATAATAAACAAAACACATGTCCAATTAGTGTGTAACAATTGCTATGTCTAAATATCTGCTTATGAAATAAAACTTCTGGATTGAGAAATAGTTAATTTTTTCTCTGTGGTCATATTTTGATAAACATAGTCATAACTTCAAATAATTGAATGTCCTTTAGTTATCTCTAGGTTTGTAAAAGCTTATCTTGACAGAAACCCTGTGGGAATAGCGCAGATTATATTCTCTATCAGTTTTAAATTAGCACATGTCCTAGTTTATGCAGGTTGGGATACTCATTATCTCTCATCTGAAATGAATCTGCTTTGGATGGTTTTCTGTTCTTAACTCGAATGCTAGTGACACTCATTATTCCCAACTTTTAAATGGATAATAAAAATGTATTCTTAATTAAATCGGGATTAGTAATTGTGCATTCACATTTATAGGGACACAGCCAATGTATAATGAAGCAGCAAATTATATCTATGTAAGTTAGGATCTACAAAAGCAAACATACTCATTTAAAAATGTGTGTTTTCTTTTTTTAATTGACCATATAATTGTTTATGAAGTTTTATGGTGTTACTCATTCCTAAAGCCAAACATCCACATACTGTATATGAGTTTAAAAATGGAAATACTACAAAACTTAGCTTGCCTAAACTATACATTAGCAGTGGATGCCACAAATTTTCCCCATGATCCTCCATGGCTGGTGATGTCATACTTTTTTTATGCTAATAGTTCAGTTTCAAGGAATCACTGAAGTCAAATGGCATTAGATATGAGTCAGAAACAGCAGCCTGCTGACTCACAGAGTTTTATATTTGTAATGTAGAATATTTTAGTCTATATGCTCAGGATCATAGGGAGAAGCAGTTTTTACCTGATCAAGAAACATTTGTTATATTCATATGCCTATTGTGTAGTTAATTGTTTCTTGCCCACTTTTGATGTCTTCCAAGACCCAAAGAGCATTATTCTTTTGTTCTTCACATTTCTTCTTGTTCTTCAAGCATTAGATCAGCAAAACTTATTTTAGAGCACGTGAAAAGATGTTTAAAAGGGAAATTATTAATGCATACAAAAGACAAAACTGTACAATGCAGCCCTTGGGTATTTTCAGAAATCGGTCACATTGTGTCACAATTCATGTGAGTTACATTATTGTGTTATTTTGTAGTGAAACTAAAGTGTATTAGAACTGCATTTTTGGGTCTAAATTGGGAAAGTATAGAACACAAAAATTAACAAATCTTTTTTTTCTGCACCTCCCTATTTATAAAGGTAACTTTGAATTCGTAGGCCACATACAGAGTACTGTGCATTTGTCAGTTTCAATAGAACGTTATACTAAAAGTGAGGTATTAGCAAAAAAAAAGTTGGACAGTTTGGCTGATGCTGTGTCTGTTGAGAACGTGCAGTTGCATTTTAATTCAAGAAGATCCATTAAGAATATTTGTATGACTGTGTATTACAGGAATCTTAGTGTTGGAGCTAACTGCATGGTTATTTGTATAGAGACAAAAACATAATGTACATGTTGGCTGTGTTTTGCTTCTATAAATTTGGTATAATGTGAATGTTAAACGTTTCTCTTGGGAACAATTGCTTGTTTCTTCAGTCGTAAAGTGTGAATTTTGTATTCAGAAAATCCCCTAGTTAGCAACAAAGCTAGCAGACAATGAGTCTTTTTTTAAAGACGTTAAGAATGTGGAGCAGAATGAAAGGCATAAATTGCAGTACGAACTTCATATCTGGCATATTAGTCAGACAGTTGCCTTTTACTGTGTTATACAGTAGTTATTAAACTACAGCTAGAATTTCTATCAATGAGCAGTTAATTGTACCATATCCATTCTTACAGAGATGAACTTACCGAAGTTAATGAGTCAATTCTGTAACTTGTCCTTTTGTGCATCTTTGACTGTAAGGACTGTTAGCTAACTACAGGAAAAGCCCTTATTACTTTGGTCAGTAATAGCAAACAGGCAGTGCCTTTGTTATTTCACCGTACATCACCAGATACCTTCCCCTCTCTGCTTTTGATTTTTTTGCCATATCTATAAAGCAGTGTTAGTTTGCAAGTGTGCAGGAAAATGTCTCGCTAATGCAGGGACCTACAGTAAAAAAAAACAAAACACCTGCCTACCCTACAAACAGCTAAAACAATAACAAGATCAACTACATATAACTCCTCACCGACCCCATTAAAACTAATATGCATAAGGAAATCAACCCCTCAACATTTTGATATCAATTCTCTTTAAACTCTTGCAAACAGTAACTTCATCAATAAATGGTAAAAAGAACTCCAAAAATCCCAACTCATAAAATGTCTAATGCATGCAAAGCACAAGAGAAGAATTACAAAATCCTGTCAAGATGGTACAGATGCCCTACTGCACTCCACAAGATATTTCCAACAACACCAGAAATATGCTGGAGATGCCAACAGGCCCCAGGTACACAAGTACATTTATGGTTTGAATGTCCCATGGTATTACCAACAGACATAAACAATTTATAGATCATTGGACAACATGGATAACTTTCAAAGACTGATATCAAAAACCTTCTTAACACAACTATGAAGACTCTACCCCACTGTTCTACATAAACAATTAATAAAACAAATATCAAGCATAGATATGTATAGATATAAAAATTATATAAAATATATATAATTCATGAAAATCTGAACTATAAACATATGAGTATTGGTTCTAGTAAAAATGACACACACACCTAGACGGAAAACCTCCCTTCCTTAACCCCTACCCCAATCGCTATATCTAAACTCTACTCTCCCCTTTTTACTATCCCTATAATAACATACAAAAATTAGTATAAGAAAGAAAAACAAAAGGAAATATGATTATCATATATATGTTTTATTGAAATACAAATATGTATAAGAAACAAAGAAAAGCACTGTAAATGATACATACATACATATATTGACTATGACAAATAAACAATTGGAAAAAAAAGGAAAAAAAACCTGGACACACTACACAACTTCAAAGCTTAAAATAAATAAACTCCACACTTGAATTAATTATAGCTTTTTTTTATACTGGGGAAATACTATTTGCTACCCTATAAATATCATAAATGGATTTTTAATTTCTGATTTTCATGAAAATGAGCAACAGCACAATTTTAGCAAAAGGTATTGAGGTATTGTCTACATGTAATTGCACCATTTAGTAAATGACAATAAGAGACTTTTTGGTGCAAAAAAAGGCATCACAAAGCTAAGGATGCTTTATAAAAATGTCCCTTAATATTAATGAACTCCCACCATTTTATAACTGCCATGGAGTCTCCAAATACAGATTTGTGAGACTGATTATTGTAATGTAGTAAGCCTTCAAAATATACTTTTAGAAGGTATTAGAGCCCATTTCTAACATAAAAGTTCTAGATTAGAGATGGCCGAACCTACTGAAGTTTGTTTCGTTTCCAAACTTCAAAACTTCAGTAAAAGCTTTGAAGTTCAGAAACAAACCCATTAAACTCAATGGGGAGATAATAGTTTGAAAAGCTCGGATAAATTTCAGATAAAATAGCAATGGTAACTTACTGTAAATGGCTGTGGCACCTGGGAACATCTGGGGAACATGCACCTGTCACCAAAACCTGTTTAAACACTTCCTCCCCACGATCAGGCAATTGTTGGGTTTCCATACGCTACATTCAAGGGTTACCGAAATCCACCACTACATTCAAAAGTTACCAACCGATACATTCGTGGGCTGCCAAAATCAAAGCTACATTCAAGGGTTACCAAAATCGAGGGCTACATTTGAGGGTTTTCAAAATTGAAGGATACATTCAGGGGTTATCGACATTGAAAGCTACATTTGAGGGTTTACCGATTTGAGAAAATAAGTCCATGAGTTTGGAAAACCAAAGAAGTTCGGGTTCAGCCTGAACTCAGGTTCGGGTCCATCTCTATTCTAGATATGCTTTTTTCTAAAACATTTATGTTCAGATTCTTTTCTTTCCTTAGTTAAATTTGGTCATGTATAAATAGCAAAACTCCCAAGAAACACCACTTCCCATAGAACATAACGGTTATCACTTAAAAACTATTTATATATAATTGCATTAATATGCATTTTTTTTCTTATTTCAGGAGGATTACATACCATATCCAAGCATTGAACAGGTAAATCTATCTCATTTTAAACACACTTCCCAAGCGACTGGATTGTTATCAGATTTTGGGCCAGATCATGGTGGATTGGACACAGTCAAATAATTTCATCATACAGCATGTGAACAACATTTTGCCTGTTTTATCCTGAACCTGCAAACAATTTGATCATGCTGAAAACTAATGATTGCTACAAATTGCTATAAAATCCTTAGAAAACCTAGCCCTTGAGTATATAATCTATTAAATGATCTATTCTTACCAGGGACATTTATTATTTGTTAAATTGTTATTTATTCCTATCTGGCACTGGCAATTTTTTTTTTTGCAACAACCCAACTAATTTGTATATCAACGTTTTATTGTATGTTAACATTGTATGTTGGAAATTGCCTTCAGAAGAAAATTAGGCTGGCAGAGGTTTAAAAAAGAAGGCTGGCAGAGCTTGTATAGAGCTACCTATAGCATTGTGGAAACTCTGTCAGCGCTATTTCCAGCTAATAGCTCGCTGGACATGTATTTGTTAATGTTCCTGTTTCAATTCTCCCCTGGTGTCCTATTTGCACTATAATAAAAAAAAAGTGTTGAAGATAAGTATTTTGTGGATGACTTGAACTACTCTATCCCTTTATAAACATTTGCTGCCTAGTAATTCTCTTATGAAGGGATTGCACATTTCCTTTATAATCAAGTGCATTAGACAGCTGCTTTTAGGCACAAATTTGTCAAAATCAGAGCTGTGCATCGGAACAAGATTCATAGTGCACTCCAGTCTTGGGAAAAAAACAATGTATATTGTAACACATAACTTTTCGTTGTCCATGAAACACATTTTGTAGACAGTCTTAAGAAGGTGTCGCAAGGACACCAAAATGTCCTGTGTTACAATCAACACTCTTTTTTTTCCAAAACTGGAGTGTGCTATGAATACTGTTCCAATGTACATATGTATGCCAAAGGCTATGGCAATATAGCAGTGCCTAGCAGAAAATACATTTGGAGATAGAGGAGTGCATGGGTTAACCCTTCTGTTTATTTCAATCAGTAGCTGCTCTGTTACTCTGATGGTATGAACACTGGGGACTGCAGACTCAAATTGGTTGTAACTTCAAGGAGAAATTTAGCACATTTTGTTTGAGAGACTATAGTGCACTTAAAAATGTACATACTGTCTCACTTTAAAGTTTATTTAAAAAGTACACAATGTGTTGCATGTTAAAGGTTATTGTATCTTATAGATACTTGAGAAGGAGACGCCTTATCCACTTATCATATTGCCTCAGTTTGGTGGTTACTGGATAGAAGATCCAGAAAATGTCAGCACTCCAACCTCATCAGACAGTAGTATATGTGATGATGAAGAAGAGCCAATCAGTCCCAGCACCTATGGATACAAACTTGAATACAAAGGATCAGCTCGAGCTTACAGAAAGCATTTTATGGGAAAGGTATGTTGAATTTACTGTTCAGATTTTTTTGTCAAGGAAAGTACTTGTAGCTAGGAGGACACTTAGGGTGGGTACACACGAATGGACTATTTGTCCTGACTGAGCGTTCGCTACGAGCAAGCGATCGGCCGGGAGAAATGTCTGTCGGCCGTGGCAATAGTGGAGGATGCAGCCGAGAGTTTGTGTGACCGATCATGCGGTCCTAAAAGGAACCGCACGATTGCCCATGATCAAGTGGCGTCAGCTGAAAGCACCACAGATTTTTCGGCCCAATTGACCGATACACAGTATCGGTCGATTGGTCCGAAAAATCTGCCCATGTGTACCCAGGCCCAGCCTTAAATAGATTTCAGTTTTTATCAATTACAGAGATTTCAATGTGTTGTCTGATGCCCATGGAACAACTGGACTTGAAGGTTAGTTCTTAAGTTATGTTTTCAAGAACTAAACTTCAAGTCCAGTTGATCTAACTGAATTTCGCAGCTATACCATGACCTGGATGAATGAGAACCTTCAGATGCAGACAGTAAATGGGAACTTGAAAATGTGTATTTAATGAAAAAATATATAAATTTTTTATCCAGCATTATTATTAAGCAGGCTAAATCATGTTCAGCCAAGGGTTTCAAAGGTTACCAGTCAAATGGTGAAAAAACTTTTCTGGCTTTCAGTTGGTGGGCTATTTTAAATGCAGTGGGAACGATTCCATTATTATTCCATTACTTTGCATAGAAAGCAATATCTGTTTTTGTAACAATTAACATAAAATGTCTTTCAGGACCACTTGAACTTTTACTGCACAGGAAGCAGCTTGGGAAACTTGATACTTTCAATTAAATGTGAAGAAGCAGATGGTATTGAATATTTGCGAATAATTCTCAGGTAACCACAATAAATATAATTACTCTGACTTTTAGAGAACAACAATCTTTTGCATGTCTTTTACCTTCAGAGGATGCAGTTAATTCTACTCTGTAGCAGGACTACTACCATATATATTTCTATATATATTTGATATATTGCTATATATAGAAATTTATAGTATTTGTTTCAAGATATTAACAGGGTGATGTACAGAGAGACGCTAAAGGGGCAGCAGTGGTTAACCTCTATTAGCATATAACATCACTAGACATGCTGCCCATGCAACAAAGAACTTAAAGTTGTTCTAACTGGTAATTCATTTATTAGCGATGGTGATGCGTTTTGGTTTTGAAACAAACCTGATTTCGATTTTTTTTCCCTGGGCAGTTTTGATAAAACCTGTCTGGAATTGTTTCCTCTATAAAACCCTTAAAATTTTTCTGTTTATTAAGTTTTTCTGTGGCATTATTAACAGGTATAAATTGCAGCAACTTTCTAAAAAGTCTTATTAAGTGACATTCAAGGCCATTGCCAAAAGGTGCTCTTTATTTAGCTAAACACATGACAGACTCACGGTCCTTTATCAAGTGTATATCAAGTGTATCACACTTGATAATCCGAAACATGTGTTTAGCTTAATAAAGAGCATCTTTTGGCAATTACCTGAGTGTTGCTTATTATAATTACCTTCCGTGAAGTAGCTGCAACTTATACCTGTTATCAATTTACAGTGTATACTTGAGTATAAATCGATCTGAATATAAGCCAAGGTACTTATGTTTACATGAAAAGCACGTAAAACTGATTGACTCGAGTATAAGCAGAGGGTTGACTTTCTCCCATAGTCAGCCCCATAGATAGTTCAACAGACAGTCCCACAGTAAGTCCAATACACAGCCCCATAGAAAGTCCCATACACAGCCCCATAGAAAGTCCAATACACAGTTCCACAGAAAGTCCCATACACAGCCCCATAGATAGTCCCATACACAGCCCCATAGAATGTCTCATACACAGTCCCATACACAGCCCAATAGAAAGTCCCATACACAGCCCCATAGAAAGTCCCATACACAGCCCCATAGATAGTCCCATACACAGTCCCATAGAAAGTCCCATACACAGCCCCATAGATATTCCCATACACAGCCCCATAGAAAGTCCAATACACAGCCCCATAGAAAGTCCCATACACAGCCCCATAGAAAGCCCCATAGAAAGTCCCATACACAGCCCCATAAAGAGTCCCATACACAGCCCTATAGAAAGTCCCATACACAGCCCCACAGAAAGTCCCATTTACAAAGCCCCCACATAGGAAAGATAAGTCCCATACTCAGCCGCATAGAAAGTCCCATACACAGTCCCATAGAAAGTCCCACACACAGACCCAAAGAATGTCCCATACACAGCCCCATAGAAAGTCCAATACATAGCCCCATAGAAAGTCCAATACACAGCTCCATACACAGATATGCCCTGCATACCTTTCTGTGCAGCCTAAATATTAAAAATCCCTCCTTTAGAGAAGTTTGGTGAATCCTGTTATTTCTCTCGTTTTTTCCCCCCCTTTCCCTTGCAGTCTGGGCTGATCTATAAGTGAGCAGTGCCTAACCCACTGAAATCAAGAGGATTCTGTGTGGTACAGGGTACAGCTTTTGTTTTCCCAGGGCTATATGTTTTTGTCCAGCTGCTCCTTCAAGCATCCAGATTAGTCCAGACCCGAGTATAAGAGCAGACTTTCAGGATGATTTTAAAGGTAAACATTTTCGGCTTATACCCTACTATATACGGTATATTTGCCTGGACTGGGCAAGCAGCATGATTGGAGGCAGCCATATTAAGGTCTGCTATTTTGCCCCTGCTATTAATCTGCATCAGCCAATCAGATATTATCAAACTGCATTAACACAATAAAAAGCTAACATCTAATTGGTTGTTTCTAATTAATAGAACCTCTTATTGCATCATCCCCCTAGTGTCTGCAGTTTGTCTTTCCCTAGTGTCTGCAGTTTGTCTAAAGCTCCTCTGTATGTGAATCTATAATCTATCATCTCAGATATCCAACACCTTGCTACTTTAATTTATAAATAGATATAAATAAGAATTTTCTTACCTCTATAATGCATCAACCTATACAAGTTATTTCCTTTCAACAGACTCAGTAATTTTAACTTCCCTCTTCCCAGCTGTCCCCGTGACTGTTGTATTAAGGTTTAATGGTTTTGTTACCTGAAAATCCCCTTTTTATGTTACTTTGTCTCTGTGTATGGCTGTACATCATTAAAACTGGTCACTTGTCAGTTACCTGCTCCCAATTCCAACCATTATATTCAGCATATTATTAGATGTATTGCTAACCAGATATTTAAGGATAGTTATTGCCCCTATTCTGCTAGAGGCTGTGACTGCTGACATCACAGCCAATGACTGATTGCTCTTTCTTCTGCTGCCTCCTCTGCAAGCTTGATTTCATACCCTTTGCTGTTCCCTGCTGTTGACATTAGTGAGCTGCCATTTCAGGTTCTAACTGTCCTTCTAATTCCCAGGATGCACCACTTCCTTGGAATATTCCTAACAGTAATTTTTACTGATTGGCTGTTGGATGGGTCAAAGATGCTCAGATCTCTACTATTGAGAATCAACCCAGGCGCTGGGTCAAGTGCAAGACTATAACGGTCTCTATTAGGGGTCCTGCAAACAGGAAGTCAGTATTTCGGTTGCATTTATTTATACACAGACACAACGCTTAATGGGCAGATTAAGGTCATTGGGGTGAAAAAATACTGCTCTTTTATCTGAAAAGCATATGTATTTGCACTGAACTTCCCCTATGAACATGCCCTTTAATACCAGTAAATAAATTAGATACGTGTTGGCCGAAGCGTAAGGTGTGAAGGCTTCCATCAGTATTGTTTAGTGTTCTGTTCTCATGAATCAGCTACAAATATCAGGGAACCACAGGGGTCCAACAAAGGCTCCCCCACCCTCCTCTCCCTATAGAACAGAACAGACTGCTCAGTTAAATAGTGAAATATTAATGTACCAATCATCTGATGATCAAATCTGCCTTTATTCTATCATCTGAGATACAAAGACACAAATGACCTGTACAGATAGGGTAATATAAACCACAAGCATGTGCAGTCACTTCCAAGGACCTCTTCCCCCCCCGAGTCCAATATAGCGAAAATAAATGCGGGAGCGATGCATACTGCAAATCAATCCACTTTAATCAAACATCACACTAGCGCACATTTCGGGGGCGGGCCCCTTCTTCAGTTGCATAATCTAACAATCCCCTATAGTTCCAATAAATACTCAAATAGTGAAAAAATGTTCCTCTGATTAGGGTGGAGAGAAAAAGTGCAAACAATACTGCATTTGTAATTTAAAGTGCAAGTTCTCCAAATTTACAATTTGCAATATACAATAAAAAGAAAACATATCTACTCTATTTACATTCATCAATATCTAGTACATAGATATTAAAAATTATTGTGAGAAATATTAAAATGTGATATGATAAAAAACATGTATATTAAATTTGTGAGCATCAAAAAGTGTCCATTAAATAGGAGATTTGCTGAAAAATTTGCTGAAAAATTATATGAACAGTCTATAGTAAAAATGAGTGCAAGATGTAGAGAATCAATTTGTCACCTAGATCAAATAAGGAAATTAATTTAACTAATACTACATGTCAACAAATATAAATTCTAAAAAGCATATCAGATTTAATGTCTTATTTAGCCCATCTGGGGTTACTGTGACTAAAGTGTCAATCCAATAGGCTTCCCAGGCGCTGGGTCAAGGGCAAGATCATAACGGTCTCTATTAGGGGTCCTGAAAACAGGAAGTCAGTATTTTGGAAGCATTTATTTATACACAGACAAAATGCTGAATGGGCAGGTTAAGGTCATTAGGATGGGAAAATACTGCTCTTTTTTCTTAAAATTATATGTATTTGCACTGAACTTCCCCTTTAATTATAATGGTATGCTTTCCCTAACTGCAGAACTATACAGTTCTATTAAGGTTGTGTGTATTTCCCTCTGAATGTGTTATAAATTTCCTACTGTGTGCTTATTTCCCTTTCCCCCCCAATTGAAATCCTAATCTTAATGAAATTGTGAAATGGAGGAAATCCTCTTGTTGCAACACAGGAAGAGCATACAACCACAGTCTGCTGACAGTCTATCTAAGAAACATTAGCTCGAAAGGTTTCTTTGGACTTAAAATGCCAATCAGAGATGTGGCCCAAAAATGTGGTCCAAAAATGACTTTAGCTAAATTGAGGTAAATTAATAGGAATTGCTCCCCTGAGAATTTTTGCAATTTATTTCCATTGTTTATTTTGCATAGTTTTGAAGATATTTACATTTTTGTGTGTGATTTGGCAGCAGCATCACCAGGTCCCCTGCTTCCTGCTCTGAAACTGTCAGTCAATCTGTCCTGTGTCTCCTCCGCTTTGCAGCCCCCCTGGTCCCTCCCACTCATGGACCCCATGGTCCCTCCAGTTGCAGGCCCCCCAGGGCCCATTATCTTACAACCCCATGTGGCCCCGCCCACTCGCGTTTGCCATGACCCCATCCACCTGCGGGTGCCGTGGCCCCGCCCACTAATGGGTGCCGTGGCCCTGTCCACTCGGGGGTGCCGTGGGTTACTCAGACTCCCCCTCTGTCAGGACTTCACACAGCAGAGAGGAGCAGGAACTTCCTGTCTCCCTCACACACTGAGGGAGTCTGAGGCTGTGTTCGCCGGCGGCACTGTGCAGGAGAAGCCTTAGGAATGTCACATGTCAGCCTCCCACCCATTAACTTTCTGGTCAGTCATTTCTGTATATCTTGGGCTGTAGAGCCCTTTCATTTAAACTTAACTTGTTTGGAGACCACAGTTCCCCTTTAATTACAAGGTCAAATAAAGACATACAGCCAAGGAACTCTTTTTGGCTACCCATAATTCCTACTTAGGAATAGTAGACATTCATATGCTAACAGAGCATTGTACATTCATCCCACTTCTTCATTTTCATCATATCTCTAGGGATCTAGCTAAGTCTCTCTTTGCTTTTTCATAAAGGAATTGCAATAGCACAGTTACATATAAAATGACCTTAATTATGTCATTCTTTTCTGATTTTCCCTCTGTCAATTGCATCATCACACTAATCTGACAGAAGCTGAAAAGAGTAAAGAAATGGATCAGTAACACATTGAGGAAACAGATGTAGTTAGATCGTTTCCTTCAATCTCACCGCCCTAAAGGTTCCCCGAGGCACCAATTAAAGTTCAGCAGCGAGGTGCCAGTGACATATTTCTCTCTGTTGATTCTGTCATTTAAATATAAAAAGTGCATTATTACTAGGGTATTCTTCACAGTCATTAGTATTGCTAGAAAGCAGTAGCTGTGTGGGCATTGCGAAGTGATGTAAGGATTCTGTAAAAAATGGAATAAAAATATAACTAGTTGCTGTTCTTTTAAACTTTTTAACAGGTTATTGAGATTTAATTTTATGAAAACTGTGTGTGTTGGTGGGGCATACACAAAGTGTGTGTGGTCGCAGTTGTAAACTGTATTTAGACATTTGCAATAGTAATTCCTAAGTTCAGAGCCCCCCTAAGGGTTATTGAATACATCTGTCATAAAGCATGATCTGCATAGAATCTTTGTAATAATAAAGTGGATGAAAAGTCTCAGGAAAGACCATATGTGTGAAATATTGATTTGTCTTTATTTGTTTTCTAAAAAGTGTTACATTGTTTGAATCTTAATATTTTAAGGGTGTAATTGCATGAAACATAGCATATTGACTTTCAACTACATTATTTGATTTTTTTTAACATTGATTTTGCGGATCTTGTTTGCAGATGTGTGGACACATCTTGTTTCACTGCCTCCTGTATCAATAGACATGCACCTCTCTGAGTAATTACCCACAGCAACTAGCAAAAAGCTCAATGTGTTTTTTAAATCATCAGAATGCTGCACACCCTAACACATATCTCTCCATCCTAGGATTTTACAGTATACTGTACTTACAACCAAAAACCCAATTTAAAAATGTTTTGCTTTATTTTAAGGTCCAAAGCTAAAACTCTTCACGAGAGAATTCCATTGTCTGGTTTTAGTAAGCTTCCCAGCATTCCACAGATTGCCAAGGTAAGCAAATCTGCAATATGCAATGTTAAATAGAAAGCAATCTAGTAGGCAAAAATATAACTATACTGGACACTGTATGTTTGAATGAATGAATACTCCTACATTAAATTGTGTAACAACCACTATATTTCAGTTGGGTCACAATCGGTAATACCAGCCTGGTTCAGTTGTGACTCCCATTAGTGAGTGTAGGAAGTTTTATGTTGAACAGTAGTGAAACCAGCTGGATTCTCCTTTCCTCTACTGATAACCTCAAGGAATTTACTGCATGGATATGACACAAAGGCATCGTGTTCTGAAGTGTGGCCATTGAGTAAGTCTTTGACAGTAATAAAAATACGTGTAACATATAGCATATGCAGCTATATTACCACAATTCAGTAGTGTTCAAAGTATTGCCAATATTCAGTAAATAAATATGCTTCTGTTGGGATTTTAAGAGTGTGTTTTTCCATTGCCAATGATCTATTGCTTTTCTATCATTCATCAACACCAAAACCATAATGACAGTTAAAATATCAAGTAATTTACAACTGTCTCTGTTTGTCTGGGCTTCATTGTGCAAAAAGCATGTCCTTTTTTGACTTTTGTCTGATGTGACATTAACCTTTCCCCCAGTTTGTCTGGATGGACAGTTTTAAAAGATCATTTGGCTGCTGCAAACTGTCCCAGTTTTGTAGTTTTCAGTCGGTGCTTTCAAAAACGCTTCATCTGGAAGAGACTGTCCTATATTTCACACTTCTTTTTGATGATATATTGTCAATCTACGTTGTTCTCGATTAATAATAAAATTCAAAGAGTGCCTCCTAACAGATGCTTAGAAAGCCTGCAGGATTCGTTTCTAATGAATAATAGGTCTGCGGAGTGGCCTTGATAGCTTTTTGATCCGTTAGTTAGACAGTTGACAACTCAGGGACAGATCTCAGCATGTTACAACCTGACCCAGACTCAAAGAATACACAACTGTAATACATGACTGCCTATCTTCCTCACTGTGCTGTAAAATAATTGCATAAAAAGTGTTTTTTTTAACAATCTATGCAGTAATGCTGTGAGTTTAGAACCGTGCTGTGTAGATCAGTTATTATGTGGTGTCTGGCTTTTTTTTCTTAAGAACATTTTTTGGTTTTGTTTTAATAGAATAGAGGAAAAAAAGATATAATGGATTTTTTTAAATAAAAAAAACATCAATACACATGGTTTTGTTCAGTGATATAGCAATGAATGGACTAGAACTTATAGATATTAAATGAACAATTTTGTCAAAGAATATTGTTGTGCACAAAACTGAGTAGTTTAATTATGTTACAAGATTGGTTTTAGGTTTTATTATTAGATTACATGTAAGGTTGTTTATTATTTAAGGTTCTACCAAGAATGGAATGGAATAATGATATATAATACATAAGGCTCTGGCATTTCAATGGGGAGGTGCAGTGGCGAGAATCTATATAATCAGTCACTCAGTGATGTCACTGAGTGTCTTCCTGTATTCCACTGTCCCTCCCCGTTTCTCCCTGCCTGTATTAGTAATGTAGATAACAAGCCCGTTTCTGTACACTGACTGACTGACCGACTAAATTACTGTGCTGATAAGGAGGAGCAAGTGGCCAAGTCAATTATGACTCACAGGAATGCGCTCGCTCCTCCTTATTAGCACAGTAATTCAGTCAGTCAGTGTAACGAACCGGAACTGCACCAGGTGAGAGACAATGTTTATTGTCTTCTTTTATTTTGAGATAGAAACGGCAGTTAACTATTTGTATTTATAAAAATGGGCTTGTTATCTAGATTACAGGGAGGGGGAGTCAGGGAGGAGGAGACAGAGTGCCTGTGCTGGATTTTTCTTTTTGTGACCTTATGTATTATATGGAATAATACGCTACATGCAGAATAATATACAGATATTATGTCACCTCGAAGTTCCCTGACCTAATGGCCTCGTGTTTTTCTTTGGTCAGGGAACTTGGTGGGTAGGTAGCGTATTATCTCTTATATAATACTACTTTAGTGTAATTAGAGATTTTGACACTTGCTGATAAAAATGTGTTATATTTGTTTCTTCTAGGCACTATGTGATGATGCCTCTGGACTGAAATTTAACCCTGTTCTATACCCTAAGGTATGAGGAACTGCAGTTCCATGAATTCAAGAGCAACTGATTTTTAACAGTGAATGAACGTTTTACCCTTCCTGTAATTATAAATTTTAGGCCTCCCAGATGATTGTTACCTACGATGAACATGAAATCAACAACACATTCAAGTTTGGAGTTATATATCAAAAAGTCAAACAAGTAAGTTGTTTCTTAACCTCAAGGCTGACTAACACAGGGACAGCAAACTTGCAGCCCTCCAAATGTGTTGAAAACTACAACTTCCAGCATTCCCTTGCTGCACACTGGCTGCTGGAAGATAAAGATTTCAAACATCTGGATGGACGCAAGTTCGACATTCCTGGATTAACAGACTTTACAATGGATCTCCGGACTGACAATTTATCATAAAGGGGCATATTTATAAGGGTTTGTTAACTTTTCGCTGCTGCTATCATCACCATTGTTGCCAAATTCATTTACTTAAAAGGCGATAACAGGTGGAGAAAATCATTACCACCATGATCGCCATTTCACAAATAGGTACGATAACCTCTCAATCGTTTTCCGAAAATGCCAATAAATGTTTTCTTGCATTAAGTTCATCCATTTAAAATAGCTGTGTATGAGGTGGCTAAAAAAAAGTGCCCAGTTATCTAGCCTGTCAGTGGGTGTCAGTACATTGTGGAGTGTTTCTCAATACTACTCAGGGTCCAACATTTACTCCAATACGAACGTCAATTTCTGCTTTTAATAAGATCGCTTTTTTACTTTTGCTTGCAGCCATTTTCTCTTTTTGCGGCGGTACCAGACTAAATTCAAAAAAGCTGGCGATACTTTTCCCTGCGGAAACAATCGGCTTTATATATACGCCGACAATAACGTTCTTTGCCATTGCGATGATCAGTTACAAATATCCGCCATGGTGTTAATGTAACTGTAATTTAAAACATCATCATATTGCTACCGTACAAAACGCCATTTAAGGTCCTTTCTTCTAGAGTGACAGTGTTATTATTATTAATGTAGATTTATATATAGCCCCTAACAACTTCCATCAGGCCCTGCCCCGAAGACCTTACAAGCACATTTATTTGACACATACAAACTATCAGTATGACTTTATGATTGTGGGGGAAACCAGAGTTGCACAGAAGGAAACACTTGCAAGCACAGGGAAAACATACAAACTGTGCCCACGGGTGGATTCCATCTCAGGACTTCAGCTAACCACTGATGTAATTACTTCCTTAGGATGTTATATTTGTTTGAAAATAGTCCTTTTGCATTAGATGCATCTGATAAAAGAGTAGCAAACTCACAATAAATTATACAGTGTACAATAAGCTAAAATGGGATGGACTAAATAGTAAACATATTTATAAAGGTGCAGTATTGTAAATTAACAATATTGCACCATGTGAGTAAAATGTTATTTTGTTAAGATACTTTGCTGATAGTTGGCCTCTTTCTGGTGCCAAAGCTGAATACTTTCAGACTGTTATGATTTTAAAGTATATAAATGTGTGAGTGATGCAGAAAGGGTTTGACTGCAAATTTTTAGACTCAACCCATGATGCTCAATTGGAAGCTCTCACACTTATTCTAACTCCCTTCCAACACAAGGGTCTAACCCCAAATGAAACTGCTTTGTTCTTGTGCTCAAAGGTTAATTTTTGCCAAATTGTTCCCTCTGACAACTAGGAATTTTGAAAAGGGAAGTTCCCTCAGCTTTCTTGTCCACACATATGCTAGTGGTGCTAAGGTATCTTATTTCCCATGACCCATGTCATAGAATAGAAGAGGTTAGACCCATGGTATACCTAACTGCTCTAATAAAGAATATAATTATAAGGTTTCTAAAGGTATTAAGCTCTTGGGACTTTAGTGGCTAAACGACACTTCCTGGGTGAAGTCAACGCTTAAAGTTTATAGCAGCAATTAAGGATGGATCCTCTTTTCCAAGTACTGACTAAATGTGATGCAAACAAGCTGGATAGGATTTGACTAAAATAAAGTAGTATGAGGACCTGATCAATCCTATTTGCCCCGCCTAAATCCTGATATTTTGACAAAGATATGAACTAAGGTGTACTAACCAAGACCTTTTTAGTCTACTTAAATGTATCCTTGATTTAGCAGTTTATGAACAAGATTCTGATGCCCTATTGGTGACTTCCAGATAAATCACTTAGTCCCCCACATGTACAAGTAAAAAATGAATGAATATTCAACAGTGATACTGCCTTTGTCTGTGATCTTAAAACTTAAAATGCCAACATTAGAAATAATAAGTGCTTATTTCATTTTGAGAGCCCCGCCGCGTGTAGCGGATGGGTGACTGACCATGTGGGGGAAGGCATCCCCCTCCGTACGCAGACAGCGGCGGTCTGAGTCTCCGCATGCTTCCGGGTCCAGGGAGCGAGATCTCGCGAGCCGCGGCACCGGCATGACGTCATTACACCGCGTCTCGCTTAGAAAGCTAAGCCGGTGACCGGGGAACATCTCTCCCTTCCCTCCCACCCTGTTGTTTATAAAAAAAAAAAGTACTAATAAACACTATATGGTTGTATAAAATGTTTTCTATTAATGGGTTGTTGTAAAAAAAAAAAAAGAAAAAAATATTTTTCTATTGTTTGTTGGAGTCACGTCTGGCAGGTACACCCTTGCTGGATATGTTTATGGAGCCATTACATGCCCTCTGACAAGACAGAGGTTGGCATTCAAGCTGAGATCTAAGGCTAGGTTGGTTAACAACAAGCATGGTTATGGTACGCAAGGGTGTACAGTGGTGGAAAATTATAAAAGGGCATATTTTATTTAAATTTATGTAAATTTATTAATAAAAGCCATGGCCTATTTTTGTTACCCAAAAGAAAGTGTCTTTGTGTCTTGATTATGCCTTAAGGTAAACGTAAGGGGTTAACTAAATGGAAAAGGTAGATGGTATGACTGACTGGGTCCCATTAGCTTTTTTGGGGGGGGGGGGTTTCCCACCATGGTCTGAATATATTGTTGCTGATTGTAATAAATGACAGATTGAAATCTGTCATAACTTCAGCTGGTATGCAACCTAGAATATTTTTCTTATTACCCTTGTAGAGAACCTTATAGTCCATCGATTCTACGTAAAATTGCCATTACCCTCAAGGCAAACTTTTAGAAGAGACACACTTTTTCATTAAAATTTTGCTTCATACTTAAGTGTGATGGCATAGGTGATAGTTTTGTATCATGGTGTATCATAGGATAGCTTTCTGAATCACTTGCTATTAGGGATGGACTAGAACTCAAACTCGAACCGGAATTCGAGCTGAACTATGAACGTTCTTGTTTTCCGAACTCACTGGCGTATTTTCGCTAATTTTCGAATATTCAAGGATCCTCTCCATAACCCTAGAATGCATTTGGTACATTCAAGGGTTCTCCCCGAGTTCGAGCCTTATTGAATGCTGCATTATTATGAATTGCAAATTCAAGAGTTACCGAATGCTATATTTGAGGGTTATCACAAATTTGTGATAACCCTCGAATGTAGCATTCAATAACCCTTGAATTAGCGATAGCCCTTAAAAGTACCGAAAACTCAATGCAGAAACCTGACAATTGCCAGATTGTGGGGAAAGGTAGTGTCTAAACGTGTTTTGGTGATATGGACATGTTCCACAGACCATTTGCCAGGTTCCAAAACCATTTAAAGTAAGTTACCATTGCTATTTTAACTGTATTTTTTAGGAATTTTTAAAACTATTTTCTCCCATTGTCTTAAATGGGTTTGTTTTCGAATTATAGAACTATAGAACTTTTATTAGCAGAATGCATAAGGCTGGACATTTTTGTATTCATGATATCCCAAAAAATAATAAAATAGCCTGAGCACCCTGTTTCACAAAAGGACTGAGGGATGAGAATAGACATATACTGCTTGATTTTTGCCAAGTTATGTTCCTTTGCATATTTATTTTCTACCCCTAGTAAATAACATCTTTTTTATTTGATTCCCTGAGCTAAAAATTTTAAATCCATGCGTGCTTTTACAGTTTCACCTTTTACTGGCCCCACTGTGTAGTGCATAAAAATGCTTACCTTACATCCCTGCTCAAAATGGTTCTCCTGTAATGTACCTACAAACTCCCAAAAACTGGCCAACAGAAAAGGGGTGGACATGCCCTTTAAACAATCAATTACTTATTACAGAAGAGAATTCAGTAATTTTAGGTTTTAAAGGGGTTACTTTAATCTGTCAAATGATTAAAATAGAAATAATGTATTATCGGAGCGATGAAATAAAGGGCATTAAGCGACCAATTAAGTGCAAAATCCACGGTAATATCTGGATAGCATGGGTTTACTCTGAAGTATCAGGGCTTGCACCGATTTCATTAACGGCGCCTGGGCACCCAATGCAATTATCTTGCACAAAACCAAATTTAGTAGCGTGATGCGTGCACCACTTAATATAAGGTGTAGCTACGCACAATGGTGCGGTGCAAACTGGGACCTAGAAAGACATATTAGAATTGGTTTTAGATATTTGCAGGGGCATATTTTGGAGGGAGGGTATGTGAGTTTTGTGCTCGTGTCCATTGTTATGAATAAAGGTTGTTAAATTATTATGATGATTTGTTGGTGTTTATAGCAAGTTGCAACATTAATGGGACACTTTTTTGCCCTGGGGTGTCTATGCTCTGGCAATGTATATTTCTAATATATCTTGCACAAAACTTAATGTCTATTCAATGGAGTTGTAAGTGCCCCACTTTATCTGACTGCAACGCAGTAAACCTTGCAACGGTATTATTGCATTGTGGGATTTTTGACAGGTAACTTACGCACATACAGGGCATATTGCCCTGTATGTGTCTAATGCTTTATTTACACAAGGCTGTTCACCAGTTTCATTCATCTCTGCTAATAAATACAAAAATAAAAACTTACATAAGGTTTTGACTTGTATTTAAAATATATATATTTGTGTAATTAAAGGACATGTTCACCCCCCAACTAAAATGTTGAGCCCACTATGTAGTGTTAAAAGATTCCTACCTTCTGCTCAATATGGATTCCTGCAGGGCCTGATGAAAGTCCTGAAAAATGAAGAGTAGGAGCCTCTCTGTGTAGTAGGTTTATGCCACTTCCTGCTCCTCTGAAAGGTTTGTGGCATGCGCAGTGGAGCTTCCCCCTCCCTCTAGATCCCTTTAAGTATACCAACGCTTCTCAGACAACCCACCCCCCCAAAAAACGGGATTAAGTTGAAGGAACCCCCCAACCCTGGACGCAATGTTTAAATTCCCCAAATTGGCTCCTAAGTGTATTAAACTGCCCTCTTCCCCTAGACGCCCTCTGCTTGCTCTTCTGCATGAAACCAGCAGAAGGGTCCGGACAAGCAGCTGTGTCTGTGTTTGGCTGACTCAGCCAATCACAGATGTATCTGCCATTCTAAACCCTTCTGCTGTTCCATGCAGAAGAGAAGCATAGGAGGGAAAGAATGCTGGTATGTACCCAATTTGGGTAATTTAAACCTAGTGAGGTCTAGGTATGTGGGTATTTCCTACAACTTATTAATTTTTGTTTGGGAATGTGTAGATACCCATTAAATATCTTTACAGTAAGGCTTTGATCTGAGGATAGTCATTAGACTTCCCATTACTGAGTCTTTGTCTGAGGCTGCGCATTTCAAGACTATTTTAATGATTAACTTAACACTATTTAAATGACCTAGGAAACAGTGGTAATTCCAGGTATTGTTAAATGTAAACATTTTTTTTAAGGAGGGGTATTGTCTTCAAAAAGGAAATGTGAATGTATCAGTCACAAATTTCAGCAGTAATTTCAGCAGTTTACAAACACTAATGTCCCTTTACTGCTAAGATGGCAGTGGAACAGATGAATAGAATATAAATTGACTAAGAAATGGAATAAAGTTACTTCTTTGTTCCATTTATTCTGACCAATTAGTATAACGAATTTTGATGTTTTATCTTCCCTCCTGCTCAGCCATAGAATTTACTGGTTTTCAGACTCTAGTAACAGAAACATTTGGACAACATGTCCTGTTGTGTTCTCTTGATTACTTTATAACAAAGACCCATAATAACAAATACATAATTGAAACATTTCATAGAATGACTTAGAAAATAGCCCATAAATGTGAATGTTTAGGTAGGGCAAATGGCAGACACATCTTTAGGATACTAGTTGTTACATTTAACTCTTCTTTTGGGATTTTCTCTTAAATCTGCAGACATTAGAAGAAGAGTTGTTTGGTAATAATGAAGAAAGCCCAGCATTTAAAGAATTCCTGAGCTTACTGGGGGAGACCGTGTTACTCCAAGATTTCAAAGGGTGCGTACTAAGCTCTTACATTTGGACCTTTAATAATACTCACTCCAGCATACAACCGCTCACTGATTTATAACCATTGCCTGTAGCTTATCTTAGGTGATTACACAGACCACAGTGGAAAAGTATCAGTATATTTGATTTTAAATTGCTCTTAATGGTTCTAAAATCAATATTTCCTACATTAGCATTTGTTTTTTGCAGTGTATAATTTGTATCCCCTATATTTTCTTTTTTATTTGTATAGTGCAATCATTAGCAGCTGGATAGGGCTGACGTTTGATTGCCAAGGTCTGTCAAATGCATGTGTGATAAATTGTGTGTGTATACATACATTACATACATACATGATACATACTACATCTGAAAGGGAATATGTGTTCTTGAAACATGGCATTTTTGTAAAGGGGTGATTAGCGATTATTTACATGATATACTTTACATCAATATACTATTTTTAAATCATTGCAGTTACTTTAAGTGAGTTATAAGCATGTGGGTTGTTTTTTCCCTGGCTTGTTGGCCCAATTGAAGGAACAGGAGGCCCAAAAAGGCCAACCAATGGGAAGATAAACTCTGCAAGGAGAAAGAACATACATAGTTGGGCCTCCCCCTGGCTTGTTACCCCAGGGGTAAAAGCAGGAGGCGCCCTTCGATAGTCAAATGAGCCAACCAATAGGAAAACGAACTCTACAAAGAGCATGGTTCTACTTTGGTTAACTGTTCTCTTTGTTTAGTGTTCTATCTAATGTATTTACAGGGGTAAATTGCACGTTATTTACTCACTCTTGGTATATTAGAAGAGAAGGGGGTTGGTTTGAGATTTAAGAGCCTTTTAGTACTTGGCTTTAGAAAAAAGAAACCCCTGAAATTTTTCCAATGCTCCTTATGTGTAAATATCAACTTTTTAAATGCCAGGTTTTCAGCTTTTTTTTTTAGCTCAAATTGTATGTTTAATCTTTTCTCCGTCTAACCTTTCAAGTATTTGTATAATCTGTTCATAGTTTCCGCGGTGGGCTGGATGTTGCACATGGACAGACAGGAACAGAGTCTGTGTACACAGTTTTCAGAGAAAAGGAGATCATGTTTCATGTGTCCACCAAACTTCCATTTACGGAAGGCGATACACAGCAGGTGAATGACAGTATACAGTTTACATTTCAGTGATGTTATTTCTGTGAGTAAAATCAAACAAAATATATATTTTATTCCATGGATGTCGAGAGAAATTACTGACACTTTTAGGAAGCATAGTTTGTATGAAATGAAAATGAAATCTATGTTGCTTGTGCATATTTAGAGTTTGATGGTTTAAATTCAACACACTGTAAAAGTTGTTGGACTTAAGCTGGCTATACACTTACAAGACGTTTGATCAGTTCAAAGAATAAATGTATAAATAGTATGAAGCCCCTTTCCACAATATATATATCAACAACAAAGAATTAGATTAGAGAAATTGGGCTTATCAATATCAATATTTAATCAGATCAAGGGGGACAAAATATCAGACATAGTAGTGACACTTGTAAAATAACAGTACACTTCTGTGTTCCTAAAGTCGCATAATACACATAATCAGTCATAGTTAATTAGTCTGTCCATGCATGGATTTGGTAAGACATCAGAAGACCATGCTAAAACTCAGAGGGGTATGGTATAGTGCTGGTAGATGGGGGACCAGCCCCCAAATGCATTTTGCCCCATTAATTCAGGCTTACTTAAAGGTGCAGTGGCCAAGCATCCCACTTCAGGATATCTTATACTCCACCAATCAGCTTGCAGGTACCCCCAACATCATGCGTCATCCCCTGCAGTGCGTATATTAATCATTCAAAAAAGTTTTTACACACAATAAAGTTTTTACCTTCATGTATCTATTCACATATTCATGAATAGCAGCCATGTTTAATCATCACAACTGAATGTTGTACAAAAATGTCTGTTCCCGTAAAACGATTGGGCCAGGCAGTTGTATGGACATCTGTCTAATGCAGGGTTTCTCAAAGGGGGTGCCGGTGCACGCTGGTGTGACTTCAAAGAGCCAGTGGTGTGCTTCAGAATTTTTTTCAGAATTGCAAAGTGCGCCACCATCTGATAAAATTTGAGAACCACTGGTCTAATGTTGCAGGGATGTTGGAAGGTAAGGAAGATAGTGCATGGGCACCTTAAAGGGCATGTCCACCCTAAATACAAAAAATTGCCACTTCTCAGTTTACCGGCCCCCAATTCCAACTGATGTATTCAGCACATTATTAAATGTATTACTAATCAGATATATAAATATAAAAGCCAGCTTCTCCCTCCATGCAGTCAATCAAAACTTCTGGCATTGCAGACAATAATTGACTGCTCTTTCCCCTACTGCCTCCTCCGCACATGCTCAAGTTCCTAAAAGTTCATTGAGCAGAGGGGGTGGCAACCTTTGCAAGAAATGGAGAGTACAGGGGCAATACTTATTATTTCTATCTGTTTAGAAATGCATGTTGTAAAGTGTTAAAAATTGCAGTTGGGGTTAGAAGCAAATACATTAGTTTTAAGGGTGGACCCTTTAATTAGTTACCAAAAAACAGAACTGCTCCGCACAAAATATTTGAATTGATCATATCACCAATGTAAAAATGTAATAAGGAACACATTAATTCTATTCTTTGTATTTGATTTTTTTTTTTTTAACTTTGTAGTGATTGCAATTTTCTTTTTGCTTTATTGGCGAATACAATTAAACTGTTTTAACATTTTTCAAAAAGATAATAAATTAATTTGACATTTAATAATTAATGTTTGTAGTTAAGCAAAGTCATGCTATAAAAGTCAAACCTCCTCCGAGAGCAAACAGAAAAGCAGAAAGGAACAGTAGCATCATTGTGCCACAGATCTGATTCATTCAGCAGTTTTCAAACATTGTTTTTATTTTTGACATCTTTGTGATTACTATGAAATTTATCGAAGGGGTGACTCATGGCTTTACGCACTACCAAATGGCATCTTTAGTTTGCATTTTAGTTTTATTATCCTTAATCTATAATAAAATACCATATGGCATCAAGAGTCAAATGCAGATAAGGGTGCAGCCTTCATTTGAAACAAACAGATATAAAATATTACAGCATCAAATACACTAATATTTTCCTTTTGTTTGGGTTCAAAGTTGAGATCAGAAGGAAAAACAAATGCAGTTTAGGCTTCTGTGAATGTAATTGGCTTTTATCTGTATTAATAACACAGATAAACCATGATATATATATATATACAGTCCAGTACCCCAGTGCAACAAGTAAAGAGATATATAGAGGATATTTGGAAAAATTCCAGTGCACTCATGGGATTTACTCTCAAAAAAATTCCTTTAATTGGCCATTGGAAAAACTGGAAAAGTTTCGGCCCTGCATCACTTCCTGTGACATCAACAATTATTTAACCCTTTAGATAAATACAGAAATTTTCAAACCATGTAAAACCGACAATGTGTATACATTGTAGTGGCATAAGATTAAAATACAATAGGTGTGTTAATCTTTTTTAAAAAATACCTTCCCGTGGTTATTATAAAGTGCTAGGTTTTAAAGTGCATTATGTGAATAAATAACTACTGTATATACTTTTTACTAATAAGAGAAACTAAGAGAAAATCTAAAATAAGATAATATTATATATAAGACATATCCATCAACAAAGTGCTGCATTCTCCAAAAGCTAGATTCTATATAAGTTAATATGTAACTATTGCTAAAAAGAGACATTATAAGCATAAATATTCCTAAAACTAACGAACTGGAGTTATATATCTATTTATCTCACTATCTTTCCTGTAAGAAGCATTTACACAAACAGTACTCAATTAATCCTCTAGGGCTAATAGTATCCAATGTTTTTATCCAAAACAATTCCTTTTGCAATAGCCTTTTGGACCTGTCTCCTCTTGCTGATAACGGAACATGGTCAATAGCCATGTAACGTAATGTGGATAAGGTATGTCCAGCTTCTAAAAAATGCTTTACGACGGTTTAAACTGTCTTTCCGTCTCTATAGGCGGTGTTAATAGCTGAACAGTGTCCATCCATCCGAAGACGCAGGGTTCAATCAGTTTTACCTACATAGGGTAATCCACATGGGCATACAATCAAATAGACCACATGTGTAGTATTGCATGTGAGCGGAAATCTAATCTCAAACCTTTTCCCAGTATGTGGCTGTACAAATGATGATCCTACCGTCATATATCTGTATGAAAGACATTTATGTTTGGGTTCAAAGTTGAGATCAGAAGGAAAAACAAATGCAGTTAAGGCTTCTGTGAATGTAATTTTATCTGTATTAATAACACAGTGGGTGTTAAGAAACCATGGTGGTTTACACATATATATTTATATATATAAATAGCATGATGTCTTTGCTCTTGAAGTTCTTTTTGAAGAGCTGCAAGCATCATTTTTGCCATAGACCACATTTCCATTGAGCTCCATTTGTTGTCCCTAAGTGATTTGGGACAAGGTGGAAGTTAATGGACTAACTGGTAAAGCTAAAAGAATCCTATAGTTTCTAGGGTATATTTTTGAAACATAGTGGAGGAAATTTTTAGTTTTGTTTACAAATGTTAAAAGTTGTAATTTCAGGTAGTTGAACTGTCCATGCCCTGTGCTTGGTCAGCATTATGAGAACCAATCTTTACCATGAAGTGAAGGAATAAGGAAGGGAATATGGTGCCAACTGCTGTGTGATCAGCAACATTTCTGTCATGGTTTGTGACCTTTTTCCAAGGACCACAACCAAAATGTCGCTGATTACACAAAATTTGCTAATTAAAAGTTTTGTGGAAAACATCCTATAAGCGCACAGGACATTAATTTTTAAACAATTAAACATCCACCAGCAACACCAGCAACATCCACCAGGGCAAGAAATGATTGCAGTGAGTGCACATACACACAGTATTGTACCCCATAATAAATTAATGTAACCCATAATAAATTAATGTTGATCAGGAATTCTTTCATTTCCAAAATATAAAATGAATCATACAATTGAGCAATAAGAAGTATACTTTCTCTGCTCAGTAATTCTACTGCATGTACAGGTTAGCCCACACTAGCACGTATTAATAAGTTTCAAAAACTAAAAAAATATTGAGAATCACTGGTATTAATGCATATAGATCTGGGTGAAACCGGGATACTTTCGATTGCCGTTTGGAGTCAGGAAGGAATTCCCCCCCTTTTTAGCTGGTTTTTTTTTGCTTTCCTCTGGATCAACTGTTAAGTAGGGTTAAAAAAAAAAAAAAGAGGTGAATAGGTTGGACTTGATGGACGTATATGTCTTTATTCAACCTTAATTACTATGTTACTATGTTACTATGTATTAACGTGCAATACGATTGTGAGTTAATAATTGCAAGTGTTGGCCAATTGGTCCGATATAGAATGCAGCACAAGTGGAGGGCAATGCACGGGAAACCGGCATATATATATAAGATGTTGACAACCTACTGTATTTCTGGATTAAATCATATTGTACAAATGTTGAGGTTATAAAATGTCTAAAATGACTTGTCAAGTGTTTATTGGGTTATTTCCTAGGGCAGTAGCACAAAATGGGTTAGGAAATTAAACTATTTTGTTTCATTTTAGTTACAACGGAAAAGGCACATTGGTAATGACATAGTGGCTATTATCTTTCAAGAAGAAAACACCCCCTTTGTACCAGACATGATTGCATCTAACTTCCTTCATGCTTACATTGTTGTGCAAGCTGAAAATCCAGAGACTGATCTTACAACATACAAGGTAGGGTATGGTTACATTATCTGCCTGATGCTCAAGTCATTAGCAAGGAAGGTCGAATGTTTATTGTTTCTCTCATGCATCTGCTAAAACCCTTTTATGGATTTGCTGGATCATTAATGGGAGAGGCCATTGTCATACCAGCCAGAAAACAGATACCAGCCATGTCGTTTTCTCATATTTTTTTTACTGAAATATCTTAAGACATTGTCATATATAGATTTAACGTTTGATTGCGAAACACCATAGGAACCTTCCAATTAAATAAAATGGAAACTCCCAGAGTAGCGCTCACATAAGAGAAATTCACTCACTAATATGCCATTAGGTGAAATTGACTTCAGAATTTACATTTCTTCTCACAGATAAGTTACCCTGAATACAATTTAGAAAACATTACATAAGCTACAAAATTCCACATTCTCCTAGGATGTGGTAAGAAGCAACCCAACAAAGTTTTACATATTATACATACATCTATATCACTATTATTCTGTCTAGCAACATTTTGTTTCTTTTATCTGAGCTCCGTTCTGTGTTGAAGGTAGGTAATCCCCCATCAACTGTTACCTCCTCCCAGAAGCAATACTCAAAATCTCTGGAAAACAGTGATATCCACCTCCCTCAGTTACTGATCATGGAGAGAGGTGTCACATATGCAAAGGGACATTGTTACACATTGTACATCAGTATGGTGACTCTTCCTCCCTAGATTCCAGCAATCCTTGATAAACAAAAAAAGAGGTACTGCAAGGGCTGGGCATAAATATGTATGTAAGTAGCCACTTGGGTAAGCAGCGCTGTAAATTAGAAAATACAGAGTATGCAAACAAGGGGATAAGTGCATTAAGCCATTATACAGATAAATCAAATTTACATAAAGTTTCAAAGGATAAAAATACATATATAGTATATATATATCTATATATAAAATAAGTAAGGTGTGCCATGACATGTTAGGAAAGAGATCCCTGCCCTGAAGAATAATATGTATTTTTTATTGCACAGTAACCTACCCCTCCGCCCGCACACACACACACACACACACACACACACACACACACGCGTACTTAGCGAATCGTTAAACGTATTTCTTGCTACATTTTAGAATTATATTCTAAAAATGTTAGTACCACATTTGTTTTATATTCTTACCCTACTGACATCTTCATTGTGTTCCTACTTTTCTGAATGCCATTACTATTTCACATGAAAGACAAAACATTTTGTTAAACTGGTAGCCTGTGGCCAGTCTTCTTTAAGGTCTGGTTGCCTTTGTTGCTGCCATTTTAAAATATATTGAAAATTCCCATTATTGATGCTTAACCCTAATAAAAGAGAGTGGCTAAAAACAACTAGCTACAGTGGGTGTTGGCATACAGTACAAGCTTAGCTGCAAGAAAACAATAAACTCCAGCTGATAAGAGGAAACTTGCAGTTCTAAACAAACTTATAGGAGCTAGCAATTCAGCTTCATTTCCCAGTTTGAATGAATAAATACAAAATGTGCTGTTTAATGAGGCGTCCTTAAAATAACAGATTGTCTCATGTAGCTCTGTTAATTGTTCACACAAGCAGCTGGCTTTATCCAGACAATATTGGAATATAAATATTATTAGAGGAAGGCAATTTGCCCTTATGCTCATCACTGGGCAAAGTCTTGGGGATGTTTTGGTAAAATATACAGTATTGCTTTCTGGGAAAATGGTTTCACAATGTATATGAATGTAAATATTTTACCCCCAAAAAAGTTGTCTCTTATCATGATTTAGAAAAAGACACCCCTGGCGCTGGTGACATCAATGTCGCCGGTGTTGCCGACCTCTAGATCCGAAGTCTTCTTTCTTCTGCCAACAGCTGAGATGACTTTCTCGGAGGTTTGCAGCTTTTTATATAGGTTTGCAGAAGGACCAAATCCAATTGAGATTGGTTAAGATTTCAATGCTTGCAATCATATGATCACACACATTAACAATTCATATTGAAAATAAAATTCAAGTATGATTGGTTAATGTGTGATCATATGATTGCAAGCATTGAAATATTAACCAATCACAATTGGATTTAGTCCTTCTGCAAACCTATATAAAGAGCTGCAAACCTCTGCGGAGCTTAAAAGTCATCGCAGCTGATGGCAGAAGAAAGAAGACTTTGGATCAAGAGGTGGTGTCACTGGCAGCCACAGTGACATCGCCCAGCATTGGAGACATGGTGTCACTGACAAGAAGACGCAGAGACCTGAAAAAGTCCTTTTAAGGACCAGGTCCTGGTTTCAAGCTGCAGGACCCCCCACAAAGGCACTTGTGAGTGCCACAAGGGCACTTATAAGTGCCGGGGAGGGGATCTCGGTTCAAACTGCGTGGCCCTTAAGTCCCAAAGGGCCTTTGTCAGGGCCACAAGGGCACTTCTTAGTGCCGCAAAAGCACTTATAAGTGCCGGGGAGGGGGGTCCTGGTTTGAGCTGCGGGACCCCTTAAGCCCCAAAGGGCCCTTATCAGGGCCACATGGGCACTTCTTAGTGCTGCAAAGGCACTTATAAGTGCCAGGGAGTCCCGGTTCGAGCTGTGGGACCCCTTAAGCCCCAAAGGGTCCTTGTCAGAGCTCAAACCAGGACCCCCCTCCCCGGCACTTATAAGTGCTTTTGCGGCACTAAGAAGTGGGCCCTGACAAAGGCCCTTGGGACTAAGGGCCACGCAGTTTGAACCGAGATCCCTCCCCGGCACTTATAAGTGCCCTTGTGGCACTCACAAGTGCCTTGTGGGGGGTCCTGCAGCTTGAAACCAGGACCTGGTCCTTAAAAGGACTTTTTCAGGTCTCTGCGTCTTCTTGTCAGTGACACCATGTCTCCAATGCTGGGCGATGTCCCTGTGGCGGCCAGTGACACCACCTCTTGATCCAAAGTCTTCTTTCTTCTGCCATCAGCTGCGATGACTTTTAAGCTCCGCAGAGGTTTGCAGCTCTTTATATAGGTTTGCAGAAGGACTAAATCCAATGTGATTGGTTAATATTTCAGCTTGCAATCATATGATCACACATTAACCAATCATACTTGAATTTATTTTTCAAATATGATTGTTAATGTGTGATCATATGATTGCAAGCATTGAAATCTTAACCACTCCAATTGGATTTGGTCCTTCTGCAAACCTATATAAAAAGCTGCAAACCTCCGAGAAAGTCATCTCAGCTGTTGGCAGAAGAAAGAAGACTTCGGATCTAGAGGTCGGCAACACCGGCGACATTGATGTCACCAGCGCCAGGGGTGTCTTTTTCTAAATCATGATAAGAGACAACTTTTTGGGGGTAAAATATTTACATTCATATACATTGTGAAACCATTTTCCCAGAAAGCAATACTGTAATTTTTACCAAAACATCCCCAAGATTTTGCCCAGTGATGAGCATAAGGGCAAATTGCCTTCCTCTAATAATATTTATATTCCAATATTGTCTGGATAAAGCCAGCTGCTTGTGTGAACAATTAACAGAGCTACATGAGACAATCTTTATTTTAAGGACGCCTCATTAAACAGCACATTTTGTATTTATTCATTCAAACTGGGAAATAAGCTGAATTGCTAGCTCCTATAAGTTTGTTTAGAACTGCAAGTTTCCTCTTATCAGCTGGAGTTTTATTGTTTTCTTGCAGCTAAGCTTGTACTGTATGCCAACACCCACTGTAGCTGTGTGTTTTAGCCCCTCTCTTTTATTAGGGTTAAGCATCAATAATGGGAATTTTCAATATATTTTAAAATGGCAGCAACAAAGGCAACCAGACCTTAAAGAAGACTGGCCACAGGCTACCAGTTTAACAAAATGTTTTGTCTTTCATGTGAAATAGAATGGCATTCAGAAAAGTAGGACACTGAAGATGTCAGTAGGGTAAGATATAAAACAAATGGTGACTAACATTTTTAGAATATATCTAAAATGTAGCAAGAAATACGTTTAAGATTCGCTAAGTACGCGTGTGTGTGTGTGTGTGTGTGTGTGGGGGGGCGGGCGAGGGGTAGGTTACTGTGCAATAAAATACATATTATTCTTCAGGGCAGGGATCTCTTTCCTAACTGTCATGGCACACCTTACTTATTTTATATATAGATATATATATATATTATGTATTTTTATCCTTTGAAACTTTATGTAAATTTGATTTATCTGTATAATGGCTTAATGCACTTATCCCCTTGTTTGCATACTCTGTATTTCTAATTTACAGCGCTGCTTACCCAAGTGGCTACTTACATACATATTTATGCCCAGCCCTTGCAGTACCTCTTTTTTTGTTTATCAAGGATTGCTGGAATCTAGAGGAAGAGTCACCATACTGATGTCAATGTGTAACAATGTCCCTTTGCATATGTGACACCTCTCTCCATGATCAGTAACTGAGGGAGGTGGATATCACTGTTTCCAGAGATTTTGAGTATTGCTCTGGGAGGAGGTAACAGTTGATGGGGGATACCTACCTTCAACACAGAAGGAGCTCAGATAAAGAAACAAAATGTTGCTAACAGATAGTATATGATGTGAATTAATAGATGTATGTATAATATGTAAAACTTTGTTGGGTTGCTTCTTACCACATCCTAGGAGAATGTGGATTTTGTAGCTTTGTTGTTTTCTAAATTGTATTCAGGGTAACTTATCTGTGAGAAGAAATGTAAATTCTGAAGTCAATTTCACCTAATGGCATATTAGTGAGTGAATTTCTCTTATGTGAGCGCTACTCTGGGAGTTTCCATTTTATTTATTGGAAGGTTCCTATGGTGTTTCGCAATCAACGTTAAATCTATATATGACAATGTCTTAAGATTTTCAGTAAAAAAATATGAGAAAACGACATGGCTGGTATCTGTTTTCTGGCTGGTATGACAATGGCCTCTCCCATTAATGATCCAGCAAATCCATAAAAGGGTTTTAGCAGATGCATGAGAAGAAAACAATAAACATTCGACCTTCCTTGCTAATGACTTGAGATCAGGCAGATAATGTACCCATACCCTCCTTGTATGTTGTAAGATCATTCTCTGGATTTTCAGCTTGCACAACAATGTAAGCATGAAGGAAGTTAGATGCAATCATTGTCTGGTACAAAGGGGGTGTTTTCTTCTTGAAAGATAATAGCCACTATGTCATTACCAATGTGCCTTTTCCGTTGTAACTAAATGAAACAAAATAGTTTATTTTGAGCTGCGGGACCCCTTAAGCCCCAAAGGGCCCTTATCAGGGCCACATGGGCACTTCTTAGTGCTGCAAAGGCACTTATAAGTGCCAGGGAGTCCCGGTTCGAGCTGCGGGACCTCTTAAGCCCCAAAGGGTCCTTGTCAGGGCCTCAAGGGCACTTCTAAGCGCCGGGGAGGGGGGTCCCGGTTCAAGCTGCACTTCTTAGTGCCGCAAAAGCACTTATAAGTGCCGGGGGGGGGGGTCCTGGTTCGAGCTGCGGGACCACTTAAGCCCCAAAGGGCCCTTATCAGGGCCACATGGGCACTTCTTAGTGCTGCAAAGGCACTTATAAGTGCCAGGGAGTCCCGGTTCGAGCTGTGGGACCCCTTAAGCCCCAAAGGGTCCTTGTCAGGGCCACAAGGGCACTTCTAAGCGCCGGGGAGGGGGGTCCCGGTTCAAGCTGCACTTCTTAGTGCCGCAAAAGCACTTCTAAGCGCCGGGGAGGGGGGTCCCGGTTCAAGCTGCAGGACCCCTTAAGCCCCAAAGGGCTCTTGTCAGGGCCACAATGGTCATTGTAAGGGCCTGGGAGGGGGAACCGATTTCAAGCTGCCGTCCGGCAATCCTCAAACAGACAATTTTGGGAATCCCCGGCCGTTTGGGGATTTTCTTAACTAGTCGTTCGAGTTTTACTGAACGTTTGAAAATCAGCAAACGTTCAATCAAAAGCAGCCCGCGGAAACCGGAAGTAGCGAGCGTGTGCGCTACAGACGTTTTGCGGTTACCCGCACATGGACGTGTTCTCCAGACCATCTCCCAGGTCCCAGAGGCCTGTACAGTAAGTGTACATTGTTATATTTTGGAAAGTTCATCCGAGCTTTCCAAACAATTTATCCCCTATTGACTTTAATGTGTCCATATTAGAACTTTTAAACTTTTTTAGAAGAACTTTCTGAAATTTGGCCATCTCTAATCATGCACTTAAATTTGTATATATTTCATATAAACAGCACCAGGTGTTTCTTTAATGAACAAAATACTTACTGCTCTCTGGCTTCTCCCCCATTCAGAGTCAATGACTCTGGGAGGGCAAACTGGGGGAGGAAGCATAGGAAGCACCTAATGGCAGCTTCATGTCCTTTCTTTAGTTTTTAACCAAAGGACAGCTATTTGGGAGGCTCATTAGCATTGATACATTTGACGGTAAAAACTACTGCCGTTAGTCACAGAATCGCTCAGCCACAACCAAAAATTTCTATCACCACATAACATATTATTTAAGTATAGAGAGCCAATAATGGCCGGACCTTTATGTGGCCATCTGAACAATATTTATGTGGCCGCCTAAACAATCTGTCTATGCAGGGTATTGCATACAATGGAGTCTGACTGTCGTCTGCTAAATATCTGTGGTTTTATTGTGTAATCAGCTTTATTACACTTACAGTTTTTATCGTTAAAAATGTTGCTAATTTTGCCCCAACCAATCAGATGTTAGCTTTCAAATGTTAAATAAGATTTGATTGGTTGGGGCAAAATTAGCACCATTTTAAATAATAACAACTTTTATTGAATCTCCCTGATTATGTTTTACTCTTTATGTTTGTTATTTACAATAAATGCGCTTTGATGGTGATATTTTAAAACAATCAGGGAGATGTAATAAAAGTTCTTATCGTTAAAACTGGTGCTAACTTTGCCCCAACCAATCAGATGTTTGCTTTCAAATGTTAAATAAAATCTGATTGTTTGGGGCAAAATTAGCACCATTTTTAACAATAAGAACTTTAATTACATCACCCTGAATGTGTATACTGAACATATGAGAATAATGAATTGTAACCTAAATACAAGTTTGTTTTTTTTTACTTTTTGAGGATGTTTAAAGGACTTTGGCAGCCCACCATAATTTTAAAAGGGAATTTGTACTTGTGATTGACTCAACATTGATTTGTTGATTTTATTTAGGTATCGGTGACTGCTAGAGAAGATGTCCCATCTTTTGGGCCTCAACTGCCAAATCCACCAGTATTTCAAAAAGTGAGTATCTGGATGTTTATCATGTAACTATTTTATCTTTACCCTTGAATAATTATAGCTGTAGTATATCTTGAAAAAATTGCAAATTTCTACTTTTTTGCAAACTAAGCACAATTTAATAGCAGTAAAAAAGGGAAGCAAACAAAACAGATTTGGATCTTCTATGAAAACTAGCCTCGTATGGTGCATGCAGATTGGGCAAATCAAATAACTGTTGAAACAAATAAGATTTGACAAGATAAGAATTTTTTTTTATATGGAACAAAAGTAAGATATTGACAACATGTATTAGGGAAAATACTTTAGTGCCACAAAGTTAAGACAGAATAAAGAAAGCCGCAAGATAGTCATTGGAGGTACTTATAAAAGTACTATGAAGTATTGCAAACAGCAGAAGAAAAATAAATCAAAGTGTTGACCCAATTAGAACAAGCCTCTAAAACTATTGTCAGCAACAATGAAGTTTGGACTCTCACCCTGATGTATGAGGAACTGCCACAAAATATGAGAGCATAAAAACTGAAAAGCATAGGGGAGCCAGACAATTACACATTTCTTTAGAGACCATGCATGACATGTTTCAGGTACAGAATAACCCTAAGGTGAAAATTTGCTCCCCTGTGTTTTTCTGTTATGTGTTAGACCAACACTGGAAAACCACACAAATGTATTACAACTTTTTAACAAAAGTTTTATGATATAATAATGTAATACTTTACACTTGTTATATTTTGAAATTGTATAATACTGTTTTACACTTGATTATATTGTAACTATCAACAGATTAATGGAAAAGACACTTAGACTAGGATTGGCCTAATTTTGGAGCACATTCTGTGACACCTTTGGAGGAGGGGTTTCTATGGGTATATAAGTGTGTTTAAAGGGACACTAAACGGATTTCATGTGCTTCCTTAAGTACATGAAAACTGTAGCTATTATTTACAGGGAGGTAAGAACGCTTATTCCCACCTCCCTGTGAATAATGAATGCCCAGGGAACACTGAAAGACTTACCTTACCGGTGGTCCACTCAGCTCCTTCTAAGCTGTCAGGCGCGATGTCCAACCAAGCGCCTATCTTTGGTGCACGCGAGCCAATACAAAAGATAGGCGTACAATAGTTTGTAGTAATTTGGAGGAAGAATAAATACTTTTGGGGGTGCACATTGAATAATTGAAATGGCTATTTATTTTAAATATGGAACTGTAAACACTGATATTGAACCTTTCACCGGCTACTGCAGTAATGCAGCTGGAAAGTAATGCCTAAGGTTGTTAATGGGGCGATACTTTGCGGTAGTGTAATACTGTACAGTATTTTATAAATTACCACAGTTGAGAAAATTACCTCTACTAGTGTTTTTTGCAACAGGGGATTCATATTGGAAAATACCAATATCAGCCCTTTATAAATACCATTCTATGTGTTTCACGAAGCAACAAAATCCAGTCTCCGCAATGCAGACACCAATTCAAATACGCAAATTTCCGATGAACCTCCTAAATAAATCACAGCATGAAACTTTGATATAATTTTTTTCTAGTTAAAAAGACATTCAACTTTTGTTATTAACTTTTGCTTGGAAAGCAACCACTAGTTTTGAATGTAAAACGAAATCAATTGCATACCACTATACCAAAACCTGTTAGAAATCTGTTTTGACCCTTCAGGGGATGTTATTTGTGATAACCTTTGCAAGCAAATACATTTTATAAAAAAATTTTTGAAAATCATCTGAGATCAGTCGTATGAATCAATTAATTGAACACAATTATGTGCTTATCCCATTTATAAATACTCTGCAGGGACCAGAATATCATTCATAAAGATAGTCACAATATTAGTCATAGTTTTTATAAAGCTGTCACTGGTACATCAGCACGCAAGTTAATTAAATCTGAATATCAAATATCTTCTTTTTTTTTTTACTTTCTTGTAATAAAGGAAAGTTAAAGCTAAATTTGAATAAGCCTGAAAGGATTCTATAGTTACTAAAAGATAGCTGTGTCTCTAATCTCTGAAACTGGAAACATTGTGGAGAATTCTGGCTTTTCCTAAGTGTTTGTCCTGGCTACTTAAATATACATAGAAACATACAGTAGTAACTGAGGTTGAATAAAGACATTCGTCCATTAAGTCCAACCTTTCACCGTAACAGTTGATCCTGAGGGGGGAGAATTCCTTCCTGACAGCAATCGTAAAGTATCCCAGGATCAATTAGAACTACAGTATATGTATTAATACCAGTAATTCTCCATATTTTTTAGTTTTAGGAACATATCTAGCCCACTTTTAAAGCTATTCAATAAACTTGCCATTACCACATTTGCAATCGCACATCATAAGGTTGCTTAGTGAGTTTTTTCTTAACTTTCCTAAAACAACATAATTTTAATGCAGTACTGAATACATACCTACAACATTTTTAAAAAAATATCTTGATTACAGGTATGGTCTAGTTGTTTTCCATTTTAAGCCAAGAGAAGTGTGCTGACTTTTAGCTTAGGAATTTGTGAAAGCATTTGTGACTATCCAGACTTTTATGGTTTCAAGAATATGGAATTAAAGCCCAGTTGCCAGTTTTTCAATGAAATGCACAGGATCTAAGGTATACTCTCACACACTATAACACAAGTACATACACACACAAGTTTTAAAATACAAGTCCTAAAGTTACAGAATAAAACACTCCTTAAAGGAGAAAACTTTAGTTTTTAAAACCTAATGTGAACGTTTTTCTCCCCAGAACACCTATACATTGTAAGATTCGTTTCTAGTAAGTTGCATTTAGTACGTGTGAGTAATAGATTCTGTAATTAAAAAGGCTTCCATGTTGTTGCCAGTACAACCCACGGCCCATGAAGTCATCAAAGAACCACGCCTCCTGACCCCAGTATTTACTGTGTTTTCTATACACCAATATATACACCAAACTGCTTGTTACCCTGCAATTTATTTACCATGTCAGTGTTAGTTGCTGGAAAATAAACTGAAGGGTAACAAGCAGCTTTCAAAGTCTTATCAGGGACTTCCATATTCCATTTTTTTATTCTTTTCCTTCCAAAAGATAAAGCTTCCAAATGTACCTGGATTACCTGCTTATTCACTATTGGCGCACTGGCTAAGGCACCAGATTTAAAAACACACAGTTCAGAACATCACAAGTTCAATACCCAGACTTACCTTTTTTTTTGTTTCTATTATGTATTAAAATTTTCGCTTATTCCCTGGTGGCGCACCTGGTAAGAAGCCAGTTTTAGAAACACACAGTTCAGAAGGTCACATGTTCAAATCCCCAAACTTACTATTATATTTTGTTCCCATTATGTAGTAAAAGATTCTATATATACCAGTGATCGCTATAGTATCTCCTAGTTATCCTAGAGGTAAGAGCTCTACTTTCAGCAAGACAGAGTAAATGTAAGAGTTGGAGGTTCTATTCCCCAGACTTTTTTAAATTTTTGCTGAAATGTTAGTATTCCATTTCTTACATCCATGCTATCTATGAAATACACTGCAAAGATTACTTTTCCTTTTGTATGAAAAGTAAAGGATTATATCATTGTTAGGACAGGAGCCTTGAATGTGCTTGAAAACAAAAAACTGAAATCCCTGTTCTGTGTCAGGGAGAGGGAGGATCTCCGTGCTGTTATGGGATTGGCTGTCAGTTTCTAGGAAGCAAGGCTGCAAGTTCCTTGTTTTGATCTGTTGAACACTACAGAGCATGTGCCTGTATGCAGACACTTAGCTGGGGGTTTACCCAGCTAATTGGATTGTGGGACCCCTAGTACTCACAGGATGTTTTCATAAATCGCCCAATTCCCACAGTAAAGGGAGAGGTGAGACACAGCTTGTTGTTTGTGAATGTGCTCTGTCTATTGGGACAATACAGTCTGGAGACTTAAGTTCCACTTTAAGCTTTTCAGCTGCCTTGCCTATTGTGCTTCCCAAGTCCTACCCCATAGAGCCATGAATCTGTATCTTTCACTGACGAGATCTTACAAGATTGAAACATGTCATGTCTACAGGTCAGATTATTGGCTCTATACCATAAGCTGTATTGCATGTTAAAGGGGAACTGTGGTCCAAAATTGATAGGAATTGCTCACCTGAGAATTTTTGTAATTTATTTTCATTGTTTATTTTGCATATTTTTGAAGATATTTACGTTTTTATGTGTGATGTGGCAGCAGCATCACCAGGTCCCCTGTACTTCCTGCTTCCTGCTCTGAAACCATGTCAGTGGATAACAGTCAATCTGCCCTGTGTTTCCTCCTCTCCCCTTGCAGCCCGCCCTCCTCTTGCAAGCCCCCTTGGTCCCTCCTACTCATGGACCCCATGGTCCATTTATTTGCAGGCCCCTCTTTGCCCCTTCCCTTACTGCCCCATGCTGGCCTGCCCACTCGTGGGTGCCTTAGCCCTGCCCACTCATGGGTGCCATAGTCCCGCCCACCCATAGGTGTCATGGCCCTGCCCATTGGTGGGTGCAGTGGCCCCACCCACTCACAGGTGTCATGGTCCCGCCCACTTGCGGGTGCCGTGGGACACTCAGACACCCCCCCTACAGAAAACTGTGTGAAAACAGCCTTTTCAGTCAGAGTGAGAAGTCTGCCTGAAAAGGCTGTTTTCACATAGTTGGGAGAATAGGGCTGTAGATGCCCTTACCTTCTCTGTGGGGATCTTCACACAGCAGGGAGGGGGAGGGAGTTCCTGTGTCCTGTCACTGAAGTCTGAGTCTGTGCTCGCCGTCGGCGAAGTGGAGGAGCAGCCTTAGGAATGTCACATGTCAGCCTCCCACCCATTAACTTTCTGGTCTCTAATGTCTTTATATCTTGGGCTGTGGTATTTTTATTATTGTGTTTTATTTTAGGCAAGGCAGCTGAAAAGCTTAAGGAGAGGTGGGCAAAAAAGAGCTTTGAAAAATAAGATTTACAAGGAGTCAAGCGAGTTAGGGAGAGTTTTCCCCACAACTCCCTAGCTCATTATGCAAATAAGGGAAAAGAGACTTCTGGGGAATTATAATTTAATTTTGCATTTCTGGTATGTTAATTAGAATTTCCCAGCAGTAAAGTCGACGGCCAGATGATCAGGTGATCAATGGCTGCTTCCATAAGGCACATACAAAATGGAAGACCACAGTTCCCCTTTAAAGGACTGTCCACCCCTCTGGGCAAAAATGGGTATGTTGTGCAAAGCCCCCCAAAACCTGGAGTTCGTTTTGTTTCCAATTATTAAATCTGCTCCCAGCAAGAGATCTTATACTTACAAGCTCGGTGATCCACCGCCGCTTCCTGTCTATCCACTGCGGCTGCTAAGTTCTTTTTGCGTTCCCGAGCAGCCGCTGCTTCGAGAATGGCAGTCAGTGATTGGCAATGACGTCACTGTCACAGCCAACACTGACAGCCTTACCCAGAAGTTGAGAGCGGATTGCAGAGTAAGTATAAGATCTCTAGCTGGGAGCAGATTTAATGATTGGAAACAAAACAAAGTCCAGGTTTTGGTTTTTTTTTACACAACATACTCATTTTTGCCCAGAGGGGTAGACAGTCCCTTTAAGAGATTAAATATATGGTTATAAATGCATGTAATAAACTGAGACAAATACCAGTTGGAGTTGCAGTGCAGATAATTGACAAGTCACCAGTTTTTTGTTTTAAAAGCGGACATACCCCTTAACTATGTACCTTTGTGTGTTAATATGCAATAAACCTAAAAATTATTTTAAAAAATAACAAAGTAGATTTTTGTGTGTGTTTTTAGGGAATTATAAGAATGTGCTTACAACACTAGCAGGGCGATGTACTGAGAGCCGTTATTGGCAACCTGGTGCAAACTTGCGGTCGATGTTATATGCTGATAGCGGCTCTCGGTGCATCGCTAAGTGAGAGTATCTATTTCGACACTTTTTAACGCCAGCTATTCACTGGCGTTTAAAGTGCCGCAATAGAATGGTGCTTTTGTCATATGAAATCGTTTGAGGTAGCTGTGCGGTTAACTTTTACATTGGCCACGCAGCTGCCGCGATGAAGGACATAAAACATCAGTTATCGTAACCTCAACTCCAGAACAGGAGAGGTGCGCCTCTTGGTGCATCGCCCTGTGGGTATCCAAATAAAAACTAGTCAAACATATAGAATAAGCAGTAGCTCTTATGGGATATGCTACCAGCTCTACCTTGGAAAAAGTGACTGTCTTAGTGGTGAAGTTACAACTCCCATTTCTAATAGAGATAGATGAAACTGCTAAAATCCGTTTTGCCTGCAGATTCACAGATTTTCGCGAAAATCCGCAGGTGAACCCATTACAGTCAATGGGAGAAAAAATCTGCACAGATCTGCCTAAATATAAGGTAAACTTGCAATGGTAACTTACTGTAAATGGCTCTGGGACCTAAGAAATGGTCCAGGGAACACATATTTTATTCAAATAAGGTTGGTTAATGTGTGATCATATGATTGCAAGCATTGAAATATTAACTAATCACAATTGGGTTTGGTCCTTCAGCAAACCTATATAAAGAGGTGCAAACCCCCAGAAGTCATGGGAGTGATGGCAGAAAGAAGAAGAGGTAAGAAAAAAGACATTTCTGTCGCCAGCGTTGTCAGTGTCACTGGCGGCCGCAGTGACATCGCCTGGCATTGGCGACATCAGTGAAGATGGTGTCACTGTCATTCTCAGCAAAGAAGATGCCAGAGACCTGAAAAGGTCATTTTTAGAACCATTGATGGTCCTGGTTTTGAGCTGCAAGACCCCCAACAAAGGCACTTGTCAGTGCCGCTAGGGCCTTCTAAGTGCCGGGAAGTGGGGTCCCGGTTCGAGCTGCGGGACCCCTTAAGCCCCAAAAGGCTCTTGTCAGTGCCACAAGGGTCTTTTCAAGGGCCACAAGGGCACTTCTAAGTGCTGGAGAGGGGCGTCCCGTTCAGGCTGCGGGACTCCTTAAACTCTAAAAGGCACTTGTCAGTGCCACAAAGGCCCTTTCCCAGGTCCCCGAGCAATTTACAATAAGTTACTGTATCATTTTTACAAAATTTTTAAAAAATTATTAAAAATTCGAATTTTAGAAATTCCAGGAATTATCGAAAATTTTTGAAAGCGGTTTGGAAAAATTTGGAAAGCATAATTCTGGAAAATCCAACAATCTCAGAGATCTGCAGTGGAACTGGGTTTGAATCACCTGCGATCCACCCATCTCTAATCAATAGAGGCTGGCCTACCAGGGGGGGTGCTGGAATTTTGGTGGGCCAGTTAGACCCTGCTTGTAAAATTTAAAAAAAATAATATTTGTCTTTTTAAAATTGTGGTTAATACTACTTTCTTTGATGTTTTTTTTTTACATTTCCTTAATATATTTTAGTATACTTTTCCCCCCTCTACTGGGAAAGATTGGAAATACAGTTTATCAATGCATGGTAAACTGTATAAATGTGTCAATATAAATTAAGCAAAAAAATAAAACATTTGAAAAGAAGAAATAGTGGTCGAAACAGGCCTGTCTAGTTTGTATTGATAGATTGTAGGTTACAACGCCTATTTAGCACCACCACTTCTATTTTTTTTTTTAACAAAACAATTTTCTTTTGTCTAAAGAGTATTATCCATTTCTCTCCTGTCTTCCAGAATGCAGAGTTTCGAGAATTTTTACTGTCCAAACTTATCAATGCAGAACATGCATGCTGCAAGTCAGACAAGTTTGCAAAGTTAGAGGTAAACTACCATATAATGAAACCTGCTGTAGATAATGTAGATAATGTGTCCATATCTTTGTGTCCAGTATTAACTTTTCTTGTAAAAAGAAAAAGACAATTTTAATTGTTCATATAAGCATTTGCCCCCCCCCCCCCCCCCACTTTCAAGGATCGGACAAGGGCAGCACTCTTAGACAATCTTCATGAGACCTACATGTACATACGCAGGCAATGCTTGGACTCGGCCCAGAGGAAGCAAGCTGTGAGAATGGGGCTCATGGTGGATTCCTGGAATCATTTAAGGTAAATAGAGATACTATTTTTATATACTGTACATTAAGTTTTGCACATCATAAAAATATAAATGACTAAGATTTTTTTTACAGTAGCAATGGTACAACTGTTGAACTGCTTTCCAGTAGACATGGTAGTGGCAGGTTCATTGGATAGTTTCAAAAGAAATCTGGCATCAGTTTCACTGAAAAAGTGAACTATTCCTTTAATGCAGTTAATTTACCTTTTGCGCAATCCACCACCAGCTGCAGTGACAGATAGCCTCCTGTTCTTCAATCAGTGCATTAAAGGAATAGTTCACTTTTTCAGTAAACTCTTCCTTTAATACGTAACATTCTTGTTGATCAATGAATTTCTCCAGTTGCCATTTGGAGTCAGAAAGGAGATTTTTACCCCATCAGATTTTTGTTTGTTTTAATTCCTCTAGAGCAACTGTCAGGCAGACATTATGGGTAGGGTTAAAGATTAAAGGGTTTAGGTTGCATTAAATGGACATATGTCTTTACCATTGAGAGTAAATCCTCCCTTGTGCTACAATACCCATCCTGTAGCGCAAGGCAGGATTTACTCTCAATGGTTCATAGATTCCTGGGAGAATTCAGCAAAATCCCCGGATCCACTGAAACTTGATTGGTACACTTGTATTGTCTTTGTTGACTGAGCTCCCTCCTCTCACCAGTAGTACTCTCACTGGAGCATCTAATATCTATGCCGCTTCCAGAGGCTTTTTTTTTAAAAAAATCCAATCTTGGACATGTTCATTGCCCCAACCGCTTTTTCAAGGGTTGTATGATGTGTATGCATATCTATATGCTTTATATACACTCCTCTGACGGTTTTCCAGGTTCTGTGTCATCATGCCTTCTATAGTACCTAGAGATAAGTGGGTTTTTTTGCTCTTAGGCTCTATATGCCCAGTTTATCGTTATAGGAAAATTAAATTCCCATCATACATTTGTATAGTGGTTCTCAAGGAAAAATAACATCCTATTGGAGAAGGTTTATATATCCTATTTAACCTATCCACATATATAGTATTAAAGGGCATGTCCACAAGCAAAGCTAAAATTTAACCCACTGCTGGCCCCACTGTTTAGTGTTAAAAAAAACACACCTCTGCTCCAAATGATTGTCCTGCAGTGCCTATTCAAAATCCAGGAAACTGAAAAGTAGTAGCCTTCCTCCTCTTTGTCCTCCTGGAGGACTCTTGCATGCACAGGTGAGCCCTTTCCTATCTCCCTCCAACCCTCTGGATCCCTCATCTTTGCATTTGATTTTAAAAAACTAAAATCCTTTTTGTAGTGTAGCCATCTCCCTCCCAACCCTAACCACATTGTTTAAATAGAAGAAAAATCCCATAAAAACTACTTACCAGACCACGTTCCTTCAGCTCTCAGCATAGCCGGCAGCCACGTTTGTCTGCCTCTCAGCCAATCACAGGCATAGCTGCTGGTCTGGCCCCTAACGATACTTCGTTCTTGGAAGTACTGTATCATTAGAGGCCTGAGCCGTGGGAACAAAGGCTGGTAAGTAAGATTCCTTCCACTTTTTTCAAATATAAACCATTCGTTTAGGGTTGGGAGGGGGATCCCATTGCTTGGTGTGTTAACAGCATGACAGAATATCCTACACCATGGTGGAACTGGATGCTGCACAAATTACCACTTGCACAAATGCCTTCTATGCTAGTTATGAAAGTGTTAATGTATGATTGCAAGATAACCTGAACAGGGGTAATTCTGAATACTTTAGATGTGAATCGTATAGTATAGTATTACAGGTTGAATATAGACATATGTCCATCCAGTCCAACCCATCTAGCAATACCCTCATTTCCTGCTTAACTGTTGATCCAGAGGCAAAAAAAAAAACACGCCATATTTATGAAGGGGAAACTGGCCAATGAACCTGCCTTAACAATCCATAGCTTTACCGTTCTCACAGTGAAAAACCCTTTGCGGACTGGAAGCCTAAACTTTTTTTTCAAGTCTTAAGGGAGGTTCACGTTTCATCTGAAATGCCCGTTTGGTGAACAATGCCCCAGATAGTTTATTGTATGGCCCGTTAATGTATTTATACACAGTAATCATATCGCCACGCAAGTGCCTTTTCTCTAATGTACATAATTGTAACTTTTCCAGTCTCTCTGCCTCTGCCTCCTGTCTCTCCTACGGGAGAATTTTGCCATGCGCAGTTCAGCCCTCCCCCCCTCCCCCCCCCCCCCGTTTTGCTCTCCCCCTAGTGTAAATTCCCTTGCTTATATTGTAGGGCTTCCTCCCCCAGCCCCAACCGCTATAATAGAATTATCAGAAAGTCCCCCAAACTCTACTTACCTTAACTCTCTCCCCGACATTCTAAGCAGCTGGCAGCCGCATCCGTGATTGGCTGCCTCTCAGTTTCATGCAAGTAGAGGGCCGAGACAGTGCGGCGGAGGATAGAGGGAAGGTAAGTAAAGATATGTTTTTTAAAAGGGTGGACATGCCCTTTAACCTTATTTAGTTGTTTCTGTACCATATCCTCAGTTAACCAAAGTGCACTTGCATCTTTTATACCATTATTGCTACTATACTTTATGATATGTGTACTTGGATCTTCTATAGCGTATACGGAGGGAAAAATATATTGCTTTATCACCATCCTCCGTAACTAACTTATCCCCATTATTTAATGGTGCCACATTTTCAGTCCTCATCTTATTGTTATTAATATACTTAAAAAAAATTTAGGCTTAGTGATGCTTTGTTCACCTATCCTAACGTTGATTGCAGTATTTTGATTGCTTTCTTACATTCCTTATTACAGTTTTTATAATCCCTAAAGGCCCTTTCTGTTCCCTTTAAACATCTATAGTCAATTAATGGTTCAATATTTCATAATCACTGGCTTAGCACATAATCAAAATAGTTGCATAATAATTATATCAAAAGTGGCAATACAACATTAAGAACATTTTAAAACCATGTTTTTTTCCATGTTACTATATTATTAGTTGGCGGTCAACCAAACATCAGTTTTAGGTGTTGAGCAGTAGAATATAAGGTAATTTAATTTAATTATGTAATGAAAGATAAGTGGTGAACTTTTGTTCAGTTGAGGAAATAATTTTCTATCAACCTCATTGTGCTTCTTAGATAAATCAATTTTCTTTCAAATAGTATTATAATACATGTTATTGTAAAACTGTCCATCTTTAAAGTACTATTGGTTGGCTCACGAAAGAGGACAACAGATACATTGTTAGGAGATTATTATAGCTGCAAAGATGATCAATTTCCTATTATTAATGAAAAACCTTTTCTGGGGAAATTGATATTCCAGGAGAGTTCAGTGTAGTTTCAGTATAGCAGATAGCAGATAATCATAAATAGTTTGTGGCAGTGCAAAATACAGGCAATATGATCCAGGGCTAAAAACTTCGTAAAGTTTATATGACAATTTTACAAAGGTATTAAAAATGTTATTTTATTGCCTGTATAGTTATGGAAATCTGTACTGTAGACTACGGGCCGTATTTATAAATGGCGGCCGTTATTACTGCCTAAAAGTTACAGCCGTGGCAAATAAAAGTTTTCGACATATTTATAAAGGCGAAGAACATCGCTGCGAAAATCATTACGGTGGTAGTTTGAACCCCCTTTGCAGCGATACTGTAATGCCTAAGTACAGTATCGCGGCGAAGAGAGCTCAAACCCAACATACAGACAGGGGGCTGGGAGGGGCTGCTTGGAAAGGATCGCGCTGGGTGGTCACATCTGCCGCCACGGGGCGGGGCGTACGCCCCACCCCGCCCTTGCCCCCAGCTACGATGATGACCCGCCGCATACCCCTTCCATCAGCCCCACCCAGCCCACTACATTCACGGGGAAGAAGGGTGGGGTGTGAGGGACCCTCCAGCGGGGCACTGATAAGTGCCTTTTGGGGCTTAGGGGTCCGCAGCAGTTCTGACAAGAGCCCTTTGGGGCTTAGGGGGTCCCGCAGCTCGAACCAGAACCCCCCGGTCCTATCATTCCCCCGGCCCTATCTAGTGCCCGTTGCGGCATTAAGAAGGGACTTTGGGGCTTAACGGGTCCCGCAGCCAAAACTGGACCCCTCCCTTACAAGTGCCCTTGCCCCTGAGGAGGGCCCTTTGGGGCTTACTGTGCCCCTTCCCCGGCCCTTGTAAGGGCCCTTGCTGCACTGATAAGTGCCTTTATATGATTTCAGACATATAATGGGTAGTTGTATAACCATGTGTTACCAGCTGTGGCACTGGGAGGTGCTGCTGGGAAGGGGTCATCATGGTGGTCGCCATCGCGGGGGGTGAGGGCGGTGGGGCATACACCCCCGCCGCGCCCCACTAGTGAATGTGACCACCCGCGGCGAGGTGGGTGTGCCTTCCATGGCGGTGCAACCACCGAGGTTGGGCGTACCCCCCCCCAATCCCCCAGCGATCTCACCTGTTTTTGCCACCTTAAAGATGGCAAAGTGAAACGGGCGAGCTTAACGCTGTAAATCAGTTACCGCGCTTATAAATAGAAGTGAGGCGTAACTGATGCGATGTTAATGAGGTGGTAACTATGCACGCGGCCGTGTTTTTAATAAGTCGCGTTAATGTGATTTTGAAGAAAACGGCGGTAAACTCGCCCGCTTAAAGTTAATGGCTGTTTAAATATGCCCTATGTGTGTATCAGTGTGCAAATCCTATAGACAAGCAGACAGTAATACAGTAAGGCTCCCACACAATCATTATGTCATTGTTTATTTAAATAACGTAATTTTTAATATAACAAAGTAAGGTAAAAAAATTCAAAATCCATTGAATTGGATGTATTTAAGGAAAAAAATATTTAATATAATAACAAACATGTGTCTTATCTTAAGAACATTTCCACCGTTAATACAAACCTACTCCAAAACCCATTAATTTGTTAGATGCATTGCTACAAAGATATGTAAGGATAATTATTTCCTCCATTCGGGAAGATTAATCTGGCTCCTCCTTCATGCAGTCAATCAAGGCTTGACTGCTGCCTCTTCTGCACATGCTCAAGTTTAATTAAACTCATTGAGCAAAGGAGGAATGCATACCTCTTCCAGGAGAGAATTTTACATTAAATATCTGGTTACAAATGCATGTAATAAGCTAGTAAAATAGCAGTTGGGGTCAAGTCCCATTTATTTTAAAGTTTGTTTTAGGGTGGACATGCCCTTCAATATTAGCATTGAGAAACAATTAAAGTAATTTTGCAGTTTTATGTATTTTTCTTGATTTCTATGTCTATTATTTCTATAGAATATTAAAGGGCATGTCCACCTCTGTTTTGGAAATTTTGGAATAAGGCTCCCTCTCCCCCCCCACCGCTATAGTAGTTTTTCAAAAAAATCACGGATGTGGCTTCCGGCAGTACAGAACACTGGGGAAAGAGCAGTGTAAGTAGAGTTTCACAACTACAGCGGTTGAGGGTGGGAGGGCTTCACTGTGCACGCCATTTTTCTCCCGGAGGAGAGACAGGAGGCAGACACCATTTGGGCACAGACAGGCTCCTGCTCTTCGTTTTTTGGGACAGACTTGCGTGCAGCTATTTGGAGCAGTGATGTAAGGTAAGGATTTTACAACAATACACAGTGGGGCCAGTAGTGGGTTAAAATGTAGTTTGGGGGTGACATACCCTTTAAATAGTTTAGCTTAGTTTACTCTAGTTGGTAGAGGAAAGTCAGTAGGGACTTGACTGCTTAGGCAAAGGGGAAGAGTTGGGTATTATTAACCAAGTATGGGGGAATGGAATAAATTTCAGTATCGCAACTGACCTGCATTTGTTCCGGCGATATAGTAACCACTTTGTGACTGTTATTGCATTGTTTGAATCGAGAGGTAAGTTCAAACTTTGGCACGCACGGCTTTAAAGCCACAATTTAAAAATGCTTTAATATCTGCAAAAAACGTGTGCAATTATCATCTCTAAATTTATTGCATTTTTTGCTTGAACTGAGCTATTTCTAAAAATCTTTGGAAAGGGTGCAAGCAATGCAAATGAGTAAAAAACACTTGCTAACCTATATTACATCAGTTAGCATGGGTTTTGCACTTAATTTTCCCCTTAGCACGGGATTTGCATCTCCCTGTATGTCTCCGTGTATGTCTTCCCAATGATGCTGATTTTAGAGGTAAGAGATGATGCACAGCTAACTGGTTCAGAACTTAAAAAGCACCAGGCATTTTTTTTAAAATATGAAAGTAGCCAGTTTTAAAGGGAAAGTCAACCCTCAAATCAATATTTTTTATTGTTAATCATCCCCCCCAACCCCATTTGTGTTATATATATACTACTGTAAGAACCGTATCAGGTTTGTAAGTCCCTTTAGGAGCTTCTTAGGTAAGTATACAAAAATGTTGTTTTTTGTGGGGGGAGGGGTGTTTCTTAACAAATATATAAAATATTGATTTGAGGGTGGACACGCCATTTAAAACTTGGTTCAGCTTTCTTTGCCGCTGTTGCAAGCTGGTTACGAGCACAGACAGAAGAAGAGGCTGCCTCAATAGTGCCATAAGCCATTGGACAGGATGTTACTGTCACTCTTTGATGGATGATACCCCAAATCTTACAGGGCAATGTGAATAATTGCAACATTTCTGATACTCTGCAACAGCCACTAAACCCTTCTTACCCTCTTGCTTACATTTCACTGTGTGATGTAATTCCAGGGGGATCACTAGAGCCCAATTATCAGAATTATACTGTTACACACCAATAGTTTAAATATTTAAAAGGGGGTTTGTAATGTAAATTGAAAGCGTCTTCCCCTATACAGACACGTAAATGATAATACTGTACACTTTCTCTTATAGACAGATGGCCCCTATGTAGTTCCTGGGATAGAGCCAGCACTGACATGTAGATGGAAACAGCTGTACAATGGTTATTAAAGAGCATTTGTCTTATATTAGCGTTATTTAAATTTTAAACACAGCCCTTTAGTTTGATCAGCATTTAAGCCCGGGTAGATAGTGTCTTTGGCAAATGATGGGTGGCACCACCATCTGTTAAGCTGGTAATAGAAAGCTACTTTTCCTAATTACTTGGACTGCAGTCTTACTTTTAGGTTACTCTCAATTAAATGCTCATTTCTGACAATGGAGTGTAACAAGCTGCCCACAAGCAAATACGGAATTACAGGCCTCATTCATTAAAACATATAAGCTATTTAACCACCATATGAACTTGCTTTGGATGCCAATTGTTACAGCACACTGATAGCATTTTTCAGAATGAATGTTCTTAAACCAGCTTCCTCAAAAGTGCACACATTTTTAATGCAACTCTAAAAGTAGCTTCCACAGATGTGCTCCAAGTAAGTGACATACTTTACTTTGATTATATTTAGAAATATACCTACAGTCATGGACATACTGTACCATTGTAAAGCTGTGTCTGTTATTGTCCCCAATTCAATGGTGGGAATTAGGAGATTAAGTTTACTTATAGTCTCATATACCATATAGTGTTTGAGCATGTTAGGCCCCTTGTATTCCAAACAACTTAAGAAAATATTATTGGTACGATCAGTAGTTTGTCTAATTATATCACCTCATGCTACTATTAGGTTTGAGAATCTGCCTTCCACTACTAAAAGGTTAACATAAAAATGAGAAACCATGAACAAATGAAGGAAATAAAACATGGATAAAAAGCCTGTAAAACTTCCTTTTCTTTGGTTATTTATACAGGTTTCTGCTGGACAGCAAATGCAAACACTAAAAAAATGTTTTTTTTAGAGAGCAATACGTGTACGTAGCCATTCCATGGAAACTATGTGGGAAGCCAGAAGAAGCACCAGTCTGGTGGGATTTCGGGGGAGTCTTAGTGGAGGAATTGTACATACAAGTGCAGAGATCACAAACCACCTTCAGTAAGCAAACCCACTATGTTATCATTAACCCAAGACTGTTAATCCAAACAATTTTAGGGTTAGAAATATTGGCTAGTGAATATGGCCCTTTTATTCATAGAACAGTTACAAGGTAGAGTGTTGTTAACAGTGGGTAAGTTTTCCTTGTGTATTTTTTTATACATAATCACTTTTTTTTACCTATTTCCTAAGCCAAGTGAGAAGTGCAGTCTTCATAAAAAAATGTTTTTGCAAGCTACATGGCATGTTTACAGCCTTTTCACTCTATGACTAGTTCAGTGTTTTATACCCTTTATTTCTTTGGAATCTTAAATATTTTCTTGGGAAAACCCCTAAATACAAGTATAAGAGACAGATATATAAACATATACTGTAAATATATCTAAAATAAAATAAAATGCACTCAAATTATTACAAGGATGGATCTATACAGTTCCTTTTATATCTCTTGTGGAACCAGGGTTGCCAGATTCTGGCTGCTGTTATGCGGCAGTGGGTGGGTGTGTGAAGAGAAACAGCTTGGGCCGTTCAGAGGGTGGAATTTCTGCCCTAGCCTGCAGTCAGGGTAACGCTGTCCAATAGGGTGTCTGGCAGCCATGCCTGTTCATCAAGTTGAGAAACATGTACTAGATGGTGGTAGAATTTTTCTACTGTTGTAATCAATACATTTTACCTTTATAGTACCACCACTCAAGGATAAAATATAAAAATGTAACGTGATAAAACTGCTGTAAATTTTCACAAAGATCTGTCAGTGTATTCAAAATACAAAAAAGTTTGATCACAACAAGCTCTTCTTAAGTCAGTTTTTTATTGACTGTGCTCCTTGCATTTACATCACCCTTTACCCTCAATGGAAAGCTTCCATCTGGTTACTATAGAAAATGTTTTTTAGTTTATGTGCCCAGAATAAAAATTAAACAAAAATAACCTGCTTGTTTTGAGTTCAATCTTCTAAGTCTTCAGGCAGCATTGACATCAGATATTGTGTATGGTCCATAGCAATTCTCTAGCGAGAAATCAAGCACGGAACCATAAAACGTTCGACTTCTGACAAAAAAAGAAAGTACAAAAAGGGTGAATTAAGGAAGCAAATGTGTGAATAAAGGAAATACTCAATGTTAACAAATTCTATACTTTTATTATCTGCCTTTAGCCTCCCACTGTAGTAACTAAAACACAGTCAGAGTCCTATAAAAGAAGATCAGGTCTATTCCCGCGTCTTCACACAGGAACAGAACCCAACCAGAGACCCGGACCCGATGGTAAATATCCTAACTGAAACTGAATTGTATTTCTATTCCTAATTCACTTTGGGGGCCTTGAATTCAATTACAACAAAGACTTGTCTAATGTATTAGGGTATAAACTACATAATGGTACCTAGAAATGCTTCACGATTCCCTGCTAAGACATTCGTATATTGTTTACTAAATATTTCCAAGGTGGTGTGGCTAATCTTTTAACTGAGATATTGCAGTTTAGCCATGTCCTGAAAACCTTTTGTAAGAGACTTTTCCAGTGGCTAATGTGCCTTTTGTAAGAAGACTGTTTTCATTCTGTGACAGCTCATATTGGCTCGACAATGGAATTGTCACATTGGAATTTCCAAGTGTTGAAAAGTTAGGCCTAAATAGAGCAAATGCATTTTGCTTACTTTTGTGGCCTGGAAATAGATAGTTTTAAATAATTGAATGAAAGGAGTCATTTAGCTATAATCGTACATACTTTTAATTGAAAACACTTTATTGTTTTTTCAGCGACAGTGTCATGCAACTCAAAAAATACCAGATACTGGACATACCTCCCAGGATGTGAAATCTGAAACATCGTCCAATCCCAGCTCCCCAGAAATATGGAGCAGATAATCATAAATAGTTTGTGGCAGTGCAAAATACAGGCAATATGATCCAGGGCTAAAAACTTCGTAAAGTTTATATGACAATTTTACAAAGGTATTAAAAATGTTATTTTGTGCTGTTAGTTATGGAAATCTGTACTGTAGACGCGGGCCGTATTTATAAAGGCGGCCGTTATTACTGCCTAAAAGTTACAGCCGTGGCAAATAAAGTTTTCGACATATTTATAAAGGCGAAGAACATCGCTGCGAAAATCATTACGGTGGTAGTTTGAACCCCCTTTGCAGCGATACTGTAATGCCTAAGTACAGTATCGCGGCGAAGAGAGCTCAAACCCAACATACAGACAGGGGGCTGGGAGGGGCTGCTTGGAAAGGATCGCGCTGGGTGGTCACATCTGCCGCCACGGGGCGGGGCGTACGCCCACCCCGCCCTTGCCCCCAGCTACGATGATGACCCGCCGCATACCCTTCCTCAGCCCCACCCAGCCCACTACATTCACGGGGAAGAAGGGTGGGGTGTGAGGGACCCTCCAGCGGGGCACTGATAAGTGCCTTTTGGGGCTTAGGGGTCCGCAGCAGTTTCTGACAAGAGCCCTTTGGGGCTTAGGGGGTCCCGCAGCTCGAACCAGAACCCCCCGGCCTATCATTCCCCCGGCCCTATCTAGTGCCCGTTGCGGCATTAAGAAGGGACTTTGGGGGCTTAACGGGTCCCGCAGCCAAAACTGGACCCCCCTCCCTTACAAGTGCCCTTGCCCCTGAGGAGGGCCCTTTGGGGCTTACTGTGCCCCTTCCCCGGCCCTTGTAAGGGCCCTTGCTGCACTGATAAGTGCCTTTATATGATTTCAGACTATAATGGGTAGTTGTATAACCATGTGTTACCAGCTGTGGCACTGGGAGGTGCTGCTGGGAAGGGGTCATCATGGTGGTCGCCATCGCGGGGGGTGAGGGCGGTGGGGCATACACCCCCGCCGCGCCCCACTAGGAATGTGACCACCCGCGGCGAGGTGGGTGTGCCTTCCATGGCGGTGCAACCACCGAGGTTGGGCGTACCCCCCCCCAATCCCCCAGCGATCTCACCTGTTTTTGCCACCTTAAAGATGGCAAAGTGAAACGGGCGAGCTTAACGCTGTAAATCAGTTACCGCGCTTATAAATAGAAGTGAGGCGTAACTGATGCGATGTTATGAGGTGGTAACTATGCACGCGGCCGTGTTTTTAATAAGTCGCGTTAATGTGATTTTGAAGAAAACGGCGGTAAACTCGCCCGCTTAAAGTTAATGGCTGTTTAAATATGCCCTATGTGTGTATCAGTGTGCAAATCCTATAGACAAGCAGACAGTAATACAGTAAGGCTCCCACACAATCATTATGTCATTGTTTATTTAAATAACGTAATTTTTAATATAACAAAGTAAGGTAAAAAAATTCAAAATCCATTGAATTGGATGTATTTAAGGAAAAAAATATTTAATATAATAACAAACATGTGTCTTATCTAAGAACATTTCCACCGTTAATACAAACCTACTCCAAAACCCATTAATTTGTTAGATGCATTGCTACAAAGATATGTAAGGATAATTATTTCCTCCATTCGGGAAGATTAATCTGGCTCCTCCTTCATGCAGTCAATCAAGGCTTGACTGCTGCCTCTTCTGCACATGCTCAAGTTTAATTAAACTCATTGAGCAAAGGAGGAATGCATACCTCTTCCAGGAGAGAATTTTACATTAAATATCTGGTTACAAATGCATGTAATAAGCTAGTAAAATAGCAGTTGGGGTCAAGTCCCATTTATTTTAAAGTTTGTTTTAGGGTGGACATGCCCTTCAATATTAGCATTGAGAAACAATTAAAGTAATTTTGCAGTTTTATGTTTTTTCTTGATTTCTATGTCTATTATTTCTATAGAATATTAAAGGGCATGTCCACCTCTGTTTTGGAAATTTTGGAATAAGGCTCCCTCTCCCCCCCCACCGCTATAGTAGTTTTCAAAAAAATCACGGATGTGGCTTCCGGCAGTACAGAACACTGGGGAAAGAGCAGTGTAAGTAGAGTTTCCAACTACAGCGGTTGAGGGTGGGAGGGCTTCACTGTGCACGCCATTTTTCTCCCGGAGGAGAGACAGGAGGCAGACACCATTTGGGCACAGACAGGCTCCTGCTCTTCGTTTTTTGGGACAGACTTGCGTGCAGCTATTTGGAGCAGTGATGTAAGGTAAGGATTTTACAACAATACACAGTGGGCCAGTAGTGGGTTAAAATGTAGTTTGGGGGTGGACATACCCTTTAAATAGTTTAGCTTAGTTTACTCTAGTTGGTAGAGGAAAGTCAGTAGGGACTTGACTGCTTAGGCAAAGGGGAAGAGTTGGGTATTATTAACCAAGATATGGGGGAATGGAATAAATTTCAGTATCGCAACTGACCTGCATTTGTTCCGGCGATATAGTAACCACTTTGTGACTGTTATTGCATTGTTTGAATCGAGAGGTAAGTTCAAACTTTGGCACGCACGGCTTTAAAGCCACAATTTAAAAATGCTTTAATATCTGCAAAAAACGTGTGCAATTATCATCTCTAAATTTATTGCATTTTTTGCTTGAACTGAGCTATTTCTAAAAATCTTTGGAAAGGGTGCAAGCAATGCAAATGAGTAAAAAACACTTGCTAACCCTATATTACATCAGTTAGCATGGGTTTTGCACTTAATTTTCCCCTTAGCACGGGATTTGCATCTCCCTGTATGTCTCCGTGTATGTCTTCCCAATGATGCTGATTTTAGAGGTAAGAGATGATGCACAGCTAACTGGTCAGAACTTAAAAAGCACCAGGCATTTTTTTTAAAATATGAAAGTAGCCAGTTTTAAAGGGAAAGTCACCCTCAAATCAATATTTTTTATTGTTAATCATCCCCCCCAACCCCATTTGTGTTATATATATACTACTGTAAGAACCGTATCAGGTTTGTAAGTCCCTTTAGGAGCTTCTTAGGTAAGTAACAAAAATGTTGTTTTTTTGGGGGGAGGGGTGTTTCTTAACAAATATATAAAATATTGATTTGAGGGTGGACACGCCATTTAAAACTTGGTTCAGCTTTCTTTGCCGCTGTTGCAAGCTGGTTACGAGCACAGACAGAAGAAGAGGCTGCCTCAATAGGCCATAAGCCATTGGACAGGATGTTACTGTCACTCTTTGATGGATGATACCCCAAATCTTACAGGGCAATGTGAATAATTGCAACATTTCTGATACTCTGCAACAGCCACTAAACCCTTCTTACCCTCTTGCTTACCATTTCACTGTGTGATGTAATTCCAGGGGGATCACTAGAGCCCAATTATCAGAATTATACTGTTACACTACCAATAGTTTAAATATTTAAAAGGGGGTTTGTAATGTAAATTGAAAGCGTCTTCCCCTATACAGACACGTAAATGATAATACTGTACACTTTCTCTTATAGACAGATGGCCCCTATGTAGTTCCTGGGATAGAGCCAGCACTGACATGTAGATGGAAACAGCTGTACAATGGTTATTAAAGAGCATTTGTCTTATATTAGCGTTATTTAAATTTTAAACACAGCCCTTTAGTTTGATCAGCATTTAAGCCCGGGTAGATAGTGTCTTTGGCAAATGATGGGTGGCACCACCATCTGTTAAGCTGGTAATAGAAAGCTACTTTTCCTAATTACTTTGGACTGCAGTCTTACTTTTGGTTACTCTCAATTAAATGCTCATTTCTGACAATGGAGTGTAACAAGCTGCCCACAAGCAAATACGAATTACAGGCCTCATTCATTAAAACATATAAGCTATTTAACCACCATATGAACTTGCTTTGGATGCCAATTGTTACAGCACACTGATAGCATTTTTCAGAATGAATGTTCTTAAACCAGCTTCCTCAAAAGTGCACACATTTTAATGCAACTCTAAAAGTAGCTTCCACAGATGTGCTCCAAGTAAGTGACATACTTTACTTTGATTATATTTAGAAATATACCTACAGTCATGGACATACTGTACCATTGTAAAGCTGTGTCTGTTATTGTCCCCAATTCAATGGTGGGAATTAGGAGATTGAAGTTTACTTATAGTCTCATATACCATATAGTGTTTGAGCATGTTAGGCCCCTTGTATTCCAAACAACTTAAGAAAATATTATTGGTACGATCAGTAGTTTGTCTAATTATATCACCTCATGCTACTATTAGGTTTGAGAATCTGCCTTCCACTACTAAAAGGTTAACATAAAAATGAGAAACCATGAACAAATGAAGGAAATAAAACATGGATAAAAAGCCTGTAAAACTTCCTTTTCTTTGGTTATTTATACAGGTTTCTGCTGGACAGCAAATGCAAACACTAAAAAAATGTTTTTTTTAGAGAGCAATACGTGTACGTAGCCATTCCATGGAAACTATGTGGGAAGCCAGAAGAAGCACCAGTCTGGTGGGATTTCGGGGGAGTCTTAGTGGAGGAATTGTACATACAAGTGCAGAGATCACAAACCACCTTCAGTAAGCAAACCCACTATGTTATCATTAACCCAAGACTGTTAATCCAAACAATTTTAGGGTTAGAAATATTGGCTAGTGAATATGGCCCTTTTATTCATAGAACAGTTACAAGGTAGAGTGTTGTTAACAGTGGGTAAGTTTTCCTTGTGTATTTTTTTATACATAATCACTTTTTTTTACCTATTTCCTAAGCCAAGTGAGAAGTGCAGTCTTCATAAAAAAATGTTTTTGCAAGCTACATGGCATGTTTACAGCCTTTTCACTCTATGACTAGTTCAGTGTTTTATACCCTTTATTTCTTTGGAATCTTAAATATTTTCTTGGGAAAACCCCTAAATACAAGTATAAGAGACAGATATATAAACATATACTGTAAATATATCTAAAATAAAATAAAATGCACTCAAATTATTACAAGGATGGATCATACAGTTCCTTTTATATCTCTTGTGGAACCAGGGTTGCCAGATTCTGGCTGCTGTTATGCGGCAGTGGGTGGGTGTGTGAAGAGAAACAGCTTGGGCCGTTCAGAGGGTGGAATTTCTGCCCTAGCCTGCAGTCAGGGTAACGCTGTCCAATAGGGTGTCTGGCAGCCATGCCTGTTCATCAAGTTGAGAAACATGTACTAGATGGTGGTAGAATTTTTCTACTGTTGTAATCAATACATTTTACCTTTATAGTACCACCACCTCAAGGATAAAATTATAAAAATGTAACGTGATAAAACTGCTGTAAATTTTCACAAAGATCTGTCAGTGTATTCAAAATACAAAAAAGTTTGATCACAACAAGTCTTCTAAGTCAGTTTTTTATTGACTGTGCTCCTTGCATTTACATCACCCTTTACCCTCAATGGAAAGCTTCCATCTGGTTACTATAGAAAATGTTTTTTAGTTTATGTGCCCAGAATAAAAATTAAACAAAAATAACCTGCTTGTTTTGGAGTTCAATCTTCTAAGTCTTCAGGCAGCATTGACATCAGATATTGTGTATGGTCCATAGCAATTCTCTAGCGAGAAATCAAGCACGGAACCATAAAACGTTCGACTTCTGACAAAAAAAGAAAGTACAAAAAGGGTGAATTAAGGAAGCAAATGTGTGAATAAAGGAAATACTCAATGTTAACAAATTCTATACTTTTATTATCTGCCTTTAGCCTCCCACTGTAGTAACTAAAACACAGTCAGAGTCCTATAAAAGAAGATCAGGTCTATTCCCGCGTCTTCACACAGGAACAAAACCCAACCAGAGACCCGGACCCGATGGTAAATATCCTAACTGAAACTTGAATTGTATTTCTATTCCTAATTCACTTTGGGTGGCCTTGAATTCAATTACAACAAAGACTGTCTAATGTATTATGGGTATAAACTACATAATGGTACCTAGAAATGCTTCACGATTCCCTGCTAAGACATTCGTATATTGTTTACTAAATATTTCCAAGGTGGTGTGGCTATATCTTTAACTGAGATATTGCAGTTTAGCCATGTCCTGAAAACCTTTTGTAAGAGACTTTTCCAGTGGCTAATGTGCCTTTTGTAAGAAGACTGTTTTCATTCTGTGACAGCTCATATTGGCTCGACAATGGAATTGTCACATTGGAATTTCTAAGTGTTGAAAGTTAGGCCTAAATAGAGCAAATGCATTTTGCTTACTTTGTGGCCTGGAAATAGATAGTTTTAAATAATTGAATGAAAGGAGTCATTTAGCTATAATCGTACAGTACTTTTAATTGAAAACACTTTTATTGTTTTTTCAGCGACAGTGTCATGCAACTCAAAAAATACCAGATACTGGACATACCTCCCAGGATGTGAAATCTGAAACATCGTCCAATCCCAGCTCCCCAGAAATATGGGTAAAGTTTATATGACAATTTTACAAAGGTATTAAAAATGTTATTTTCTTGCCTGTATAGTTATGGAAATCTGTACTGTAGACTACGGGCCGTATTAAAATACATTTTAATACCTTTGTAAAATTGTCATATAAACTTTACGAAGTTTTTAGCCCTGGATCATATTGCCTGTATTTTGCACTGCCACAAACTTATTTATGATTATCTGCTATCTGCTATACTGAAACTACACTGAACTCTCCTGGAATATCAATTTCCCCAGAAAAGGTTTTTCATTAATAGGAAATTGATCATCTTTGCAGCTATAATAATCTCCTAAACTGTATCTGTTGTCCTCTTTCGTGAGCCAACCAATAGTACTTTAAAGATGGACAGTTTTACAATAACATGTATTATAATACTATTTGAAAGAAAATTGATTTATCTAAGAAGCACAATGAGGTTGATAGAAAATATTTCCTCAACTGAACAAAAGTTCACCACTTATCTTTCATTACATAATTAAATAAATTACCTTATATTCTACTGCTCAACACCTAAAACGATGTTTGGTTGACCGCCAACTAATAATATAGTAACATGGAAAAAAACATGGTTTAAAATGTTCTTAATGTTGTATTGCCACTTTTGATATAATTATTATGCAACTATTTTGATTATGTGTCAAGCCAGTGATTATGAAATATTGAACCATTAATGACTATAGATGTTTAAGGGAACAGAAAGGGCCTTTAGGGATTTAAAAACTGTAATAAGGAATGTAAGAAAGCAATCAAAATACTGCAATCACGTTAGGATAGTGAACAAAGCATCAACAGCCTAATTTTTTTTTAGTATATAATAACAATAAGATGAGGACTGAAAATGTGGCACCATTAAATAATGGGGATAAGTTAGTTACGAGGATGGTGAAAGCAATATATTTTTCCCTCCGTACGCTATAGAAGATCCAAGTACACATATCATAAAGTATAGTAGCAATAATGGTATAAAGATGCAAGTGCACTTTGGTTAACTGGGATATGGTACAGAAACAACTAAATAAGGTTAAAGGGCATGTCCACCCTTTTAAAAAACATATCTTTACTTACCTTCCCTCTATCCTCCGCCGCACTGTCTCGGCCCTCTACTTGCATGAAACTGAGAGGCAGCCAATCACGGATGCGGCTGCCAGCTGCTTAGAATGTCGGGGAGAGAGTTAAGGTAAGTAGAGTTTGGGACTTTCTGATAATTCTATTATAGCGGTTGGGGCTGGGGGAGAAGCCCTACAATATAAGCAAGGGAATTTACACTAGGGGGGAAGCAAACGGGTGGAGAAGGGAGGGGGGGAGGGCTGAACTGCGCATGGCAAAATTCTCCCTAGGAGAGACAGGAGGCAGAGGCAGAGAGACTGGAAAAGTTACAATTATGTACATTAGAGAAAAGGCACTTGCGTGGCTATATGATTACTGTGTATAAATACATTAACGGGCCATACAATAAACTATCTGGGCATTGTTCACCAAACGGGCATTTCAGATGAAACGTGAACCTCCCTTAAGACTTGAAAAAAAGTTTAGGCTTCCAGTCCGCAAAGGGTTTTTCACTGTGAGAACGGTAAAGCTATGGATTGTTAAGGCAGGTTCATTGGCCAGTTTCCCTCTCTATAAATATGGCGTGTTTTTTTTTTGCCTCTGGATCAACAGTTAAGCAGGAAATGAGGGTATTGCTAGATGGGTTGGATGGATGAGACTATGTCTATATTCAACCTGTAATACTACTATAACGATTCACATCTAAAGTATTCAGAATTACCCCTGTTCAGGTTATCTTGCAATCATACATTACACTTTCATAACTAGCATAGAAGGCATTTGTGCAAGTGGTAATTTGTGCAGCATCCAGTTCCACCATGGTGTAGGATATTCTGTCATGCTGTTACCACACAAGCAATGGGATCCCCCTCCCAACCCTAAACGAATGGTTTATATTTGAAAAAAGTGGAAGGAATCTTACTTACCAGCCTTTGTTCCCACGGCTCAGGCCTCTAATGATACAGTCTTCCAAGAACGAAGTATCGTTAGGGGCCAGACCAGCAGCTATGCCTGTGATTGGCTGAGAGGCAGACAAACGTGGCTGCCGGCTATGCTGAGAGCTGAAGGAACGTGGTCTGGTAGTAGTTTTTATGGGATTTTTCTTCTATTTAAACAATGTGGTTAGGGTTGGGAGGGAAGATGGCTACACTACAAAAAGGATTTTAGTTTTTTAAAATCAAATGCAAAGATGAGGGATCCAGAGGGTTGGAGGGAGATAGGAAGGGGCTCACCTGTGCATACCGTCCCCGTTGCCTGTATAGTTATGGAAATCTGTACTGTAGACTACGGGCCGTATTTATAAATGGCGGCCGTTATTACTGCCTAAAAGTTACAGCCGTGGCAATAATAAAGTTTTCGACATATTTATAAAGGCGAAGAACATCGCTGCGAAAATCATTACGGTGGTAGTTTGAACCCCCTTTGCAGCGATACTGTAATGCGCTAAGTACAGTATCGCGGCGAAGAGAGCTCAAACCCAACATACAGAGCAGGGGGCTGGGAGGGGCTGCTTGGAAAGGATCGCGCTGGGTGGTCACATCTGCCGCCACAGGGGGCGGGGCGTACGCCCACCCCGCCCTTGCCCCCAGCTACGATGATGACCCGCCGCATAACCCCTTCCATGCAGCCCCACCCAGCCCACTACATTCACGGGGGGAGAAGGGTGGGGGTGGAGGGACCCTCCAGCGGGGCACTGATAAGTGCCTTTTGGGGCTTAGGGGGTCCCGCAGCAGTTCTGACAAGAGCCCTTTGGGGCTTAGGGGGTCCCGCAGCTCGAACCAGAACCCCCCGGTCCTATCAGTTCCCCCGGCCCTATTAGTGCCCTTGCGGCAATAAGAAGGGACTTTGGGGCTTAACGGGTCCCGCAGCTCAAAACTGGACCCCTCCCTTACAAGTGCCCTTGCGGCCCTGAGGAGGGCCCTTTGGGGCTTACTGTGCCCCTTCCCCGGCCCTTGTAAGGGCCCTTGCTGCACTTGCACTTGTAAGTGCCTTTATATGATTTCAGACATATAATTGGGTAGTGTATAACCATGTGTTACCAAGCATTGTGGCACTGGGAGGTGCTGCTGGGAAGGGGTCATGCATGGTGGTCGCCATCGCGGGGGGTGAGGGCGGTGGGGCATACACCCCTGCCGCGCCCCACTAGTGAATGTGACCACCCGCGGCGAGGTGGGTGTGCCTTCCATGGCGGGTGCAACCACCCGAGGTTGGGCGTACCCCGCCCAATCCCCCAGCGATCTCACCTGTTTTTGCCACCTTAAAGATGGCAAAGTGAAACGGGCGAGCTTACGCTGTAAATCAGTTACCGCCGCTTAATAAATAGAAGTGAGCGGTAACTGATGCGATGTTAATGAGGTGGTAACTATGCACGGGCCGGTTTTAATAAGTCGGTAATAGTGATTTTGAAGAAAACGGCGTAAACTCGCCCGCTTAAAGTTATGGCTGTTTATAAATATGCCCTATGTGTGTATCAGTGTGCAAATCCATAGACAAGACGACAGTAATACAGTAAGGCTCCACACAATCTTACGTCATTGTTTGATTTAAATAACGTAATTTTTAATATAAACAAAAAGTAAGGTAAAAAAAATTCAAAATCCATTGAATTGGATGTAATTTAAAGGAAAATAAATATTTAATATAAATAACAAAATGTGTCTTATCTTAAAGAACATTTCCACCGTTAATACAAAAACCTACTCCAAAACCCATTAATTTGTTAGATGCATTGCTACAAAGATATGTAAGGATAATTATTTCCTCCATTCGGGAAGATTAATCTGGCTCCTTCCTTCATGCAGTCAATCAAGGCTGTGACTGCTGCCTCTTCTGCACATGCTCAAGTTAATTAAAAGCTCATTGAGCAAAGGGAGGAGATGCATACCTCTTCCAGGAGAGAATTTATCATTAAATATCTGGTTACAAATGCATGTAATAAGCTAGTAAAAATAGCAGTTGGGGTTGACAAGTCACCATTTATTTTAAAGTTTGTTTTAAGGGTGGACATGCCCTTCAATATTAGCATTGAGAAACAATTAAAGTAATTTTGCAGTTTTATGTATTTTCTTGATTTCTGATGTCTATTATTTTCTATAGAATATTAAAGGGCATGTCCACCTCTGTTTTGGAAATTTTGGAATAAGGCTCCCTCTCCCACCCCCAACCGCTATAGTAGTTTGTCAAAAAAATCACGGATGTGGCTTCCGGCAGTACAGAACACTGGGGGAAAGAGGCAGTGTAAGTAGAGTTTCGCAACTACAGCGGTTGAGGGTGGGAGGGCTTCACTGTGCACGCCATTTTTCTCCCGGAGGAGAGACAGGAGGCAGACACCATTTGGGTCACAGACAGGCTCCTGCTCTTCGTTTTTTGGGACAGACATTGCAGTGCAGCTATTTGGAGCAGTGATGTAAGGTAAGGATTTTACAACAATACACAGTGGGGCCAGTAGTGGGTTAAAATGTAGTTTTGGGGGTGGACATACCCTTTAAATAGTTTAGCTTAGTTTACTCTAGTTGGGTAGAGGAAAGTCAGTAGGGACTTGACTGCTTAGGCAAAGGGAGAGAGTTGGGTATTATTAACCAAGACTATGGGGGAGATGGAATAAATTTCAGTATCGCAACTGACCTGCATTTGTTCCGGCGATATAGTAACCACTTTGTGACTGTTATTGCATTGTTTGAATGCGAGAGGTAAGTTGCAAACTTTGGCACGCACGGCTTTAAAGCCACAATTTAAAAATGCTTTAATATTCGTGCAAAAAACGTGTGCAATTATCATCTCTAAATTTATTGCATTTTTTGCTTGAACTGAGCTATTGCTAAAAATCTTTGAAAGGGTTGCAAGCATGCAAATGAGTAAAAAAACACTTGCTAACCCTATATTACATCAGTTAGCATGGGTTTTGCACTTAATTTTCCCCTTAGCACGGGATATTGCATCTCCCTGTATGTCTCCGTGTATGTCTTCCCAATGATGCTGATTTTAGAGGTAAGAGATGATGCACAGCTAACTGTTAGTCAGAACTTAAAAAAGCCATTCAGGCATTTTTTTTAAAATATGAAAGTAGCCAAGTTTTAAAGGGAAAGTCAACCCTCAAATCAATATTTTTTATTGTTAATCATCCCCCCCAACCCCATTTGTGTTATATATACTTACTGTAAGAACCGTATCAGGTTTGTAAGTCCCTTTAGGAGCTTCTTAGGTAAGTATAACAAAAATGTTGTTTTTTTTGGGGGGAGGGGTGTTTCTTAACAAATATATATAAAATATTGATTTGAGGGTGGACACGCCATTTAAAACTTGGTTCAGCTTTCTTTGCCGCTGTTGCAAGCTGGTTACGAGCACAGACAGAAGAAGAGGCTGCCTCAATAGTGGCCATAAGCCATTGGACAGGATGTTACTGTCACATCTTTGATGGATGATACCCCAAATCTTACAGGGCAATGTGAATAATTGCAACATTTCTGATACTCTGCAACAGCCACTAAACCCTTCTTAACCCTCTTGCTTACCATTTCACTGTGTGATGTAATTCCAGGGGGATCACTAGAGCCCAATTATCAGAATTATACTGTTACACTACCAATAGTTTAAATATTTAAAAAGGGGGTTTGTAATGTAAATTGAAAGCGTCTTCCCCATACAGACACGTAAATGCATAATACATGTACACTTTCTCTTATAGACAGATGGCCCCTATGTAGTTCCTGGGAATAGAGCCAGCACTGACATGTAGATGGAAACAGCTGTACAATGGTTAATTGAAGAGCATTTGTCTTATATTAGCGTTATTTAAATTTTAAACACAGTCCCTTTAGTTTGATCAGCATTTAAGCCCAGGGTAGATAGTGTCATTTGGCAAATGATGGGTGGCACCACCATCTGTTAAGCTGGTAATAGAAAGCTACATATTTTCCTAATTACTTTGGACTGCAGTCTTACTTTTAGGGTTACTCTCAATTAAATGCTCATTTCTGACAATCGGAGTGTAACAAGCTGCCCACAAGCAAATACGGATATTACAGGCCTCATTCATTAAAACATATAAGCTATTTAACCACCATATGAACTTGCTTTGGATGCCAAATTGTTACAGCACACTGATAGCATTTTTCAGAATGAATGTTCTTAAACCAGCTTCCTCAAAAGTGCACACATTTTTTAATGCAACTCTAAAAGTAGCTTCCACAGATGTGCTCCAAAGTAAGTGACATACTTTAACTTTGATTATATTTAGAAATATACCTACAGTCATGGACATACTGTACCATTGTAAAGCTGTGTCTGTTATTGTCCCCAATTCAATGGTGGGAATTAGGAGATTATAGTTTACTTATAGGATCTCATATACCATATAGTGTTTGAGCATGTTAGGCCCCTCTTGTATTCCAAACAACTTTAAGAAAATATTATTGGTACGATCAGTAGTTTGTCTAATTATATCACCCTCATGCTACTTATTAGGTTTGAGAATCTGCCTTCCACTACTAAAAGGTTAACATAAAAATGAGAAACCATGAACAAATGAAGGAAATAAAAACATGGATAAAAAGGCCTGTAAAACTTCCTTTTTCTTTGGTTATTTATACAGGTTTCTGCTGGACAGCAAATGCAAACACTAAAACAAAATGTTTATTTTCTAGAGAGCAATACGTGTACGTAGCCATTCCATGGAAACTATGGTGGGAAGCCAGAAGAAGCACCAGTCTGGTGGGATTTCGGGGAGTCTTAGTGGAGGAATTGTACATACAAGTGCAGAGATCACTAAAACCACCTTCTCAGTAAGCAAACCCACTATGTTATACATTAACCCAAGACTGTTAATCCAAACAATGTTAGGGTTAGAAATATTGGCTAGTGAATATGGCCCTTTATTTCATAGAACAGTTACAAGGTAGAGTGTTGTTAACAGTGGGTAAGGTTTTCCTTGTGTAGTTTATTTATACATAATCATTTTTTTTACCTATTTTCCTAAGCCAAGTAGAGAAGTGCAGTATTCATGAAAAAAATGTTTTTTGCAAGCTACATGGCATGTTTACAGCCTTTTCACTCTATGACTAGTTCAGTGTTTATACCCTTTATTTCTTGTGGAATCCTTCAAATATTTTCTTGGGAAAACCCCTAAATACAAGTATAAGAGACAGATATATAAACATATACTGTAAATATATCTAAAATAAAATAAAATGCACTCAAATTATTACAAGGATGGATCTATACAGTTCCTTTTATTATCTCTTGTGGAACCAGGGTTGCCAGATTCTGGCTGCTGTTATGCGGGGCAGTGGGTGGGTGTGTGAAGAGAAACAAGGCTTGGGCCGTTCAGAGGGTGGAATTTCTGCCCTAGCCTGCAGTCAGGGTAACGCTGTCCAAATAGGGATGTCTGGCAGCCATGCCTGTTCATCAAGTTGAGAAACACTGTACTAGATGGTGGTAGATATTTTCTACTTTGTAATCAATACATTTTACCTTTATAGTACCACCATCAAGGATAAAAATATAAAAATGTAACGTGATAAAACTGCTGTAAATTTTCACAAAGATCTGTCAGTGTATTCAAAATACAAAAAAGTTTGATCACAACAAGCTCTTAAGTCAGTTTTTTATTGACTGTGCTCCTTGCATTTACATCACCCTTTACCCTCAATGGAAAGCTTCCATCTGGTTACTATTAGAAAATGTTTTTTAGTTTATGTGCCCAGAATAAAAATTAAACAAAAATAACCTGCTTGTTTTGCGAGTTCAACTTCTAAGTCTTCAGGCAGCATTGACATCAGATATTGTATGGTCCATAGCAATTCTCTAGCGAGAAATCAAGCACGGAACCATAAAACGTTCGACTTCTGACAAAAAAAAGAAAGTACAAAAAGGGTGAATTAAGGAAGCAAATGTGTGAATAAAGGAAATACTCAATGTTAACAAATTCTATACTTTTATTATCTGCCTTTAGCCTCCCACTGTAGTAACTAAAACACAGTCCAAGAGTCCTATAAAAAGAAGATCAGGTCTATTCCCGCGTCTTCACACAGGAACAGAAACCCAACCAGAGACCCGGACCCGATGGTAAATATCCTACACTGAAACTGAATTGTATTTCTATTCCTAATTCACTTTGGGGCCTTGAATTCAATTACAACAAAGACTTGTCTAATGTATTATGGGTATAAACTTACATAATGGTACCTAGAAATGCTTCACGATTCCCCTGCTAAGACATTCGTTATATTGTTTACTAAATATTTCCAAGGTGGTGTGGCTATATCTTTTAACTGAGATATTGCAGTTTAGCCATGTCCTGAAAACCTTTTGTAAGAGACTTTCCAGTGGCTAATGTGCCTTTTGTAAGAAGACTGTTTTCATTCTGTGACAGCTCATATTTGGCTCGACAATGGAATTGTCACATTGGAATTTATCAAGTGTTGAAAAGTTAGGCCTAAAATAGAGCAAATGCATTTTTGCTTACTTTTGTGGCCTGGAAATAGATAGTTTTTAAATAATTGAATGAAAGGAGTCATTTAGCTATAATCTGTACAGTACTTTTAATTGAAAACACTTTTATTGTTTTTTCAGCGACAGTGTCACTGCAACTCAAAAAATACCAGATACTGGACATACCTCCCAGGATGTGAAATCTGAAACATCGTCCAATCCCAGCTCCCCAGAAATATGCCCTAACAAAGAAAGGTAAATGCAACATTGCATCTTTGGCAGACTTTGGCTGTAGACCAATTCTACAACTGATCTTGCTATTCAGTTTTTCACAAACAAAATGGTGTTTTTCCTTTTCATGCATAAAAGTGATTGTATAACAAATCCTGTATAACAAGTCCTGGATTAAATTAATGTTTATTTAAAAATATATTCGAAATCAGTTCAGACAACAGTAGGTTGACTATACTGGCCGTGTTTCTTTGATGTTATGTAAAGCTATGTTTGTCTTACAGCTACATATTGATTGTGTTTTAATCAATACGATTTAACCACACTCATATCTATATTTATTATGCACTTAGGGGCATGAATTAAAAAGCTCTATTGCTATTGTTGAAGCTCCTGTAAATGTAATAGGAAATACTTTTTTATGTTCAAATTTATAAGATTTGTATAGCAGTATTGGAATTTTACACAGATTTTCCCTTCAGTTTGATATTCCTAAAAGGAGACTTCAAAGACAATTTCACAAACAGCTTTAGATGCATTTCAAGATATTTCATTGGGAATTTTAAAAGACAATGCAACAAAGGGTGTTAAATAAGAATTTTGAGTACAAAAAACAATCAAAACGACTGATTAAAAATTTCGATTTTTAAGGCATGTCCACCCCCAAATCTATAATCCCCCCCCCCACTACTGGCCTATTGTGTAGTGTAGTTTAATCCTTACCTTCCATCCCAGCTCCATGGGTTCTCCTGTAGTCCCCCCCCCCAAAAGTCCCAAAAACTGCCACCCAGGAGGATAGCAGAGTTCATATAGGACTCTGCCTCCTATCTGGCCTCCGGAGAAGTTTGGCATGCGTACTGCAGCCTTTCTCCCCCTCCTCCCTCCTCTCCCCTCCCAATTAGGATTCCGTCCCCCTAACTAAAACCCTTTAGGTAAATCATTCCCCCTGTCCCCCCAGCCCCAACCGCTCTATTTATTTATTACAAAGTTCCCCAAACTTTACTTACCTTCCCTCTTTCCTCCGCCGCACTGAACTCCTGGCAGCCACGTCCGTGATTGGCTGCCGCTCAGCCAACCACAGACGTGACTGCCGGTCCCGCCCCTCTGCTTGCATTATCTCGCAAGCAGAGGGCCTGGCAGCGCGGCGGAGGAAAGAGGGCAGGTAAGTTAAGTTTGGGGAACTTTCTAATAAAATAAATAGAGCGGTTGGGGCTGGGGGGACAGGGGGAATGATATAGCTAAAAAAAAATTTTAAGGGTGGACATACCCTTTAAGATATTGACCTTCAAAAATGCAGACCGACTGCGGAGCTAAGATCAGCCACCCACTTCTGCAGCTATATGTCTTGCTGTTATTGCCCAGGAGCCCATGGAGCTGGACTGTGCGTGAGCCAGCTCAGCATCTCTGGCAGCAAAATTGTAACGCATTGTTAACCAATAACCAGCAGTGAAAACTGTTACTGGCGCATATCGCCATTTTGTCGCATATTGCCATACATTGTGTTGAATTGATTAGCACTCGATCTTATTTATAAAACAGCAAAGGACGTTAGTACATTATTGTGGGGTTTTCAATACAAATAAGGGTTCACAGGGAATATAGAATATTTTAATTTATTTTTTGAAATAGAATCGGCTATTATCGAATTGACAATTTTCAATTTTCATTTTTCCCTGATTATCAAATTTCCTTTTCCAAATCAATTTGGAGGTTTCTTTCCATGTAGGGAATTGTTCCCTGAGTGTTTAAACCCTATTAACTTCTAAAATCCTTAATGCTATGTGAGCTATTTATTTACCACGTTTAACGATTTTAGAAAAATGAAGTGAAAGTTCACACGTCAAATAAAAAAATGTATATATGTAAATCACTCCCCAAAATTTAAAACAGCAATAGTTAGAAAGCTGAAAGTTGAAATCTAAATACTGCCTGTTGTTCCGTTACCTCTCACACTCTTCTTCCTGGTTCTTCCAGTTAGCAGCTGTCATTCATGAGTGAAACAGATGACATCACAGCCAATGACTGAATGCCATTCCCCTAGCTTCCTCTCCTTTACAAGCTCCTCTGAGCATGTAAAATGTTTTTAAAAAGCCTGAAGAGCAAAGAGAGGAAGGGGAAAGCACAATTTTGCTGCATAACCAATATCTGTCTGTCTATAAGCTTTCTTATTATTGTAGTTTTACAATACAATTTTTCATTTGACAGGTGAACTTTTCCTTCAAAAACACAAAGTGCCTTTGCAAGTCCAGTTACTCTTTGCCTTAAAGGGCATCTCCACCCAGAAGTTTTTCCTGTAGTGTAGGGCACCCTACAAGCCCACCCCTAACCGCCATGTATGTTTTATTACAGCATAAATATACATTCATTACTTCGCTCCCCATACTTTGTGACGGAAGTTACAAGTAGAGGCAGGATTTGCAATCTGAACATGGCAGTTGGGGTGGGCTAGGGTGCCCTACACTACAGAAAACTTTTTTATAGGTAGGGCACCAAGCAGCAAAGATGGATCTGGATGGATGGAGGGGGGGGGGGGGGGGCTTACTGTGGATGCCTGAGTACCTCCGGGAGGACAAGGGGAGGCAGAGACCTTTTTACACGAGACAGCTCCTACTCTTCAGTTTCCTGGACTTTGAACAAGCAATGCAGGAGAACCACTACACAAGTAGTGAGTTAAATTTTGGTTTTGGAGTTGGACATGCCCTTTAAAACAACATCAGTTCTTTTAGAAACACTTGCACCAAGTTAGGGATTTTAGCCTGGTGTATGATTAACCAGATATACCAAACAGGCGCTACTGATAATCATTTTCATGTGAAACAAAAATAGCTGTGTAAGAGGGTCAGAAACTGTGTAAGTGGGTCAGAAACTTTGCTACAAGGTTGTGGAAGACAGTTTCATTCACAGGTTATACACCATGGCAAGGGACAGCCAAGTTCTGCTACTAAGGTGAGGTTGTGGAAAACAGTTAAATTCATAGGCCACACACCTTGACAAGGGACACCCAAACTCTGCTATTAAGGTGTGGTTGTGGAAGACACTTTCATTCACAGGTCATACACCATGGCAAGGGACAGCCAAACTCTTGCACCAAGCTGAGGTTGTAGAATACAGTTTCAGGTTGCAGGTCATACACCCTGACAAGGCTAAGCACAGCATATCGACTAGGAAGTTACAGTATACTACATCAGCAAGGTCTCTCAAGGCAGATGTTTCAAAGCTGGGGATTCAAGATGTCCTGTTCAATCTCTTTAATAGAGGCATAAAGAGCCAGCAGTAGTAGCATTAGTATGTGTGGGCCGGCTATGATGATAACATGAATATGTATGCAAATAGAAATACAAAATAATAATAACAATGGGCAAATTCTGTATTGATGTTTATTTATACATCAGTACAGACTGAAATTGGCTGTTTCTGTAAATTAATTGCATTCTCTATTATCTGTTCCAGACCTTTTATCAAACTGAAAGAAAACGGAAAGTCCAATATTTCTCGCTCTCATCCAGTACAAAGCAGTTTTAGCAGCACAGCGGGGCGAGAGTGAAGCAATGGAGGAATATGAGAGCATAGTTATGTAGAACATCATGTCTTTATTATTCTAATAGTTTATTAGAAACAAACCCAATATCTAAAAATATTAAAATACTCTGAGAAAATTCTGGTCAATGTAAACTGTATAACCCAATTGTATGTGTGAACCTTATTTCACTATCAGCTTATGTTCCTTTTGTTTACTCCAGTGATGTCAATGTAAATTTCCTCATTCAGAAAGTAGTTTTTTGCTTTGTATTATTGCTGCTTCCTCTCACATGGTCAAATGTTTAAGTGCAGAGGTGGAATATTCCATTCAAATTGTACACTAATACCTCACTATGGAAGTAACATGCAGCCTGGTAGTTATCTGGGTGTGTCATGTTTTTGTCAGTAGCGATCTTTTGTGTGTCAACACAGCCTTACTCACTGCTTACCTTGCTCTATTGTATTAAAGGGAGCATTCTCATTCTTTTTACACAGTGGAGTCTGAAATGGAATAAATCCATCATTATACTCTGAATAAATATATAGGAAGGGAAGTGAACTGTATATTAATATAAGACCCCGTGGAACATTCAATACGGTGTTCCTTGAGGTAGGAAACTTTATATAAGACAACTGAGAACAGACACTCACCAACAGACCCCAAACATTAGAGAAACCCCTACTTCACAATCACAAGACCCTTCTGTACAGATAACCATACTATGAAAAGTTATATACATACATATAATATGTATGTACATGTATATAAATACATGTTCTAATATAAAAAACTACCAATGACTGCGCTTCCCCAGGTGGATGACCATATACCATCATGCAGGCCTGGAAGCTGAGGTTACTAAATTCTGGAGCTAAGTAAAATAATATTAAGAGGTCTCCACTCACGTAGCCTGACTAAAGTACTCAGTTCTTAATTCATTGACCTATATCAGGTCTCCATACGATCAGGGGTATTTAGTATACACCCCTACCTAAGTATACTATATAGAGCACAAACACTGTAAAGCAGTAACATGAGTTTATTGGGCCACAAAGTCAAACATAGCAAACAATGAAAAACACTCCCATTTCCCCCCCCCCCTCTTTTATAATACCCCTACTAAAACGGGGCGTCCCCGTATAAAACTAAAATTCCTCAAAGCCTCAGATACTCCTATAATAGGAAATAAATACACATAAATAGTGGTTACAATATCAAAACATGTGTTAGCAGCGTTTTAGTAGGGGTATAAAAGAGGGGGGAATGGGAGTGTTTTTCATTGTTTGCTATGTTTGACTTTGTGGCCCAATAAACCATGTTACTGCTTTCAGTGTTTGTGCTCTATATAGTATACTTGGGTAGGGGAAATACTAAATACCCCTGATCGTATGGATAATTGTATTATACATACTTAGAGCACCGCCTAGTAGGCGATACACACAGTCTTACTAATTTGGTTGTGCAACAGAGACATCACTTAATATAATATTTGGTTAAATACCCTATATCAGTCTGCATGATGATATATGGTCACACACCTGGGAACACCCAGTCATTGGTAGTTTTTATATTATGACATGTGTTTATATAATTCATTATATGTATGTATATACCTTTTTTATAGTATGGTTATCTGTGCAGAAGGGTCATGTGATTTTGATAAATATTACCGTATATACTCGAGTATAGCCGACCCGAGTATAAGCCAGGTACCCATTTTGCCTCTAAAATCAGAAAACCATGATTGACTCAAGTATAAGCCGAGGTAGAAATTGTACAGTAATCCCATACAGTAACCCTAATACCTTTCCACTGTAGATGTTTGAAACTACAACTCCCGCATGCTTTATGTGTCTGGAGTTGTAGTTTCCAAACACCTATAGTAGAAAGGTATTGGGGGTTACTGTATGGCATACTGTCCCCCTGCCTAGGGCCCCCTTCTTGTAGTGTATTTACAAAAACTACTTTAAAAATTTGTGATTCCTCAAAATTCTCCCACCACTTACAGTCCTCCCCACATGGGCTTCAAATATACTGTATAATCCACTGTTCACCCCAGGTTTTAGCAACAAACATTAGCTATGGTGGGCAAACATAGGACACTATAGAATTTAACCAAGACCAAGTTTCAAATTATTGCCAGATATTAGCAAAAACTGACAAACTCCACCTCTACATCATCCATCCACTATTCAAATAACACACTTTGTCAATAATGGTATGATATTAGCAAGGTGTCAGAGGTAACGGATATGGAACACTATGTATAAACCCTCCGTTCACTTACCTTACCTGGCCAGTCTCCACTCTTCATCTCTCCTGCCGGCTGCCGCTCACTCTGTGCAGAGCTGGCAGTTCCCAGTACTGCTTCGCGGGCTGCGCGATGTGACGTCATCCCCCCAGCGTGCGCGATGACATCATCGCGCACCTGTGAAGAACTACTGGGAACTGCCGGCTTTCCTTCCTGACTCGCGGCTGCAAGGTAAGTTTGCTCTTGACTCGAGTATAAGCCGAGGCAAGGTTTTTAGGTTGATTTTTAAACCTAAAAACCTCGGCTTATACTCGAGTATATACAGTATTTTTGACCTTCTAGTAGGTGTTACTCCGTTGTTTGGGGTCTGTTGATGAGTGTCTTATTTGTCTTATACTCTGAATAACATGAGGTGGACATGAAGGATTGCTGATTTATTTAAATCTGTTGGGGTTATTTTTTCTTAATATATTTTGTAGGTATATAAATTAAATAGTAATCGATATAGCATGATAAAATAATATATATATAGGGAGATTCAATAAAAGTTCTTATCATTTAAAATGGTGCTAATTTTGCCCCAACCAATCAGATGTTAGTATGCTTCTGAAGGTTCTCATTCATCCAGGTCATGGTATATCTGTTGTATTCAATTAGATCAACTGGACTTGATGTTTAGTTATTGAAGACGTTTCGCTAGTCATCCGACTGGCTTTCTCAATTCAGAACTTTTATTGAATCTCCCTGATAGTTCTCATCATGCTTTTTAGAGGCTCAATGAAAAATACTTTTTCCAGGATTTGAATAAGGGAGTTGATGAAGGCAACCAGCAAAAATGACCATTGCTGAGATAACATATAGACAATTTGTTTTCTTACTTTCGCCTATCACTGGCCTCAGCACTTTTCTCTGTCAAAATATGCAATCTTACAACCAGCATATTTCAGGCTCTTAAATAGTCACAGCTAAAAGCCTCTTGCTCACTCTGCCTGTGTGTTGGACAAATATCTGCATTCCCCAGCAGTTGGTTATGATGTATCACATTGTAATTGTATTTAATCAAGGCCAAAAAGTGTTATGTTGCACTGTAACATTCGGAAGGGCCTCTAGTTCAGCACGGTAGTGAAGTCATTTTAGTTGATACATACAGTAATCATTCAAGATACTTCCTCGGTCATAATCTTACTTCATAATAAAGTATAGTCTTATGTTGTTACCAAGTGTATCCTAATCTGGCTGTGTGAGGAGAAGGCCTTTCTTGGGTCACAAAACTAGACCTGCTACGGAACTGACATTTGCCATGCAGGTGAAATTCCCTCATGGGCAATTGTCCAATGCATCTTTAAGCAAAGCATATTCTAGCAATGGCAGACACCATGTTATCACTTGTTTTGTGGTTTGAAAGCTGATAAATCCCCAGAAGAAATCTGGGGTAACAAATAAATATATTATCCTTTTCCAGTGTAATAAATAATTAGAAAGATAATAATGTTAAGTTTTTTTTCTTTTATTTTACATATGTTCATGGTTGGCTTTTTGGGTGGTAATTTGGTCTTTCATAAATATTTACTTTAGAGCAGCCAACCGCTGACAGCCTCGCCTTTCAAACAGGAAGTATTTGCCTACAGCCCATCACCTAGCAACGAGAACCATGCAGCAACTACCCCTGTAATAATGAGCAGGAGCCCCACAGGTACTATTAAAAATAAAATATATAAATATATATATATATATATAAATATACTACTGTAGAAAATATAGAGTATACATGGGGTTGCATTATTTCTAACAGTATTCACATTTCTTGAGTTCTGTGAGACTTGGCATAGCAGAGCACTATTTTTAACTAATGACATAGCTAAGAACAATTTATGCAGAATATTCATGGCTCTTGTGTATTATAAAGGTAATGAGAGTACCAGCAGTCTAGCATTTAATTATGTAATTAAATGTAATTATGTTTACATCTGTGTGAAAATTACAGATGTATATTTACCTTCCCACCCCTACAACACTGAGATCCTTATACTTACCTCCTTGCAGTCCCTGAAGCTTCTTATATCTCCTGCTCTCTGCTGAGGTCTTCCCCTGGCAACAGCTTTCCTCCTGGCTTTAGTTATCAGTGATGGTGACAGAATGACCAATGACTTATGGATGCATAGTGGTGGCCTCCACTGTGACTCTGTAAGAGTTCATTGACCTTGCAGAGGAGGCAAAACTGGGGAGACCATTGCTGACTGAGAGCAGTAGGTATTAGGAGTTTTAGGGACCACAGGGAGGTTAGTAAGTAACTGACTTCTTTGTGGCTCCTTCCAGTCATTGTCACTGTTAATTCTTCATCTCTGACATTTGAGAACATATGTTAATGCAGTAGATTGAGGAGTTTAAAAACTGTCAGCTACGGCCAGAAAGTTGCTGCATGAGTATAATTCTTCTTTCAAATAAAGTGTGTACATGGCTGCCATTAGGGGGTATTTGGTGATCAAAGCAACATTGGACCGATAGCTGACAATCCAAATTTATGTACCCTTGCATAAAGCAGGTGGTGCTGGACTGTTATCTTTTAGATAACCCAAACACTCCATAGTATGTAAAATCTGTGCACACTGGCAAAGAGGGGAACTCTTTGAACAGAAGTCCTACTGTGAGCAAATGATATGTGTGTGTGTGTGCGTGTGTGAGGAATAATTACAAGCTGCATTTCTACCACCAGCAACAATTTTATGGACATTGTGTGTGATGTTGGGCATTTCCTTTAAAGAATAACTTAGGTCTCTAATGTAGGGTTATGTAAATTATTTTAAATGAACAGCCATGTTCCTACCTTTAAAATGAACAAGCAATCACCTCTCTACTTGCTGTACAGCCCAAAATATGTGCAAATCTGTGATAAGAAATTTAAGGGATGGGAGACACCTCGCCACAGGCGAGCACAGTTGCATGTGGGGGGAACTGGAAGTCCCTCCCCCTCCCTTTTGTAGAACTATCAGTAGTGCTCTGATTCCTCACAGTTTTACAGTGTAGATGTCTCCCTGCTATGTGCTGCTCAACCCCCCTCTTCCTGCTCTGTCTGTTTCACTGAGAGGTAGGTAGTGTAATCCCCTGTGGCCCCTCCCCCTCATGAGACCCCATGGGCCCTCCCCCACTTGCACCTCAAACCCATACCCCTCCTACCGAAAACTGTGTTAAAATATCCATTTCATGCAGAGCCAGAATCAGACAGAATGTAGATGATTGCGACTCTGTAGGGGGGTATGGGTCTGTGGTACGAGTGGGGAAGGTTCCATGGCACCTGTGAGTGGGCTGGGCCATGGCACCCATAAGTGGGTGGGTCAAGTGGGGTTGCAAATAAAAGGGCCATGGGGGTTGCAAGGGGTCCTGTAAGGAAAGGGGCCCATGAGTGTGAGGCGCTATGGAGCCCATGAGTGGTAAGGGTCTTGGAAGGAGTTAGGGGGGCTTGCATTGGGAGGAAGAGACACAAGGAAGAGGGATTGTCAAATGGTCACATATAAAAGTAATTATCTTCAAAACAGTTCCCCTTTAATAGGAATTTTCTGTGAATGACAGATGTATTAAATAAACAGTATATAACTGTATATTCTAGAGATTCCTGGCTTTGATCTTGGACTTGTGATTGGCCTTTAACCAGTTTCAGTCTCTATCTGGTCTTCTTGGAGTGAATTTATAGAATTGTGGATATAGAAGTAGTCCAATTCTACCTCCTGCCCAGTCCCAAAATGGAACACTACTGCGAAAATCACTCTGCTAGTAGCCAGATGCTTAATAAGGTGAGGCGAAGGCGAAAAATAAAAAGCAAATGTTAGACAAACTAGAAAGAAGAATGAAGAAAAGGGTTGAATAAAAAGGATAGGATTGAATGGAAAATCATTAATGAAGAGGGAGAAAAAAGAACAGAAATCTGTAGGGTAACATTATATAACATGAAAAAGACTTGCTATAAAATGCAGACAAACCGTTTGTATGAGAGTGAGAATGGTGTTTGGGAAATAAGAAGTAAAAAAGAATTGGCTTTGACCTACTGAAGCTTTTCTCTGTTTAGAGCTTTAAGTGTCTGAAAGGTAAAAAGACAGATTATACTGACAATATACTTTTTAAAAGTAAGATCTTTTTAAAAGTTACAAGTTTGCTTTTCTTTAAATGTTCATGATACTCTTCTAATTTTCCCATTATCTCCATATTTTTCATTTACCGTTATATCTGGAATGGGGCAAAATCCCTCCCATCACAATAAATACATCCATTTCATTCATAAACACAAACCCCCCCCAAAACAGTGGAAATTGTCATGCAAAAACATCCTCCTTATGATACATTTAAACCCTCAAACTACCCAGTAGAAATGAAATTGAAATATCATTTTATAGGAAATACATAAAGCACCATATTAGATACTATTTGTTTTCCTCTTATAGATATAAAGAGCAGAAATTCCCCAAGGTCCAACCTCAAATTTCGTTTTGATAAACTCAGCCAGTCAAGTTCCGGCTCAAGTACAGTAAGTAACATTCTTTGCACGGGTGCAATATTTCATCTCTGTTGCAAAATTAACAACAATACAAACCCATATGTTCAAAAGAAGGTTCCAGAACTGCTCTCATTTCTCCTCTATTTATCCTCAAATGCACAAATGAAGAACCTCTAACTGGTCTTCTAGGGTGGTTTGCTCAAATGTAGCTTTTATTTTTTATTTCTATATGTCTCCCATGTGTTGTCCCTTAAAGGGATAGTTTTACCACAGCGTAGACCGATCATTTTGGTTCTGTATTTACTATACAAACCCATTTTTTTTTACAAACCTGTATTTGCAGGTAAAGAAACACAATTTTCCTCCAGTGAATAGATTAGGAGAAGTGAGTCTAGAAGCTGTACTGTTACAGTGCAAATTCTAAACATAAATAACATTAAAACATGACAAAACATTATACTGATTCTACGGGCAATTTCTGCCCCTAATGACAGATGTATGGGGGCATTAGATGCCTACAAATGCTAAGCACGGCCTCTGCTTTAAATTAAAATCGAAAATTTGTATTTTGTGTGCATGTATGTATGGATGTGTTTACTTTTATTTACTGTATATACCACCACTTGGTACACTTGGCCACTTAGCTGTACATTTCAACAAATACAAATCACACAGACAAAAGTTTAAGGAAATGTATTAAAATATGTACAGAATGTATAATTAAAAGTGCTGTGTCTGGAAGCATAAAAATAAGAATCCTGTCTTGAAAGCTAATATGGCAGTCTATAGGGTTGTCAGTGTCAACCAGTCTATTGTGTGCACAGAATATGAGTTGTCTGTATATTTATGTGAAAGATGTGCTATATTGTTATTGCTAAGGGAGTGTGCTTTGGTTAAATCACTACGGGAGCTGAAAATATCAATTTACAAATCAGCTATTGGGCTGCATTAAAAAGAAGATATTGACAACTGGCTTTCTCTGTGTAAAATGTTTATTTTTTTTTATGCATTGTGCGAAATTTGGTCTTCAGTATTTTGGCTTTAGAATTACCATCTGGCCTGAAATGTAGGCATGCTAAGCACCTAAGAAAGGGGGCCATCCTAGTGTTTCCAGTGGCTGGTATTTCACCACCTGGCTGGTAATTCCTTGCCAGTGCTGGTACAAAAAGTGTAAAGTGTAAAAAATATTGGCTGCATTCCTATACTTAGCTAATAGAAATGTAGTGTCTTCTGTGGTATCTAGAATTAACTAATATTTAATGTATGTTCAGATGGGGGGGGGGTCTAGTTATTTATGATGTGCCAGTATTTATTATTAAAAATGGAAGGTGTGGAAGCATTCTGGTATCACTTGATGTCTTGTAATGACTATACTCAACAAAAAACAAAATGCCTTTATTCTTTAACCACATTACATCACATAGTGGGCAGGCTAGCTATACACCAGCAGGGTAATTCAATAAAAGTTCTTATTGTTTAAAATGGTGCTAATTTTGCCCCAACCAATCAGATGTTAGCTTTCAAATGTTAAATAAGTTCTGATTGGTTGGGGCAAAATTAGCACCATTTTAAACGATAAGAACTTTTATTGAATCTCCCTGCAGGTTTTTTTCGTATGTATTTCCATCATTTACAAAGGAATGACTCTTCGCCAAGTATTCACTATTTATAAATAAAAAAAAAAATACTGCATTTCTACATTTTTCATTTAACACAAAGGTTTTTTTTATATGAAATCCTGTTTCTCTCAACACAATTAAGTGTTTTCTCATGATGTTATAAATCAGCCAGGCACCTGCTTTGTTTACTTGGAGATCAATGTTTTCTATGGTTTGTGCAGTCTGTGTGTCTATTTTCATTTTTTGATGTTTTTTGAGATGATAAGAAAGATTATGTTCTATTTTTTTTTATTTTAAGAGTTGATGGAGCTTTTATTCTCAATTAACATATCATTTCATGTAGAGTGTTAGGACTTTAATACTATCATCGATTTGGAGGCAAATATGAGGAGTGCACATCTTCTTGATTGTCTGTTTACTTCTTTTTTCATTTGCATTTTGTCTTGTTAGAACCAATGGTAAAGAATTGCTTATTATTTCAGGGGATTATTATTGTATTTGTTACCCTAATTTTGATACAGTTTTCCAAAGTCAGGAATTTTTTCCTTATCAGGCAGATGTTCTCCAATTGTTGGGATTTCAACATATACATGTTGAAGTGTTCAAGTTCTCTTTATGAAATACTGTAGATAGATTAACATTCTATCTAATGTGTTTTTATCTTTCAGTGAGCAGGACCTAACATGAAACAAATCCTCGGTCTTCAACTCCAACCTGAAAAGGTATAGTTCTAAATTCCACAAATAGTCGCTGCCACGATCCACTGATGGATATCTTCATAAACCAACCAGTTGTCAATGGTTCGAAGAAGGAATTGCCACTTAGCACACTCCTTGTGTCCAGTGAAACTTGTCTTGTGAAGCGGAGTTCATATTCTGTCAATCAACTACTTTTTGTCCAGTTTTTTGAACTTTTGTCTAGAATTTTCTTTCTTTATATATAAATATATAAATGTTGTTTTTTTCAATCATTAAGTTTAAGATGCCTTGTTATCTAAATTGCACAGTCTTTTACTCAGCACCACTTGTTTAATCCGTGCCAATTTGTTTGTGAAAAGAAAGCCCTGGATGCAATATGTCTACTTTCTGCATCACACTGCATTTTGGATTCATGTATAGACGTGATGCTCAGTGTCTGGTAAAAGTGTATCTATAGCTGCTGCTTTTTTTCCTGTATGGACCCTCTTGAAGATCTTTCCATGGCCTGGGTCAGTTTCTAAGCTGTTCAGCATGCAAAAGACAAATTTTCACTCCAAATATGGCTGCATAGACAAGGCATGATGTTTTTTCTAGTATGTTTTAGTTTTTCTACCTTTTACATGATGGGTTAAAAGTATGATAATATATTACATCACTTTTATTCCTCCTTTATAGAGTTAAAGATTAATACACCTGAGACAGGTATCTTAAAGCAAGTAAATGCATGAATGATGAGACTGTAGGTCTCTGTTTATCTACCTCTACGCACAGCTGGAAAGCAATGCATATTACCTGCAGCAGCACAGTAATTATCAAACTGGAAACATTATATGGTTAAAGGGCATGTCCACCCCCCAAACTTAATCCCCCCAACTACTGGCCCATCATGTAGTGTAGTTTAATCTTACCTCACATCCAGCTCCATATGGTCTTTCCGTAGTCCCCCCCCCTAAGTCCCAAAAAACTGCCCACCAGGAGATGCAGAGTCATTAGGACTCTGCCTCCTACGGCCTCCGGGAGAAGTTTGGGAATGCGTAGTGCAGCCCTTCTCCCCCTCCTCCCCTCCTCTCCCCGATTCCCTCCCCTAGTGTAAATCCCTTAATATATAGTATTGCCCCTGCCAGCCCAGCCCAACCTATATTTATATGTTTAGAAGCTCCAAACTTTACTACCTCTCCTTTCCTCCGCCGACCGAATGAGCTGCCGGCAGCGCGTCCGTGATTGGCTGCCGCTCAGCCAATCACAGACGCGACTGCCGGTCCACCCCTCTGCTTGCATTTTCTCGAAGCAGAGGGCCGGGAGCGTGGTGGCGGAAGAGGGGAGGTAAGTAGAGTTTGGGGAGCTTTCTAAACATATAAATCTAGCGGTTGGGGCTGGGCTGGCAGGGGGAATCTTATATTAAAAAAATTATTTTAGGGTGGACATACCCTTTAAGATCTGAAGCACACTTCAAAAATATAGTGAATTTATTGCAAATAGTACACCTATTTGTATTTAAATTCACTACATTTTGAAGTGTGCGTCCTGATCTTATCTAAATAGGGACTTGTATTGACTCCACAGGCATAAGTTTAGGTATGCACCAGCTTTCACTTACCTGGGAGGTCCTGCTATAATCTGCTGAATTGGTCAAACTGGAAGCGTTAACCTAACTTGCTGCTTTTGCTATAAATTTCTGTTGTCACATGGGGCTTTCTTAGTAGTGACAAATCCATTGAAGAGTATATTTTCTAATATTCTAACAGCCACAATCCCATACCACAAACAAACCTTCAGTTACTGATCCATTTATTGTGAGCAACCCAGTAATGAATAGAGATGGACGAACTTACTGAGATTCCGCTTGCAGATTTTCAAAAAAATCCTAAAATTCGCAAGCGGACCCATTGAAGTCAATGGGAATAAATATCAAGTGACATGGTTAAACTGTAATAAATGTGTTCATAAAATTAAGAAAAAAATAAAACATTTGAAAAGAAGAAATAGTGGTCGGAAACAGGCCCTGTTAGTTTGTATGATAGATTGGTAGGTTTAACGCCTATTGAGCACCCACACTTCTATTTTTTTTTTAACAAAACAATTTTCTTTTGCTTAACGAGTATATCCATTTCCTCCTGTCTTCCAGAATGCAGAGTTTCGAGAATTTTTACGGTCCAAAACTAGCAATGCAGAACATGCATGCTGCAAGGCAGACAAGTTTGCAACAGTTAGAGGTAAACTACCATATAATGAAACCTGCTGGTAGATAATGTCGATAATGTGTCCATATTTTGTGTCCAGTATTAACTTTTCTTGTAAAAAAGAAAAAGACAATTTTAATTGTTTCATATAAGAACTTTGCCCCCCCCCCCCACTTTCAAGGATGGACAAGGCAGCACTCTTAGGACAACTTGCATGATGACCTACATGTACATACGCAGGCAATGCTTGACCGGCCCAGAGGAAGACAGCTGGAGAATGGGGCTCATGTGGATTCCTGATGAATCATTTAAGTGGTAAATAGACGTCTATTTTTAATACTGTACATTAAGTTTGCCACATCATAAAAAATAAATGACTAAGATTTTTTACAGTAGCATGTAAACTGCTGAACTGACTTCACAGAATAGGACATGGTATGTGGGCAGGTCATTGGATAGTTTCAAAAACATATGGCAGCAGTTTCACTGAAAAAGTGAATATTCCTTTAAGACAGTTAATTACCTTTTGCGCGAATCCACCACCCAGCTGCCAGTGACAGATAGCCTCCTTCTTCAATCAGTGCATTTAAAGACTAGTTCACTTTTTCAGTAACTCTTACCTTTAATACGTAAAATTCGTGTGAATCAATGAATTTGCTCAGTTGCCATTGGGAGTCAAGAAAGGAGATTTTTACCCCATCAGATTTTTGTTGTTTTTCATTTCCTCTAGAGCAAACTGTCAGGCAGACATGATGGGTTAGGGGTTAAAGATTTAAAGGGTTTAGGTGCGAATTAAAGGGACATAGTCTTTACCATGAGAAGTAAATCGTCCCTGAGTGCTACAATACCCATCCTGTAGCGCAAGGGCAGGATTACTTCTCAATGGTTCATAGATTCCGGGAGAATTCAGCAAAATCCCCGGATCCACGAAAATGATTGGTACACTTGTATTTCTTTGTTTGAGCCTGGCCTCACTCTCACCAGAGTACCGTCACGGAGCATCTAATATCTATGCCGCTTCAGGGCTTTTTTTTAAAAAAATCCAATTCTTGGACATTTCAGTGCCCCCAACCGCTTTTTCAAGGGTTGTATGATGGTATGCCTATCTATTGCTTTTATATACACTCTCTGCGCGTTTCAGGTTCTGTGCCATCATGCTTCTATAGTCTAGAGATAAGTGGGTTTTTGTGTCTTTAGGCTCATATGCCCAGTTTGATCGTTATAGGAAAATTAAATCCCATCATACATTTGTATAGTGGTATCAAGGAAAAATACAAACATCCTATTGGAGAAGGTTTAGATTAAGCCTATTTAACTATCAAATATAGTATTGAAAGGGCATTCCACAAGCAAAGCTAAAATTAAACCCACTGCTGGGCAACCACTGTTTAGGTAAAAAAAAACACCTCTGCTCCAAAATGATTGTCCTGCAGTGCCTATTTCAAAATCCAGGAACTGAAAAGTAGTAGCCTTCTCTCTCTTGTCATCTGGAGGACTTTGCTATGCACAGGTGAGCAGTTCCTAGTCTCCCTCAACCCTCTGGATCCCTCATCTTTGCATTTGATTTTTTTAAACAACTAAAACCTTTTTGTAGTGTAGCCATCTCCCTCCAACCCTAAACCACATTGTTTAAATAGAAGAAAACATCCCATAAAAACATTCCAGCCCACGTTCCTTAAGCTCATCAGCATGCCGGCAGCCACGTTTGTCTGCATTCTTCAGCCAATCAAGCGCATAGCGCTGAGTTCTGGCCTAACGATTACTTCGTTCTTGGAAGTACTGTATCATTAGAGGCCTGAGCCGTGCGGACAAAAGGCTGGTAAAGTAAGATTCCTTGCCACTTTTCAAATATAACCATTCGTTTAGGGTTGGGAGGGGGATCCATTGTTGGTGTGGATTAACAGACATGAAGAATATCCTCACCATGGTGGACTGGATGGCACAAATTACCCACTTGCACAAATGCATTCTATGATAGTTATGAACAGTGTTAATGGATGATGTGCAAGATAACTGAACAGGGGTAATTCTGAATACTTAGAGTGTGAATCGTATAGTATAGTATTACAGGTGAATATAGACATATGTCCATCCAGCTCAACCACATCTAGCCCATACCCTATTTCTGCTTAATGTTGATCCAGAGGCAAAAAAAAAAACAGCCAATTTATGAAGGGGAAAATGGCCAATGAAACCTGCCTTAACAATCCATAGCTTTTACCGTTCTCACAGTGAAAACCTTTCGGACTGGAAGCCCTAAACTTTTTTTTCAAGTCTTAAGGGAGGTTCCCGTTAGATTCATGGAAAGCCCGTTGGTGAACAACTGCCCCAGATAGTTTATTGTATGGACCCGTTAATGGTTATTGATACACAGTAAATCATATGCACACGCAAGTGCCTTTCTCTAAGTGAGCACCTACATAAGTTTAAACTTTTCCAGTCATCTGCCTCTGCCTCTGTTCTCCTATGGGAGAATTTTGCAATGCGCAGGTTCATGCCCTCCCCCCCTCCTCTCCCACCCGTTTGTCTCTCCCCCATGAGTGTAAATTCCCTGTTATGATTGTAGGGCTTCCTCCCCCAGCCCAACCGAAAAGAGATGGACGAAGAGAAAGAAAAAAAAGAAAAAAGAGAAAGAGAGTAAAAAGGAAAGAGAAATAAGAAGAAAAGTAAAATTAACAAAATAAAAAAATGAATAAAAAAATTATAAAAAGAAATAAAATAGAATTATCAGAAAGTCCCCAAACTCTACTTACCTTAACTCTCTCCCCGACATTCTAAGCAGCTGGCAGCCGCTCGTGTGATTGGCTGCCTCTCAGTTTTCATGCAAGTAGAGGGCCGAGACAGGCGGCGAGGTAGAGGGAAGGTAAGTAAAGATATGTTTAAAAGGTGGACAATGCCCTTTAACCTTATTTAGTTGTTCTGTACCATATCCTCAGTTAACCAAAGTGCACTTTGCATCTTTATACCATTATTGCTACTATACTTATGATATGTGTACTTGGATCTTCTATAGGTATACGGAGGGAAAAATATATGCTTTATCACATCCTCGAACTAACTTATCCCCATTATTAATGTGCCCACATTTTCAGTCCTCATCTATTGTTATTAATATACTAAAAAAATTAGGCTTAGGATGCTTTGTTCAACTATCCTAACGTTGATTGCAGTATTTTGATTGCTTTCTTACATTCCTTATTACAGTTTTTATAATCCCTAAAGGCCCTTTCTGTTCCCTTTAAACATCTATAGTCAATTAATGGTTCAATATTTCATAATCACTTGGCTTAGCACATAATCAAAATAGTTGCATAATAATATATCAAAAGTGGCAATACAACATTAAGAACATTTTAAAACCATGTTTTTTCCATGTACTATATTATAGTTGGCGCAACCAAACATCAGTTGAGGTGTTGAGCAGTGAATATAAGGTAATTTCATTTAATTATGTAATGAAAGATAAGTGGGGACTTTTGTCAGTTGAGGAAATAATTTTCTACAACCTCATTGTGCTTCTTAGATAAAATCAATTTCTTTCAAATAGTATATTAATACATGTTATTGTAAAACTGTCCATCTTAAAGTACTATTGGTTGGCTCACGAAAGAGGACAACAGATATCATTGTTAGGAGATTATTTTATAGCTGCAAAAGATGATCAATTTCCTATTAGTAATGAAAAACATTTTCTGGGGAAAGTTATCCAGGAGGTTCAGTGTAGTTCAGTATAGCAGATAGCAAGTAATCATAAATGTTTGTGGCAAGTGCAAAATACGGCAATATGATCCAGGGCTAAAAACTTCGTAAAGTTATATGAAAATTTTACAAAGGTATTAAAAATGTTATTTTCTGCCTGTATAGTTATGGAAATCTGTACTGTAGACACGGGCCGTTATTTATAAATGGCGCCGTTATTACTGCCTAAAAGTTACAGCCGTGGCAATAAAAAGTTTTCGACATATTTAAAGGCGAAGAACATCGCCTGCGAAAATCATACGGTGGTAGTTTGAACCCCCTTGCAGCGATACTGTATGCGCTAAGTACAGTATCGCGGCGACGAGAGCTCAAACCCAACATACAAGAGCAGGGGGCTGGGAGGGGCTGCTTGGAAGGACGCGCTGGGTGGTCACATCTGCCGCACAGGGGGCGGGCGTACGCCCAACCCCGCCCTTGCCCCCAGCTACTGATGATGACCCGCCGCATAACCCTTCCAGCAAGCCCCACCCAGCCACTACATTCAGGGGGGGAAGGGTGGGGGTGGAGGGACCCTCCAGCGGGGCACTGATAAGTGCCTTTTGGGGCTTAGGGGGTCCGCAGCAGTTCTGACAAGAGCCCTTTGGTGGTAGGGGGTCCGCAGCTCGAACCAGAACCCCCGGCCCATCAGTTCCCCCGGCCCTATTAGTGCCCTTGCGGCAATAAGAAGGGACTTTGGGGGGTTAAAGGGTCCGCAGCCCAAAAACTGGACCCCTCCCTTACAAGTGCCCTTGCGGGCCCTGAGGAGCGGCCCTTTGGGGCTTACTGTGCCCCTTCCCGGCCCTTGTAAGGGCCCTTGCTGCACTGATAAGTGCCTTTTATATGATTTCAGACATATAATTGGGTAGTGTATAACCATGGTGTTCCAAGCATTGTGGCACTGGAGGTGGTGCTGCCTGGGAAGGGGTCATGCATGGTGGTCGCCATCGCGGGGCTGGGGGTGAGGGCGGGGGGCATACACCCCCGCGCGCCCCACTAGTGAATGTGACCACCGCGGCGAGGGGTGTGCCTTCCATGTGCGGGTGCAACCACCGAGGTGGGCGTACCCCCCCCAATCCCCCAGCGATCTTCACCTGTTTTTTGCCACCTTAAAGATGGCAAAGTGAACGGGGAGCTTAACGTGGTAAATCAGTTTACCGCGCTTAATAAATAGAAGTGAGCGTTAACTGATGCGATGTTAATGAGGTGGTTGGTTAACTATGCACGGCCGGTTTTTAATAAGTTCGCGTTAATAGTGATTTTGAAGAAAACGGCGGTAAAACCGCCGCTTAAAGTTAATGGCTGTTTATAAATATGCCCTATGTGTGGATCAGTGTGCAAATCCTATGAGACAAGACGACAGTAATACAGTAAGGCTTCCACACAATCATTACGTCATTGTTTGATTTAAATAACGTAATTTTAATATATAAACAAAAAGTAAGGTAAAAAAAATTCAAAATCCATTGAATTGGATTGTAATTTAAAGGAAAAGAAATATTAATTAAATAACAAAATGTGTGTCTATTTAAAGAACATTTCCACCGTTATACAAAAACCTACTCCAAAACCCATTAATTTGTAGATGCATGCTACAAAGATATGTAAGGATAATATTCCTCCATTCGGGAAGATTAATCTGGCTCTCCTTCATGCAGTCAATCAAGGCTGTGACTGCGCCTCTTCTGCACATGCTCAAGTTAATTAAAGCTCATTGAGCAAAGGAGGAGATGCATACCTCTTCAGGAGAGAATTTATCATTAAATATCTGGGTTACAAATGCATGTAATAAGCTAGTAAAAAATAGCAGTTGGGGTTGACAAGTCGCATTTATTTTAAGGTGTGTTTTAAGGGTGGACATGCCCTTCAATATTAGCATTGAGAAACATTAAAGTAATTTGCAGTTTATGTATTTCTTGATTTCTGGTCTATTATTTTCTATAGATATTAAAGGGCAGTCCACCTCTGTTTTGGAAATTTTGGAATAAGGCTCCCTCTCCCACCCCCAACCGCTATAGTAGTTTGTCAAAAAAAATCACGGATGTGGCTTCCGGCAGTACAGAACACTGGGGGAAAGAGGCAGTGTAAGTAGAGTTTCGCAACTACAGCGGTTGAGGGTGGGAGGGCTTCACTGTGGCACGCCATTTTTCTCCCGGAGGAGAGACAGGAGGCAGACACCATTTGGGTCACAGACAGGCTCCGCTCTTCGTTTTTTGGGACAGACATTGCAGTGCAGCTATTTGGAGCAGTGATGTAGGTAAGGATTTTACAACAATACACAGTGGGGCCAGTAGTGGGTTAAAATGTAGTTTGGGGGTGGACATACCTTTAAAAGTTTAGCTTAGTTTTACTTAGTTGGGTAGAGGAAAGTCAGTAGGGACTTGATGCTTAGGCAAAAGGGAGAGAGTTGGGTATTATTAACCAAGATATGGGGGAGATGGAATAAATTTCAGTATCGCAACTGAACTGCCATTTGTTCGGCGATATAGTAACCACTGTGACTGTTATTGCATTGTTTGAATGGAGAGGTAAGTGCAAACTTTTGCACGCACGGCTTTAAAGCCACAATTTAAAAATGCTTTATATCATCAAAAAACGTGTTGCAATTATCATCTCTAAATTTATTGCATTTTTTGCTTGAACTGAGCTATTCTAAAAATCTTTGGAAAGGGTGCAAGCAATGCAAAAGAGTAAAAAAACACTTGTAACCCTATATTACATCAGTTAGCATGGGTTTTGCACTTAATTTCCCCTAGCAGGGTATTGCATCTCCTGTATGTCTCCGTGTAGTCTTCCCAATGATGCTGATTTTAGAGGTAAGAGATGATGCACAGCTAACTGTTAGTCAGAACTTAAAAAGCCATTCAGGCATTTTTTTTAAAATAGAAACGTAGCCAAGTTTTAAAGGGAAAGTCAACCCTCAAATCAATATTTTTTATTGTTAATCATCCCCCCCAACCCCATTTGTGTTATATATATTATGTAAGAACCGTATCAGGTTGTAAGTCCCTTTAGGAGCTTCTTAGGTAAGTATAACAAAAATGTTGTTTTTTTTGGGGGGAGGGGTGTTTCTTAACAAATATATATAAAATATTGATTTGAGGGTGGACACGCCATTTAAACTTGGTTCAGCTTTCTTTGCCGCTGTTGCAAGCTGGTTACGAGCACAGACAGAAGAAGAGGCTGCCTCAATAGTGCCATAAGCCATTGGACAGGATGTTACTGTCACATTTGATGGATGATACCCCAAATCTTACAGGGCCATGTGAATAATTGCAACATTTCTGATATCTGCAACAGCCACAAACCCTTATTACCCTCTTGCTTACCATTTACGTGTGTGATGTAATTCCAGGGGGATCACTAGAGCCCAATTATCAGAATTATAATGTTACACTACCATAGTTTTAAATATAAAAGGGGGTTTTGTAATGTAAATTGAAAGCGTCTTCCCCATACAGACAGTAAATGCATAAACATGTACACTTTCTCATAGACAGATGGCCCCTATGTAGTTCCTGGGAATAGAGCCAGCACTGACATGTAGATGGAAACAGCTGTACAATGGTTAATTGAAGAGCATTTGTCTATATTAGCGTTATTTAAATTTTAAAACAGTCCTTAGTTTGACCAGCATTTAAGCCAGGGTAGATAGTGTCATTTGGCAAATGATGGGTGGCACCACCATCTGTTAGAGTGGTAATAGAAAGCTACATATTTCCTAATTACTTTGGACTGCAGTCTTACTTTTAGGGTTACTCTCAATAAATGCTCATTTCTGACAATCGGAGTGTAACAAGCTGCCCACAAGCAAATACGGATATTACAGGCCTCATTCATTAAAACATATAAGCTATTTAACCACCATATGAACTTGCTTTGGATGCCAATTGTTACAGCACACTGATAGCATTTTTCAGAATGAATGTTCTTAAACCAGCTTCCTCAAAAGTGCACACATTTTAATGCAACTCTAAAAGTAGCTTCCACAGATGTGCTCCAAAGTAAGTGACATACTTTAACTTTGATTATATTTAGAAATATACCTACAGTCATGGACATACTGTACCATTGTAAAGCTGTGTGTCTGTTATTGTCCCCAATTCAATGGTGGGAATTAGGAGATTATAGTTTATTATAGGATCTCATATACCATATAGTGTTTGAGCATGTTAGGCCCCTCTTGTATTCCAAACAACTTTAAGAAAATATTATTGGTTACGATCAGTAGTTTGTCTAATTATATCACCCTCATGCTACTTATTAGGTTTGAGAATCTGCCTTCCACTACTAAAGGTTAACATAAAAATGAGAAACCATGAACAAATGAAGGGGAGGAAATAAAAAACATGGATAAAAAGGCCTGTAAAACTTCCTTTTCTTTGGTATTTATACAGGTTTTGCTGGACAGCAAATGCAAACACTAAAACAAAAGTTTATTTTCTAGAGAGCAATACGTGTACGTAGCCATTCCTGGAAAACTATGGTGGAAGCCAGAAGAAGCACCAGCTGGTGGGGATTTCGGGGGTCTTAGTGGAGGAAGGAATTACATACAAGTGCAGAGATCACAAAAACCACCTTTCAGTAAGCAAACCCACTATGTTATACATTAACCCAAGACTGTAATCCAAACATGTAGGGTTAGAAATATGGCTAGTGAATATGGCCCTTTATTTCATAGAACAGTTACAAGGTTAGAGTGTTGTTAACAGTGGGTAAGGTTTCCTTGTGTAGTTTATTTATACATAATCACCTTTTTTACCTATTTCCTAAGCCAAGTAGAGAAGTGCAGTATTCATGAAAAAAATGTTTTTTGCAAGCTACATGGCATGTTACAGCCTTTTCACTCTATGACTAGTTCAGTTGTTATACCCTTTATTTCTGTGGGAATGCTTAAATATTTTCTTGGGAAAACCCCTAAATACAAGTATAGAAGAGACAGATATAAACATATACTGTAAATATATCTAAAATAAAATAAAATGCACTCCAATTATTCAAGGATGGATCTATACAGTTCCTTTTATTACTCTTGGGAACCAGGGTTGCCAGATTCTGGCTGCTGTTATGCGGGGGCAGTGGGTGGGTGTGTGAAGAGAAACAAGGCTTGGGCCATTCAGAGGGTGTGATGATTCTGCCTAGCCTGCAGTCAGGGTACGCTGTCCAAAGAGGGTGTCTGGCAGCCATGCCTGTCATCAAGTTGAGAAACAGTGTACTAGATGGTGGTAGATATTTTTTACTTTGTAATCAATAATTTTACCTTATAGTAACACCATCAAGGATAAAAAATATAAAAATGTAACGTGATAAAACTGCTGTAAATTTTCACAAAGATCTGTCAGTGTATTCAAAATACAAAAAAGTTTGATCACAACAAGCTCCTTAAGTCAGTTTTTTTATGACTGTGCTCCTGCATTTACATCACCCTTTACCCTCAATGGAAAGCTTCCATCTTGTTACTATGAAAATGTTTTTTAGTTTATGTGCCCAGAATAAAAAAATTAAACAAAAATAAACCTGCTTGTTTTGCGAGTTCAAATTCTAAGTCTTCAGGCAGCTTGACATCAGATATTGTATGGTCCATAGCAATTCTCTAGCGAGAAATCAAGCACGGAACCATAAAACGTTCGACTTCTGACAAAAAAAGAATGTACAAAAAGGGTGAATTAAGGAAGCAAATGTGTGAATAAAGGAAATACTCAATGTTAACAAATTCTATACTTTTATTATCTGCCTTTAGCCTCCCACTGTAGTAACTAAACACAGTCCAGAGTCACTATAAAAAGAAGATCAGAGGTCTATTCCGCGTCTTCACACAGGAAACAGAAACCCAACCAGAGACCCGGACCCGATGGTAAATATCCTACACTGAAACTCGAATTGTATTTCTATTCCTAATTCACTTTGGGGGCCTTGAATTCAATTACAACAAAGAATTGTCTAATGATTTAGGGGTATAAACTTAAATAATGGTACTAGAAATGCTTCACGATTCCCCTGCTAAGACATTCGTATATTGTTTACTAAATATTTCCAAGGTGGTGTGGCTATAATTTTAACTGAGATATTGCAGTTAGCCATGTCTGAAAACCTTTGTAAGAGACTTTCCAGTGGCTAATGTGCCTTTTGTAAGAAGACTGTTTCATTCTGTGACAGCTCATATTGGCTCGACAATGGAATTGTCACATTGGAATATCAAGTGTTGAAAGTTAGGCCTAAAATAGAGCAAATGCCTTTTTGCTTACTTTGTGGCCTGGAAATAGATAGTTTTAAATAATTGAATGAAAAAGGAGTCATTTAGCTATAAATGTTACAGTACTTTTAATTGAAAACACTTTATTGTTTTTCAGCGACAGTGTCACTGCACTCAAAAAATCCCAGATACTGGACATACCCCAGGATGTGAAATCTGAAACATCGTCCAATCCCAGCTCCCCAGAAATATGCCCTAACAAAGAAAGGTAACATGCAACATTGCATCTTTGGCAGACTTTGGCTGTAGACCAATTCTACACAATGATCTTGCTATTCAGTTTTTCACAAACAAAATGTGTGTTTTCCTTTTCATGCATAAAAGTGATTGTATAACAAATCCTGTATAACAAGTCCTGGATTAAATTAATGTTTATTTAAAAATATATTCGAAATCAGTTCAGACAACAGTAGGTTGATATACGGCCGTGTTTTTTGATGTTATGTTAAAGCTATGTTTGCTTACAGCACATATTGATTGTGTTTTAATCAATACGATTTACCACACTCATATCTATATTTATTAGCACTAGGGGCATGAATTAAAAAGCTCTATTGCTATTGTTGAAGCTCCTGTAAATGTAATAGGAAATACTTTTTTATGTTCAAATTTATAAGATTTGTATAGTAGTATTGGAATTTTACACAAGATTTCCTTCAGTTTGATATTCCTAAAAGGAGACTTCAAAGACAATTTCACAAACAAGCTTTAGACATTTCAAGATATTTCATGGAATTTTAAAGAACAACAAAGGGTTAAATAAGATTTTGAGTACAAAAACAATCAAAACGACTGATTAAAAATTTCAGATTTTTTAAAGGGCATGTCCACCCCCAAATCTATAATCCCCCCCCCCACTACTGGCCCTATTGTGTAGTGTAGTTTAATCCTTACCTTCCATCCCAGCTCCATAGGGTTCTCCTGTAGTCCCCCCCCCCAAAAGTCCCAAAAACTGCCACCCAGGAGGATAGCAGAGTTCATATAAGGACTCTGCCTCCTATCTGGCCTCCGGAGAAGTTTGGCATGCGTACTGCAGCCTTTCTCCCCCCTCCTCCCTCACTCTCCCCTCCCAATTAGGATTCCGTCCCCCTAACATAAAACCCTTTAGGTAAATCATTCCCCCTGTCCCCCAGCCCCAACCGCTCTATTTATTTTATTACAAAGTTCCCAAACTTTACTTACCTTCCCTCTTTCTCCGCCGCACTGAACTCCTGGCAGCACGTCCGTGATTGGCTGGCCGCTCAGCCAATCACAGACGTGACTGCCGGTCCCGCCCTCTGCTTGCATTATCTTGCAAGCAGAGGGCCTGGCAGCGCGGCGGAGGAAAGAGGCAGGTAAGTTAAGTTTGGGGAACTTCTAATAAAATAATAGAGCGGTTGGGCTGGGGGGACAGGGGGACATGATATAGCTAAAAAAAAATTTTATGGGTGGACATACCCTTTAAGATATTGACTTCAAAAATGCAGACCGACTGCGGAGCTAAGATCAGCCACCCACTTCTGCAGCTATATGTCTTGCTGTATTGCCCAGGAGCCCATGGAGCTGGACTGTGCGTGAGCCAGCTCAGCATCTCTGGCAGCAAATTGTAACGCATTGTTAACCAAAACCAGCAGTGAAAATGTTACTGGCATATCGCCATTTTGTCGCATATTGCCATACATTGTGTTGAATTGATTGCACTCGATCTTATTTATAAAACAGCAAAGGACGTTAGTACATTATTGTGGGGTTTTTCAATACAAATAAGGGTTCACAGGGAATATGAATATTTTAATTTATTTTTTGAAATAGAACGGCTATTATCGAATTGACAATTTTCAATTTTCATTTTCCCTGATTATCAAATTTCTTTCCAAATCAATTTGGAGGTTTCTTTCCATGTAGGGAATGTTCCTGAGTGTTTAAACCCATAACTTCTAAAAATCCTATGCTATGTGAGCTATTTATTACCCGTTTAACGATTTTAGAAAAATGAAGTGAAGTTCACACGTCAAATAAAAAATTGTATATATGTAATCACTCCCAAAATTTAAAACAGCAATAGTTAGAAAGCTGAAAGTTGAAATCTAAACTATGCCTGTTGTTCCGGTACCTCTCACACTCTTCTTCCTGGTTCTTCCAGTTAGCAGCTGTCATTCATGAGTGAAACAGATGACTCACAGCCAATGATGAATGCCATTCCCCTAGCTTCCTCTCCTTACAAGCTCCTCTCTGAGCATGTAAAATGTTTTTTAAAAAGCTGAAGAGCAAAGAGAGGAAGGGGAAAGCACAATTTTGCGGCATAACCAATATCTGTCTGTCTATAAGCTTTCTTATTATTGTAGTGTACAATACAATTTTTATTGACAAGGTTGAATTTTCCTTCAAAAACACAAAGTGCCTTTGCAAGTCCAGTTACTCTTTGCCTTAAGGGCATCTCCACCCAGAAGTTTTTTCCTGTAGTGTAGGGCACCCACAAGCCCACCCCTAACCGCCATGTATGTTTTATTACAGCATAAATAACATTCATTACTGCGCTCCCATACTTTGTGACGGAAGTTACAAGTAGAGGCAGGATTTGCAATCTGACATGGCAGTTGGGGTGGGCTAGGGTGCCCTACACTACAGAAAACTTTTTATAGGTAGGGCACCAAGCAGCAAAGATGGATTGGATGGATGGAGGGGGGGGGGGGGGGGGCTTCACTGTGCATGCCTGAGTACCTCCGGGAGGACAAGGAGGAGGCGAAGAGACCTTTTTACACAGAGACAGCTCTACTCTTCAGTTTCCTGGACTTGAAAAGCAATGCAGGAGAACCACTACACAAGTAGTGAGTTAAATTTTGGTTTTGGAGTTGGACATGCCCTTTAAAAAACATCAGTTCTTAGGAACACTTGCACCAAGTTAGGGATTTTAGCCTGGTGTATGATAACCAGATATACCAAACAGGCGCTACTGATAATCATTTTCATGTGAAACAAAAATAGCTGTGTAAGAGGATTAACACTGGGTCAGGAACTTTGCTACAAGGTGGGGAAGACAGTTTCATTCACAGGTTATACACCATGGCAAGGGGACAGCCAAGTTCTGCTACTAAGTGAGGTTGTGGAAAACAGTTAAATTCATAGGCCACACACCTGACAAGGGACACCCAAACTCTGCTATTAGGTGTGGTGTGTGGAAGACACTTCATTCACAGGTCATACACCATGGCAAGGGACAGCCAAACTCTGCACAAGCTGAGGTTTGGAGAATACAGTTTCGGTTGCAGGTCATACACCCTGACAAGGCTAAGCACAGCATATCGACTAGGAAGTTACAGTATACTACATCAGCAAGGTCTCTCAAGGCAGATGTTTCAAAGCTGGGGAGTCAAGATGTCCTGGTCAATCTCTTTATAGAGGCATAAAGAGCCAGCAGTATAGTAGTAGCATTAGTATGTGGGGCGGCTTATGATGAGAACATGATATGTATGCAAATAGAAATACAATAATAATAATAACAATGGGCAAATTCTGGATTGATGTTTATTTATACACAGTACAGACTGAAATTGGCTGTTCTGTAAATTAATTGCATCTCTATTATCTGTTCCAGACCTTTTATCAAACTGAAAGAAAACGGAAAGTCCAATATTTCTCGCTCTTCATCCAGTACAAGCAGTTTTAGCAGCACAGCGGGCGAGAGTGAAGCAATGGAGGAATATGAGAGCATAGTATGTGTAGAACATCCTGCTTTATCTATTATTTTTATTAGAACAAACCCAAATATCTAAAAATTTAAAATACTCTGGAAATTTTGGTCATGTAAACTGTATAACCCAATTGTATGTGTGAACCTTATTTCACTATCAGCTTAGTTCCTTTTGTTTACTCCAGTGATGTCAATGTAAATTTTCCTCATTCAAGAGAAGTATTTTTGCTTGTGTATTATTGCTGCTTCCTCCAAACATGGTCAAATGTTTAAGTGCAGAGGTGGGATATTCCATCAAATTGTACACAATACCTCACTATAGGAGAGTAACATGCAGCCTGGTAGTTATCGTGGTGTGTCATGTTTTTTGTCAGTAGCGTCTTTTTGTGTGTCAACACAGCCTTACTCACTGCTTACCTTGTCATGTATAAAGGGAGCATTCTCATTCTTTTACACAGTGGAGTCTGAAATGGAATAAATCCATCATTATTCTGAATAAATATATAGGAAGGGAAGTGAACGTATATATATAAGACCCCGTGGAACATTCAATACGGTGTTCCTTGAGGTGGAAACTTTATATAAGACAACTGAGAACAGACACTCACCAACAGACCCCAAACATTAGAGAAACCCCTACTTACAATCACAAGACCCTTTGTACAGATAAACCATACTATGAAAAGTTATATACATACATATAATATGTATGTACATGTATATAAATACATGTTCAATATAAAAAACTACAATGACTGCGCTTCCCAGGTGGATGACCATATACCATTATGCAGGCCTGGAAGCTGAGGTTACTAAATTCTGGAGCTAAGTAAAATAATATTAAGAGGTCTCCACTCAACGTACCTGACTAAAGTACTCGTTCTTAATTTTGACCTATATCAGGTTCTCATACGATCAGGGGTATTTAGTATACAACCTACCTAAGTATATATATAGAGCACAAAAACTGTAAAGCAGTAACATGAGTTATTGGGCCACAAAGTCAAACATAGCAAACAATGAAAAACACTCCCATTCCCCCCCCTCTTTTATACCCTACTAAAACGGGCGTCCCCGTATAAAACTAAAATTCCTCAAAGCCTCAGATAGCTCCTATATAGAATAAATACAATAAATAGTGGTTACAATATCAAAACTGTGTAGAGCGTTTTAGTAGGGTATAAAAGAGGGGGGGGGAATGGGAGTGTTTTCATTGTTTGCCTATGTTTGACTTTTGGCCCCAATAAACTCATGTTACTGTTTACAGTGTTTGTGCTCTATATAGTATACTTGGTAGGGGAAATACTAAAACCCTGATGTATGGATTAATTGTATTTATACATACTTAGAGCACACGCCTTAGTAGGCGATACACACAGCAGTTTACTATATTGGTTGTGCACAGCGACATCACTTAATATAATATTTGGTTAAAACACCTATATCGTCTGCATGATGATATATGGTAAACACCTGGGAACACCCATCATTGGTAGTTTATTTATGACATGTTTATAATTCATTATAGTATGGATATACCTTTTTATAGTATGGTTATCTGTGCAGAAGGGTCATGTGATTTGATAAGTATTACCGTATACCGAGTATAAGCCGACCGAGTATAAGCCGGGTACCATTTGCCTCTAAAATCGAAAAACAATGATTGACTCAAGTATAAGCCGAGGGTAGAAATTGTACAGTATCCCATACAGTAACCCTAATACCTTTCCACTGTAGAGTTGGAAACTACAACCCAGCATGCTTTAGTGCTGGGAGTTGTAGTTTCCAAACACCTATAGTAGAAAGGTATTGGGGTGACTGTATGGCATACTGTCCCCTCGCCTAGGGCCCCCTTCTTGTAGGTATTTACAAAAACTACTTAAAAATTTGTGATTCCTCAAAATTCTCCCACCACTTACAGTCCTCCCCATCATGGGCTTCAAATTACTGTATAATCCACTGTTCCACCAGTTTTAGCAACAAACATAGCATATGGTGGGCAAACATGGACACTATAGAATTTGAACAAAGACCAGGTTTCTCAATTATTGCCAGATATTAGGAAAAAACTGCAAACTCCACCTCTACATCATTCCACATATTCAAATAACAACTGTTGTCAATAAATGGTATGATATTAGCAAGGTGGTCAGAGGTAACGGATATGGAAACATATGTATAAACCCTCCGTTCCCTTACCTTACCTGGCCAGTCTTCACTCTTCATCTCTCCGCCGGCTGCGCTCACTCTGTGCAGAGCGGCAGTTCCCAGTACTGCTTCGCGGGGCTGCGCGATGACGTCATCCCCCCCGCGTGCGCGATGACATCATCGCGCACTGTGAAGAACTACTGGGAACTGCCGGGCTTTCCTTCCTGACTCGCGGCTGCAAGGTAAGTTTGCTCTTGACATCGAGTATAAGCCGAGGGCAAGGTTTTTAGGTTGATTTTTAAACCTAAAAACCTCGGCTTATACTCGAGTATATACAGTATTTTGACCTTCTAGTAGGTGTTACTCCGTTGTTTGGGGTCTGTGATGAGTGTTATTGTCTTATACTCGAATAACATGAGGTGGACATGAAGGATTGCTGATTTATTTAAATCGTTGGGTTATTTTTTCTTAATATATTTTGTAGGTATATAAATTAAAATAGTAATCGATATAGCATGATAAAAATATATATAATGGGAGATTCAATAAAAGTCTTATCATTTAAAATGTTGCTAATTTTGCCCCAACCAATCAGATGTTAGTATGCTTCTGAAGGTTCTCATTCATCCAGGTCATGGTATATCTGTTGTATTCAATTAGATCAACTGGACTTGATGTTGAGTTCTTGAAGACGTTTCGCTAGTCATCCGACTGGCTTTCTCAATTCAGAACTTTTATTGAATCTCCCTGATAGTTCTCATCATGCTTTTTAGAGGCTCAATGAAAAAGACCTTTTCCAGGATTTGAATAAGGGAGTTGATGAAGGCAACCAGCAAAAATGACCATTCTGAGATAACAATAGACAATTTGTTTTCTTACTTTCGCCTATCACTGGCCTCAGCACTTTTCTCTGTCAAAATATGCAATCTTACAACAGCATATCAGGCTCTTAAATAGTCACAGCCAAAAGCTCTTGCTCACTCTGCCTGTGTGTGGACAAATATCTGCATCCCCAGCAGGTGGTTATGATGTATCACATTGTAATTGTATTTAATCAAGGCCAAAAAGTGTTATGTTGCACGTAACATTCGGAAGGGCCTCTGTTCAGCACGGTAGTGAAGTCATTTTAGTTGATACATACAGTAAATCATTCAAGATACTTCCGGTCATAATCTACTTCATAATAAAGTATAGTCTTATGTTGTTACCAAGTGTTCACTAACTGGCTGTGTGAGGAGAGAAGGCCTTTCTTGGGTCACAAAACTAGACCTGCTACGGAACTGACATTGCCATGCAGGTGAAATTCCTCATGGGCAATTGTCCAATGCATCTTTAAGCACAGCATATTCTAGCAATGGCAGACACATGTTATCACTTGTTTTGTGGTTTGAAAGCTCTATAAATCCCAGAAGAAATCTGGGGTAACAAATAAAAATATTATCCTTTCCAGTGTAATAAATAATTAGAAAGATAATAATGTTAAGTTTTTTTCTTTTATTTTTACATATTTATGGTTGGCTTTTTGGGTGGTAATTGGTCTTTCATAAATATTTACTTTAGAGCAGCCAAACGCTGACAGCCTCGCCTTTCAAACAGGAAGTATTGCCTACAGCCCATCACTAGCAACGAGAACCATGCAGCAACTACCCCTGTAATAATGAGCAGGAGCCCCACAGGTACTATTAAAAATAAAATATATAAATATATATATATATATAAATATACTACTGTAGAAAATATAGAGTATACATGGGGTTGCATTATTCTAACAGTATTCACATTTCTTGAGTTCTGTGAGACTTGGCATAGCAGAGCACTATTTTTAACTAATGACATAGCTAAGAACAATTTATGCAGAATATTCATGGCTCTTGTGTATTATAAAGGTAATGAGAGTACCAGCAGTCTAGCATTTAATTATGTAATTAAATGTAATATGTTACATCGTGTGAAAATACAGATGTATATTTACCTCCCACCCCTAAACACTGAGATCCTAACTTACCTCTTGCAGTCCCTGAAGCTTCTTATATCTCCTGCTCTCTGCGAGGTCTTCCCTGGCAACAGCTTTCCTCTGGCTTTAGTTATCAGTGATGGTGACAGAATGACCAATGACTTATGGATGCATAGTGGTGGCCTACTGTGACTCTGTAAGAGTTCATTGACCTTGCAGAGGAGGCAAAAACTGGGGAGACCATTGCTGACTGAGAGCAGTAGGTATTAGGAGTTTTAGGGACCAGGGAGGTTAGTAAATAACTGACTTCTTTGTGGCTCCTTCCAGTCATTGTCACTGTTAATTCTTCATCTCTGACATTGAGAACATATGTTAATGCAGTAGATTGAGGAGTTAAAAACTGTCAGCTACGGCCAGAAGTTGCTGCATGAGTATAATTCTTCTTTCAAATAAAGGTGTACATGGCTGCATTAGGGGGGTATTTGGTGATCAAAGCAACATTGGACCGATAGCTGACAATCCAAATTTATGTACCCTTGCATACAAGCAGGTGGTGCTGGACTGTTATCTTTAGATAACCCAAACACTCCATAGTATGTAAAATCTGTGCACACTGGCAAAGAGGGGAACTCTTTGAACAGAAGTCCTACTGTGAGCAAATGAATGTGTGTTGTGTGCGTGTGTGAGGAATAATTACAAGTGCATTTCTACCACCAGCAACAATTTTAGGACATTGTGTGTGATGTTGGGCATTCTTAAAGAATAACTTAGGTCTCTAATGTAGGTATGTAAATTATTTTAAAGAACAGCCATGTTCCTACCTTTAAAATGAACAAGCAATCACCTCTCTATTGGGTACAGCCCAAAATATGTGCAAATCTGTGATAAGAAATTTAAGGGATGGGAGACACCTCGCCACAGGCGAGCACAGTTGCATGTGGGGGGACTGGAAGTCTCCCCCCTCCTTTTGTAGAACTATCAGTAGTGCTCTGATTCCTCACAGTTTTACAAGTGTAGATGTCTCCCTGCTATGTGTGCTCAACCCCCTCTTCTGCTCTGTCTGTTTCACTGAGGAGGTAGGTAGTGTAATCTGTGGCCCCTCCCCTCATGAGACCCCATGGGCCTCCCCCACTTGCACCTCAAACCATACCCCTCCTACCGAAAACTGTGTTAAAAATCCATTCATGCAGAGCCAGAATCAGACAGAATGAGATGATTGCGACTCTGTAGGGGGGTATGGGTCTGTGGTACGAGTGGGGAAGGGTCCATGGCACCTGTGAGTGGGCTGGCCATGGCACCCATAAGTGGGTGGGTCAAGTGGGGTTGCAAATAAAGGGCCATGGGGGTTGCAAAGGGTCCGTGAAGGAAAGGGGCCCATGAGTGTGAGGCGCTATGGAGCCCATGAGTGGTAAGGGTCTTGGAGGAGGTAGGGGGGCTTGCTTGGGAGGAAGAGAAACAAGGAAGAGGGATTGTCAAATGGTCACATATAAAAGTAATTATCTTCAAAACAGTCCCTTTAATAGGAATTTTCTGTTGAATGAAGATGTATTAAATAAACAGTGATATAACTGTATATTCTAGAGATCCTGGCTTTGATCTTGGACTTGTGATTGGCCTTAACCAGTTTCAGTCTCTATCTGGTCTTCTGGAGTGAATTTATGAATTGTGTATAGAAGTAGTCCAATTCTACCTCCTGCCCAGTCCCAAATGGAACACTAATGCGAAAATCACTCTGCTAGTAGCCAGTTAATAGGTGAGGCGAAGGCGGAAAAATAAAAGCAAATGTTAGACAAACTAGAAAGAAGAATGAAGAAAGGGTTGAATAAAAAGGATAGGATTGAATGGAAAATCATTAATGAAGAGGGAGAAAAAAGAACAGAAATCTGTAGGGTAACATTATATAACATGAAAAAGACTGCTATAAAATGCAGACAACGTTTGTATGAGAGTGAGAATGGTGTTTGGGAAATAAGAAGTAAAAAAAGAATTGGCTTTGACCTACTGAAGCTTTTCTCTGTTTAGAGCTTTAAGTGTCTGAAAGGTAAAAGACAGATTATACTGACAATATTAAGTATTGCTTTTCTTAAATGTTCATGATACTCTTCTAATTTCCCATTATCTCCATATTTTTTATTACCGTTATATTGGAATGGGGCAAAATCCTCCATCAATAAATACATCCATTTCATTCATAAACACAACCCCCCCCCCCCCCCCCCCCAAAACAGTGGAAGTTGTCATGCAAAAACATCCTCCTTATGATACATTTAAACCCTCAAACTACCCAGTAGAAATGAAATTGAAATATCATTTTATAGGAAATACATAAAGCACCATATTAGATACTATTTGTTTTCCTCATAGATATAAAGAGCAGAAATTCCCCAAGGTCCAACCTAAATTTCGTTTTGATAAACTCAGCCAGTCAAGTTCCGGCTCAAGTACAGTAAGTAACATTCTTTGCACGGGTGCAATATTTCATCTCTGTTGAAAATTAACAACAATACAAACCCATATGTTCAAAAGAAGGTTCAGAACTGCTCTCATTTCTCCTCTATTTATCCTCAAATGCACAAATGAAGAACCTCAACTGGTCTTCTAGGGTGGTTTGCTCAAATGTAGCTTTTATTTTTTATTTCTATTATGTCTCTCATGTGTTGTCCTTAAAGGGATAGTTTACCACAGCGTATAGACGATCATTTTGTTCTGTATTTACTATACAACCCATTTTTTTTTACAACCTGTATTGCAGGTAAAGAAACACAATTTTCTCCAGTGAATAGATTAGGAGAAGTGAGTCTAGAAGCTGTACTGTTACAGTGCAAATTCTAAACATAAATAACATTAAAACATGACAAAACATTATACTGATTCTACGGGCAATTTCTGCCCATAGACAGATGTATGGGGGCATTAGATGCCTACAAATGCTAAGCACGGCATGCTTTAAATTAAATCGAAAATTTGTATTTTGTGTGCATGTATTGGGATGTGTTTACTTTTATTACTGATATACCACCACTTGGTACACTTGGCCACTTAGCTGTACATTTCAACAAATACAAATCACACAGACAAAAGTTTAAGGAAATGTATTATTAAAATATGTACAGAAGGATAATTTAAAAGTGCTGTGTCTGGAAGCATAAAAAAGAATCCGTCTTGAAAGCTAATATGGCAGTCTATAGGGTTGTCAGTGTCAACCAGTCTATTGTGTGCACAGAATATGAGTTGTCTGTATATTTATGTGAAAGATGTGCTATATTGTTATTGCTAAGGGAGTGTGCTTTGGTTAAATCACTACGGGAGCTGAAAATATCAAATTACAAATCAGCTATTGGGCTGCATTAAAAAGAAGATATGACAAACTGGCTTTTCTGTGTAAAATGTTTATTTTTTTTATGCATTGTGCGAAATTTGGTCTTCAGTATTTTGGCTTTAGATTACCTCTGGCCTGAAATGTAGGCATGCTAAGCACCTAAGAAAGGGGGCCATCCTAGTGTTTCAGTGGCTGGTATTTCACCACTGGCTGGTAATTCCTTGCCAGTGCTGGTACAAAAAGTGTAAAGTGTAAAAAATATGGTGCATTCCTATACTTAGCTAATAGAAATGTAGGGTCTTCTGTGGTATCTAGAATTAACTAATATTTAATGTATGTTCAGATGGGGGGGGGGGGGGGCTAGTTATTTATGATGTGCCAGTATTTATTATAAAAATGGAAGGTGTGGAAGCATTCTGGTATCACGTTGATGTCTTGTAATGACTATACTCAACAAAAAACAAAATGCCTTTATTCTTAACCACATACATCACATAGTGGGCAGGCTAGCTATACACCAGCAGGGTAATTCAATAAAAGTTCTTATGTTTAAAATGGTGCTAATTTTGCCCCCAACATCAGATGTTAGCTTTCAAATGTTAAATAAGTTCTGATTGGTTGGGGCAAAATTAGCACATTTTAAACGATAAGAAATTTATTGAATCTCCCTGCAGGTTTTTTTCGTATGTATTTCCATCATTTACAAAGGAATGACTCTTCGCCAAGTATTCACTATTATAAATAAAAAAAAAATACTGCATTTCTACATTTTTCATTTAACACAAAGGTTTTTTTTATATGAAATCCTGTTCTCTCAACACAATTAGTGTTTTCTCATGATGTTATAAATCAGCCAGGCACTGCTTTGTTTACTTGGAGATCAATGTTTTCTATGGTTTGTGCAGTCTGTGTGTCTATTTCATTTTTTGATGTTTTTGAGATGATAAGAAAGATTATGTTCTATTTTTTTTTTTTTTAAGAGTTGATGGAGCTTTTATTCTCAATTAAAACATATCATTTCATGTAGAGTGTTAGGACTTTAATAATATCATCGATTTGGAGGCAAATATGAGGAGTGCACATCTTCTGATTGTCTGTTACTTCTTTTTTCATTTGCATTTTGTCTTGTTAGAACCATGGTAAAGAATTGCTTATTATTTCAGGGGATTATTATTGTATTTGTTACCCTAATTTTGATACAGTTTTCCAAAGTCAGGAATTTTTTCCTTATCAGGCAGATGTTCTCCAATTGTTGGGATTTCAACATATACAGGGAAGTGTTCAAGTTCTCTTTATGAAATACTGTAGATAGATTAACATTCTATCTAATGTGTTTTTTCTTTCAGTGAGCAGGACCTAACATGAAACAAATCCTCGGTCTTCAACTCCAACCTGAAAAGGTAGTTCTAAATTCCACAATAGTCGCTGCCACGATCCACTGATGGATATCTTCATAAACCAACCAGTTGTCAATGGTTCGAAGAAGGAACGCCATTAGCACACTCCTTGTGTCCAGTGAAACTGTTCTTGTGAAGCGGAGTTCATATTCTGTCAATCAACTACTTTTTGTCCAGTTTTTTGAACTTTTGTCTAGAATTTTCTTTCTTATATATAAATATATAAATGTTGTTTTTTTCAATCATTAAGTTTAAGATGCCTGTTATCTAAATTGCACAGTCTTTTACTCAGCACCACTTGTTTTATTCATCCGTGCCAATTTGTTTGTGAAAAAGAAAGCCCTGGATGCATCATAGTCACTTTCTGCATCACACTGCATTTTGGATTCCATGTATAGACGTGATGCTCAGTGTCTGGTAAAGTGTATCTATAGCTGCTGCTTTTTTCCTGTATGGACCCACTTGAAGATCTTTCCATGGCCTGGGTCAGGTTCTAAGCTGTTCAGCATGCAAAAGACAAATTTTCACTCCAAATATGGCTGCATAGACAAGGCATGATGTTTTTCTAGTATGTTTTAGTTTTTCTACCTTTTACATGATGGGTTAAAAGTATATGATAATATTACATCACTTTTATTCCTCCTTTATGAGTAAGTAAAGATTAATAAACCTGAGACAGGTATCTTAAAGCAAGTAAATGCATGAATGATGAGATGTAGGTCTCTGTTTATCTACCTCTACGCACAGTGGAAAGCAAGCATATTACCTGCAGCAGCACAGTATTATCAAACTGGAAACATATATGGTTAAAGGGCATGTCCACCCCCAAAACTTATATCCCCCAACTACGGGCCCATCATGTAGTGTAGTTTAATCCTTACCTCACATCCCAGCTCCATATGGTTCTCCTGTAGTCCCCCCCCCTAAGTCCCAAAAAACTGCCCCACCAGGAGAGATGCAGAGTATATAGGACTCTGCCTCCTACCTGGCCCTCGGAGAAGTTTGGCATGCGTAGTGCAGCCCTTTCCCCTCCCTCCCCCTCCCTCTCCCGATTCCTCCCCCTAGTGTAAATCCCTTAATATATAGTATTGCCCCTGCCAGCCCAGCCCAACCTCTATATTTATGTTTGAAAGCTCCCCAAACTTTACTACCTCTCCTCTTCCTCCGACGAAATGCGCTGCCGGCAGCGCGTCCGTGATTGGCTGCCGCTCAGCCAATCACAGACAGCGACTGCCGGTCCACCCCTCGCTGCATTTTCTCGCAAGCAGAGGGCCGGGAGCGTGGTGGAGGAAAGAGGGGAGGGTAAGTGAGTTTGGGAGCTTCTAAACATATAATCTAGCGGTTGGGGCTGGGCTGGCAGGGGGAATCTTATATTTAAAAAATTTATTTTAGGGTTGACATACCCTTAAGATCTGAAGCACACTTCAAAATATAGTGAATTTATTGCAAATGTAAACCTATTGTATATAAATTCACTACATTTTGAAGTGTGCGTCCTGATCTATCTAAATAGGGACTGTATTGACTCCACAGGCATAAGTTTAGGGATGCACCAGCTTTACTTACTGGGAGGTCCTGCTATAATCTGCGAATTGGTCAAACTGGAAGCGTTAACCTAACTTGTGCTTTGCTATAAATTTTGTTGTCACATGGGGCTTTCTTAGTAGTGACAAATCATTGAAGAGTATATTTTTAATATTCTAACAGCCACAATCCCTACCACAAACAAACCTTCAGTTACTGATCCATTTATTGTGAGCAACCCAGTAATGAATAGAGATGGACGAACTTACTGCGGATTCGCTTACTCACTGAGATTCCGCTCGCAGATTTTCAAAAAAATCCCAAAATTCGCAAGCGGACCCATTGAAGTCAATGGGAATAAATGAATCCATCATTTCTGCCTAAAATGAAGGTATAAATAGCAGTGATAACTTACTGTAAATGGCTCAGGAACCTGGGAAATGTTATGGGGAACCCATATGAATGCCCAAAATCTTTAAAAAAAATACCGTCCAGTTCCGGAAACTTTAAACGCTTCCTGTTTTGAATTTTCAAGATTTCTAGAAATTTCTGAAAATATTTCCGTGTTTCGAAAAAATCAGGAAAAGTCAGAAAGTCCGAGATATGAAATCCGCTTTGGAATTGGGTCTGGACTCCGTTCCATCTCTAGAAGTGAAAGAGGTGAAAGGTTATTATTAAAGTGTAATTGCCAAATTAAATGTGATTTACCAAGCTACACCTACTTTGCTTTTCTAAAAGAAAACTGAAATGTTGCCAGTGCAGCCACCTTAAGTCCCTATATAACAAACAAGTGAGGGCATCATATCACCAGATAAGTCTAAGTTTATGTCCTGACAAAACTTAGACTTTAGTCCCTCCTGCTCCCCTTTCTCTTTCTCACTGCCCAGCAGAACATTATGTCTGGGGTTGCATTTGCCTTAGCTGCTATTCCTTGTATGAATCTCAAGTCACTGTTTGATACCACACTGTGGGCCCTATTTAAAAACGTGCATTATCGGTAATGTACGTTATCGTTAAGTTACGCAGAATTAATAAATGAACGTTCGGTCGTAGAACACCATGCAGTAGTAAAGTATCCAAGATGTCAGCAACTTGTGGTCTGTGCGTGCGTGTGACGTCATGCCGCACGTGACGTCAGCCCGCGCACAGACGCGTGTGCACGTGACATCATCATGTTGCACTTGATCTTCTACAGCACGGCACAGTGTACAGGTAGGCTCAGGAGGGACCCAGGGTAAAAAAAGGGGGGGGAAGATTTTTTAAAGCTGCAGCTTACAATTAAACGTAACTATTTTTTGCAGTATACATATAAAGTTAAAGTATACTTTAACTTTTAAGCGATGCTGAACCTTTATGAATATGGCCCTGCGAGTGCAAGTAAGGCTGGTGGGGGGAAAGATTTTTTTCTAGCGATGCTGCGCCTTTATGAATATTGCCCTGCGAGTGGTATCACACAGTTGAAAATTACAACACAATCATAAAATACTGTTAGCTATAATAAGACATCAGTATTTGCTGATTGTGTTACATTTTTTCAACCGTTATAAAATACTGCATTGAGCAGTACAGCGCAATCTTAAAATACTGTGCGGTATCTGTATTTTGTGTAAAATAAAGATGCAATCATAAAATACTAATACTGTGCCTTTAGAAATATGTTTATAAAATCCTTTCAGGTTATTGTAAAGCCAGATACACACAAGGATAGAATTGGTTTTGATTAGCGGTTTAATCAACAGGCAAACTGCAATTTCACCAACAAAACCTATTGAGGTCAATGGTAGCTAAATTTAGTGTGTGAATTGTATAAAAATGGAAAAAGGAGAACATAAATTTACAAGCACTGCCTAAGGTAGTTCCTACACATATGTTTGAATACTAATGGTCTTGGCATGCAATTAGCTATATAGTCATTGAATACATCCAATGTTTTGGGTAAATAAGGAAGGGTAAATAAGCAAAAGGGATTATTTCTTTTAAAATCCTTTAGGCGTATGTAACAGACTCGTTATCGGCGTATTTGTGGTCTAAATCACGTTTACCAATGTCTCAAGCGGTAATGTGACTTTAAGACTCAACTAATGGCACTTGCAAAACAGCAACCCCGTATTTGCAAAATTTGTGTGCTCATGCAATTGCCTAAGGGGGACAATGAGAGCGATAGCGACTCTCCGGTACATAGCCCTTTTGTTTCACAGCAAGGGGTATGTCAGTCACTCACACAGCTTATTTGTTTCAACAGCCAGGAGGGCGTGTAATCAGAATTTCCATTCCTCAAACAGAAATTCACAGAACATCCAATAAGAGAACGAAAACTTTTTAAAAAAACTTTTTTTTCTTCTTCTTCTAACCATGAAATCATATTCTCCTCTTCTCTCTTTTCGGTTTTTCTCTCTTCTTCTTTCTTTTTCTCATTTCTCCCTATAACATTTAATATTCTAATACTCTTCATATTCTTCTCTAGTATGTTCTCTACTCTCTACCTTTCTCTAATCCATTGTTTTTCCAAAAGTAACTAAGAAGGCTTCCATTTTGTTGTCCTTTTTTTTTCCATTTGTTGCCCAAACACTCCAAGGCTAGACAGAAGAACTAACTAACCTTACAAGTTTATTGGACGTTCCAAAAAATCCCCGATTATATTAGAATTTTTAGAACTTTCAATGCATTTTTTAAAAAAAATATTTCGATAGACATTTTAAATTCTTCATAGGTTTTTTCATTTTTTCTTTTTTTTCACTTTTTCTTCCGTAGAAACTTTTTCAAATTGGTCTTTTTACTCCTGCTCCTTGCTTTTGTGCTTCCCCCCCCCCCCGCAGTCCACAAGGTGCAACCAGGTTCCTTAGGTGCTTCCTGCTGTTTCCTTTCCCTTACAACTCAGGTTTCCCTCTCTCCTGGCCATTTACAGTTCACTTATGCCTAGTATGACTAAAAGAAAAAGAACTAATACAAACGGAGGATACGTATATCAAGTTCACACCCACCTCAAAAAATAAAAAAGCACATCCGTCAAAAGAAACATAAATAAAGCCAGAGTGCACTATCAAGCTTTTCAAAGATCCCAAACAGAAAAATTTCACAGACTACAATACGATTATAGCGAGTCCACTGACATAAACGTAAACATAACTAAAAATAAATCGAGAGCAAAAAATAACATAATGTAAAAAAAGGAACTAAAAAAAATTAAAGCCTGTTCAAAACAAAGAAAATAAAAGAATATACTAGACACAATAAAAATTCACAGTTATTATTATTCACATATCAAATATTTATAAAAAAAAATAATTATTATATATTATATATGATATTATATAATGCTATTAAGATATAATTATATCCTTCTCTTCTCTCTTCTCTTTCCTCTCCTCTTTCCTTCCTCTCTCTTCTTTCTTTTTCTCCTCTTTCTTCTCTTTCTCCTCCTCTTTCCTTCTTCTATTTCCTCTCTTCTTCCTCCTCCTCCTCCCCCCTCTCTCCTTCCTGAGCATCGCTTCTCCTCTCTTCCTGTTTTATTCCTCTTCTTTTCTTCCTCTCTTTTCTCTTCTTCTCCTCTTCTCTTCCTCACTCTTTCTCTTCCTTCCCTCCTCTTCTTCTTTCCCGCTTCTCTCTCTGTCTCCTATTCTCTCTCTCTTCTTTCTCTCCTTCCTTCTTCCTTTTCTCGTTTTTCTACTTTTAAAATCTCTTCTTCTCTTATCTTCCTCTGTCTGACTTCTCTTGCTCCCTGTTTCCTTCCTCGTCTTCCTTTCTTCTCCCTTTCTCTCCCTCCCTCTCTTTCTTCTCCTACCATCTTTCTTCGATCCTTACTCTTCTTTTTCCTACGTTCCTCCTTCCTCTACTTCCCCTCCTCTCCTCCTTCTCCTACCTCCTCTTCTTATCCCCCTCTCCTCCCTGCTCTCCTTCTTCTTCTTCTTCTTTTCCTCTCTTCTCTCATCTTTTCTCCCATGCTCCTTTTCCTATGCTCCTCTCTCTCTATCTTCTCCTCGCTCCTTCTCTCCCTCTTTCCTCTTCCTTATACTTTCTTCTCCCTCTTTCTTCCCTGCGCGACTCTTCCCCGTCTCTCCCTCTTCTCCCTCCCCTGTTCTCCCTCCCCGTCTTTCCGCTTGCCTCCCTCCTTCCCTTCCTTCCCTTTCCGCTTCTTCTTTCTCCCTCATTCCCCTCTTCGTCCCTTGCCCTTTTCCTTTCTTCCTCTTCTTCTTCTACCCTTCTCTCCCTCCTTCTCCTCGCTTTCTCCCTCTCTCCTTCTCCGCTTCTCTCCCTCTCATCCTCCCCCTCTTGCGGTCCCTTCTTTCCCTCTCTCTCCTTTTCCTCTCTCCCTCCCCTTCTCTCTCTCTTCTCCCCTACTCATTTCCTTCGTACTTCCTGTCTATCCTCTTTTCCTTCCTTCCTCTCCCTTCTCTCTTTCTTACTTTCCGATCTCTCCCTCGTCCCTACTCTCTTCCTCCCCCTCTACCGCCCTTCCGTGCCCCACGCCACCCGCACCTGTGTGATATTTCAATATTACTGGCAGTTTTGTGCATGTGCATCAGCATCACCTTAGAAAAGGTACAATATATAGCAGAGAATAGGTGAGTATGACAGAAATGGTTCCACACTGGTTCGTCTGGGTCATAGCTACATAATACGTTTGGTGTGATTGTAACTTAGATATTTAATTAAATTGAATGTATTTGGATACTGTTCCTATGTATCCCAGATCTTAACTTCAAAGCACATTGTTATATAAACTCTTTGGTAAACAAAATGACTTTCTTTCACACATAAATATAAATGGTAAATAATATTTCTTTATGTGTTTTACAATATTAATCTCTTACAGGAATTTTAAGCATTAATAGAATCGCCCACATTTACACTGCCTGTACTATACAGATCTTTGCCAGATTAGATATTTGGGGATTAAAGTGTTGAGTTGAAAACTAAATGTGTTCTATTAACTACAAAGGACACTTCCATGTTTAAAGGATAAGGGCACTGTAAAATCAAGTTGTTCATTGGAAGCTGCAGCTTTAAAACTGTTGCCATATTTTTTTTTTTTACCTATGCCCCTCCAGAGCCAAGCTTTGTGCCTTGAAGTTGCTGACATCTTGTTACTGGTTTGCTTAATGTTTAAGCTCCGCCCCTCTGAGATTTCCTTTGCTTTCTCCTGCTGAGCCTCAACAGTAAGGCCTGTGGTTCCATGCACTCCTGCTTGAGCCTCAACAGTAATGCCTGTGAGTTCTGCACGTGCGTGTGCACGGAACTCACAGGCATTATCGTTTGAGGCTAAGCAGGAGAAAACAGAGGAAATCTCAGAGGGGCGGAGCTTAACTTCAGCAAACCAGTAACAGATGTCAGCAACTTCCAAGGCACAAAGCTAAGCTCTGGAGGGCCATAGGTAAAAAAAAAATATGGCAACAGTTTCTTTAAAGCTGCAGCTCCCAATCAACATAACTTGATTTTACAGGGCACCTGTCCTTTAAGTATCTGAAAAAAAGGCAAATATTAGAAAATTAAGCAAGAGATACAATGTGAACATAAATCCACCTTGAGTAGATGCATTGTGTAGTGAATGATACTAAATTAATTATGTTTCTTTGCAAATTCACAAGCTCTATTATGCATCAGCATACTTGGGGACTATAAATAAGTATTACTTCTTCTCAAATGTTTCATGTTACTTTTTAACTTTTGACTATGCAATTCTAGTGGTCAATCTGTTTTGCTAAAACTATTTTTCTGTACATCATGGCACTTTGTGGCAACCTTTACCAACCCCCCCTCCCCCCCAAAAAAAGTTATTTATAAACAGCAAAAACTCAATTTACTTTTAAAAAAATTAAATAAATAAATAAATTATTACGAAGTCCAACGCATTTAGGGACTTTTCCGACCTGGAAATAGACACTTTTTGTACATGGGGTTTCATAAATAGCTGAAAAATCCCCATGTTTTTTATCCTATTAATGAAATTATGTTGAAAATTATCTTATATTCAAATATATCTATGATATATTAAATAACAAAATATGTGTTACCCTTTACAATCAGTCCTAATTCACTGCATATATTTTAGAATATCATGGTGAAGTCTGGTAGGGGGAAAACCTATGAAAATTGATGCTTTTATAAGTATGACCCATGATACTTTAAAGACAAACAATTATATCTCTGATGTTAAGTTGCTTATGTATTTTCCTAAAGCCTCCCTTAAATGGAAAAGCATGTACATTCAAATCAAGTGGTATGAATTAGAGAACTTTTTTTTAAAAAATGTTGTACATGAGGTATGTGTCTTTCTATATTTCTGTGGTGGACAAACAAGTAGGGATGGCATAGAACTCGAACTCGAACCCGAGTTCGAGCCGAACTGTTCGAGTTCGAACGGACCCGGCATTCTCAACTATCTCGGACGCCGGACTTTCGATATTTCCCGACTTTCGATGATTTATCGAATGTTCGAGCGCATCGAATCCACGAGTAAAATGTCCATGGTATCTAGGCGCGAACATCGATCTGCGAGTAAAGTCTCCATTACAGCCTATACGCGAGTATCGAATCTGCGAGTAAAATGTCCATGTTCCTTGAACGTTCGAACGCGAAAGCTCGAAAGTAGCGCGCGTGAGAGTAAATCAATTTTACTTAAGTCCTGGATATTGGAAATGCTCCCCAGACCATTTCCCCGGTCCCACAGCCATTTACATTAAGTTATGATTAATATTTTAATTGTATTTGACTCGACACTTTTCAAACTATTTGCCTCCCATAGACTTTAATGGGTCCGTTTTCGAACTTTCGAACTTTTACAATAGTTCGAAAGTTCGAAAACGGACCAACTTTCAATAGTTCGACCATCTCTACAAACAAGCAAAATTATGTTATTTGCTACTGCTTCTATCTCACCCTAATTTGAAAACTATTTTAAAAAGTAAAGTCAGAAAACTGGTTAAATTATAAATATTGAGAAAACTTTATCACACTGGAAACAGGCTACATACAAACATAGGTAGTGAAGAGAGCTACTTAAAATATCTAATACCACATGGAAAGTACAAAAGAAATTAGCTTTTTGAGGTTATCCCTGTGATATATATACATATATCTCTTTAAACGGTCTCATTACAGCACTATAAAATATAAAAATAAGATTAGACATAAGGTATTTGTCTTTATTATATATATCTATGGGTATCATGGTAGGATTTCATGTAGAGAACACTTGCACCCCTTTAAAATGAAGAGGGTTCTCTGGTTTTTGTATATGTACTGTATATTGTATGTTTTGTTTTGTTTTTAAAAAATTGATTGCGTTATTAAAGGGCATGTCCACCCCCAAAACTATAATCCCCCCAACTACTGGCCCACCATGGTGTGTAGTTTACTCTTACCTCACATCCCAGCCCATAGGGTTCCCTGTAGTCCCCCCCCAAGTCCCAAAAAATGATCCATATAGGACTTCTGCCTGCTAGCTGGCCTCAGGTAGATTTTTCCATGCGTCTGCAGCCCTTCTCCCCCTCCCTCCCTCCCCCTCCCTCCCTCCCTCTCCCTCCCTCCCCTCTCCCTCCGCGTTCTAACATCCCTCCCCCTACTAAAATCCCCCTTAATATTGTGCTCCCCCATGTCTCCAGCCCCAACCGCATATTTTTTTTTTTTAGAAAGCTCCCCAACTCTTACTTACCTCTCCTCTTCCTCCGCGAACTGAGCTGCGGCAGCCGCGTCTGTGATTGGCTGCCGCTCAGCCAATCACAGAACGCGGCTGCCGGTCCCGCCCTCTGCTTACATTTCCTTGCAAGCAGAGGGCCGGAGCGCGGCGGAGGATCGAGGGGGTAAGTAGAGTTTGGGGGGCTTTCTAAAAAAAATTTAGCGGTTGGGCTGGGAGCCCAGGGGGACCATATATTAAAAAAAATTTTCCAGGGTGGACATAGCCTTTAATAAAGGTTTTTTTATTTATATACTGTACATTTAATTGATTGCTGCAATTTTTTTCTCTTTTATGTGTCTGAAAAATCTCTAACACACTACAAAAATATAGTATGGTATATTGCAAAAAGTCATCAGGAAAGCACTTTACTAATAACCCATTTCAAGCCTTTTCTTTACAAAAAACAAAAAACAAATATCTTTCTCTTTTCAACTTGAGCTACACAGACCCCATTGTTTGTGAAATATACGGATTCTCATTTCAATGCAAGCCAAACATAACAGTTTATAAGAAAATACTCTATACATGTGTTTACTCCCGTGCAGCAGAGGTTCCAAAACTGTGACATGGCCAGTTCTCATAGCAATCTATTATGATAAGAAGGCACCTGTCTTTATACAGTTTAAATGTAATTAGCCCTATAAAGTAAATGTGCTGCTTGGACTTTGAATGTGTCTCAAGGGCAGTGATTTGTGCATTTGTGGAGCAGTGCACTATATGTTTCATATTCTTAAAGGGTATGTCCACCCTTGAAAAAAAATTTTATTACATTCCCCTGTCCCCCCAGCCCCAACCACTCTATTATATTATTAGAAAGTGCCCCAACTTTACTTACCTTCCCTCTTTCCTCCCCGCCGACTGCCGGCCCTCTGCTTGTGAGGGGCGGGACCGGCAGTCGCGTCTGTGATTGGCTGAGCAGCAGCCAATCACGGACGCGGCTGCCGGGAGTTCAGTGCGGCGGAGGAAAGGGGGAAGGTAAGTAATGTTTTGTGCCATTTCTAAATAAAAATATAGCGGTTGGGGCTGGGGGGACAGGGGGAATATAATATGGAAAGGGTTTTATGCTAGGGGGAGGGAATCCTAATTGGGAGGGAGGGGGAGGGAGGAGAAGGGCTGCAGTACGCATGCCAAACTTCTCCGGGGCCAGATAGGAGGCAGAGTCCTATATGGACTCTGCTATCCTCCTGGTGGGCAGTTTTTGGACTTTGGGGGGGGGGGAGAATACAGGAGACCATGGGGGGATTATGTTTTGGGGGGACATGCCTTAAGTAGTTCTTAGTGTAGATACTATTGTGGCATGTACTATCCATATGAGCTGGTTATACTCCTTTGGGATAGTCTGATATCTCCTTTCCTAAAATAAGCAGATAACGTCATTAAGAACGTTAAAGGATTATGCCATTCTTATTCATTTCATTTTAGAGTAGTTCTGGCAGTTGTAGCAGTGGTACTAAATGTGTCTTTAATTATTTCCATTTCTCTTGTGACAGGGAACTGTCAGTCTCCATTTTTGCTCCAAAGACCCGAACATACTAAAATGTAATTATGTGACTTGACAGTTTTATGTACAATAGGTCTACAAAAATATAATATTATAATGTCATCAGTATTTTACTAAGCTTAATGTATTGACTATAATTAACAACAATTGCATGCACCTAATCTTTTCCTGCAGATAAAAATAGCAGCATGAATGTAACATGATTTTTTTCCTATTTCTAACCAATTGGCACTGATCAACCAGAACCCACGGGTCAGAATTTCCTAAGACCAACTATGACTACAGTATGTCATTTTGAAAGTCCCAATATAATGATAAATAAAGCTCTATGAGAATGAACTAAAGCTTTCGAAGACAGTGTGAGACAGACAGGTTAGTCCCTTCAGCATGTCTTGGAAAGTTGTTCCCAGTGTTTGGTACATCAAATACCATCAAAATGGTAAAATGTTAACCAAAAACTCAGGTTTAAATAACTTAATTATATACTTCAAACTTCTTCCAGTTTGCACCTTTTATAATGTAAATATCAGTGCTGATACTTTATTTTTATTATTTAAAGTAAAACTCATCTTGTGATGGGGCTACACTTTCCTATAGGCTGGTAGAATGATCTGGGAGTTATATTTATTTAATAACTGAAAGCTGATGGTTGGGTTTATGTTGGGTATACACTAGCAGTTCCCAAGCTCATTTAACCCTCTTATAAATTTAGAATGATTAATGGACTGTGGACTTTCTATTTAAATTCTATGTTCCAGATTTCATGCCAAAAATGTTTATAAATTTGCCAAATTGCTAGCTAGTTTAATACAGCCTGCTAGCCATTTCACCGGCCAATTTACTTTATAGGGCTAATTACATTTAAACTGTATAAAGACAGGTGCCTTCTTATCTATAATAGATTGCTATTGAGAACTGGCCATGTCAACAGTTTTGGAACCTCTGCTGCACGGGAGTAAACACATGTATAGAGTTATTTTTCTTATAAACTGTTATGTTTGGCTTGCATTAGAAATGAGAAATCCGTATATTTTCATGACAATGGGGTCTGTGTAGCTCAAGTTGAAAAGAGAAAGATATTTGTTTTTTTCAATCAGTAAAGGGTAAAGAAAGGCTTGAAATGGGTTATTAAGTAAAGTGCTTTCCTGATGACTTTTTGCAATATACCATACTATATTTTTGTAGTGTGTTAGAGATATTTTCAGACACATAAAAAGAGAAAAAAATTGCAGCAATCAATTAAATGTACAGTATATAAATAAAAAAACCTTTATTAAATAACGCAATCAATTTTTTTAAAAACAAACAAAACATACAATATACAGTACATATACAAAAACCAAGAGACCCCTCTTCATTTTAAAGGTGCAAGTGTTCTCTACATGAAATCCTACCATGAATTACCCATAGATATATATATAATAAAGACAAATACCTTATGTCTAATCTCTATTTTTATATTTCCTAGTGCTGTAATGAGACCGTTTAAGAGATATATTGTATATATATCACAGGGATAACCTCAAAAAGCTAATTTCTTTTTGTACTTTCCATGTGGTATTAGATATTTTAAGTAGCTCTCTTTCACTTACCTATGTTTGTATGTAGCCTGTTTCCAGCTGTGATAAAGTTTTCTCAACTATTTATAATTTAACCAGTTTTCTGACTTTACTTTTTAAAATAGTTTTCAAATTAGGGTGAGATAGAATGCAGTAGCAAATAACATAATTTTGCTTGTTTGTAGAGATGGTCGAACTATTGAAAGTTCGATCCGTTTTCGAACTTTCGAACTATTGTAAAAGTTCGAAAGTTCGAAAACCCATTAAAGTCTTGGGAGGCAAATAGTTTTGAAAAGTTCGAGTCAAATACAATAAAAATATTAATCATAACTTAATGTAAATGGCTGTGGGACCTGGGAAATGGTCTGGGGAGCATGTTCCAATATCCAGGACTTAAGTAAAATTGATTTTACTCTCACGCACGCTACTTTCGAGCTTTCGCGTTCGAACGTTCAAGGTAACATGGACATTTTACTCGCAGATTCGATACTCGTGTATAGGCTGTAATGGAGACTTTACTCGCAGATTCGATGTTCGCGCCTAGATACCATGGACATTTTACTCGCGGATTCGATGCGCTCGAACATTCGATAAATCATCGAAAGTCCGGGAAATATCGAAAGTCCGCGTCCGAGATAGTTTGAGAAGTCCGGGTCCGTTCGAACTCGAACACTTCGGCTCGAACTCGGGTTCGAGTTCGAGTTCTATGCCATCCCTACTTGTTTGTCCACCACAGAAATAATAGAAAGACACATACCTCATGTACAACAATTTTTTAAAAAAAGTTCCTCTAATTCATACACTTGATTTGAATGTACATGCTTTTCCATTTAAGGGAGGCTTTAGGAAAATACATAAAGCAACTTAACATCAGAGATATAATTGTTTGTCTTTAAAGTATCTATGGGTCATACTTATAAAAGCATCAATTTTCATAGGTTTTCTCCCCTACCAGACTTCACCATGATTATTCTAAAATATATGCAGTGAATTAGGACTGATTGTAAATGGGTAACACATATATTTGTTATTTAATATATCATAGATATATTTGAATATAGATAATTTTCAACATAATTTCATTAATAGGATAAAAAACATGGGGATTTTTCAGCTATTTATGAAACCTTCCATGTACAAAAAGTGTCTATTTCCAGGTCGGAAAAGTCCCTAAATGCGTTGGACTTCGTAATAATTTTATTTTATTTATTTAATTTTTTTAAAATGTAAATTGAGTTTTTGCTGTTTTATAAATAACTTTCTTCTTGGGGGGGAGGGGGGGTTTGGTAAAGGTTGCCACAAAGTGCCATGATGTACAGAAAAATAGTTTTAGCAAAAACAGATTGACCACTGAATTGCATTAGTCAAAAGTTAAAAAGTAACATGAAACATTTGAGAAGAAGTAATACTTTATTTATAGTCCCCCAAGTATGCTGATGCATATATAGAGCTTGATGAATTGCAAAGAAACATAATTTAATTTAGTATCATTCACTACATCAATGCATCTTACTCAAGGGTGATTTATGTTCACATTGTATTCTCTTGCTTAATTTTCTAATATTTGCCTTTTTTTTCAGATACTTAAAGGACAGGTGCCCTGTAAAATCAAGTTATGTTGATTTGGGAGCTGCAGCTTTAAAGAAACTGTTGCCATATTTTTTTTTTACCTATGGCCCTCCAGAGCTTAGCTTTGTGCCTTGGAAGTTGCTGACATCTTGTTACTGGTTTGCTGAATGTTAAGCTCCGCCCCTCTGAGATTTCCTCTGTTTTCTCCTGCTTAAGCCTCAAACGATAATGCCTGTGAGTTCCGTGCACACGCACGTGCACAGAACTCACAGGCATTACTGTTTGAGGCTCAAGCAGGAGAGTGCATGGAACCCACAGGCATTACTGTTTGAGGCTCAAGCAGGAGAAAGCAAAGGAAATCTCAGAGGGGCGGAGCTTAACATTAAGCAAACCAGTAACAAGATGTCAGCAACTTCCAAGGCACAAAGCTTGGCTCTGGAGGGGCATAGGTAAAAAAAAAAATATGGCAACAGTATTTTTAAAGCTGCAGCTTCCAAATGAACATAACTTGATTTTACAGTGCACTTATCCTTTAAACATTGAAATGTGTCCTTTGTAGTTAATAGAACACTATTTATGTTTTCAACTCAACACTTTAATCCCCAAATATCTAATCTGGCAAAGATCTGTATAGTACAGGACAGTGTAAATGTGGCGATTCTATTAAATGCTTAAAATTCCTGTAAGAGATTAATATTGTAAAAACACATAAAGAAATATTTATTTACCATTTATATTTATGTGTGAAAGAAATGTCATTTTGTTTACCAAAGAGTTTATATAAACAATGTGCTTTGAAGTTAAGATCTGTGGATACATAGGAACAGTATCCAATACATTCAATTTAATTAAATATCTTAAGTTACAATCACACCAAACTGTATTATGGTAGCATGACCCAGACGAACCAGTGCTGGAACCATTTCTGTCATATCTCACCTATTCTCTGCTATATTGTACCTTTTCTAAGGTGATGCTGATGCACATGCCACAAACTGCCCAGTAATATTGACAATATCACACAGGTATATAGTGAGGTGTGCTTAAAGGTTAAGTGCACTGTAAAATCAAGTTATGTTCATTTGGAAGCAGCAGCTGTTGCCATATTTTTTTGTGCCTTGAAAGTTGCTGATATCATGTTACTGGTTTGCTGAATGTGAGATTTCCTCTGCTTTCTCCTGCTTCAGCCTCAAACGGTAATACCTGTGAGTTCCATGCACTCTCCTGCTTGAGCCTCAAACAGTAATGCCTGTGAGTTCCGTGCACTCTCCTGCTTGAGCCTCAAACAGTAATGCCTGTGAGTTCCGTGCACTCTCCTGCTTGAGCCTCAAACAGTAATGCCTGTGAGTTCCGTGCACTCTCCTGCTTGAGCCTCAAACAGTAATGTCTGTGAGTTCCGTGCACTCTCCTGCTTGAGCCTCAAACACTAATGCCTGTAAGTTCCCAGGCATTATCGTTTGAGGCTTAAGCAGGAGAAAGCAGAGAAAATCTCAGAGGGGCGGAGCTTAACATTCAGCAAACCAGTAAAATGCTCTGTAAAGAAGCTACTGAACAGCCTCATGCTATAAAATACCATTGCCTAATTACGGTAATCCAAGAAATAAGGAGAGATTTCTCACTACCAGCATTCCCAGAGAAGAAGGGGGAGATATGCAAAGCATTCCCAGAGAAGAAGGGGGAGATATGCAAAGTTTATCCTATCTCCCTGTGGCCAAGAACAGCTGTTACTTAAATAGAAAAAATAGCCCACCTGCATGTAACATAATAGTATTTTCAATCCTCACACTTATCATTACCTTAATTCAACAGTACATTGTATATTGGAGATGCAAATTTTAGTTTTTAACACAGGAATTTAAGGGCTTATGTATAAAGGGTTTATGCAGTGTCTATGTAGAATGAAACCAGTGATAAAGACTGAAAATCAACCAGCCTAGATGTTTATTGCAGCCTGACTATAAAAATGAGAGGAAAGAAAAATGTTTGGGCGCCATAGTTACAGTTGAAAGGTTTAAGACTTTCAAATAAAGCATGGGTATCCTTATTTCGCCTACCATCGACCTCAATAAGTTTTCTTTGCAGAATTTCTGTAAACCACCAGTGAAAGAAACCCCTCTGGTTTTGTCCATATCTAATAGAAAACTGGAGGAATATTGTTTTAAATCATGTTACTGTAGGAATGGAATCCAGTTTAAAATCAAGTGAAAGCCCTATAGATCTCCCAGTATGAAAACAAAAACGTTTATCCCAAGATATTTTTCACTAAGCATTACAATAATAAAATGAAATGTCTTTAATTTTCAGCTTTATTATTGTATTTTGAGTCAATTGCCGATTTTGACAATTTACTACTGTATTGGAATATTGCCTCAATTGTCAAAAAAGATGATTATTGGGGTAATTTTTGGCTGCACTTATCATAAATATGCCATGTATTAAAGTGAAATGTTTTCAGCCCAAACCAAAAATGTCTCCATGTAGGGAGAAGTTTTTGCTAAATTTACAAACTGAATAACAGAAAGGCCAAATGTAATTTTAGAGTCATGGTAGCCAATGGTAGTCCTAGAGCACAAGAAAGTATAGGGGAGCACACTACAATGGTGAATCCAAAATTTTTTTTGTAACAACAACTACAACGTTTCAGGACGCCCTGTCCCTTCCTCGGGTATCATACCTAAGGAAGGGACAGGGCGTCCCGAAACATTGTAGTTGTTGTTACAATAAAAATTTTGAATTCACTATTGTAGTGTGCTCCCCTATACTTTCTTGTGCTATAGTTTTGTCTGACCCTAGGAGTGGAGGGCAGGGGGACTGCACCTACTGATTTGTTTGGCATAAAGCCAACAGCAGTGTGCTGTGTGTGTGTGTGTGTGTGTGTGTTACCTGGACTGTAGCCAATGGTAGTCACCTTTCAGTGGAATAATCAAAAGCAATTTTACAAAGATTTCATGGACTTTTTTCTTTTACAGATCATGATTTTGCTGAGCGAGGTCTACGTCTGTTTAGTTAAATTGGATTCATTTGTTAGTTATTTGTTGCCACATGTTTTGTTGCAGAATACAATGTACATAGATGTGCATGGTGATCTATCATTTGTACCCTAAATGTAGCACTAGAAAAATGCAGCCAATATGCAGGATCTATTTTACCAACATTTTAGATAATCAGGCTAATTTTTTATGTCTATGGGTTTACATGAAGGGTAAATCTATCCATCTCTTTCTATTCTTTGTAGATAGGTGGTGCTTACTGTAAGTCTTCAGTGACCTCTGGCTGTAAATAATGTACATTTAATTTATTGCTCTGGTCTAGTCTTGTATAGAATTAAATCTAAACTTCACAGATGTTTATTTTGTTGCTTAAATGTGTCTTTGCAGAATTCACAATAAATGACCTATTTTATGTGCACTAAATGAGTGGAATTTGTTTATTTTACCATTTCCATTATGGAATCACGTACTTAATATAATTTTATTATGCATTCTAGTGAATCGTTCATTATTCTTTCTAGTGAATTATTTAAATTATGCTCACCTTTTTCTAGATCAACTGCTGCATAGGGCCATATTTATCAAACATTGTTATCGTTTTTTTACGATCGACGTAAAATAACGATCAGTGTTCTACAATACCATTCGATATTTTATGATATCGATTGTAATTCTATGATATCGCCATCGTAAATCTACAGTGTGAATATCGTAGAATAACGATCCGTGCGGCTCCTTTACAAATTTAAGGAACCGCGCGGTCATCGTAAAATAAGGATTGTTATTCTACGATATCGATCGTTATTCTACAATACCGATCGTTATTCTACGATATCGGCACCGTAGATTTACGATGGCGATATCGTAGAATTACAATCGATATTGTAAAGTAACGATCGGTATCGTAGAACACCGATCATTATTTTACGGCGATCGTAAAAAAACGATAACGATGTTTGATAAATATGGCCCATAGTACCCAGGGTGAGGACCTAAATCGCTAAGTCCTCACCCTGGGTACTTTCCCTAACTCTTGCAATAAGTACTTCTTCAGTGAGGAAGAGGAGCAAACGTATAATTGTCTGTTAAATGCACAACTATGCTTCATGCTTCATATTCACATTCACATTCACAAAAACAATTTTTACTATTACACTAATACCAGTTCCCACACTGAAACTATTCTCACTTATTTCCAATCGTGTTTTGCGTGAGAAAATGCATGGCAGTGATTTTCACAACATGTACTGTAATGTTTTAGTAGCGCGTGCAAGCACAGTAACATGCATGAAACGCACTGTATTGTGATTGTGTTATTAACTTTTTAGCGATACCACACCTATAACAATTGTTTAATCAATCGTAAATCTACGACTGATCAATCGTAAATCTACGATTGCAATTGGAGATTTACGATCCCCATAGAATACCATTGCAATATTAAAGGAACACTAAACAAGTAAAATTAAGTATGTGCCATCCGTTTCCATTATTCACAGGGAGGTGAGAACGCTTATTCCCACCTCCCTGTGAATAATAGAATGGCAGGGGAAACAGCCGAACTTACCTTACCAGGCACTCCACTGACAGCCTTCTGCAATGACAGCCGCATTGCCCCTCTCTCCCAACCAATACATGAGATAGGCGCGCGATAGGGAGAGCAGGACAGCGCGGCTGTCAGTTCAGAAGGAAATGCAAGTGGAGCGTGCGGTAAGGTAAGTTTGACTGTGTCCCCCTGGGCATTCTATTATTCACAGGGAGGTGAGAATAAGTGTTCTCACCTCCCTGTGAATAATAGAAACGGATGGCATATACTTATTTTTACTTGTTAAGTGTTCCTTTAAATTCTACATTTAGGAATGAGTAGTTTTACTTACCAACTGGTAGTCTTATTTAAAGGTCCATGTCCATCCCCAAAACCAGATCTGTATCAATATTAACCCTGCAGCTGCCTGAGGGGATTGCTGAGACTGGGCTTATATACATTAATTACTGTATCTACTCCACTATGATGGATCTGAGTGAGCAGGAAGAGTGGACATTGAGAAATCTTGGTGGTGGATGTATAGCTGATTGGCAACATCACATTATATCACTTTGAGGTCAAGCAGTTATGGGGGCACACTGAGGTACTGTATGTGTGCACTGGCGTAAGGATCAGGGTTGCAGCGGTCACAATTGCAACCGGGCCCGTGCATCTGGGTGGGCCTGCCCCACAGATGGGTAGTTGGGGAGGAAGAGAGTAATTGTGCTGCATGGGCAGTCACAACCGGCCATTACCAACATCGCCACATGGCAGCACCACTGAAAGGGAATACTTACCGGGAATAGAGGCCCCTCTCTGTTCAAAATGTGCTGCGCTGTGTTGCGCCTTCCACCTATCCCAGCCATTCTCATCAAATCGAAAGGAAGGCTGGAACACACTCACGAGGGCTTCTGAGTTCTGGCATAATGAGCAGACGGGTGTAGGGCATGCATGCATAATCCGGGAAGTGAGACTGAAAGCACTCACTGTACGAAGGAGATGGTGTGCTGAGGTACAATTCACTATAGGCTCCTACTGTACTAAAATAGGGGAAGTGTGGTTGCTGCTGCTGGGGGATGGTGTTTGAGATTCTGTATGGGGAGGAGGGGGTTATATTACCCTTTGGTAATCCATTGGGTAATATAGCCCATCATGACCACATACCCCACTGTATGAGGTCATGATGGGCTATATTATCCATTGACTATCCAGCACCAGTTAGTTTGTAGATGAAGGGTAAAGACTGATTCCTACCATTCTTTAAAACTACTCATGATGTGCAGGCTCTGTTGTGATGCCCACGTGTCACATACAGTCTTTGGGGGGGCTGGGAAATGGTACTGAGTGGCACAATTCAATACCCAATACTCTTCCCCTATCTCCCAATATCAGTCTGTTCACCTGTCTCCCAATGCCTGTCTGTTCACCTGTCTCCCAATGCCAGTCTGTTCACCTGTCTCCCAATACCAGTCTGTTCACCTGTCTCCCAATACCAGTCTGTTCACCTGTCTCCAAATGGCAGTCTATTCACCTGTCTCCAAATGGCAGTCTATTCACCTGTCTCCCAATGCAAGCACATTCACCTGTCCCACAATGCCAGTATATTCACTTGTCTGACAATGACAGCGTATTCACCTGTCTCAAAATACCAGCACATTCACCTGTCTCAAAATACCAGCACACTCACCTGTCTCAAAATACCAGCACATTCACCTGTCTCCCAATGCCAGTCTGTTCACCTGTCTCCCAATGCAAGCAATTCACCTGTCTCACAATGCCAGCACATTCATCTGTCTCACAATGCCAACCTATTCACCTGTCTCACAATGCCAGCACATTCATGTCTTACAATGCCAACCTATTCACCTGTCTCACAATGCCAACCTATTCACCTGTCTCACAATGCCAGCCTACTCATCTGTCTCACAATGCCAGTATATTCTCCTGTCACACAATGCCAACACATTCACTTGTCAGACAATACCAGCACATTAACCTGTCTCATGCAATGCCAGAGAATTCACCTGTCTCACAATGCTATAGCATTTACCTGTCTCACAATGCCAGTGTATTCACCTGTCTCACAATACCAGCACATTCACCTGTCTCACAATCCCAGTGTATTCACCTGTCTCGCAATGACAGTGTATTCACCTGTCTCCCAATGCTAGCGAATTACCTGCCTCATAATGCTAGTGCATTCACCTGTCTGACAATGCTATCGAATTATGTCTTCATTATGCATTATGTCAATGCTATCAAATTATGTAAATCAGGTTCAATTCATCTTCCCCATGCAGCTCTGTACCATGTTGTTTCTATAAATGTCCCTTTTGAATGGGAAATGTTACATGGTATGTTATCGTACACATCAACCCAGTAGGTACACGAGGATGAGCAAAGATGGCAGCCCACATGGAACAACTTAAAAACCATGTATCTTCTCTGTGATTGGGGTGTCACTGAGCAGGTGCATTACATACGACGCACTTTATCTTAAGCTCAAGTTGTTTTTTCAGTTGCTCTTTAAATATTGGACAATAAACTTTTAACCAAGGAAAACTTGCATAGAGCCCATAGTTCTTGTTAAACATTAAAGGGTATCTCCACTCGTTTTTCTAAGTTTTTGTAATCCAGTTCTATTGAAGAACGGGAGGTAAAGGAGCTGTGTCTTACCTTCCGTTCTTCAATAGAACACACAGGAGCCAGGAGAGAAGGTAAGAACTTACCCGCTTGCTCGCTCCCCCGGCGCTTGGTCTGACAGGTCCTGACGGACCTTGTCTTCTATGCGCATAGATCGCGCATGCGCATAGAAGACAAGGTCCGTCGGGACCTGTCTTCTAAGTTCTTACCTTCTCTCCTGGCTCATGTGTGTTCTATTGAAGAACGGAAGGTAAGGCACAGCTCCTTTACCTCCCGTTCTTCAATAGAACTGGATTACGAAAACTTAGAAAAACGAGTGGAGATACCCTTTAATATAATAGGTACACATGTGAAACTCTAAAAAAAGAAACATGACTTCCAAGAAAAATTTTAACAAAATATAATTTACATTAAAGTTTTTTTAAAGGCCATTTAACCTCAAAACAAAAACACATTTTCACAACCAGGACCAACCTCAACCTGAGACCGGCAGGGATGTTTGTGAATATAATTTTTTGTTTCTAAGGGTGGAGGGTGATAGGGTGCCCTATCACAGTAAAATATTTCTTTGCGCAATACAAAAACCTACACACACAAAAAATTCAGCTGATTCAAATTCTGTGGTTTGTTAAGGACATTTTTTGGTTTGACTGGTTTCAGAGTTTTTGTGGCCCAGTGTTTCTGTTGAGGTTAGAGTTTATCTGCTCTGTAAAGGAAGTAGTACACAACATTATACAAGATATACAGCGTCTTGGCAATTTCTCTTGTTCTAAGTTCTTGGTTTCTGATGGGGGACTGGGGGAGGAGATATAACAAAAATTCATTGCTCCCAGTCCAATAGGCAGGATGGATCGATAAATGATGTCTGGATATTCCGCTACACATGCTAGATTGTCATTTGAAATGACACTTCTTCAACAGTCTGCAAAAGTAGAAAGTGCACTGTCACTTCATTAACATGCTGTGGGTTCACAACATCAAATAAATTCTTACTAATAGTGAGTCCACAATACTTAAAACTCAGCCAGACAGGCACAAATGGCCTTATTTACAGAGAGCCACTGGCTATTTTGGTATAGCAAATGTAAGCCATGAGCCTCTGCAATCAATTCATAGTCGTGGCTACAGCTGTTTCTGCATAAATTTTACTTGCAAGTATTGCCTGTTTTCTTTTCCTTTCTGGCAGAGGTTGCTGCGTCCTCTGCCTGCTTATTGAGCTTTTAGGAGCTTAAGCATGTGCAGACAAGGCAGCAGGGGAAAAAGCAGTCAATTATTGACAGTCACAGCCTTGATTGCAGGGAGGGAGGAGCCGGTTTCCTCTGCCAGAATGGGGGTAATAATTATCCTCAAACAGATAAATGGATGAGAATCATTGGACTGTATTTAGCAAGGCACATTATCCCAAATGTACCTAAAAAAACAGATGAAAAAGATTTGTATAAACATATAAGGCTAAAATTAAAAAACAAATGAACTTGCTAATCAAGTTTTAGTTTAGAAAACTAAAAACTCCAAAATGTTGGGTAAATTGTTTTGCTGTTTTTGTTGTTAAATGTAAATGTAATTTACAGAATTTTAGGGGATTATTAGATGTGCTGTGGCAATTAAAATGAGGTCTCACATATCTTCCTTTGATAGATAAAGAATATACTGTTTGTGAGATTCAGCTTTAAAAACTTTCTAAATACCACTGGGTTCATGTATTTAAATGTACATCAATTCAAATCAATTCTCTGATCAGATGCAATAGAACATAGTAACATAGTGATTGAGGTTGAATAAAGATATACGTCCATCAAGTCCAACCTTTTCACCCTCCTTTTTAACCCTACCTAACAGTTGATCCAGAGGAAAGAAAAAAAAACAGCTAAAGGGGGGGGGGGGGAATTCCTTCCTGACTCCAACTGGCAATCAGAAAGTATCCCTGGATCAACTAGATCTACAATATATGTATTAATACCAGTACTGTAATTCTCAATAGTATACAGTATCCCCATACCAACCAGAACTGCAGTGTATGTATTAATACCAAAAATTCTCAATATTATACAGTATCCCCGTACCAACCAGAACTACAGTATATGTATTAATACCAGTAATTCTCAATATTATATAGTATCCCTGTACCAACCAGAATTACAGTATATGTATTAATACCAGTAATTCTCAATATTATACAGTATCCCCGTACCAACCAGAACTACAGTATATGTATTAATACCAGTAATTCCCAATATTATATAGTATCCCTGTACCAACCAGAACTAAAGTATATGTATTAATACCAGTAATTCTCAATATTATAAAGTATACCCGTACCAACCAGAACTACAGTATATGTATTAATACCAGTAATTCTCAATATTATATAGTATCCCTGGATCAACCAGATCTACAGTATATGTATTAATACCAGTGATTCTTAATATATTTTAGTTTTAGAAACTTATCTAGCCCACTTTTAAAGCTATTTAATGAACTTGCCATTACCACATCTGCTGGAAGATTCCACAGTTTCACCATTCTCACTGTAAAGAAACCTTTACTGAGAGTTTACTGTATGGCCCATTAATATATTTGTATATCATAGTGATCATATCCCAACACAACCGTTGCTTCTCCAATGTAAATAGCCCTAACTTGTCTAATCTGCCTGGATAGTCAAGCCCCTCCTTTCCTTTTATTACTTTAGTTGCCCTTCACTGAACTGGTTCTGTTTCCAAGATGTCCCTTTTATATATGGGATTCCATAACTGCACTGCATATTCCAAATGAGGCCTTACCAGTGCCTTGTAAAGAGGAAGAATAATATTTTTCTCTCTTGAATCTATTCCCCTCTTTATACAAGATAATATCTTGTTATTAGCTCTAGCCGTTACTGCCTGGCATTGCTACAGCTAAGTCTGTTATTCTACCAGAACCTCCAAATCTGTTTCTATTAGAGATTCTTTTAACACAGAGTTATTTATGGTGTAGGTGGCACCAGAATTGTTAAACCCCAAATGCATCACCTTACATTTATCAACATTGAATCTCATTTGCCATTCTGCTGCAAATTTTAATAATCTGTCTAGGTCCACTTGCAGAAATTGCACAACATTTGAAGCTCTGCATAGTTTAGTGTCATCTGCAAAGACAGAGACCTTGATCTCAATGCCCCCTTCTAAGTCATTTATAAACAGATTAAAAATAAGTTCTATATTAGGATAAGCTTTTAGACGGATTCGTTTTTTTATTTATTAGAGGATATTATGGTTTGACAAAGGTGCCCATACACATGTGACTTCAGTGGAATGATTGTTCCGCATATACTTTATAGTGTATCTGTAGCTAACCATACACTTTGCCAATATTTAGTAATAAAAGTCAAAAAAATTACAAGCGATATAGAAAAACTGACTAGATTTTCATCCAAGACTCAAAATTTCAGTGGTCAAAAATTAACAATGCGGTTGAAAGAATACCACTGCTAGCCTTAGTGTTCTACCGCAATAAAGCATAATTATCAGTAATTAGCTTTATGAGTATGGCCCAGTGTTATTTGGCAAATAAAATGACCATCTAACAGTTAGGCTTACCTTAGAAGTCACATCTTCAAGCAGGTAAAACTTAGTACGGCTTTGGCTGAATACATAAAAAAAAAAACATAAAAAATTATTTTCACACAGAAAAACAACAACCAATAAAAACGTGATTTAGCTTTCATACTAATATTTTAATAAAAATTAGTTTATAATAGTTTATTCATAATTACAATTGAATTTCCATTACTAATGAATATGCCATTATCTAGAGTAAGGAAAAACGTACAACACAACATATTCAGGGAGATTCAATAAAAGTTCTTATCGTTAAAAATGGTGCTATTTTTGCCCCTACCAATCAGATCGTATTTAAAATTTGAAAGCTAACATCTGATTGGTTGGAGCAAAATTAGCACCATTTTTAATGATAAGACCTTTTATTGAATAACCCTGATAGTGTTTTTTTCATTTTCAAATAAAACTTTGATGTGATAAAACAATTGGCACACAGAACAAAGGGCTTCATCTAGATAAACCACGTTCATTTCTGGCCATGGCTGTAATTTACACTATCAGGAGTTATTTTAAACTTCTGTTGTTATTTGACAATGAGTTTATGCCGTAAAATAATAACGATTATTATTTGTATCATAAATTAACAATAATGATCATTAGAGCCTGCGCTATTTTACAGTACTGTGGCTCTATGATAATGCAATAAAAACTTGACTTTGCAGGAACCACAAACCATAGCAGCCAATAGAGATGGTCGAACTATATAAAGTTCGTTCCGTTTTCGAACTTTTGAACTTCAGAGAAAGTTCAAAAGTTCGAATTCGGACCCATTCAAGTCTATGGAGGAGAGATAGTTTGAAAAGTCTGAGTGAATTACAGTAAAACTAACTGTGGTAACTTACTGTAAATGGCTGTGGCACCTGGGAAATGGTCTGGGGAACACGTCACTGTCACCAAAACTTCTTAAAACAAGTCAAGCGGGTTTATCGAATGTACGAACGAACGATCCTTCCTGTTAGCATACATTCCTTCCTAGGCTTAGCAAAGTTTATTCGAACATTCGAGGGATGGATAGTGCAGTGGGTAAAGGAGCCACCTTTGACATGGGAGACCAGGGTTCAAGTCCTGGCTAGGGCAGCTATCCAAATGTTTGGATTATTATAATACCCTAGATATATAATAACCATATAATAACCTAGTAATATTATAACCATATAATATTGTATATTTTTATAAATAATATTATATGGTTATTATATTACTAGGGTATTATATGGTTATTATATTACTAGGTTATTATACGGTTATTATATTACTAGGGTATTATAATACCATATAATAACCTAGTAATATTAAAACCATATAATATTATATTACTTATTATTTATTTTTATAAATAATATTAGGATATGTATTAATACCAGTAATTCTCAATATTATATAGTATCCCTGGATCAACCAGATCTACAGTATATGTATTAATACCAGTGATTCTTAATATATTTTAGTTTTAGAAACTTATCTAGCCCACTTTTAAAGCTATTTAATGAACTTGCCATTACCACATCTGCTGGAAGATTCCACAGTTTCACCATTCTCACTGTAAAGAAACCTTTACTGAGAGTTTACTGTATGGCCCATTAATATATTTGTATATCATAGTGATCATATCCCAACACAACCGTTGCTTCTCCAATGTAAATAGCCCTAACTTGTCTAATCTGCCTGGATAGTCAAGCCCCTCCTTTCCTTTTATTACTTTAGTTGCCCTTCACTGAACTGCTTCTGTTTCCAAGATGTCCCTTTTATATATGGGATTCCATAACTGCACTGCATATTCCAAATGAGGCCTTACCAGTGCCTTGTAAAGAGGAAGAATAATATTTTTCTCTCTTGAATCTATTCCCCTCTTTATACAAGATAATATCTTGTTATTAGCTCTAGCCGTTACTGCCTGGCATTGCTACAGCTAAGTCTGTTATTCTACCAGAACCTCCAAATCTGTTTCTATTAGAGATTCTTTTAACACAGAGTTATTTATGGTGTAGGTGGCACCAGAATTGTTAAACCCCAAATGCATCACCTTACATTTATCAACATTGAATCTCATTTGCCATTCTGCTGCAAATTTTAATAATCTGTCTAGGTCCACTTTCAGAAATTGCACAACATTTGAAGCTCTGCATAGTTTAGTGTCATCTGCAAAGACAGAGACCTTGATCTCAATGCCCCCTTCTAAGTCATTTATAAACAGATTAAAAATAAGTTCTATATTAGGATAAGCTTTTAGACGGATTCGTTTTTTTATTTATTAGAGGATATTATGGTTTGACAAAGGTGCCCATACACATGTGACTTCAGTGGAATGATTGTTCCGCATATACTTTATAGTGTATCTGTAGCTAACCATACACTTTGCCAATATTTAGTAAATCTCTTTGGCTGTGTATGTTTATGGGCACCTTGGGCAACATTTATAAAATTTATAAAGGATTGGTATAGGAAATTAACATGATTTGTTTAAAAAATGCATGTATCAGGATTTTTTTGACTGTGGTGTATACAGGTCTTTTCGACTGCAAACATTTTTTGGTGTGGTTTTATTTTAAAATACCAATAAAAGACAATATCAGTATTTTCGACCACAATGAAAATTTAATGTGTAGTTAAAAAAAAAAAGTCAAAAAAAATTACAAGCGATATAGAAAAACTGACTAGATTTTCATCCAAGACTCAAAATTTCAGTGGTCAAAAATTAACAATGCGGTTGAAAGAATACCACTGCTAGCCTTAGTGTTCTACCGCAATAAAGCATAATTATCAGTAATTAGCTTTATGAGTATGGCCCAGTGTTATTTGGCAAATAAAATGACCATCTAACAGTTAGGCTTACCTTAGAAGTCACATCTTCAAGCAGGTAAAACTTAGTACGGCTTTGGCTGAATACATAAAAAAAAAAACATAAAAAATTATTTTCACACAGAAAAACAACAACCAATAAAAACGTGATTTAGCTTTCATACTAATATTTTAATAAAAATTAGTTTATAATAGTTTATTCATAATTACAATTGAATTTCCATTACTAATGAATATGCCATTATCTAGAGTAAGGAAAAACGTACAACACAACATATTCAGGGAGATTCAATAAAAGTTCTTATCGTTAAAAATGGTGCTATTTTTGCCCCACCAATCAGATCGTATTTGAAATCTGATTGGTTGGGGCAAAATTAGCACCATTTTTAATGATAAGACCTTTTATTGAATAACCCTGATAGTGTTTTTTTCATTTTCAAATAAAACTTTGATGTGATAAAACAATTGGCACACAGAACAAAGGGCTTCATCTAGATAAACCACGTTCATTTCTGGCCATGGCTGTAATTTACACTATCAGGAGTTATTTTAAACTTCTGTTGTTATTTGACACTGAGTTTATGCCGTAAAATAATAACGATTATTATTTGTATCATAAATTAACAATAATGATCATTAGAGCCTGCGCTATTTTACAGTACTGTGGCTCTATGATAATGCAATAAAAACTTGACTTTGCAGGAACCACAAACCATAGCAGCCAATAGAGATGGTCGAACTATATAAAGTTCGTTCCGTTTTCGAACTTTTGAACTTCAGAGAAAGTTCAAAAGTTCGAATTCGGACCCATTCAAGTCTATGGAGGAGAGATAGTTTGAAAAGTCTGAGTGAATTACAGTAAAACTAACTGTGGTAACTTACTGTAAATGGCTGTGGCACCTGGGAAATGGTCTGGGGAACACGTCACTGTCACCAAAACTTCTTAAAACAAGTCAAGCGGGATTATCGAATGTACGAACGAACGATCCTTCCTGTTAGCATACATTCCTTCCTAGGCTTAGCAAAGTTTATTCGAACATTCGAGGGATGGATAGTGTAGTGGGTAAAGGAACCACCTTTGACATGGGAGACCAGGGTTCAAGTCCTGGTTAGGGCAGCTATCCAAATGTTTGGATTATTATAATACCCTAGATATATAATAACCATATAATAACCTAGTAATATTATAACCATATAATATTGTATATTTTTATAAATAATATTATATGGTTATTATATTACTAGGGTATTATATGGTTATTATATTACTAGGTTATTATACGGTTATTATATTACTAGGGTATTATAATACCATATAATAACCTAGTAATATTATAACCATATAATATTACATTACTTATTATTTATTTTTATAAATAATATTATATGGTTATTATATTACTAGGTTATTATATGGTTATTATATTACTAGGGTATTATAATAATCCAAACCTTTATATAGCTGCCCCTAGCCAGGATTCGAACCCTGGTCTCCACATTAAAAGCAGTGCCTTTAACCACTACACTATCCAGCCAATAAATTACATGCTTAACATATTACTAGGTTATCACATGGTGATTATATGGTTGTTATTTTACTAGGGTAGTATCTAGGTTATTAGCAAAAGGTACATATGCTCCCTATATATGTTAGATAGTGTAGTGGTTAAAGGAACTGCCTTAGGCATGGGAGTCCAGGGTTCAAATCCTGACTAGGCCAGCTATACAAATGTTTGGATTATTATAACAACCTTGTAATATAATAGCCTAGTAATATTATAACCATACAATATTACTTATTATTATTTATTTTTATAAATATTATACGGTTATTATATTACTAGGTTATTATATTACTAGGGTATTATATGGTTATTATATTACTAGGTTATTATATGGTTATTATATTACTAGGGTATTATAATACCATATAATAACCTAGTAATATTAAAACCATATAATATTATATTACTTATTATTTATTTTTATAAATAATATTATATGGTTATTATATTACTAGGGTATTTTAATAATCCAAACATTTGTATAGCTGCCCCTAGCCAGGATTCTATAGCCCCTTTAACCAGTTCACTATCCAGCCACTAAATTACATGCTTAATATACCACATAATAACCTAGTCATATAATAACCATAAAATAATCTAGTCATATAATAACCATAATATGACTAGGTTATTATATGGTTATTATAACCATATAATAACCTAGTCATATAATAACCATATAATAACCAGGTTATTATATGGTTATTATATGACTATGTTATTATATGGTTATTATATGACTAGATTATAATATGGTTATTATATGACTAGGTTATTATATGGTTATTAATAATAACCATATAATAACATATAATAACCAGGTTATTATATGGTTATTATATGACTAGGTTATTATATGGTATATTAAGCATGTAATTTAATAATAACCAATTAATAATAACCATATAATAACCTAGTAATATAATAACCATATAATAACCTAGTCATATGATAACCTGGTTGACCAGGACTTTCGAAAACTCTATTTTACTCTCACTCTATTTTTGAGCTCATTTGCGCCTAGGTATCATGTACATTTTACTCGCAGATTCGATGCTCGCATATAAGCTTTAATGGACACTTTACTCGTAGATTCGATGTTCACGCTTAGATACCATGGACATTTTACTCGCGGATTCGATGCTCGCGTATAGGTGTTAATGGACACTTTACTCGCGGATTCGATGCTTGCGTTAGCGCCTAGATACCATGGACATTTTACTTGCGGATTCGATGCTCCCGTATAGGTTTTAATGGACCCTTTACTCGCGGATTCGATGCTCGCGTATAGGTATAATAGGCATTTTACTCGCACATTTGAACGGTCGAACATTCGATTTTTATCGAAAGTCCAAAAAAACGAAAATCCGGGTCCGAGATAGTTCGAGAAGTCCGAATTCGTTCGAATTCGAATAGTTCGGCTCGAACTCGGGTTCAAGTTCTAGTCCATCTCTAGCAGCCAACAGGAAAAAAGGCAAAACATGAATGCATAAAAGAAAACCCAAGGTTAAACCACACACACAAATTATAATTATAGAATAAAGCTTACCTTGTCAGATGTCTTCACTTCTCAAGAGAAAAAAAAATGAAGGTATACATTAAACTAAAGTATAATACATAACTAAAAACATCACTGTTCAGAATGTTTTTTAAAAATGGTTAGAATAAGGAATTATTCTATAAACATTATAATATACATAATAAATAAAAAAAAATGTCAGTACACTTTAGTTTTGGGAATATTTATAAAGACCCGCTACAATGACTGCTTAGGGGCAACTTTAGTGCCCCAAACCACCTAATAGAAAACCCACTATGTTTTTTCATCCTTAAATAACACAACAGAATACTGGGCCATAATCATTAATGCACGGTTTCGGAAACTTACAATACCACGGGCTATCATATTATTACAACCATTGCCATAAATCTACAGCAGAAGTTGTACAATTAAAAACTTTCATAAAATACAATGCAGTAATACAAAGGCAATGGTATTGTATAGGCGACCATTCATTTATTATCGTGATCATAATTGTACGACTGCAATCATAATTGGGAGGGGTAATGGGGGCCTACAAGAGGAGGAGCCATGGGGCCTGTAAGTGGGAGAGGCCAATGGTGGCTGCAATGGGAAGGGCCAAGGGGGGCTTCAAGGGGAGGACCCACGGGTGGGAGGGTAAAGATAGAGAATGTGATTTAATATCTGAGGTGAAATGACAATAAATGTAATAATTTAACACAAATTGAGTGAGACATAAAATAGACAAACAAATGCAGGAATGTCTGGTTAAAAATGAACATATTACTGCTGGCGTATAGAGCTTTAGAAGAATGAATAATTTAGTCGGTTATTTTTTCCCAGTGATAAGGTAAATAGGTTTATTATAAATAAGGGTGAAATGTGCACACTTACCTTTAAAAAGATATTTCAGGAGTGTCAGAAGAAGTAGACACAGGACAGAAATCAAAATGACCAAGAAATGTTCAATGTAGTTCCATGTTATGGATTCTGTCAAAGCAACAAAGAAGAATTTAGTGATAAATAAATTTTAAGTACAGGATACTTGGGCTTTATCTTCATTAGCACACAGCAGTTCCAAGCAACAAAATATAAGAAATGCGTTTGCTATAGTGTATCTATCAGTGACAAAGAATTGGCCAACTAAAAGATCATCTTCTGTCTGAATATATATAATTGCTTCACCGTTGAAACAATCTGTGGGTTGTCTCTGGTATTTAAAGGGCAAATAGACCCAAAATATCAACTCTTGGGTAAGATAAACCGTCATTCCTGCACCTAAAATTGCTTCCTTAAGCTTCTTTAATGTTAATATTTTTTAAGCTTTGCCTTCATTCTTCTGGTTAGGGGGTCCTCCTGCGCTTCTCCAGCTGCCAGTCCACTTCACAGCTAGAGCAGGTGCAGGTCCTCTACAACCACGTATGGCTGAACCAGTTTGAGAAAATATGTATTTTTCATTCAATTTAATTTTAAGCTGGTCAACTGCGGTCCAACCTGGCCAGCAGAGCATTAGAGCTTTAAACAGTCCATGTTTCCTGATTTGCAGAAATGTAACTATGAAGAGAAATGTTGTAACTTGATATGTATTCTACCTTAAAAAAATACTAGTAACCACCAAGAGGCACAAGTATCTTCACACAAATAGTCAGGAATTAGGGAATGATTTAAAGGAAATGCTTAAAATCCTTAAAAAAGTCACAAGATTAATAAAGTCCCATAGCTCCTTCTTTGTTGCAGCAACAGTGATATTGGCCTAGTCCCCCACCGAGTGCGAGTATAGAGATGTGAACTGCACCAACGGGCCAACTGACTGCAAGCCAAGGCACTTTAAAGAGACTGAGAGGTTAAAGGGCATCTCCACCCTCATAAAAACATCTTTTAAAATATGTTGATATATCATACTTTGTCCTATTAATTCACTTCTGGATGCCTCATGGAAACTGAGCAATTTAGAAACCTGTACTGAGCCCATCGCCGCTCCTACAGTAAGGCAACTTGAAAAAGTTGCTCATGGCGGCACCCAAAGTCAAAAGACCTAATAGGAGGCATTTTCCTGGGTGCCCCCCCCCCTTTAATAGCGTAAGTACCTTAGGAGTTGCAAGCGCCTGTGTTCAAGAACGCTCGGAACCTACCCAATCACAGCAAAACCTGAAGAGAGAAGTCCGGGGAAGTCCGGAGCTGCAGCCTGCAGGTCTTGTCCAGATCCCTGACACTGTGAGTGAGTGTGTGTGTGAGTGTGTGTAAGAGTGTGTGTGTGAGAGTGTGTGTGTGTGAGAGAGAGAGTGTGTGTGTGTGTGTATGTGTGTGTGAAAGTGTGTGTGTCTGAGTCTGTGTGTGTGTAAAAGTATGTGTGTGTGAAAGAGAGTGTGTGTGTGAGAGTGTGTGTGAGTGTGTGTGTGAGAGACTGCGTGTGAGAAAGAGTGTGTGTGAGTGTGTGTGAGAGAGTGTATGTGTGAGAGAGAGTGTTAGAGAATGTGTGAGAGTGTGTGAGTGTGTGTGAGAGTGTGTGTGTGAGAGAGTGTGTGTGTGAGAGAGTGTGTATGTGTGTGAGAGTGTGTGTGAGAGAGAGTGTGTGTGTGAGTGTGTAAGAGCGTGTGTGAGAGAAAGTGTATGTGAGTGTGTGTGTGTGAAAGTGTGTGTGTGTGTGAGAGTGTGTGTGAGAGAGTGTGAAAGAGTGTGTGAGGGGGCCCATCTTGTGTGCAAAACTGCTGACAGTAGCCATGCATGCATGCCCCTTGCAGCGGAACAGCTGTGGACTGGGACAAATCAGTGTACAGACATCCAGATTCCTGATGTAAGTGGTACAGAGTCCAGCCACTGCAACTCATTCCTACTTGAAATTGGCATGATCAACAAAAGTAAGACAGCGCAGCGCAGCGCCGCCAGAACAGGTTTTGGGAGGGAGGGAGGGGGGTAGGAGTTGGAAAAAGCTGCCCCCATTAAAATTTGCCTACTTGGGGGCTGGGACCTACCTATTTGGGGGCTGGCTACCTACCTATTTGGGGGCTGGCTACATACCTACTTGTCTGCTTGGGCCTACCTACCTGCTTGGGGGCTGGGACCTACCTACCTAATTTTGTGCTGGGGCCTACCTACCTACTTCAGCCCTCTTGACTTGTTGACTTTGCCTAAATAACAGATATGATGGGGACTACAGTATTTAACAGATTGCTCTACCAAACATATATTTTGCTGCAGATATTTTTTCAATATTTCTCTTTGACTAAAGATATGTTGGATATTGTTAAAAGGAATTTCATATGGTTAGGCTAGCTTTAGCTGGTTTGTTAGGTTAGGTTAGACTAGTTAGCTTAGTTAGTTCCCATCTGAAAGAGTCTATATTGACATGGTGGCAAGCTTACAAAGGTTTTCCCCATCATCTTTCTTTCTAGAGAAAGTATGTTTTTATGTATAAACTGAACTGTATAAATAAATGTTTTTGAATACAAAATTATCAAAAATGTTGCCACACCCATCAAAGAAGCCACGCCCACACACAACCACGCCCACTTTGCCATCGCGCATCCGTCTAGGAGCGGCATTCAAATATTGTTTCAGGTGCCAAAAACTCTACGGACACCCCTGACTGAGCCTGAGCATGCTCAGAAGAAGCACCCAGGGGATTATCATTCAGTCATTGGCTGTGATGTCAACTGTCAAATCCATAACTGACAGTTGCTAACTGGAAGAACCAGGAAGCAGAAACAGGGGAAACAGGACATTGTGCAGGATTTCAGGTTAGACTTATATATTTCAGATTTCAAACTATTACCGTTTAGGGTTTTGGGGGGTGATTTACCTGTATGTAAGTTTTAATTTTAGGGCTGGACTTGCCCTTTAAGCTCCACTGTGGTGGGCCAATGATACACTAGAGAAGTGGTATCCTTATTTAATGAGTAGTATTCTTATTTGAATATCAGTATTTAGGTATCGGTATCAAGGAATAAGTAGTGTTATTTACCATCTGTTAAAGGAGCGCAGCGCTCCTGCCCCTTCATAATGTCGCGGTAACTGATTTACGCTCAGTTAGCGTGACGTTAAGGCTTGCTTTGCGGCGGCTGCACAAGATCTGGAACAAGAACTTGCGCAGCCGTCGCAAACCTATTTACCAGAGGCTGCGTCGGCTAAATACGTAAGTAATGCCATTAATAGCTGGGGTTAAATACTTACGTCTGGGTGAGATTCACCCAGAGCCGCGCAGTCTCTGGTAAATCCCGTATGGGAGATTTGCCCAGAGCAGTTGCGGCTCTGGGTGAATCTCCCTATTAGTGTTAGTAATTTAAGAATACTCCTTCTACAGACTAGCATTTTTATTTGGTCCTCTCATACTAATATTGATGCTTTTTAACATAATATAAAGCATCACAGAGATTCTAACAGCATTACAGAGGTTACCTTTAACTCGAACCTTCACAGTCTTCTTTATGGGGTATTTCAAGCTTACATGGTCCACCCGACATGTGAAAACAGACCCATCATCCTGAGGAGAAGCTGTGAGGAGAAAGAAGCTGGATAGACTGAAGGTTCCATTTCTATTGTTCTTGTGAGCGCTGAAGAGGACATTTGTTAAAGCTACAGGCAAGAGTCCCTGATCTCTGCTTTCTTGCAGCCACTCTATTGTAACATCCAAGGGATAGTAATTAGATGCTTCACAAACAATTTTCTGTTCTTCACCCTTTTCGAGCAACAGTGATTTCACATTTAGAGTCACCGTGGGGGTTTCTGTTAATGGAAAGAACCACACACATGGCAAACTGATCAGACATGCCTAGAGAATGGTAATTTAAACAGAGTCCGCGTCGTAACAGGTAAGTTGTGAGGTGTTCCCCCTAAAGTCTGTGCCACAGACTGTAAATTGCAATATTTGTGTTTAAAGGGAGGCACACTAAAAGAAAATTTATAACATTACTAATTTATTCAGGTGCTGAACAACCAGGTACACAAAGTGTATTTGGTTGTTCAGCACCTGAATAAATTGCTAGAGAATGGTAACTCTTATTTTTAGAGATATCTTTCTATTACTATCAATATTGTTTTTAAACATAAAAATTTATTCACAGACCATTAACGGACAGAAAGCACTAGAAGGACTAAAGCTAAAATTGAGACATCAATAGGGATATGAATTATTTACCTCAATATACAGTAGATGCTTCATTCTTAAAGGAGAACTAAACCTAATTTTTTATACTACATTTAGACTTACATTAAATGCATACCTACAGCCTCGAGGTGTATGAGCTGGTCCCCAAACAGTGGACCGACGGAAACAGAACATGTATACAGGCCTTGGTTTTCTAAAGTCATGCTTTTAACCACAATTGAGGCAGAGCCTTTGTTTATTTCATCCATATTCATTGAGATCCCTTTAATGTGATATGTAAGTATTTTTGTTGACCCATCATATAAAAGAATATTAGTCTCTAGTTCCCCTTTCTTCAGCACTTTCCAGTTAATTCTAACACTGGCTTGGTGGTCAATAGAGAAATCACAGTTCAGGAGAACGTCTTGTTTCAGTCTCGCCTGGATAAGAGGAGTCTGTGTACTGAGCATGAACACCGCTGGAAGGTAAATTAGAGTTCCTTGTAAAATGTTACTTGCTTTATATGTTTAAAATTTAACAAAGCAACTGAAATAAGATAAAGGAATCTAAAGAAAATGATCTACACAGCAGCAAGAGTTTTTTTAGATTGTTTGGTGTTAAGAAATACGACTGTATTAATACGTTTGAACAATAGAATATGTTTCTATGTGCATTCTCTTTAAAGGGACACTAAACTGAAAAAAACTAAAGAGGTAAAGCTGCCATTAAAATTCACATTTAAAATGAGCCTGTGACAAGGATTATCCCACTCCTGCATTTCAGCTGTTGCAATCTATAAATCAGCCAAGAACACATATAACCAAGGTATGGGTGCACTCTGAACCAACCAGGGTGCAGACTCCTCAGGGTAAATCAGACCTGTACCCGCTTAATGATGTACGTACGCAAGATATGGCGTAGATCAGCATTCGGAAAGGCATGCAGTTGGGACTGCTCATACTCCTCCAGGACTTTTTCAGAAAGGTGGGGGAAGAATACAGTTACTTGAAACATGTTGTTTGGATGTTTGACTCTAGCAACAAACCATGGTTCTGGTACATATTCATTTATTTGGGTTCCAGGCCAAATAATCTGGATGTTATCTGTAAAGTACGGGTTAATCTCACACTTCAGCTGGGCTGTGTCTTGCTTGAAGAACTTCATTACGTTTATTGGAGAATCTGCGAGGAAAGGTAATTCGTGTTACGACTAGCATTCATTATGGAAAGAGAAATACATTGTGTGTTCCTTGCACTTTTTAAATATTATTCACATAATGAAATGGGAGACTCAATGCAAAATTTTCTTCCCTTTTTTAAGTATACTTTTCATATGTGCTATTCTTTTGTGAAAAGATGTAGGATTTAAACAGGGCAATATACCCACTGGCAGACACATAGGCTAGAGGTTGGGAATCAATGGTATAGGGTAATACATGTTTGGGGTCCTGAAGAACACAAACTGGAAAGATGACCATACCCATCCATTACTGTACATCAATTACTGGTGTCCAACCTGAGCCACACTGGGCCTCACTAGTGGCCCCCTATGCAGTGATCAGCCCCACGGGTGTAGCCACACCCTGATCCACCCAAGCCCTGCCCCTTGCTCCACCCACTAGGGTATCCATGCAGGGTGCAAAAAATTGTGGGATGGCCAACTGCAGATTGGGCATCACTGGTGTAGTTATTTTGGTGTCTGCCCTACAAATGGACTGAAATAATTGTGGCAGAAGCACTTTTAAAAAGTTTGCTAAAAGAAAAAGCCTGCATATTTGCATCACTTAATAAGAAAATAAGGACATGTGATATTTATAAAAGAGCAAATTAACTTTTTCATATTTCATTTTAAGCTGTTCTCTGCACTTTGTAACGTAACCAAATATTTGCATTGTTATTTATGAATCAATTTGCAAAAATGTAGACGACCCTCAGATTGTGCAAAACACAATATTTATTACAGCAACATGTTTCGAAGATTGTGCTCCTTTATCAAGCTTGATGGTCGTCTACATTTTTGCAAATTGATATATGATAGCCACAGAGGATGAGGTGGAGTAGAAGAGACCCTTTTGAAGAAAGATAAATCGATGTGAGTAGCTACACTTGCTTTCTGTGAATTGTTATTTATGAAGCAAACAATTTCCCATAAGGTCTACAGATGGACCCTATAGACTCTACAGCTAACACATTAGGTGATACAAATTAGAAACTTAGATTGTAAGCTCTTCCGGGCAGGGATCTCATTCCTAATGTGTCGAGACTTGTTGCACTTATATCCATTTATACATAATTTACACATATGCTTTCTTAACCGATGTATGAAATTGTATTTAAAGGGACAGTTCAGTGGAAATTATCAATATATGTTTAATTGTTAGTTTGTGTAATGCCTTCTTAGTTATTCTACATATTCTCCCCCATTTTGACAAATCAGTTGATTTCATACCCTTTGCTGTTCCCTGCTGTTAACATTAGTGAGCTGACATTTCAGGTTCTAACGGTCCTTCTTCTTCCCAGGATGCACCACATCCTTGGAATGTTCCTAACAGTCATTTCTACTGATTGGCTGTTGGATGGGTCAAAGATGCTCAGATCTCTACTGAGCAACTGAATCAGCCCAGGCGCTGGGTCAAGGGCAAGACCATAACGGTCTATACTAGGGGTCCTGCAAACAGGAATCAGTATTTCAGTTGCAGTTATTTATACACAGACACAATGCTGAACTGGCAGATTAAGATAATTGGGAGGAAAAAATACTGCTCCTTTTTCTGAAAAGCATATGTATTTGCACTGAACTTCCCCTTTAACTTAATTTAATTTTTATCTATCTGTATAATGGCTTGCACGTATCCCCATGTTTGTATACTTTCTAGTTTAAAATGGTTCTAATTTTACCCCAACCAATCAGAACTTATTTAACATTTGAAAGCTAACATCAGATTGGTTGGGGCAAAACTAGCACCATTTTAAACGCTAAGAACTTTTATTGAATAACCCTGTCTGTGTTTTATAATGTACAGCGCTGTGTACCCAAGTGGCGCTTTATAAATAAAATTATACATACATACATACATACAAATACAGTGACAAACAAACCCCAAGGATGTATAGCAGGATTGAAAACTATACTGTCTGTAGCCACAGTTATATATTGTCTTTAGGGTTCCCTGTAGTTTCCTTTTATAGGGTCTGTTCCCAGTTTCTCAAGTTTTCTACAGGGTCTTACTATGGGGTCAGTTGCAATAGTTTTATATGTTCCTAGGTATTTAAAATTGGATCTGTCTCTAGGATTTATCACGTCTATCTATCTATCTGTCTGTCTGTCTGTCTGTCTGGTCTGGTCTGTCTGTCTGTCTGTCTGTCTGTCTGTCTATTTGTCTGTCTTCATATAGCTAGATAAATTTCTTATTACATATTATGCAGTTAGTAATACTATATTTATAAGGTGTATAGGTAGAGTAGAAGTTCAGATTGTTCATGCCACGGAAGATGCGCTATATAAATCAATAATAATAATAACAAGAATATTACTTTTAACAAAACAATTGCTACAAAATGGGTGTGAGTTGTGTGCTGATGCATCACATACACAGTGCTGTACACACATCCTATATACTAATCCACAGTTTCACGGACAAAGTGCAGTACTGCTACAACGGATTGCATTGAGTATGTGCCATGGGGAATAGGCGCGCGGGGGGGGGGGGGGGGTGTATGATGTGCCCGGAGGTAGGATGGAAGATGCGTGCCCGGGGGGAGGGGAAGAGATGAGAAATGTGGTGGGGCTGATTCTTGAAAGAATCGGGGGGTTACTGGTAAAATTATATCATGGAAGCATGCAAAGTTTGAGTTTACGAAAAAACTCAGGTTTCAACTTGCAATTTGCAGAAATGACTAGACAATACTTCTAAATATACAAGTCTTGGGATTTGGAGGTGTTTGAGTCTTAGGAGATTTGTCTGTATTAGTTTTTCACAATGGGTTTTGTATTTCTGGGTGAATATGTGGATAATTAGGCATCTACAACGTGTAACTCCCCCGGTGTTGCTTTAGTTTCCATTGTTATACTAGATTACAGTTAAGGGAGCTGCAAAGCCCCTTTAACTCCTGACCGCTTTGAGATAGTTATATGGCCACCTTCTTTTTTTATACTTTCTTTACAATCTCCATGTCACTGAACCGAGACACTTAAGGCCTAAATAAAAATTAAATGGCACCAGAGGGGAAACATTTATTAGCCATGTGTACATGTCCAGGGCCTGGAGGCTGGGTGCAGGGACCAGGAAAAAAAATGATAAAATGAAATAAATAATAAATCATAATAAACATTTTTATGTCAAAAGTCTATATTTTTTTTATTATTAATAAAAGCTAACAAGAAATGTTCTCTCAAAGGGGAAAGGAACCCTGTGGTTACTTTATGACAGATATTCACTATAATGTAAACATTATAACCTTTAAACCCAGCACATGTTTTGCTGCCATTCTTTTGCCCAGTACCCCCTCCTACATTACAATATTGGTCACAAAGTACATTTTGAAATGCAAAATAGAGGATAAATGAAAGGCATACGAGCGATCGAGTGAGCACGTGCGTCTACATTTTTGACCACACACCCCCTCTGAGGTAACACCCACTTTGAGGTAACACCTATTTTAACCCTTTAAGTGCCATAGATCATAAATTTGCTGATCTGTGGATGAAGAGACCAAAGTGCCACTGATTGTTAAATTTACGATCTGGACACTTTAACTGCAGTCTGCCCCTTTAACGCAGTTAAGGGCAATCGTGGGGCAACATTCAACTGCCCTCCTAGCCCTCTCGATTTACTACTGAGCTATAGCAGCAGGTACTATGTGCCTGCTTGCTATATGGTTGACTAACAAATCTGGAGTGCTAGGGGCGATTGGGGGGCAGCATTCAAGTGCCCCCCTCGATCCCCCATCAGTTTCATAAAAATCCGATCGGGAGATTGCAGCCCCTCAAGCAGGCCCCACGCTGAATTGCCAGTCCCACGCTGAATGAATGGGGATTGCCGGTAAGGGAGACCCCAGTGACATTACAGGACTTCCTCCTTCACAGGGGTCTTCCCTTAGGCTTCCTCCAGTCTAGTTGAGGTACTGTACTGCGATCTCCATTCAGATCGTAGTGCAGTACAAGCTATAGTAAACTTTTAGTGAATGACAGCTTACTATAGAATTTGTGAATGGAGCTCAGAGCTCCTTTCACAAATAGTATTTGTGAATTCCAATTTGCCAAGTCTGAGGTGGCAAAAACACATAAGTGGCCATTTATTTAGCCTGCCAATGGGTCCATGGAGGTGTCAGTACATTGTGAAGTGTTTCTCAATACTAATAAGTACTCAGACTATTTTCCAGCATTTACTGTAATACGATCTGAGATTTCGGCTTTTTTTAAAGGGGGAACTGTGGTCCAAAAATGACTTCAGGTAAATTGATAGGAATTGCTCCCCTGAGAATGTTTGCAGTTTATTTCCATTGTTTATTTTGCATAGTTTTGAAGATATTTACATTTTTGTGTGTGATATGGCAGCAGCATCACCAGGTCCCCTGCACTTCCTGCTTCCTGCTCTGAAACTGTCAGTCCATCTGTCCTGTGTCTCCTCCTCCCCTTTGCAGCCCCCCTGGTCCCTCCCACTCATGGACCCTATGGTCCCTCCAGTTGCAGGCCCCCCATGGCAAATTATCTCACAGCCCCATGTGGCCCCGCCCACTAGTGGGTGCCATGGCCCCACCCATTCATGGGTGCCATGGTCCCCGACCACTCACGGGTGTTGTGACCCTGCCCACTTGCAGGTGCCTAAGCCCTGCCCACTCGCAGGTGCCTAAGCCCCACCCACTCAAAGGTGCCATGAGTTACTCAGACCCCCCCATAGAAAAGGCTGTTTTCACACAGTGAAAGAGAAGGGCTGTAGATTACCTTACCTTCTCTGTCAGGACTCACACAGCAGAGAGGAGCAGGGACTTCCTGTCTCCCTCACACACCGAGGGAGTCTGAGGCTGTGCTCGCCGGCGGCACTGTGCAGGAGAAGCCTCAGGAATGTCACAAGTCAGCCTCCCACCCATTAACTTTCTGGTCAATAATTTCTGTATATCTTGGGCTGTGGAGCACATAGAGAGATGGTTGATAGCTCGTTTTAAAGGTAGGAAACTGGCATTTCATTTGAACGTAACTTGTTTGGAGACCACAGTTCCCCTTTAAGGTTAATTTTTCACTTTTTAAAGATCTGTCAAATGGGGGTCTGAGGGACATATTTATAAAGAGGCATTATTTTTGCTTTTTTCCCCATCAGCCTTTACCATAATTTTTTAAACTTTCATCTTTTCCTTTCATCAAAGTTATTAAAAAGACGAATTTTCATCAATAGCGAAAATTATGTAGCAAAAAGTAGCACTAATAATGCTGAAAAATCATGCACATATGATGGTAAATAGTAATGCTCCCAGGTGAATTATAAAGTAGTATTACATTGGTTAATACACACTTTGTAAAGGCGAATTTTCTCTATTTTATTAATAGGATGATAATGTGTAAAACTCAAAAGCGAATTTTTCTCTATTTCATTAATAGGATGAAAATATGCTTGTAAAGGTCTCATTCATCCAGGTCATGGTATATCGTGGTATTCAATTAGATCACTGGACTTGAAGTTTAGTTCTTGAAGACGTTTCACTAATCATCCGACTGGCTTTCTCAATTCAGAATGACTTGTACAAGAATCTGTGGCAATTATGTACCCTGGAAAATCCAATTAGCATATCACAGCCAGGTGTTAAGGGCGTGATTGCATAGTGCTAAGAGGTGTTATAGGAACGCCCAGGGTAAGGTCAAACCCCCCCACCTCTATTTAGGCATGGTTTCTTTATTTTTACATAAATGGCCTCCTTAACACCTCTCTTGAACCAGTCACGTTTCTTTGCCAATATGTTAACATTACAATCTTCAAAGGTATGTCCTTTATCCTTAAGGTGCAGGTACATGGCTGAGTCCTAACCCGAGGAATTGGCTCTTCTTTGCTTGGCCATACGTTGATGCAGTTGCTGTTTAGTCTCCCCCACATACAAATCAAAGCATTCTTCACTGCACTGCACATATGATGTCGCTTATCTTGTGTTTCAGTATTGGGTCTTTCGGATGTACCAATTGCTGCCTCAGTTGTGTGTGGTTTAAAGCAGACAGGGATACGGTGTTTTTTGAAAACTCTTCTTAGTTTCTCGGAGACCCCTGCTACATATGGGATGACCATGTTCTTTCTCCTGTCTTGCTTTTCCCCTTCGTGTTCTTTCTCCAAGCAGTCCAAGAAAGCCAGTTTGCTGTTTTGTACCTCTTCCCTTGTAAATTTGATGTTTTGGTCTACTGCATCGATTAGTTCTGTGAAGGCTTGTACTTCCTAAATAGAGGTGGGGGGGTTCGACACCAACTGTCTGCCATGTCAATGCTGTTTTTGACACTTTCCCTGGGCGTTCCATAACACCTCTTACCACTATCCAATCACGCCCTTAACACGGCTGGCTGTGATATGCTAATTGGGATTTTCCAGGGTACATAATTGCCACAGATTCTTGTACAAGTCATTCTGAATTGAGAAAGCCAGTCGGATGACTAGCGAAACGTCTTCAAGAACTAAACTTCAAGTCCAGTTGATTTAATTGAATACAACAGATATAGGATGATAAATAGTGTAAAACCCAAAAGGAGGATTATTTCTATTTTAATAGGATAATAGTGTAAAACGTAAAATCATTTATAAATATGCCATGAAAAAAATGGGGACAGAGATCAAATTTGGTGATCACTTCGATCACCAAATTATTAATCTTTGCCAATGAATGAAAAATCACTTCCTGGAAAATTATTTCCGGGAAGTGATTTTTCCGATCGGATTTCGAATTGGAAAAGTTCGTTATCATTCCCTAAGATGATCTGATGATTATCTTTGGTAATGTCAAAAAAAAGGGGGGGGAAATGCGCATACAAAAAATTCTTAAAGTGATTTTTTTTGCTTGTCAAGTGGGTTTAGGTAGGATTTCAACCTTTGAATCATCTTATTTTATTTTTCAGAATATCTCCTAAAAACACATACAGGGAGATTCATAAAGTTCTTATTGTTTAAAATGGTGCTAATTTTGCCCCAACCATTAAATCTTATGTAACATTTGAAAGCTAACATCTGATTGTTTGGGGCAAAATTAGCACCATTTTAAACGATAAAAACTTTTATTGAATAACCCGATAGTTCCTTTGATTACTTTGTCTGGAATTGTTTGTGTAAATATATAGTTTGTGGGGCGTATTTCCAAGTTTCAGGACTGTTTCCTTTGAAAAAGTGTAGGCTGTTCAAATTACAGAGCACTTTGATTTTTTCTTGTAATTGCACTTGCATGCTTCAGATTCAAGTTAGTTGGTGGCCATGTTTCTTTGTACACCCATGCATATGGCATACTTTGTGACAAGTGGCTTCCACATCTGTGTGTGTGTAACCATGCAAAATGCATACTGTTGATTGAGGGCATTAGGGAGATTGATACTTGGCTTTTTTTTTTTTTACATGACATGGGTCATTTTTTAACTTTGAAATGTATTTTTGTACATTTTCCAGAAAATCTGGTAAAAGTGCGAAATTCTACACAGAACTGTGCCCCCACCATTGGTGTTATGCATAAAAGAATGCCACCGTTGCGTATCTGCAGGTATGTAGATTCCAAGAATATATATTTTGGGGGTATTTCTAATATAGAAGGGTGTTTAATCTGACAAATCTGAAAAGTTGCTGTAATTGGGCCACTGTGCATTGGCTCACTTTGTGGCTAGTCGATTCCACGCATGTGTAACCGCACATATGGCATACCATTTGATTCAGGACATTTGGGAGATTGATATTTGGTAACTTTGTTTTACATTACTTGGGGTTTTGGCATATTTCTACCTTTGAGAGTGTTTTTTTGTTAATTTTTTCAGAAATTTTGCTAAAACTGCGAACTTCTCCGAAAGAACTGCGCCTGCCTATTGATGGTATGAATAAACAAACTACAGCGTTCCATAGCTGAAGTGTGTAGATTCAAGGTTATTTGTGGGGGTGTTTAGTCTGGTATTGTTGTACTCGGGAGTATCAGAGCCTTTAGAACCAGTGAGATATTTGTGCGTTACCTTGGATAACATAAATAAAAATGGGAAAAATCTATGAATTTGCAAAGTTTGCTTTTTTTGTTTTTTACCCATAAATCCAATAAAATCTCCAGAAAAGTTAAAAAAATTGTTACCATGTTACGTACACTGTGCTTAAAAAAAAAAAAAACCTGATGTTGATATTCCCGATTTATTGCAAGGTTTCTGTAAGGAATTGAGTCCCGAGGGACGAAGTTCACTGTACCTTTTAGGAGGAGGGCTGTCAGCAGGCTGGAAACAATGGCTGAAGAGCTGAGACTGGAACAATGGCTGAGGCACAGGCGGAAGGGATGTGTCACTGGAACAATGGCTGAGGCACGGCTGAAGTGATGGTAACTGGAACATGGCTGAGGCAACAGCTGAAGGGATGGTACTGAACAATGGCTGAGGCACAGGCTGAGGGATTGGTAACTGGAACAATGGCTGAGGCACAGGCTGAAGTGATGGTAACTGGAACATGCTGAGGCAAGGCTGAAGTTGAGGGTAACTAACAATGGCAGGCACGGCTGAAGTGATGGTAACTGGAACAATGGCTAGGCACAGGCTGAAGTGATGGTAACTGGAACAATGGCTGAGACAGGCTGAGGGATGGTACCTGGAACAATGGCTGAGGCACAGGCTGAAGTGATGGTAACTGGAACAATGGCTGAGGCACAGGCTAAGTGATGGTAACTGGAACAATGGCTGAGGCACAGGCTGAAGTGAGTATGGAAACTGGAACAATGGCTGAGGCCCAGGTGAAGGGATGGTAACTGGAACAATGGCTGACCACAGGCTGAAGTGATGGTAACTGAAACAATGGCTGAGGAACAGGCTGAGTGAGTGGTAACGGAACAATGGCTGAGGCACGGCTGAAGTGATGGTAACTGGAACATGGCTAGGCACAGGCAGAATTGATGGTAACTGGAACATGGCTGAGGCACAGGCTGAGGGGATGGTGACTGGAACAATGGCTGAGCACAATCAGGCAAGGGCTGGAGCCGAAGGCAGAAAATGCTACACAGGCAACAAACAGTCTGTCCGGTAGCAAGGACTACGAATAGCCACTCGCACCCTCTGCGAGTGCCTATTTGAATCTTCGCGCCGCCCTGGCCGGACGTGGTGACGTCACGACGCCGACGTCGCGCCCGGCGACGTCACCATTCCCGAGACGGCGAGGGAGCGCGGCAGGTAAGATCCTTACAGTACCCCCCTCCCACAGGGGCCTCAGGACCACTTGAAGCAGGTTTGTCAGGAAATCTTCTATGAAAGTGTTTTGATTAACTGGGGAGCATGTAAATCCGACTGTTTAACCCAGGATCTTTCCTCTGGTCCAAATCCTTTCCAATGGACAAATATTGAAGAGAACTTCTGACGAATCTGGATCCAAGACTTTCTCCACCTCAAATTCTTGTTGACCGTTGATCATAATAGGATCAGGCGACTGAAGAGGGAAGAGAATCGATTCACCACCACTGGCTTAATAAGAGAAACATGGAACACATTAGGGATTCTCATGATGGTAGGTAATAGAAGTCGTACTGCCGTATGGACCCACCAATTCCAATATAGGGAATGGACCAATAAATTTAGGACCCAATTTAGGAGAAGGAACACGTAAGTTGATGTGTTTTGATGATAACCAAACTTTATCTCCCCCCGAATATAATGGAGTTTACGTCTACGCCTATCGGCTGCAGTCTTTTGTACCAGAGCAGCCTTCTCAAGACAGTTCTTGTAGCCTGCCAGATGGCTGACATTTCTGCAACTAGACTGTTGGTTGCCGGAACTGCCTGATGAACAAAAAAAATCCTGTGGAAACCCTTTGGGGTTTAAGCAAAAACACAAAAAAAAGGAGATTTTCCGTGTAAGATTGGACGGCATTGTTATGGGCAAATTCCCCCATGGCAGATCTCAGTCCAATTGTCTTGAGAGTAAGAAATGTAGCCATCGAGGAATTGTTCCAGACATTGGTTGGTGCGTTCTGCGGCTCCCATTAGACTGAGGATGATAAGCCGATGAAAATTGGAGTTTAATTCCAAGTAGTTTGCAAAGTGCCCGCCAGAATTTGGAGATGAATTGGGTTCCTCGATCGTGACACTATTTCCATAGGTAATCCATGCAGACGGAAAATATGAGAAATGAATTGAGCAAGTCATAGCAGAGGAGGGCAATTAAAGAGGAACAAAATGAGCCATTTTGCTAAAACGATCTACAGTAACCCAGATGACTGTATTTTTCTTCGAAAAGGAAGTTCACCAATAAAGTCCATAGAAAGGTGGGTCCACGGTAGGAAAGAATAGTTAGAGGTTGGAGTAGTCCACAAGGAAGGTATGGAGTTTTGGAAGTAGCACAGACAGAACAGGCGGGCGACAAAGTTTTTTACACATCTGTCCTCATGGAGGGCCACCATACTGACCGATTAAGAAGATTGAAAGTCTTATGAACCCCAGGTGACCGGCCTGTTTGGACTCATGAGTTAGTTGTAATATTTCTTTCCGAAGGGAAGGGGACAAAGGTCTTATTAGGGGGTAAGGGCAACAAGCAGATCCTGAGGCAGATAGAATCCGATGCGAGTTGAGGGTGATAGTGGCTAGGATCTTGGAGGAGGGAATAATGGGGGCCTTTATCTTATCAGTAGAACGTCTGCAAGGAAAGACCTGGAGAGAGCGTCTGCTTTTTATTCTTGGAACCAGGATGAAAGGAAATGATGAAATTGAAACAGAGAAAAACAGTGCCCAACGGGCTTGACGAGATTCAATCTCTTAGGTTTTGGATATATTCCGATTTTTGTGATCGGTGAGGATGGTGATAGGCTGTACTGCCCCTTCCAGTAAGTGTCGCCATTCTTCTAGTGCGAGTTTGATAGCAAGAAGTTCGCGATTCCCAATATCATAATTCAGCTCATTGGCAGAAATTTCTTAGAGAAGAATGCACATGGGTGGAGTTTCCCATTCTCTATTTGCCTTTGGGAAAGGACGGCACCTGCTCCAAGATTAGAGGCGTCAACTCTGATGATGAATGGTAGACTGGGGTCGGGTTGCAGAAGTACTGGGCAGAAGAAAAAGCATCTTTTAATTTCTTGAAGGCTACTAAGGCGGCTGGAGACCAGATTCTAGTTTGCCTCCTTTCCGATAAGGGCCAAGATAGAGCAATGATAGAAGAACACCTTTAAATAATATTGTCTGTAATAATTGGCAAATCCGAGGAATCGTTGGATAGCCTTAGTGCCAATGGGAAGCGTCCAATTGACAATAGCTGAGACTTTGGTTGGATCATCTTGAAGCCTGACAGAGACGCATAACCCAGAAAAGGTACTTGGGAGCATTCAAAGAGACATTTTTCCAATTTAGCGTACAGTTGGTTGGCTCGTAGTCGGGATAAAACTTGACATACATGGCGACGATGAGAGAAAGATCTGAGAGAATATTAAGATGTCTCCAAGTAACTACTACTGAATACCTAAGAGATCTCGAAAAATGTCATTAAACAAATTCTTGAAAGACTGCTGGAGCATTACAAAGACCGAAGGGCATCACCAGATATTCATAATGTCCAGTTCTAGTATTGAAGGCCGTTTTCCATTCGTCTCCTTCTCGAATGCGAACCAGATTATAGGCTCCACGAAGATCAAGCTTGGAGAATACTTTAGCCCCTTTCAATTGATCAAAAAGTTCCGAGATGAGGGGTAGAGGATAGCGGTTCTTGATAGTGATTTTATTGAGACCCCGATAGTCGATGCATGGACGTAGTCCTCCGTCTTTCTTTTCCACAAAAAAAAAACCCGCACCCGGCAGGGGAAGTGGCGGTCTGATGAAGCCCCGAGACAGGTTTTCTTTGATGTAATCTTCCATAGCGTGTGGTCTCATAGGAGATAGAATAAGTCGACCTCGTGGTGAGAGGTACCGGTCAACAAATCGATGGGACAATCATAGGGCCGGTGGGGAGGCAGAATCTCAAAGACTTTTTGTCGAAGACATCTTTAAAGTCCAGATAACTGAAGAGGTAAAATTGTAATTTTTTATCTTCACGGAACAGAAGAACAAGAGTTTTGGGGTGGGAAAGACATCTGGAAAGACAGGATGGACTCCAGAAACAAGTTCGTTCTTTGTCCTTTGATGATGGGGTTATGAAGTCGAAGCCAGGGAGTCCTAGAATGAGAGGGGTCGTGGGACTTTGTATGACCAAGAAAGAAATTAATTCCCGATGAAGACAGCCAATTTGAAGAAGAATTTCTGTAGAGGACATAGAAAAATTCTGTGGATAATGGTTGATTGTCAATAGCCAGTACTCGGAGAGGATGAGGCAAGGAAAATAACGGAATACCTAACAGAGAGCAAGGGTGGCATCAATAAATTACCGGCTGCCCAGAGTCTAGGAAGGCTGGTTAGAGAAGGTTCGGGATTTAAAATGAGGGTACAGGAAGAAATGACTTGAGGAATTCTTGTGGAAAGGAGATTTGAATTTGCCTAGAAGAGACTCCTTATTCAGGTCTAGGGGTTTCAGTTTCCCGGCTTGGAAGGGCAACCTTTAGCGAAGTGTCCCTGGGCGGCACAATACAGGCAAAGCCCATGAGTCCTCCTCCTGAGTTTTTCTTCGTGGCCGAAATGTGTGTACCCCCAATCTGCATGGGTTCCTCCAAGGGCGGAGCAGCTGTCAAAGATCCGGTCCCTTGGGGACGAGACAAACTTGGGGGGAACAACGGTTATTGGACTTTTCGGCTTGCCTTTCCCTGATAACGAGTATCCACCCGTATACACACAGAAATCATTTCCTCTAACATTGTGGGAAGTTCCCGGGACACCAGTCGTCCTTGATACGATCCGACAGGCCCTGCCAAAAGGCTGCTACAGAGCCTCATTGTTCCAGGCAGCTCCGGCAGCCAAAGTCCGGAACTCGATGGCATATTGCCCTACCGAACGGGAGCCTTGACGTAATTGCATCAGCCGGAGGAAGCAGCAATAGTTCTGCCCGGGGCGTCAAAATCTTCCGGAAAGTTTCAAAAATAAGGAGATATCGTTCACCACAGGGTCATTCTTCTCCCACAGGAGCCAGGCCAAGGCATTGCCTCCCAATAGAGCAATAACTAACCGACTTTGGCACGGTCCGAGGCAAGTTAGAGGGCTGTAATTCAAAATGTATAAGGCTTGGTTAATGAATCCCCGACAAGCTTGAGCGTCCCCTTCAACCGACCAGAGGGGCGGTATACGCGGCTCTCTGGGGGGAACGGGTTCTCTAGGCAGAGCAGGCGGAACCGGAGGAGCCGGGCCCGGAGCTAACCGAGCTGAAATGGAGTCCAGAAATTGAGCTAATTGATTCTGCTGGTGCTCAAGGGCGTCCATGCGGAAATAGTCTGCAATGTCTTGCCTAAACTGGCTGTAGCTTCCTCAGGTACTTCCATGGCCTATTCGTACTGTAAGGAATTGAGTCCCGGAGGGACGAAGTTCACTGTACCTTTTAAGGAGGGGCTGTCAGCAGGCTGGAAACAATGGCTGAAGAGCTGATAACTGGAACAATGGCTGAGGCACAGGCGGAAGGGATGGTCACTGGAACAATGGCTGAGGCACAGGCTGAAGTGATGGAACTGGAACATGGCTGGGCATCAGGCTGAAGGGATGGTAACATGAACATGGCTGAGGCACAGGCTGAAGGGATGGTAACTGGAACAATGGCTGAGGCACAGGCTGAAGTGATGGTAACTGGAACAATGGCTGAGGCACGGCTAGTGATGGTAACTGGAACAATGGCTGAGGCACAGCTGAAGTGATGGTAACTGGAACAATGGCTGAGGCCAGGCTGAGGGATGGTAACTGGAACAATGGCTGAGGCACAGGCTGAAGTGATGGTAACTGGAACAAGGCTGAGGCACAGGCTGAAGTGATGGTAACTGGAACAATGGCTGAGGCACAGGCTGAAGTGATGGTAACTGGAACAATGGCTGAGGCACAGGTGGAAGGGTGTAACTGGAACAATGGCTGAGGCACAGGCTGAATGATGGTAACTGGAACAATGGCTGAGGCACAGGCTGAAGTGATGGTAACTGGAACAATGGCTGAGGCACAGGCTGAAGTGATGGTAAGGAACATGGCTGAGGCACAAAGTATGGTACTGAACAATGGCTGAGGCACAGGCTGAAGGGATGGTGACTGGAACAATGCTGAGGCACAATCAAGGCAAGAGCTGGAGCCGAAGGCAGAAAACTACACAGGCAACAAACAGTCGGTCCGGTAGCAAGGACTATAGGCAATAGCACTCGCACCCTCTGCGAGCCTATTTGAATCTTCGCGCCGCCCGGTCCGGACTTGTGACGTCACGACGCCGACGTCCGGCGCCGGCGACGTCACCAGTCCCGGAACGGCGAGGGAGCGCGGCAGGTAAGATCCTTACAGTTTCCTACTGTAAAATTAGTTAAAACCAATTGAGGGCAAAAACCTGAAATTCTACTGGCACTTAACACACACACACAAAAAATGAAATTCTGCTGGACGGAAGGGTTAAAGGACAGACCAATGCTTACAAAAAATAATGATAGGCAAGGCAGCTGAAAAGCTTAAGGAGAGGTTGGCCAAAGGATGAGCAAAAAGCCCTCCACAGAGCATATAAATGGAGCAGAGCAAAGAAATAACGAGTCCTAGCTTACAGAATACTGCCATCTTCTGATAGATTCATAGAAATTTATGGTTGCCAATGTGCAAGAAAATAATCTACACAACAGAATTAAACATTAGTGATCTGCAAAAAGACAGGGAATATTGCTAATAAATTAAATTATCATATAACAGAGTGTTCCAATTAGAATTGGAATTACCATCCCAGTTCAGAAGATACAGCATACCTTGAAAGGACACAGGCTTAATATTTAAATGTTTAACTCACTCATAACTTTAATTTGGAGCCATAAATCCTATTTCTCGCCTTTTTACCAGGAGCCCAGGGACATTCTACTATATTGAAAATATTCCACAAACTATAAAACCCTGGCAAGTTAAAACTGTTAAAACAACTACCAGAATAAGATCCATCGGCTGCTATACTTGTGGGTTTATTCTACAGGGACAGCAGTGGGTAAATAAACTATGGAGCTGTAACCATGTGATTGACTTTGCAAAAAAACTAATAATAATGGTTCTAGCCACATTAACTAAATGTAATAAAAATTAATACATAATACACAGAACTATATTTCTTGTATATTACACAGCCTATTTAGATGGCAACCTATTCTATAGACCTTCAGTATAACTGAGGTTGGCAGCTGAAGCAGCAGAGTGAAATTTGTCCAATTAAACCTTAAAGGTACAGTTCAGAGAAAATTATCAATATTTCTTAAATTGTTAGTTTGTGTAATGCCTTATTAGTTATTCTACATATTCTCCTCCTATTTTGAAAAATCAGTTGATTTCATACCCATTGCTGTTTCCCCTGCTGTTGACATTAGTGAGCTGCCATTTCAGGTTCTAACGGTCCTTCTTCTTCCCAGGATGCACCACTTCCTTGGAATGTTCCTAACAGTAATTTCTACTGATGGGCTGCTGGATGGTTCAAAGATGCTCAGATCTCTACTGAGCAACTGAATCAACCCAGGCGCAGGGCAAGACCATAACGGTCTATACTAGGGGTCCTACAAACATGAAGTCAGTATTTTGGTTGCATTTATTTATACACAGACATAATGCTGAATTGGCAGATTAAGGTCATTGGGATGAAAAAATACTGCTCTTTTTTCTGAAAAGCATATGTATTTGCACTGAACTTCCCCTTTAAGAATTTGGTAGGTTTGTTGACCCAATGCAGTCAGTTCCTATCCAGTTTTTAGGTCTGGTATAAATAGGTCAGTATTTTGGATGGATTTAATTGGTTCAATAGCATGGATTGAAAATATTAATCCATGTATGGCCACCTGTCCAATAAAAAGAAATTATGTTGGGCAGATTTCAATATAGATGTTGCAAGGTGACGTAATTCAATTGGAATTTCCCATTTGAGTTTCAACATTTTTAAATTAACCAAGTGGCTTGACATATCCAAATTTATCTGTAGAATGTTCTTAGAAACATAAAAACAAAACTGAATTCTAAAACTAAGGAAAAGGGAACTAAGGGAAAGCTATTGGTCAAGCTATTGAATCAACAAAAACTCCCAGAAGGCCTATCTGCATCAAATGTATCTTATCTTATACATAATAAAATATGATGTTTCCCACCTTTAAAAATAAAATAAACGTCTCTGGTATCAAATGAATCCTCCACAGGTTGTTTCCAGCTTCTTACTACTAAGGAGGCTGTCTGTCTAACAAGATGACCAGATTCCAAATACGACCTGTTTCTCATATTTACAAATAAACAGGAAATCTTTCTGTTTTTCCATAAATCCACATCATCCAAGGCCCATGTTTCTGTCGGTAGAAAACGAAAGGGAATTTCATTTTAAAAGAGTTTGTAAGACTTGTTATGAATGAAAAAAAAAATATCCGTTAGGATATTGCAGAAACTGTTTTATTAGGTCAGTTTCCCCAATTTTTACTTATTTTTAATAGTTCTGACCTTTAACTGTAGCATTAAAACAGGGGATGAGTAAACATATAATGTGCCATTTAGAATAGAGGATAAGAGTTTAGAGCAAATTAATAACTGAATATATTTGTCGAATTGCATATTCTCCTATAAATATACATTATGCATTGCATATTAATATTATTTCCCTAGATTAGTGAAGGGGTTCAATTTAAAGGACAATTAAGCTTACTGCCACCCATAGTGCCTAACCAATCCTATTCCCACCACAATATATGCATTGCTTGTGTAGCAGCTGACAGCTCACTTTACTGCGCCTGTGTGATTTTCTTCCGCATTGTTAAAGATAGGGGAAATATTAATGCAGACCAGAATAAAAGGACCTGTCAGTTGCTGCACAACTGATGCTTATTTTATCTGGGTTATACCCAATCATGAACTCAAACTTTAAACCTGGATCTTAAGTCACTGACTTTACTGAGTTGGGTCATATCCATAGATTCAAAATACCTCTATTTAGTTGCGAAATGGTGGAGAAGGTTTTCCTGTAATGTTGGTGTTTCACCAGCTTTAAGTTCTTTTTCACAAGCGGACTGACAATAAAATTATGTCTTGGAGCTTATGATGTTAAGGTCCCATATCTGAATCGTTACCTTACTGACATTCATATCTATTTTGTTTATATAGCCATTGGTAAGGTTCCCTATGACATTTCTCAGCTTTCTTTGTCCCCAATTTGAGAAAAATTGCTCCTGGAGTACACGTCCATAGGAAGCACTGGCAGGGGAGAATTTTTCTATGGTCACTATTCCCCCTAGCAGCGCCATTGCATGTAAACTTGTGCCTCCCATTGACAACACCAAATAGTTTTACCCGACTCTACAAATGACTGAGGGACAGAAAAAAGAGGGACAGATATTCTAAATAAATTATATGTTAATAAAAGAGAATGCAAATGTGTTCCAAATTGTTCTTAACACATCACAATGCATTGTTGTTTGAGGCTCAAACTGGAGGGGGCAGGCAGGTCTCAGAGGGGCGGAGCTTGACATTCAGCGGGCCAGTGACAGGATGTCGGCAACTTTTGGGGCGCCGGGGTGGGTTCTGGAAGGGCATAGGTTAAGAGAACGTATGGCAACAGTGTTTTTGGAGCTGCAGCTTCAAGATGAACGTCGCTTGATTTTGCAGTGCACTTATCCTTTAAGCACTTTGAACTCATCCCCCCCACACTTGTATCTGTATGTTGTCCCTCCCACTTAGATTGTAAGCTCTTCGGGGCAGGGTTCTCATTCCTAATGTGTCAAGGCTTGTTGCACTTATATTAATTTATACATAATTTATATTTATGCTTTCTTAACCAATGCTTTCTCCCCTTGTTTGTATACTGCGTACCCAAGTTGTGCTTTATAAATAAAATTATACATACATACATACTTACACAATCAAAGGACACAGGTTAAAATATAAACTAAGCAAGTCACTTACCATTTACAAATATCACAAAACAAAAAATCACAAGAGAGAACATGGAGTTCATAGCTACGTCCTTTACGGAGACAGACAAGCTCAGCTTCTCTGTTGTGCTGCGCTTTCACTTTCATTTTAGTAGAAAGACATTTCTAGGGGAGGAGGAGAAAAAATCACCCTGTTCCTGCTGCAGATCTGGGAAAGCTGCCAGGTCTGAAAACCTTTAAACAAATGAGTTCCAGCTTGGTCACAAATGATCTACCTTGTTTTTTCAATGCTAGATAATGCATTTCAGTTACGATAACATTTAGACACAATGGCCTGTAGAACCCATTGGATCTTGACGGTGTATAATTGCTAGTATCAGCTCCAAAAACACTGGCCATTGCTACTGGTCAACAGATCTTTATTGGCCGGAAAAATAGAGTAAGTTACTATTGTGGCTTCCCCTTGTAACAAATGGCCGGACGGCAGGGGTACTTACAGTACGCTTTAGGAGGAGGCTGATATTCCGGAATGTGAGGGACACAGGCTGCTGGGAACTGTAGGCTGGAACCAGGAACTAGGTGCTGCTGGGAACTGTAGGCTGAATGCTGGAACAAGGTGCTGCTGGGAACTGTAAGCTGGGAACAGGAACAAGGTGCTTGCTGGGAACTGAAGGCTGGATACTGGATATTGGTAAGGAGTCACTGGAGACCGGCAAGGCGTTTGGTTTTTTAATATATTTCTGGTTATAATCACTTAGCCTAATAGCAGCCATTTTGTTTTCGACTCCATTTTGTGTGCATATTACTTAGTCTGTTTTTCTCAAAATGTACCAGCTGTACCTAGCCCAAGCTGTTTCTCATGGCCATAGATAATACGTTATCTCAGGTCTTCTGCCTCCTATGTCAACTTGTCCTATTCTCGCATTCCAAGACATGTTTTATTATTTATTTACAGACATAAAGTCTGGTAAAGCCCCTTTTCGTCATGCAAGGTTTTTCCTTTTTTTCATATATGCCAATGTATGACCTAAATAAACGGAGATAGTTTTCAGTACATGCCCTGTGTGTGTGTAATTCTGTCTCCCGCAGCTGTAGGCTTTTTCAGTGTTCTAGGACTAGCATCAAATAATGGTTGGACACAGTGTAGGATATTTATTCTTACAATTTGGTGTCAGTGAAGTGGGGATACAACCTACAGGATATGGTGATATTGAACTTATTATTTTAAGTTCTGTCTTGCTTGTTCTGTAACTTGTATCGCACATTGGTATAATTTTAAAACGTGGGTCTGGAAGGGCGACGCATGCCCCACGTCTTACAGATGGTCTGTAAGTAGAGTGTCTGTAAGTAGAATGCCCGCAGGCTGGGACCTGTGATCGAGTTCTCTTAAGGAAGTTGCTTCGTGGGTGGAGTGTTAAATTCTGAAAGAGTTTTTATTCCCTGAGTGGAATGTAAAAACTTGGTGCTGGGTGTTCTAGAGAGTTAAAGAGTTAAGGTAGACTCCCCGCAGGTGGCGATCTGCATTTTTTAGTTTCTCTTTGAAGAGGTAACTGGGAGCCGTACAAGAATATTTTTCCCCTTGATTGATAGGATCCCTATTTGCGGGTTGGACTCGCAACTCGTATTTGACTACGAGATAATACTCCCGCAGGCGCGACCTGCACATAGAGAGTTAATGTTTTCTCTTTTAACTAAGAGTTTTCTCTTCTCAGCGTGAAGTGAAGTGTAAAACACGAGTTAGGGACGGGGACTTAAAGTTAAGCTTAACCATTTATAAACGGACAGTGTGGTCCGGTTCATTTGAAGTTCGAACTTCTGAGTTGTGTTTCTTTTGCTAGCTAGCATTATACGGAACATTGAGAAACCCTATTATTTGTCTTGTCTGTCTTGCATGCTTATATGTAATTGTCTGATTTATTAGAGTATAAGTTTTTTTTTTTTTCCCTCCCCTCCTTTTGCTTCAGTGTGATTTGTTTCCCTAATTGTATTCACTCGCGCTTATTGTTAACCTTCTTGCTTACAGGATGAGAGTTTCACAGTAAAGGTGTCTGACCCAAACATGATATTCATTTAAAGTATATTAAAGTGTTTTAATTCTAAGTTTACAGGTTCCCAATGTGTGGGAAAATACTGATATTCCGAAGAATTTCCTGGAAACTCAGAGGATTAGGTGATCCGCATTGGTGGTACAGATTATGGCAATCCATGGTTGATAATATATTGGGTTGGATAAAAGATGTATATTCTTATTGTGAGCTCTCTTAGTGAATTTTATTATACATCTGATTATATTAATAAGTAAAGTTTAAATTTGGTTAATGCTGGTTTCACTTAGAATGTTTGGACTCGATGTTTTCTATTCTGTGTCTAATTCTTATCTTCTTACATTCCTAAACCCCGCTTCCCCCTCCTCCTCTCCTTTCATGTCTAACTAGTTGTAAATGGGATTTTTATAATTGCGAATGGAGGTAGGAATGTCTACGGAAGTTTTTTTTTATATTATAGAGGTTTTTGAGAAAGTGAAGATTTAGAAAGTGAAGGGCAAGGATCTGGTAGAGTTTCTGGTGGTTTTTTAAAGATGATCAGCTCTTCATATATAGCAAATGTTTATTTGTAATAAATTAGATCATTGGTGAGAACCCTTATATCCATATAACTAAGTAGGATTTGAAAACAGTCACAGATAGATACCCCTATGATGGCAGTTGTAATGGATTTTCCCACAGTGATTCCCTCGCTGTGGTACAGCTCATGGACAGAATGTGTAATCCTATTTGTGTTCTTCATATACGAGGTAAGCTGTTATTTTTTTTTGATGATACAGGGACTATGTGCTTCTCTATCAAAGCTTCCCTTATAATAATGGTCCCTCAGCTAATTGCAAGTATTTTGTAGAGATTTATGGGGGTACTTGCAGAGACTAAGAATATAAAATATTTGCCACTAATAGGGATAATGGCCAATTGTTATTGTCTTATTTTTCCTTTGAATTATTACCAATTACCCCATTACCCTTGATAATACCGGATTTAGTAAGTAAATTTGTGTATCTTAATTTTCTTTAGTGGCATAACTTTGTTGGAAGTAAAAGTTGATGTACGGATTATTTTTTTTATGCCCCTAACACCCCCTTTTAACAAGATATAATTCATAGTATTCTGCCAATGGTTTGTACCTTTGTAAAGCAATGAGTGATTATAAACTAATCTTCCTATTTTATAAACCCCTATTATAGCTCATAATACAGATAGTTCCTATAGTTTTGGATATTTAGGCCCTTATTGCATTTCTGCCGATACCCAATGTAATTACAGTTTGTTGATTTGAGATATGCCTTTTTTTCTGCATGTCGGCTGGTGCTACACGGCTCAGTCTTTTGTATTCTTTTTTTTTTGAAAGTCCCAATTAAGTGTCACTGTTTGACATAGAGATTTGGTGGACTTGCCAGTGACAGACTCTATGGCTCTCTGTGAAGTGTTAAAATAATATGGGTTCACGCCACATGGTTCTAGAGATTATGTGAAATATATGTTAATTGTCAAATATGTTAATGTGGTTATTGTGTATTCAGAGCATGGAGGTATATAAAAAGTTTCTCTCTCCTCAATTGTGCTGCATCAAAAGCTTCCAGAAAATACAATATTGCAAAGACTCAGTTCAATATCTTGGTTGTATAATATCAAGGGTGTATCTGGTCAGCCCCGCCAGAGATAAAGACATTTCAAACACCCTGTAATAAAGCTGAATTGGTCAGCTTCATGAACTTTTACCACAATGAATCCCAGCAGCCATCTCCCACTGGGACCAAAAAGCTCCAAAATGCACAATTAAAGACTGTCCAAACATCATTCTATGGACACTGCAAATGACAAAGAATGTTTAAATAATTGTTATAAACATTACCTCTGCCCCTGCTCTGAGCTTTGTGAATTATGATAAATCTTTTTCATTTGTAATATAAGAGAACATTGTAAAATCATGGTGGGCAGTTTTTATCACAATAATCACAGAACAACCTTGAAACTAGTCACTTATTTTTTTTTTTTTTTTCTCTCTAAGTCATTGGCAATCACTGTTCAGAGAATGCATCTCTGCAACTTGTGCAATGGCTGTTGAGGCCCAACTTTATTATATTGGACACGGAGAATGTTTATTAACATCTAATCATGTTTTATAAATGCTAAAGAATAGAATATGAACTATCCGATGTCTCACAGAGTATGAGGTTATTTAAATCTATCATGGTCTTAGAAGTTAATATATTCAGGTCTTACCCATAGTATATTCCTTTTATTTACTGTTTAAGATTCAGTTAAATAATACCCAAGTAATTAATATTTAAATATAGGTGTAAATCTCTCCTCAGTCCGATTTGATTCTCTACCAATTAGAGCTGTTTATGGTTGTGTTTGTGTATAATGTATATAGATCGTTCAATTCCCAGATTCTGTTTGGATTTAGTCCGTTACCCGTGTTTTGTTTTTTTTGAGCTTAATCTTTTCTTTGACCGTACTGGTGTTTTGTTTAAGGTTTAAGCTGTAGTTTTCACTTGTTTCCAGGTATGATTTTAATGTAGTTGGTTTTTGGTAGAATTTGGCAGTAGAAAGTTTTATAAATGAGAATGGTGAGCTGACTTTACATTAATTTAATTTGGGGATTATTATCTTCCTCTATGTTTTAGTTGTTTAATGGAATGATTGTGTGTTCTTTTCATGTTGTTTAAAGGGAATGTTATCTCATATATGTGTATAAGTTGCTATTCTTTTCTCCGTTTCTTTTGTTTCGTTTCTTTCCTGCGTTCATACTTTTCCCCGAAAATGTTATTGTTTCGGTTTTAATTTTTTGTTTTCCTCCCGATTCATTTTTTTTTAAAGATTTTTTTTTTTTTTTTCAAGTATTGTTTTAGACCTTTGGGTCTTATTAAAGAGGGGATAGTTATAGTATAATATGGCTCATAAAAGTCTTAGCCACTATGTTTATTGCCCAAATGTATATGTGTTTAAAAAGAAGATTTGAAAACTGTTGCTAAAATTTTGTGTAAGGAAATTATTCTCATGAGGTTGTCCTGTAGATAGATTCAGATAAAGACCAGCCTTAACTTCTAAGCTAAATACAAGACATGTGTAATTGATGTTCTTTGAATAGAAGTTTCATATCCCCGAGTTCAGATGTTGTTTGAACGAATGAACCGCACATAAAGAGAATTTTAGGAAGGCTACTGCAGGTTCTTTCAGTAAATGGGATATTTATTTACCAGCTGTATTAGCAGAGATTCTTATGGCCCCAATTCTACTCATCCAAGTTGTCTTCTTTCGAAATTTTAATGGGTAACCATTCCCTACGCTTTGGGCATTTAAGACAGGACATTATTACAGGTGACTGGAATTTATCCAGGAAGTTTATGTAGTAAAACTGATTGAAAATTGAATGGCATCGTGGTGATGTTTCTTTGTTTTTTTTTTCTTTATTTTCTAGTGCTCCGACGCACCCGTTTAAAATCAGTGATGTGGTCTTGATGAAGGCGTTATTACTCGCACAGCTATCTTGGTTGAAGGCAATCCATCGGTGGATACATGCTTCCAGAGTAAAGCGCCGCACCGAATCTGTGATTGGAGAACGAGATACCACCGAATGACCACCGAGATGACTTCAGAGATGACAACAAACCCCCCTCAAGGAGGAGATTAAGATGAGCCCCAGATTCCAAACCAGTGATAATTGCAAACTCCAGATGAAATATATTTTCCTGACCTTTTCATTTTTCATCTTATTCTGTGGTTTTTCTATTTTGAATTTATATAATGAACCCCGTGTTCCATTGCCCCCAATAACATTTGGGAGTATATTTTAAGAAGCTCCTAAGTAATAACTGACTTTTGTTTAGGAAATGTAAAAGTGTTCAGGACATTATAAGTACTTGTTTAGTCGTCCTATTCCAGTTTCAGTTCCATATTGTCTCCAATACTATCTGACTGATCAGTACTATAAGATATTGGATCCAATTATCCGAGAAGATGATGTAACCCGCTTAAATTTTCCAGAATACCTCACAGACCTCCCTTGACATGAACTGTAATATAGTTATGATTCGGACTCAAAATGTTTACTGATGCTGAAGTTTGTTTTATTTTTACTTGTCCTGCTGCTACACAATGTGTTTCTGTGAATAATAACATGAAGTGTAATCTCACCTATCAAACGACATCAAATTATGTCACAATTGTTTTTTCAGAGGGATGGTTGGCTGTGGGATATTTAGCTACACTTATTTACCTGCTAACATTTCTGGAGGTCCTTGTGCTATCAGTAGATTAAGTATGGTGATGGTACCAAGCACACATTTGCATCTTCTTCTTTCTCTTCCTTTCCCTCTCTGCAGGTAAACGTAACGGCAGGATCTTATTAACTATGCCAGAGGATTGTAAGTCTAATGTACATCCCCTATCTGAAACTGAAGTTGTTGCCTTAGTTGCTAGTATTGTAGGCGTTCCAGGTCTAGCAAATATACGGTAGACAATTGCTTATCTTGCATGTGTAGCTAAAGAAATAAATATAACTAGCTCTATCCTTACCAATATGCTAACTGACTATATTACTCTGGAACATGCTGTTCTCCAGAATGTGCCTGCTATCGATTATCTACTTTTGTTGCATGTCAAGGATTTGAATTGTTGAAGGTATGTGCTGCTTTAACCTTTCTGATCATACCCTAACTATTAAATATCAGTCAGTACTTTGCAACAACTTAGTAATCACATCAAGGTAGATGATGGTAAATTTTTCTTTATGGAACATGCTTTTTTGGTGGCTTCCCTCCTGGGGTCAGCTTCGCAATATTTTTGGTACAATTAAATATCATATTGTTCTGATTTCTCTGTTGCTGGCTGTATTCAATGTGCCCCAGGATGTATTTCTATATTCGCATCTGTTTGCAAGTTTCCTACTAATCTTAAAACTATTGCTCACGCTGCAATGTATAATGTGTAATCGCTATGAATTATTTCCACTGATAATGTTGCTATACGTTACATATAATTTCCGTTTAGATTATCCTTTGGAATAAAGGGTGGAACTGTTAGGTTTTTTATATATTCTGTATAATCACTTAGCCTAATAGCAGCCTTTTTTGTTTCGACTCATTTTGTGTGTCATTTACTATATTCTGTTTTTCTCAAAATGTACCAAGCTGTACCTACCCAAGCTGTTTTCTCCATGGCCATAGATAATACGTTTCTCAAGGTCTTCTGCCTCATGTCAACTTGTCTCTATTTTCTCGCATTCCAAGACATGTTTTATTATATTATTTACAGACATAAAGTCTGGTAAACCCCTTTTTCGTCAGGCAAGGTTTTCCTTTGTTGTCATATATTCCAATGTATGACCTAAATAAACGGAGATAGTTTTCAGTACATGCCCTGTGTGTGTGTGAATTCTGTCTCCCCGCAGCTGTGAGGCTTTTTCAGGTTTCAGACTTAGGCATCAAATAATGGTTGGACCAGTGTAGGATATATTATTCTTACACAAGGTAAGTACTGAATGCTGGATACTGGCAAGGTAGGTACTGGAGACAGGCAAGGTAAGTACTGAATGCTGCATACAGGCAAGGTAGGTACTGGAGACAGGTAAGGTAAGTACTGAATGCTGGGTACAGGCAAGGTAGCTACTGGTGACAGACAAGGTAAGTACAAGGAGCAGGAGCATGATCCAAGGCAGGTGAGTAAGGAGCAAGGGTAGCTTACGCTACTATCGGGCGCCGGGTCCAGGAGGACGCTGGCTTTTCAAATCTCGCGCCGCCCGGTGGGTCGGCGTCATGACGTCCGCAACGCCACCCACTCGGAAGTGCCGAGCGGCGCGGGACCGGAGCGGCAGGTAAGTCGGGGGGCCACAGGACCCAACGGGCCAGGTTTCCCTGGAAAACTCTTATGGAAAGCTCTCGCTCTACTAGACGAGGAGCGTGCACATCAGCATGTTTAATCCAAGCTCTTTCTTCCGGACCGAAACCTTTCCAGTGGACCAAATACTGAAGAGACCTCCTCCAAAATCTAGAGTCCAAGATTTTTTTCGACCTCAAACTCCTGTTGACCATCAACAAAATTGGAACCGAGGTAGTAAGGATGTGGAATACTGATTAGAGCATACTGGCTTGATGAGGAAATATAAAACACATTAAGAATCCACATGCTGGAAGGAATTGGAGGCGAACAGCCACTGACCGATTAATTCTCGGATAGGAAAAGGACCAATAAATTTGGGTCCCAGTTTGGAGGAAGGAACCCGTAGTTAATATAACAAGGAGAGCCACACTTTATCTCCAACAGAATAAGCTGGGGTTACTCTACGTCTCCTATCTGCTGCAGTTTTTTGTACCAAAGCAGATTTCTGAAGGCTGATTTCCGTAGCATGCCAATAGCGTCATCTGGCCGCCGAGTCCATTGGCAGCAGGTACTTGTGTGAAAAGAAAATCCTGAGGAAAACATCTAGGATTCGTCCCAAGACACATAAAAAGGAGATCTCCCAGTAGAAGCATAGGTGAATTGTTATGGGAGAACTCAGCCCAAGGCAGAAGGTCGTCCCAATCATCCTGAGTATAGGAATGTAACAACAAAGATATTGTTCCAAAGACTGGTTAGTGCGTTCAGTAGATCCATTGACTGTGGGTGTGGTAAGCCGAGGAAACTGTAACTTGATGTTCATGGACTTACAAAGTGCCCTCCAAATTTGGAAACAAATTGAGAACCTCTGTCAGATACAATTTCAGAAGGGAGTCCATGAAAGCGAAGATAGGGAAATAAATAGTGGAGCGCCAACTCCGTTGAGGATGGTAGTTTGGGGAAGGGTACAAAATGGGCCATTTTGCTGAAGCGGTCTACTGTCCCCATATACCGTGTTTTTTCTGAAAGGCGGAAGTTCAACAATAATCCATGGATAGATGGGTCCATGGTCTTGACGGAATGGGGGGGGTTGAGAAGACCACAGGGGAGGGTTCTAGAAGACTTGGATTGAGCACCGCTGGTACACACTGAACAAAGTCTTTAGCATCTTTTCTCATTTTGGGCCACCAAAGGAAAGGGAAGAATATTAAAAGTTTTGTTAACACCGGGATGCCCGCTTGCTTGGAACAGTGGGTATGAAAGGATAGCTTTCCGAATTGAACAGGAACAAAGATTTTGCCAGAGGGTGTGCAGGAGGAGCAGAGTCTTGTGCGGCTTGATCTTGGAACAAAGTTGAGGATATAGAGGCCAAGATTTTAGTGGTTGGAATAAGGAGCCCTTATCTTCCTTAATACAATCGGAAGCACAAATGATCGGACAGGGCCCAGCTTTCTTGTTTTTAGAACCAGGTTGGTAAGTATGACAAAGTTGAATCGGGAAAAATAATAAAGCCACCGTGCTTGACGGGGATTTAACCTTTTGAGATCCTGGTGTATTCGAGATTGTTATGGTTGGTAAGGATGGTGAAAGGGTACCGATGTGCCTTCCAACAATGAACGCCACTCCTCGAGGCCATTTTGATGGCAAGAAGCCCTATTTCCAACATCATAGTTTCCGCTCATTGGGTAGAAACTTCTTAAGATAGCACAGGATGGAGTTTCCTTTTAGGGCCTTGTCTTTGGGAAGGATGGCTCCAGCGCTCAAGTCCGAGCAATCAACTTCGATGTAGAGGGAAGACTAAGTCTGATGACTAGAACTGGAGCATCAGCAAAGGCCCTCTGAGTCGTTTGAAGGCTTCGAGGGCTGCAGGGGTCCATGAATGGGGCTTACCACCTTTACTGATGAGGGCTAATATCAGAGAAATTATTGAAGAGAACCCTGAATGAATTGTCTGTAGTAATTGGCGAACCCAATGAACTTTTGAATAGCTTTGGCTCCCATAGGAGAGACCAAATCTTGGATGGCCGAAACTTTAACAGGATCCATCTGGAACCCTTGCGCAGTATACGATGTAGCCTAGGAAGGGTACTTGGAACACTCAAACAGACACTTTTCCCAGTTTGGCATATAGGCTATTCTCTCTCAGACTAGCAACACCTGTTTAACATGGCCCGGTGTGAGGGCAGATCTTGAGAAAAGATTAAAATGTCATCGAGATACCACTACAGAGATACCCAACATATCCCGGAAAATGTCGTTGACGAATTCTTGAAACACCACTGGAGCATTACAAAGGCCAAAGGCCATTACGAGATATTCGTAGTGACCGTCCCTAGTATTAAAGGTCTTCCACTCGTCCCTTGGCTGTATACGGATCAGATTGTATGCCCCCCGAAGATCTAGTTTAGTAAATATTTTTACCCCTTTTATCTGGTCAAACAGCTCAGAGATGAGAGGGAGAGATACCATTCTTTATTGTGATTTTATTTAACCCACGGTAGTCGATGCAGGGTCGTAAACCTCCGTCTTTTTTTTCAACAAAAAGAACCTCGCTCCAGCAGGGGAAGTGGAAGGCCGTATGAAACCCCTAGACAAATGTTCCGTGATGTACTCTTTTCATGGCTAGAGTTTCTGAGGAGACAGTGTGGTATGTGCGTCCCAGGGAGGCATAGTACCAGAAGAGGTCGATGGGGCAAATCGTAGGAACGGTGCGGTGGTAGCTTCTCAGCTCGCTTTTTTACAGAACACATCAGAGAAATCATGATAACATTCAGGAAGGTTTTTTCTCTGATTTATTTTCACAGGTAATGGTAGTGCAATGAGTAAAAGGCAATTTTTGAAAAGAAGGGCTCCAAGACTTGAGTTCATTGTTAGACCAATCTATAACAGGGTTGTGTAGTCTGGCCATGGAAGTCCGAGAATTAGGGGAGCAGAAGGCTTTGGATGACAAGAAGATAAAATGTTCTTGGTGAAATGTCCAATGCGGAATAGGACTTCATATGTAGATTTGGAGATGAATTCTGAAGCCAACGGGTTATTGTCAATAGCCAGAACTCGAAGGGGTTGCTGCAAGTGAAGGAGAGGAAGCCCCAATTGTGCTGCATAGGTAAATCGATGAATTTCCAGCGGCACCAGAATCGACAAAGGCCTGGGAGGAAAAGTTTTACACCATTACAGTGATAGTAGTCAGTATGTATTTTGAAAAGTCCCAATAAATTGATAAATAAAGCTCTATGAGAATGAACATAAAGCTTTCGAAGACAGGTGTGAGACAGACGGTTGTCCCTTCAGCATGTCTTGGAAAAGTTTCCCAGTGTTTGGTACATCAATACCATCAAAATGGTAAAATGTTAACCAAAAACTCAGGTTTAAATAACTTAATTTATACTTCAAACTCTTCCAGTTTGCACCTTTTATAATGTAAATATCGTGCTGATACTTTATTTATTATTTAAAGTAAAACTCATCTTGTGATGGGGGCTACACTTTCCTATAGGCGGTAGAAGTGATCTGGGAGTATATTTATTTAATAACTGAAAGCTGATGGTTGGTGTTATGTTGGGTATACACTAGCAGATCCCAAGCCCATTTAACCCTCTTATAAATTAGAATGATTAATGGACTGTGGACTTTCTATTTAAACTTCTTTGTTCCAGATTTCATGCCAAAATGTTTTATAATATTTGCCAAAATTGCTAGCTAGTTTTTTTTTTTTTTAACCTCCCGTCTCTTTTCTACTGTAGTCATAGTTGGTCTTAGGAAATTCTGACCCGTGGGTTCTGGTTGATCAGTGCCAATTGGTTAGAAATAGGAAAAAAATCATGTTACATTCATGCTGCTATTTTTATCTGCAGGAAAAGATTAGGTGCACATTGTTGTTATATTATAGTCAATACATTAAGCTTAGTAAAATACTGATGACATTATAATATTATATTTTTGTAGACCTATTGTACATAAAACTGTCAAGTCACATAATTACATTTTAGTATGTTTCCGGGTCTTTGGAGCAAAAATGGAGACTGACAGTTCCCTGTCACAAGAGAAATGGAAATAATTAAAGACACATTTTAGTACACTGCTACAACTGCCAGACTCCTAAAAATGAAATGAATAAGAATGGCATAATCCTTTAACGTTCTTAATGGACGTTATCTGCTTATCTTTAGGAAAGGAGATATCAGACTATCCCAAAGGAGTATACCAGCTCATATGGATAGTTACATGCCACAATAGTATCTACACTAAGAACTACTTAAAGGGCATGTCCACCCCCAATGTGCTGCTTTGACTTTGAATGTGGTTCCAAGGGCAGTGATTTGTGCATTTGTGGAGCAGTGCACTATATGTTTCATATTCTTAAAGGGTATGTCCACCTTGAAAAAAAATTTTTGTAGACATTCCCCCTGTCCCCCCAGCCCAACTCTATTTATATATTAGAAAGTGCCCAAACTTTACTTACCTTCCCTCTTTCCTCCCCCGCAACTGCCAGGCCCTCTGCTTGTGAGGGCAAGTTCGTTATCATTCCCTAAGATGATCTGATGATTATCTTTGGTAATGATCAAAAAAAAGGGGGGGGGAAATGCGCATACAAAAAATTCTTAAAGTGATTTTTTTTGCTTGTCAAGTGGGTTTAGGTAGGATTTCAACCTTTGAATCATCTTATTTTATTTTTCAGAATATCTCCTAAAAACACATACAGGGAGATTCAATAAAAGTTCTTATTGTTTAAAATGGTGCTAATTTTGCCCCAACCAATTAAATCTTATGTAACATTTGAAAGCTAACATCTGATTGTTTGGGGCAAAATTAGCACCATTTTAAACGATAAAAACTTTTATTGAATAACCCTGATAGTTCCTTTGATTACTTTGTCTGGAATTGTTTGTGTAAATATATAGTTTGTGGGGCGTATTTCCAAGTTTCAGGACTGTTTCCTTTGAAAAAGTGTAGGCTGTTCAAATTACAGAGCACTTTGATTTTTTCTTGTAATTGCACTTGTGCATGCTTCAGATTCAAGTTAGTTGGTGGCCATGTGTCTTTGTACACCCATGCATATGGCATACTTTGTGACAAGTGGCTTCCACATCTGTGTGTGTGTAACCATGCAAAATGCATACTGTTTGATTGAGGGCATTAGGGAGATTTATACTTGGCAAGTTTTTTTTTTTACATGACATGGGTCATTTTTTAACTTTGAAATGTATTTTTGTACATTTTCCAGAAAATCTGGTAAAAGTGCGAAATTCTACACAGAACTGTGCCCGTGACACCCCTATAAATATAGGGGACAATAGCAATAAAATAGCCTATTTTAATAGAGATATTGTCATTCAAGTATAGTTTCAAACAGCAGCAAATTACCAACAGATTCTGTTAGAATTAAATAGTGCATATACCATATACACAGAGCCTATATCTGTTAATGTCGTCTTGTTGGGTGCACACTGGGATCATCAAACTGCAAAATTGCAATTATTTAGCCATGCAAACAGCACTGAAAGTACAACAAAGGTTTATCATATGCTGTTCAGTGGTAACTAACAACCATATGGACTTGGGGGCATATTTATAAAGTTTTTATAATATTTATATCGTTGGCTGAAAAAAAAACACAAAATTTTATTTTACTAACAAAAGACAGGGTTTATATGGTAGTAAACCAAATTTAATACCACCAGGGAATATTACCTATTACCATCAGATTGTGCTGAGCTTTTTCAGCAATTATTAGCTGCTAATTTTGCTAGATAATTTTCGCGTTGATCAAATTCGCGTTCTCTTTATAACTGATGGTGAAAGTTTAAAAGATTTGGGGAAAGGCTGGTGGGGGAAAACAAAGGAAGAAAAAAAAAAAAAAGCAAAATAATGCCCTTTATAAAACATGTCCCTTCAGACCCCCATGATTTATTGGTAAATAAAGAAAATCGGCACATTTTTAAAAAAAAGAAAATCTTTAAAAAGCGAAAAAAATTAAGCTTAAAAAAATGCGAGACTCGCAGAATTCGTATTGACAAGTAATGCTGGAAAAATAGTCTAACACCCACCGGAGTACTTATTCAGTCTTGAGAAACACGCCAAATGTACTGACACTCCATGGACCCATTGGACGGATAAATTAATTGAACACTTATGCGTTTTCGCCACCAAGACTTTGGCGAATTTGGGAATGGATGAACTTAACGCAAAAATACACTTTTCACCCTTTAGAAAATGACTTGAGCGGTTACGGCAGCTATGTATGGCGAAAAGCGAACGTAGCGGTAAGTTGAAGGACCTTTCGCACTGGTTATCCACGCTTATAAATAACCGAAAAGGCGATTAGGCGACAACGATGAGTTTAAATAAGGCTAAAAGTTTAACAAAAACTTATAAATTGCCCCCAAGTCCATTTGGTTGTTAGTACCAGAACACGCATATTGAATAAACATTGTTGTACTTGCAGTGCTGTTTGCATGGCTAAGAATTGCAATTTTGCAGTTGATGATCAACAGTGTGCACCCAAAAGACACCATTACAAAGATACTAGGTCTGGTATATGGTTATATGCCACTATTTAATTCTAAAAGAATCTGTTGGTTAAATTTGCTGTGGTTTGAAAAACTATACGAATGGACAATATCTCTATTAAAAAGGCTATTTATCTGCTATTGTCCCCTATCGGTGTATAGGGGTGTCACAGGACTTACCGCAGCTCCGGGCCCAGCCGCCGGCACGTCGGGGGGGCGGCATCGCGGACGTCATGACATCACGACGACGACCCCGCCGGGCGGTGCGGAATTTTGAAAAAGCGGCGTCCTCCTGAACCCGGCGCTATGATAGTGGTTGTAGCTAACCTGGCTCCTACTCACTGCCTTGGCTCCTGCTCCTTGGACTTACCTCTTGTCTGGCACAAGTACCGACCTTGCCGTATCCAGAAATTCAGTACTTACCTGACCTGTCTCCAGTACTACCTTGCCTGATCCAGCATTCAGTAATTAACGGCAGGGTCTCCAACTCAAAAGGCGAATTTTCTCTATTTTATTAATAGGATATGATAGTATAAAACTCAAAGGGTGAATTTTCTCTATTTTATTAATAGGATGATAGTATAAAACTCAAAAGGCGAATTTTCTAAATTTTATTTTAATAGGACATTTTTTAGCATTGCTTATTTTTAGCAAACTGCAGCTAATTATCAAACCAGTTCCATTAATATAGGAATATACCATAGTGCTGTGTAAGAAATAGTCATGTTAATGGAACATTCCAGTTATTAATGATGTTTGGCGAAAATCCTGTTAAAACTGCAAAAAATGCAACAAAAGGGAGAAAAGGGGCAAAAAGGCGAAAATTTATAAATGGCTGTAAATAAAAAAGTGACAAAGATAACTCTGAAATTACACTAGAGAGCATCTCTCTTTTCGCAGTGATACCACACTTAACGCAATGAATAGGGCGAAAACTATCGCCACACATCGCCACAGAGATACTTTTCTGCAAAGGCAAAAGCGAAAATGAGCGAGTTTATAAATAAGGCGAAAATAGCGCTATTTGTCATTGCGATGTCATGCGATAGCGAGGGTTGGGAAACATGGACTGATATTTTAGCCTAATTTATCACCAGAACAAAATATTGGTTGGACTGCCAAGGTGTTTTCTTTCAAGCAAAACGCAAAAGCGAAAATGAGCGAGTTTATAAATAAGGCGAAAATAGCGCTATTTGTCATTGCGATGTCATGCGATAGCGAGGGTTGGGAAACATGGACTGATATTTTAGCCTAATTTATCACCAGAACAAAATATTGGTTGGACTGCCAAGGTGTTTTCTTTCAAGCAAAACTGGTTGGTCCAAATGATTGACAGCAAATCACAGGCCATTTCAAATTTTAAAGGTTGGAAAATGTATTCTACTGAAATATTGTTGGTACCACTTTAATTCTAGCCATTATCAATTGTTAAATCTGTCTGTTATATTCAGGAAAGATACCATCGATATTGTAGAATATGGATATTTGGTACCATTTTCTTTTCGAATTAGGACAAAAAATTGGAGATAAAACTTTTTTCCCTTTTCATTATTATTAGGAAATCTGCTAAAAGCACAAAATTCTACAAAGAACTGTTTCTGTAATTACATGCGCTGCATCCAGCTTGCTTGGCGGGGATTTCTTTTCAAGGGACCACTTTATAACCAGCAGTTCACAATTCCTGACATTGTAATTCTGCTCATTTGATAAAAATCTTTTAGAAAACTTTGAGCAAGGATGGAGTTTTCCTTTAGCACCTTGTCTTTGCAAAAGGACTGCTCCCACACCAAGGTCTGAGGTGTTAACAATAAAAAAGGAAGGCTAGGGCCCCATGTATGCTGTGGCATAGACCTCCTAGGGGCATATTTATAAAGGATTGTCTTTTTCGCCAGGCCGCGAGGTTCGTAGGAGCATGAAACATGGACGAAAGAATAAAGTCATACTTAGAAGGCGTTAGGATGCTAGTTATCCCATAAGAAAGCCAGCCGTGCGTACAGCCATCAGCGATGAGTCCAAACTTTGAACGATCAATCAAAATGAATGGTGTCGATGAAATTGATTCGGCACTGATTAATGAACACCACGGCAGCTTGGCATCACCATCAAACCGCGAGGTGGAGGTATCGGGGCGTCTCCGAAAGAACGACTACCGAGACCGCCTGTTGAATGGAGGTGCTAAACTGCGCAAGGCAGCAGCTGGGGTAGCCGACCTGGAATCCATGAACTGACCAACTGCCCTGATGATGTCGATACAGTCCATTGCTTTTAAAAGCTTGGGAGATTTTATGATCACTTGGGCCATAGCCCCCCCTCGACGTTTGCATGGCCCGATAGCTCTTAACAAATGGCCGGACGGCCGGGTACTTACAGTACGGCTTTAGGAAGTATGGCTGATATCCGGAATGTGTGTGAACAACAGGGCGCTGTGAACTAGGCATGGAACCATGCACTAGTGCTGCTGGGACTGGAGTGCTGAATGCTGGAATCAAGGTTGGCTGCTGGAACTGTAGGCTGACCAGGACCAGTTACTGCTGTGAACTGTAGCTTGGGAACATGAACAAGGTGCCTTGCTTGTGAACTGAGAGGCTGGATACGGATAATGGTAAGGATCCTGAGACCCGGGCACAATGGTCATCCTGACATGCTGGATACTGGCAGGTCGGTACTGGGAGCCGCAAGGGTAAGTTCTGCATGCTGGATACAGGCAGGTAGGTACTATACAGGCAAGGTAAGTCTGAATGCTGATACAGGCAGGTTAGGTACTGGAGACGGTAGGTAAGTACGAAGCTGACCAGGTCAAGTAGTTACTGTGCGATCAATGTAAGTCAAAGAGCAGGATCCAGGCAGTGAGTAGGAGCCAGGTAGCTACACCACTATCAGGCGCCGGGTTCAGGAGGACGCCGCTTTCAAATCTCGCACCGCCCGGCGGGGTCGTCGTCGTGATGTCATGACTTCCGCGCTTCCGCCCACCCGAGAGTGCCGAGCGGCTGTGGACCGGGCGGTGCAGGTAAGTCTGTGACACCAACCCCTATACATATAGGGGACAATAGCAGATAAATAGCCTATTTTAAAATAGAGATATTGTCTTCAATTATAGTTTCAACAGCACACAAATTCTCCAACAGATTCTGTTAGAATTAAATAGTGCATATACCATATCACAGACCTATATCTTTAATGTCGTCTTGTTGGGTGCCACGGGATCATCAACTGCAAAATTGCAATTTTGCCATGCAAACAGCACTGACAGTACAACAAGGGTTATCATATGCTGTTCGTGGTAACTAACAACCAAATATTGCTTGGGGGCATTTTAAAATTTTTGTTAAACTTTTAGCCTTATTTAACGCAGCGTTTCGCCTAATTCGCCTTTTCGTTATTTATAAGCAGTGATAACCAGTGGCGAAAGGTCATTTAACCCGCTACAGTTCGCTTTTTTCGCCATACATAGCTGCCGTCAGCTCAAGCAATTTATAAAATGGTGAAAAGTGTATTTTTGCGTTAAGTTCGCCATTCCAATTCGCCAAAGTCTTAGGTCGAAAACGCATAAGTGTCAATTTTTTATCCGCTCCAATGGGTCCCATGGAGGTGTCCATGTACATTTGTGGATGTTTCGTCAATACTATAAGTACTCAGGGGGGTGTTAACTATTTTCCAGCATTTACTGTGTCAATACGATGCTGCGAGTTCTCATTTTTTAAGCTTAATTTTTTTCGCTTTTAAAGATTTTCTTTTTTTTTTAATTTTCCGATTTTCTTTCTTTACCAATAAATCAAATGGGGGTCGAGGGACATGTTTTATAAAGGGCATTATTTTTTGCTTTTTTTTGCCCCACCAGAAGAGTCTTAATGAGAGAGAACAACGCGTTTTGGCGTAATAACGGCTGGAAAAAAGCGTGAGAAGGAGGTTGTGAGTAACCAAGCAAAGTACGCTAGTGGTAATCTGCTTTACTAAACGAGCGATATTTTATCTCAAAAGGAAAAGTTTCTAGACAAATAGCACTAATAATTGAAAGCTCTCAATAGGATGGTAAATAGTCAAGTCCTTTTATTAATTGGTTATACAATAGAAAATGTTTTGTTAATTAAATAAAACTTGGGTGTAGCCAAGCTATAAAGTAGTTAAAACTCAAAAGGCAATTTTTCTATTTATTAATAGGATATGATAGTGTAAACTCCAAGGCGACCTTCTCTATTTAATTATCTAGGATGAGTGTAAAACCAAAAAGGCGATTTTCTCTATTTTATAATAGGTATATGATAGATAAAACTCAAAGGGTGCAATTTTCTCTATTTATTAATAGGGATGATAGTAAATAAAACCAAAGCGAATTTTCTAAATGTTTAAATTTTAAAAGGACTTTTTTAAGGGCATTCTTATGTTTAGCAACTGCAGCTAATTATCAACAGTTCCCGTAATATGGGGAACATCATAGTGCTGGTGCGTAAAAAATATCATTTAATGGGAGCATTCCATTAGTATGATGTTTGGCGAAAATCCTGTTAAAACTGCAAAAAATGCAACAGGGAGAAAAGTTTGCAAAGGCGAAATTATAAATGGCTGTAATAAAAAGTGACAAAGATAACCTGAATTACACTAAGAGCACTCTCTTTTCGCAGTGATCCCAACTTAAACGCTGAATAGGCGAAAACTATCGCCACACATCGACACGAGATACTTTTCTGCAAATGGCAAAGCGAAAATGAGCGAGTTTATAAATAAGCGAAAATAGCGCTATTTTCATGCGATGTCATGCGATAGACGAGGGTTGGGAACATGGACTGATATTTAGCCTAATTATCACCAGAACAAATATTGTTGGACTCGCAAGGTGTTTTCTTTTCAACAAACGGTTGTCTCAATAGGATTACAGCAATAAAGGCCATTTCAAATTTTAAAGGTTGAAATGTATTCATTCTAGAAATATTGTTGGTACCTTTAATTCTACCATTATCATTGTTAAATCTGTCTGTTATATTCAGGAAATACCATCGATATTGTGAATATGGATATTTGGTACCATTTCTTTTCGAATTAGGCAAAAAATTGGAGAAAAACTTTTCCCCTTTTCATTATTATTAGAAATCTCTAAAAGCACAAAATTCTACAAAGAACTGTTTCTGTAATTACATGCGCTGCATCCAGCTTGCTTGGCGGGATTCTTTTCAAGGGACCACTTTATAACCCGCAGTTCACAATTCCTGACATTGTAATTCTGCTCATTTGTAAAAATCTTTTAGAAAACTTTGAGCAAGGATGAGTTTTTCTTTCCTTAGCACCTTGTCTTTGCAAAGGACTGCTCCCACACCAGGTCTGAGGTGTTAACAATAAAAAAGGAAGGCTAGGGCCCCATGATGCTGTGGCATAGACCTCAGGGGCATATTTATAAGGATTGTCTTTTTCGCCAAATAATGCGCAGCACATCGCAGCGAAAATAGCGCCTTGGGGCTTCATTTCGCCTTATTTATAAAAAAAAAACAAAAAAACACACTTCGCGGCTGAAAAAGGCGAACGAGCGGATAAAGAGCGAAAAGTACTGCAGCGAAAACTTAACGCATCTAAGAAGACTGCATTGCGAAAACCATTCGAAACCAAAAAGCCCCCTAGAAATGACGTCAAGTTCAAAATGCCACCTCACATTTACCAAGAAGTCAGCCATGTCTTATTTTTAGTCAATCTTCTTAGAATTTCTCAATTGGAATACAATTTTCTTTTGCACTGCACATTAGCCTTTCTAATGCGCAATCGCTTTTCCAGGCATATTCCATTTAATGCGTTCTTGCGTTCGCCTTTCTATGTCGCTTTTCAAGGCATATTCATTCTAATGCGCATCGCCCTTCTATGCGCGTTGCTTTTCAGGGTTACCCATTAAATGCTTTTCGCTCAACATGGACTTTTCACCACCTTCAGGGTCGCGCTAATCTTTCGCTCTTTTTAACGCAAAAACCACCTTTTGCTTTTAATAAATCTCGTTATGCCTTTTCGCTCCTTTTCGCTAAAATTACCATTGCAAGTAAGCGAAAAGGGTTTAGCGATAGCTTGCGGAAACGGTTTCGCCATTCTTTAACGCTACCTTATAATAATCTTAACTGTCTTTTTGGCGAAAACCCACGCGAAAAGCGATGCAAAAACATTTCGCTACTTTTCGCTCTTTTATAAATATGCCCCCTTGAGTCTATGAAAGCTAGTTTAGAGCAGCTCGAACCAAGAATAATGTTTTCCACCCTTTCTGATGATTGGAAGTAGAAAGAATCTTTTAATAAATTCTCTATCAATAATTAGCGCAAGCACATCGCAGCAAATCGAAAATAGCGCCATTTGGGGGCTTCATTTTCGCCTTATTTATAAAAAAACAAAAAAACACACTTCGCGGCTGAAAAAGGCGAACGACGGATAAAGAGCGAAAAGTATCGCAGCGAAAACTAAACGCATCTAAGAGACTGCATTGCGAAAACCATTCGAACCAGAAAAGCCCACTAGAAAATGACGTCAAGTTCAAATGGCACCTCACATTTACCAAGAAGTCAGCCATGTCTTTATTTAGTCAATCTCTTCTAGAATTTCTCAATTGGAATACAATTTTCTTTTGCACTGCACATTCGCCTTTCTAATGCGCGATCGCTTTTCCAAGGCATATTCCATTATAATGCGCGTCGCCTTTCTATGCGTTCGCCTTTCTAATGTCGCTTTTTCAAGGCATATTTCATTCTAATGCGCGATCGCCCTTCTATGCTGCGTTTGCTTTTTCAGGGCTTTACCCATTAGAATGCCTTTTCGCTCAACAATGACTTTTCAACCACCTTCAGGGTCGCGCTAATCTTTCGCTCTTTTTAACCAAAAACCACCTTTTGCTCTTTTATAAATCTCGTTATGCCTTTTCGCTCCTTTTCGCTAAAATTACCATTGGAAGTAAGGCGAAAGGGTTTAGCGATAGCTTGCGGAAACGGTTTCGCCATTCGTTAACCTACCTTTATAAATAGCTTAACTGTCTTTTTGGCGAAAACCCACGCGAAAAGCGAATGCAACATTTCGCAACTTTTCGCTCTTTTATAAATATGCCCCCTTGAGTCTATTGAAAACTAGTTTAGAGCATCTCGAGACCAAGATAATGTTTTCCACCCTTTCTGATGATTGTGAGGTATAGAAGAGAATCTTTTAATAAATTTCTCATAATAATTATCAAGGAGGGAGCACTATCAGTCAAAATTATGATATGAAAGGCAGTGGATACGGTGTCACGAGGAGGCATGGTCCCAGAGAAGTAAATAGGACAATCATAGAATGGTGCAGATAGAAGATCAATGATTAGGGGGAGTAGAGCACATTTAGAAATAACAGGACTCCAAGACAGAAGATCAATATTTAACCAGTCCAAGACAGGATTGTGTAATCAAAGCCACGGAATCCTATAATCGAGGGGCAGAAGTTCTGTGAATCTACAGTTTTTTCTTGATGAAGTATGCCAACTTGGAACAGAATTTCATACGTGGACAGGAGATGAATTTGGAAGCAAAGGGCTTGTTATTAATGGCCAGTACTCAAAGAGGTAGAGCCAATGAAATACCAGCTTTCCAGAGTCCACAAAAGCCTGAGTAGAAAAAGATTTGAATTAAATGTTATAGTTACTGGCAGAAACAGTTTTAGAGATTCTCTACTGGAAGGAGACTTGGAGTATACCTAGAAGGGTCTCCTTCTTACCTCTAGGTTTAGGAGTTTTCTGACGTTTAAAGGACAATTTTTGGCAAAATGTCCTTGACGGCACAAGGAGAGAATCCAGTTAGGGAAGAGTATGTTTTTTAGGGGCCAAGACCATATTTATAAAACATCGTTATCGTAAAAATAACGAGCGTGTTCTATGATATGTACCATTATTTTACAATAGATAATAATATGGCGTCTAAATGCTACTCCATATATAGAACACCGAAGTGGGTATACCCATAATCAGGGGGGTGCTAGGGGCTAAATACTTTCGATATATAACAAATAGGTACAGTCCTAAACAGAACCCCTATATAACACTCTATCCCTTGGATTCCAAATTATTAACACCATCGGTCGCATAATCCCCATATCAGGAGCTAACAGGAAGGAGCGGATACCCATATCTACCATAAAAAACATCTTTATTATTATTAAACATTGTTAAACTGCACATCATAAAGATTATAAAAATACACCATAAAACCAATCGGTCGTCCCCGATCACTGACTGGACTTTGACCAAACTCCGCAAGTGCTGAGTCACAGAACCGCTGTTATCATTCCGTTAATAGATGAAAAGAGCCATATGTGGGTTTCCAACATCCAACATTGTATCCATCCATGTGTGGTACGGTCCATAAAAGGTTTTGCAATTCAATCCACAAATTTAATATACTGTACGTTTTGTCAACCAAGATGAACCAATTTCTCCTGAATTCAGCAATATTATTTGTCATGTTTTTCTCATTCCAAATAAGTCCAAATGGATTTGATTCAAATTGAAAATACTAAACTGGCTCACAGGGTGTGTCGGACTTATATGCATACACAAACCCCACCGTCTTGATATATAGGACTACAACTAGCTGAAATACTTGCCACTCAGCATTGGTCACTCGTGTGATGTGTTGCCGCTTCACCCGTTACATTCTTCCTGGTCGAGATTTCTCCTGAGCCATAACGTTCTCTTGGTCCAAACTTACTCCCCACGCTCTGTTTCTAATCAACGGTCCTGACTCCTCACCACTTGCGTCAACCGTTTCGCCGTAATCCCGGCTTCTCTAGGATATTTTACAATATGACCATAATCCTACAAAATCGCTACCGTAAAATCTAGGGTACCGATATGTAAATACCAGTCTTTATCATAGAATACCGACCGTTATCGTAGAATACCGTACGATCGACCATTATCGTAGAATACCGATCGTTATTTTGCGAGTCAACGTAACGACCATTTTCTTGCGATAACGACAGTATTTTACGTAACGATCTGTAATTTACGACATTGGTTTACGATAGCGATATCGTAGGATTATGATCGATATCGTAAAATAACGGTCCATATCGCAAAACTTGATTTTTATTTTTACAATAACAATAACGATGTTTAATAAATGGCCCCTAGAAGCCTGTCAGGAATTAGAGAGTCGACAGACTTTTATTGGCGTTCACTGAAACGTGTATCCAGTCGTCTATAGAAGCAATTAGGTCTTCAAGAAGAACTGTAAACAAGGTTTTCTTTCATTTAATCTGAAAGGAATTGCAGAAATGCTAATGTTAACTTTATTATTCCAATTAGTAATTTGCTGCCAATGTCCGAAATTCCATAGAATATTGTCCCACAGTATAATGCAGCCTTCTTCTTTCCAGGTGCATCAAAACTTTTTGACAGCGGTGTGTAAGTGAACGATGCAATCATGCACCGGACGTTCATTAATTAACAAACGTGCAGTCATAGAATACCTTGCAGTAGTAAACTACTGCAATGGTATTCTAAGGGGATCGCAATCACATTCGCGGACGAGATTTCATTGTTATGGTGGTGGTGGAGGTATGCAAGGTTCTCTGGGAGAAGTGGGGGCTGCACGAGGAGCAGTACAGGCGGTGAAGCAGATACTGGTGGAAGGCGGCAGCCATGGAATCCAGGAATTGGGCTAACTGATTTTGCTGATGTTCAAACCCATCCATAAGGCATGATAAAGGCTGTAGTGGTCTTTCCAATTTGAATATAGCCTTCACAGACGTCCATGGCCTGCTAGTCCTTGTAGTAACAGGGACTCAAAGGGGCTGGGATACTTACAGTGTACACTTCTAGGAAGAGTATAAGTTCAAATACATCAGAAGCATGATAAATAGAAAGGAATTGGATTCGAGAAAGATGCCTACTGAGTTTCTGGATGAAGATAAGAAGCTGTATATTATTGCAGTTGAGTAACTGAAACCGGATGCAAGTAATAGGATATTATATCGGTACTGCAGGCTGACCTCTGATACTGGAAAATGGATAATGGAACAGGAAATGGTAGCTTTATTTGGTTACTGGAACTGGAAGCGAAATGGGTAAAGGAATCTAGATACTGTACTGGTAGCTGTATACTGGATACAGTACTGGAAGCAGTACACTGGTTTACCGGAAGCTGGATACCAGTAATGGTAGTACAGGGACAGAGACTGTAAACTGGAACAAAGAAGGTACAGAACAAGATAATAAATAGAGCATGATCTGAACTCAAGGGAGCCAAGAGTAGCAGCAAAATACAATCAGGAAACCCGGGTAAAGGGCTCCACATGTTTGGATGTTCTGCTGTGCTGGCACACTGACACTGTGATGACACAACACCAGTGCCTGTCACACACCCCGCTCCAGCCCGGGACCACTGGAGCTGGAGGGGTGCGCAGGTTGTTCTTTACCATTGACTGCCTTGGGGTCTATTTTTTAATTTAAAGCTAATAAACAAAAATTTTTTTTTTTTGCTTTTTAAAATCAATGTATGTAGCTGAAAGAGTGTAGGTTCCAAAAATTTTTGTTTTTGTTGACTTGTTCCAAGGTAATGGGGAATTCATTTTGAAAAATTAAAAATGTAACAATTTCTAATGCTATGAGGATCAAATATTTTGCAAAGTTTATTCAGTTAGTTATTGCCAACAGATTCTTGTACAGTCATTCTGAATTGAGAAGGCCAGTCGGATGACTAGCGAAAACTCTTCAAAATTAAACTTAAAATACAGTTGATCTAGCTCATACCACAGATATACTGTGACCAGGATGATGAGAACCTTCACAACTCGAGGCTTGTGTTCAAATATAGAGCTGACGATTTGTTTTGCTGTAATTGCCTTCATGTATTAGTTCTTCTTGGGTTTAGTTTGCTGTCACCCTTTATGTGTCCAACAATGCATGTGGTATACTATATTATACAGATAGTCTTTCACCTTTAATTTTGTCTTATTTGTATTTAGGAAAATACAGGAAAACCTTCCAATTTGATGACCAGCAGTGTGCGTGTATCGGCGTTTGGAGCAAAAATTATGCCATTCATATTGATTGAAGAACGGGAGGTAAACCTCACCTTTAACATGATTGAAGAACTGAAGTTAAGGCATAGCTGAGACTCTTAGGTGTGTTGAAAAACCCTGTACAATATCTTGCAGTGACCATCATAAAATTTACCCAAGGGATCCAATAAACTGCCTGCTTGTATTTTAAAACATTGTAATTTTATTTTAATATGTGGTACACTGAATCTGTATATTTTATTCCAAAATGGGAATCCATCCATGATGATGTCATGAAGTTAAGGGTGTGGTGTAAGACTTAAATAGTTCGCTTGTGTCATCTTGTTATAGGTTCATAAAGCCAAATGGGTTTGAAGCAGACTGTCCATGCGCAGCCATCAACTTTAAACTGAACTGGAGAGATGTTTGTATGAAAGATGGTCAAAAATACCTCCATCCAGAATTAAACACTCACCAAAGACTATAGGCGGCATCAAGAGCCTGTTAAAAAAGGAGTAATGTAATCTCTGTTGGAGCAGGAAGTGGCGGCACCAGATTCTACACAGACAGGCTCCTACTTTAATTATTTTTGGACTTTCATCAGGTCCCTGCAAGAAACCATAAGGAGCACAATAGAAAGGTAAGGATCTTCTAAGATCCACAGTGGGGCAAATTTTAGTTAGGGGCATGAACATGCCCTTTAAGGCTTTCTCTTGCTAACCTACACCACAACCCTGACATATTAACAATACTAGTGATCATTGTCAAATAAGGGAACAACTAGTACTTGCAGTACTACCATGACCGACGTTCTCCTTAATCTTGAGGGACATCCCTGTTGAACTATATTTTCTTCACTTTTTCATTACGTCTTTATTGTGATCTAGGATGGTTTGATTTTTCTTATTGTACTGAGGGTGAGAGCAATGTACTTTTGTATGCCCACAGAAAATATATATTGGCACACAGCCGATTTAAATTAAAAGGACAATGTGTAAAAGTGACTTCTTAATATAATGTACAGGGGAGAAATGCCTCATTATTGTACTAAAAAAGGGTGAAAGTTGTTTCTTATTTTTTCAGGTTGGTAAGGTGTTACAACTGGTGTGTATTATATATTAAGGTAGTATGGGCCTTGCCTTGAAATTGTTATGTGGCCCTTTAAAGATGTGCTAAATGAATCTGTGTTGGAAAATGATCTAGGGAGTTAAAGGATGAACACTGTAAAACGTCACCGTATCTGCCAAAGGGCATGTTGAGATTTTGGAGAATCTCATTGGGGCAGCAACATTCATCAGCACTAAAAAGTAGGGTATGGGAGGGTGATAGGACAAAAAAAGAAAAACAAACCTTTATATTTAAAGCCACACTATCCAGTAGAGAAAAGTTGCTTTTTACAGTGTACATTAAGTAGGTAGCAGACTTAGCAAAGGCTAGAAGCTATGTAGCAAGAATTAAGGGCATTCAATAATGTTCTAATCGTTATAAATGGTGCTAATTTGGCCCAACCAATCAGATGTTAGCTTTCAAATGTTACATAAGATTGATTGGTTTGGGGCAAGTAGCACCATTTTAAACAATAAGAACTTTTATTTGAATACACCTGATTGTCTTTTACTGTATAAGTGGAAACAAATTATGTATTTTAGAGCTGCCAAAAGCTCGATCCCAATCTACCTATCACTATTTCTCATCAGTGTCATATTCTGCCCTACCTAGGGGCATATTATAAATGATCGCTATTCATCGCAATGACAAATATCGCTATTTTCGCCTTTTATAAAACCGCTCATTTTTCGTTTTCGTTTTTGTGGAAAAGTATCGCTGCGGTGATGTGTGGCGATAGTTTTCCGCTTTATCATTCTGTTAAGTGTGGTATCATGCGAAAAAGAGATTGCTCTCTAGTGTAATTTCAGAGCTATTTTGTTCATTTTTTTTATTTAAAGCTATTTATAATAGTGAGAAATTCGCCTTTTTCCCCTTTTCTTTCTTCTTTTGTTTTTTTTTTTTTTTTTGCAGTTTTAACCAAATTTTCGCCAAACATCATTACTTACTGGAATGTTCCATTAACATGACTATTTTCTTACTAGCACTATGGTATGTTCCCATATTAATGTAACTGGTTAGATAATTAGCTGCAGTTTTGAAAATACAATACTAAAAAATGTCCTATAATAAAATAGAGAAAATTCACCTTTTGAGTTTTACACTATTATATCTTTGGCTGAAAAAAACACCAAATGTGTTAGGCTATTTTTAAATAACAAAAATAGGTGTTCAGTGTGTGTTACAATTAATCTACTTTAAAAAACACCAGGAGTATTACCTATTTAAACAGCACTGTTCAGAGTACACTCCACACGCCGGATGTTGCTGTATGCCAGAGAATAAGTAGGTGCTATCCCCCTAGCCCTCCACTCCAAGGGCCAAATAATTCTATCGCACAAGAAAATCATAATGGGGGAGCACACTAATCAAGTGAATCCAAAAATGTGTTTATTTAAAAACAACATACACACGTTTCGGGATGCACTGTCCCTTCCTCAGGTACCTGAGGAAGGGACATGCGTCCCGAAACGTTTGTAGTTGTTTTAAATAGGCCTGAATTTATACTTACGTAATTTTTTTTCCTTGAACACCAAAGGCGCAAATACAAACAGACCCACCCCACCTGTCTACCCCCCACCCTTAAAACCCCTCCTCCACCCATCTGAGAGTTTAATTTAGAGAGCAGTGACCACCAGAATAAAACCGTCATGGATGCTTGAATTTTTAATAAGGGTGGGAATCACTGTGCTGCCTTTGGTGTCAAGGAAAAATAATTACGTAAGTATAAATTCAGCCTTTCCTTATCACCCAAAGGCAGCAATACTAACGAACTTCACAAAGCAGTGAAAGTCAAGGGAGGGATACAACATTTATTAACAATCCAGACATAGCTTGAAGGACTGAACGACCGAAGGCCACATCTTTTTCATGCATAACGCTGAGCTTGTAGTGTTTCACAAAGTGTTGAGTGAAACTCAGGTAGCTGCCTTACATATCTGTTCAGAGGATTTGCCCCTGCTTGGCTGCCCAGGACGTAGACACCGACCTAGTTGAGTGAGCTTGACTGTTACCTGGGACTGCAAACATCGCTGCTTTGTAAGCTTCCGGGTAGCTACTCTAAGCCATCTGGCTTAGTGGCTTTGGATGCCGATTTTCCTTTCTTTTCCCCTCCGTACAGCACCAGGAAGGAATCATCTAGCCTAAGTTTTACTCTGGAGAGATAGGTTAGGATACATGTTTAACATCCACCTTACTAAGGGACTCATCCGTAGAATTATCTGGGATAGAAGGTAGAAAAATTTCCTGCCTCCCTGTGGAAATTCGATGTCCTTTTTGGAAGAAAAGTAGGTCCAATCTCAACCTTATCATCACGAACTTCCATGAATGGAACTCTGCAAGATAGAGCCTGGATTTCGCAAACCCTCTGGCTGAAACAAAGAGCTATTAACAGAGCTGTCTTCCAGGAATAATTTTAGGGGCATATTTATAAAGGTTCGTTAACTTTTCGCGGCCGTTTTCGCGGACATTAACGCATAAATCGCATTTAACGCATTTTAAATTTTCCGAAAACGGCCGCGAAAGTTAACGAAGCGTTAACCCTTCGCGGCGATACTTACCTTGTTCCGCCGCTTCTATTTATAAAGCGGCGGTACTGGTTTCGCTCTGCTAGTATCGGCTGTTTTACTTCGCCACCTATTGTCTATAATAATTATCAAGGAGGGAGCACTATTCAGTCAAAATTATGATATGAAAGGCAGTGGATACGTGTGTCACAGAGGAGGCATGGTCCCAGGAAGAAGGTAAATAGGACAATCATAGGAATGGTGCAGATATAGAAGATCAATGATTAGGGGGAGTAGGAGCACATTTAGAAAAATAAGCAGGACTCCAAGACAGAAGATCAATATTTAACCAGTCCAAGACAGGATTGTGTAATCAAAGCCACGGAAATCCTATAATCAGAGGGGCAGAAGTTCTGTGAATCTACAGTTTTTCTTGATGAAGTATGCCAACTTGGAACAGAATTTCATACGTGGACATGGAGATGAATTTGGAAGCAAAGGGCTTGTTATTAATGGCCAGTACTCAAAGAGGTAGAGCCAATGAAATACCAGCTTTCCAGAGTCCACAAAAGCCTGAGTAGAAAAAGATTTAGAATTAAATGTTATAGTTACTGGCAGAAACAGTTTTAGAGATTCTCTACTGGAAGGAGACTTGGAGTTACCTAGAAGGGTCTCCTTCTTACCTCTAGGTTTAGGAGTTTTCTGACTTTAAAGGACAATTTTTGGCAAAATGTCCTTGACCGGCACAAGGAGGAGATCCAGTTAGGGAAGAGTATGTTTTTAGGGGCCAAGAGCCATATTTATAAAACATCGTTATCGTAAAAATAACGAGCGGTGTTCTATGATATGTACCATTATTTTACAATAGATAATAATATGGCGTCTAAATGCTACTCCATATATAAGAACACCGGAAGTGGGACTACCCATAATCAGGGGGTGCTAGGGGCTAAATACTTCGATATATAACAAATAGGTACAGTCCTAAAACAGAACCCCTATATAAAGCACTCTATCCCTTGGATTCCAAATTATTAAACCATCGTGTCGCATAATCCCCATATCAGGAGCTAACAGGAAGGAGGGGATACCCATATCTACCATAAAAAACATCTTTATTATTATTAAACATTGTAAACTGCACATCATAAAGATTATAAAAATACACCATAAACCAATCGGGCGCCCCGATCACTGACTGGACTATGACCAAACTCGCAAGTGCTGAGTCACAGAAACCGCTGTTATCATTCCGTTAATAGATAGAAAAGAGCCATATGTGGGTTTCCAACATCCAACATTGTATCCATCATGTGTGGTACAGTCACAATAAGGTTGTTGCAATTCAATCCACAAAGTTAATATACTGGTACGTTTTGTCAACCAAGATGAACCAATTTCTCCTGAGATTCAGCAATATTATTTGTCAGTTTTTCTCATTCCAAATAAGTCCAAATGGAATTGATTCAAATTGAAAATACATAAACTTGGCTCACAGGGTGTGTCGGACTTATATGGCATACACAAACCCACCGTTCTTGATATATAGAGACTACAACTAGCTGAAATACTTGCCACTCAGCCGTTGGTCACTCGTGTGATGTGTTGCCGCTTCACCCGGTTACATTCTTCCTGGTCGAGATTTCTCCTGAGCCATAACGTTCTCTTGGTCCAAACTTACTCCCCACGCTCTGTTTCTAATCAACACGGTCCTGACTCCTCACCACTTGCGTCACGTTTCGCCGTAATCCCGGCTTCCTTAGGATATTTTACAATATAGACCATAATCCTACAAAATCGCTACCGTAAATCTAGGGTACCGATATTGTAAAATACCAGTCGTTATCATAGAATACCGACCGTTATCGTAGAATACCGACCGTTATCGTAGAATACCGACCATTATCGTAGAATACCGATCGTTATTTTGCGAGTCAACGGTAACGACCATTATTCTGCGATAACGATCAGTATTTTACGATAACGATCTGTAATTTACGACATTGGTTTACGATAGCGATATCGTAGGATTATGATCGATATCGTAAAATAACGGTCCATATCGCAAAACATTGATTTTTATTTTTACAATAACAATAACGATGTTTAATAAATATGGCCCCTAGAAGCCTGTCAAGGAATATGGAGATGCGACAGACTTTTATTGGCGTTCACTGAAACGTGTATCCAGTCGTCTATAGAAAGCAATTAGGTCTTCAAGAAGAACTGTAAACAAGGTTTTCTTTCATTTAATCTGAAAGGAATTGCAGAAATGCTAATGTTAAAGCTTTATTATTCCAATTAGTAATTCTGCTGCCAATGTCCGAAATTCCATAGAATATTGTCCCACAGTATAATGCAGCCTTCTTCTTTCCAGGTGCATCAAAAACTTTTTGACAGCGGGTGTAAGTGAACGATCGCAATCATGCACCGGACGTTCATTAATTAACAAACGTGCAGTCATAGAATACCTTGCAGTAGTAAACTACTGCAATGGTATTCTAAGGGGATCGCAAATCAACATTCGCGGACGAAGATTTACGATTGTTATGGTGGTGGTGGAGGTATGCAAGGTTCTCTGGGAGAAGTGGGGGCTGCACGAGGAGCAGGTACAGGCGGTGAAGCAGATACTGGTGGAAGGCGGCAGCCATGGAATCCAGGAATTGGGCTAACTGATTTTGCTGATGTTCAAACCCATCCATAAGGCATGATAAAGGCTGTAGTGTCTTTCCAATTTGAGATATAGCCTTCACAGACGTCCATGGCCTGCTAGTCCTTGTAGTAACAGGGACTCAAAGGGGCTGGGATACTTACAGTGTACACTTCTAGGAAGAGGTATAAGTTCAAATATCATCAGAAGCATGATAAAAGTAAGAGAAGGAATTGGATTCGAGAAAGATGCCTGGACTGAGTTTCTGGATGAAGATAAGAAGCTGGATATTTATTGCAGGTGAGTAACTGAAAACCGGATGCAAGTAATAGGATACTATATATCGGTACTGCAGGCTGAACTCTGATACTGGAAAATGGATAATGGAACAGGAAATGGTAGCTTTATATTGGTTACTGGAACTGGAAGCTGAATATGGGTAAAGGAATCTAGATACTGTACTGGTAGCTGTATACTGGATACAGTACTGGAAGCAGTACACTGGTTACCGGAAGCTGGATACCAGTAATGGTAGTACAGGGACAGAGCTGTAAACTGGAACAAAGAAGGTACAGAGACAAGATAATAAATAGAAGCATGATCTGAACTCAAGGGAGCCAAGAGTAGCAGCAAAATACAATCAGGAACCCGGGTAAAGGGCTCCAGCATGTTTGGATGTTCGTGCTGGCTGGCACACTGACACTGTGAGATCACAACACCGGCATGGCCACACCGCTCCAGCCCGGGACCACGGAGCTGGAGGGGTGCGCAGGTTAGTTCTTTACACATTGACTGTCTTTGGGTCTATTTTTTAAGTTTAAACCTTTTTTTTTTTGCTTTTTAAAATTCAATGTATGTAGCTGAAAGAGTGTAGGTTCCAAAAATATTTTGTTTGTTGAATTGTTTCCAAGGTAATGGGGAATTCAGTTTGAAAAATTAAAAATGTATACAAATTTCTAATGACTATGAGGATTCAAATATTTTGCAAAGTTTATTCAGTTAGTTATTGCCAACAGATTCTTGTACAAGTCATTCTGAATTGAGAAAGCCAGTCGGATGACTAGCGAAACATCTTCAAGAATTAAACTTAAAATACAGTTGATCTAGCTCAATACCACAGATATACTGTGACCAGGATGAATGAGAACCTTCACAAACTCAGAGGCTTTGTGTTCAAAATATAGAGCTGACGGATTTGTTTTGCTGTAATTGCCTTCATGTATTAGTTCTTCTTGGGTTTAGTTGCTGGTCACCCTTTATGTGTCCAACAATGCATGTGGTATACTATATTATACAGGATAGTCTTTCACCTTTAATTTTGTCTTATTTGTATTTAGGAAAATACAAGGAAAAACCTTCCAATTTGATGAACAGCAGTGTGCGTGTATCGGCGTTTGGAGCAAAAATTATGCCATTCATATTGATTGAAGAACGGGAGGTAAACCTCACCTTTAACATTGATTGAAGAACTGAAGTTAAGGCATAGCTGAGACTCTTAGGTGTGTTGAAAAACCCTGTACAATATCTTGCAAGTGACCATCAATAAATTTACCCAAGGGATCCAATAAACTGCCTGCTTGTATTTTAAAACATTGTAATTTTATTTTAATATGTGGTAGCACTGAATCTGTATATTTTATTCACAAAAATGGGAATCCATCCATGATGATGTCATGAAGTTAAGGGTGTGGTGTAAGACTTAAATAGTTCGCTTTGTGTAATCTTGTTATAGGTTCATAAAGCCATAAATGGGTTTGAAGCAGACTGTCCATGCGCAGCCATCAACTTTAACTGAACTGGAGAGATTTTGTATGAAAGAGTGGTCAAAAATACCTCCATCCAGAATTCAAACACTCAACAAAGACTATAGGCGGCATCAAGAGCCTGTTAAAAAAGGAGTAATGTAATCTCTGTTGGGAGCAGGAAGTGGCAGGCACCAGATTCTACACAGACAGGCTCCTACTTTTATTATTTTTGGACTTTCATCAGGTCCTGCAAGAAAACCATAAGGAGCACAATAGAAAGGTAAGGATCTTCTAAGATTACACAGTGGGGCAAATTTTAGTTAGGGGCATGAACATGCCCTTTAAAGGCTTTTCTCTTGCTAACCTACACCACAACCCTGACATATTAACAATACTAGTGATCATTGTCAAATAAAGGGAACAACTAGTACTTGCAGTACTACCTGACCGACGTTCTCCTTAATCTTGAAGGGACATCCCTGTTGAACTATATTTTCTTCACTTGTTCATTACAGTCTTTATTGTGATCTATGGATGGTTTGATTTTTCTTATTGTACTGGAGGGTGAGAGCAATGTACTTTTGTATGCCCACAGAAAATATATATATGTGCACACAGCCGATTTAAAATTAAAAGGACAATGTGTAAAAGTGACTTCTTAATATAATGTACAGGGGAGAATGCCTCATTATTGTACTAAGAAAAGGGTGAAAGTTGTTTCTTATTTTTTCAGGTTGGTAAGGTGTTACAACATGGTGTGTATTAGTAATTAAGGTAGTATTGGGCCTTGCCTTGAAAATTGTTATGTGGCCCTTTAAAGATGTGCTAAATGAATCTGTGTTGGAAAATGATCTAGGGAGTTAAAGGATGAACACTGTAAAAACGTCACGTATCTGCCAAAGGGCATGTTGGAGATTTGGAGAATCTCATTGGGGCAGCAACATTCATCAAGCACTAAAAGTAGGGTATGGGAGGGTGATAGGACAAAAAAAAGAAAAACACCTTTATATTTAAAGCCACAGCTATCCAGTAAGATAAAGTTGCTTTTTACAGTGTACATTAAGTAGGTAGCAGACTTAGCAAAGGCTAGAAGCTATGTAGCAAGATATTAAGGGCGATTCAATAAATGTTCTTATCGTTTAAAATGGTGCTAATTTTGGCCCAACCAATCAGATGTTAGCTTTCAAATGTTACATAAGATCTGATTGGTTGGGGCAAAAGTAGCACCATTTTAAACAATAAGAACTTTTATTGAATAACCCTGATTGTCTTTTACTGTATAAGTGGAAACAAAATTATGTATTTTTAGAGCTGCCAAAAGCTTGATCCCTTTTGGTCCCAATGCTACCTATCACTATTTCTCATCATGTCATATTCAGCCTACTCCTAGGGGCATATTAATAAATGATCGCTATTCATCGCAATGACAAATATCGCTATTTTCGCCTTATTTATAAAACCGCTCATTTTCGTTTTCGTTTTTGTGGAAAAGTATCGCTGCGGTGATGTGTGTCGATAGTTTTCGCTTTATTCATTCCGTTAAGTGTGGTATCAATGCGAAAAAAGAGATTGCTCTCTAGTGTAATTTCAGAGCTATTTTTGACATTTTTTTTATTTAAAGCTATTTATAAATAGGTGAAAATTCGCCTTTTTCCCCTTTTCTTCCTTTTGTTAATTTTTTTTTTTTGCAGTTTTACCAAAATTTTCGCCAAACATCATTACTTACTGGAATGTTCCATTAACATGACTATTTCTTACCTAGCACTATGGTATGTTCCCATATTAATGTAACTGGTTAGATAATTAGCTGCAGTTTTCTGAAAATAAGCAATACTAAAAAATGTCCTATTAATAAAATAGAGAAAATTCACCTTTTGAGTTTTACACTATTATATCTTTGGCTGAAAAAAACACCAAATGTGTTAGGCTATTTTTAAATAACAAAAATAGGTGTTCAGTGTGTGTTAACTAATTTAATACTACTTTAAAAAAACACCAGGGAGTATTACCTATTTAAACAGCACTGTACAGAGTACACTCCAACACGCCGATGTTGGCTGTATGCCAGAGAAATAAGTAGGTGCTATCCCCCTAGCCCTCCACTCCAAGGGCCAAATAATTCTATCGCACAAGAAAAATCATAATGGGGGAGCACACTAATCAAGTGAATCCAAAAATGTGTTTATTTAAAACAACATACACGACGTTTCGGGATGCACTGTCCCTTCCTCAGGTACCTGAGGAAGGGACATTGCGTCCCGAAACGTCGTGTATGTTGTTTTAAATAGGCTGAATTTATACTTACGTAAATTATTTTTCCTTGAACACCAAAGGCAGCAAATACTAACGAGACCCACCCCACCTGTGTAGGACCAACCCCCCTGTAGCTTAAAAACCCCTCCTCCACCCAATCTGATGAGTTTATTTAGAGAGCAGTGAACCCAAGAATAAAACCAGTCATGGATGCTTGAAATTTTAATAGGGTGGGAATACTGGTGCTGCCTTTGGTGTTCAAGGAAAAATAATTTACGTAAATATAAATTCAGCCTTTCCTTATCACCCCAAAGGCAGCAAATACTAACGAGACTTCACAAAGCAGTGAAAGTCAAGGGAGGGATACAACATTTATTAACAATCAGACATAGCTTGAAGGACTGAACGACCGAAGGCCACATCTTTTTCATGCATAACGCTGAGCTTGTAGTGTTTCACAAAGGTGTTGAGTGAAACTCAGGTAGCTGCCTTACATATCTGTTCAGGATTTGCCCCTGCTTTGGCTGCCCAGGACGTAGACACCGACTATGTAACTGTTATACAGACATTATGGGTAGGGTATAAAGGTTGGAGTAGATGGATGTATATCTTTATACAACCTCCAATACTATGTTACTATGTAACTTTTAGACAGACATTATGGGTAGGGTATAAAGGTTGGAGTAGATGGATGTATGTCTTTATACAACCTCCACTACTATGTTACTATGTAACTGTTATATAGACATTATGGATAGGGTATAAAGGTTGGACTAGATGGACGTATGTCTTTATACAACCTCCAATACGATGTTACCATGTAACTGTTAATGTGGCCATACACTAGATGGGATTTACCTATTATCGCTCTTGTGTATGGGATATTTCCGACCGATCGGATAGCCAACGAACGACCATAGTCGGCACTCCGATCGATCGGGAAAGACGAAAAATTTCTGTTGGTCACCATCGTCTCCCTTTAATTTAATAGAGGGAGCCAATACTGATCATGCGGTGTATGGCCGCACGGCCGACCGATCCCCATACCGCCTATGAGGATTGGTCAGTTCCATGTGTGCCAGTAACCTTCGCAATGCGCCGACAGATACCAATGTGATCTGTCGGCACATTGTGATGGAAATCGCATGTGTATGGCCACCTTTAGACCGACATTATGGGTAGGGTATAATGATCAAACTAGATGAACGTTTGTCTCTATACAACCTCCAATACTACATATAATAATAAATAATGTCAGGCTTTATGCTTTATTTAAATTCACTGAAACTGATCCTTGACCATTCTGCCCCAGATGTAAACACAGTTCAATACTATTAAAGCCAAAGGTTTACAGAAAACGTATCTACCATAGAGACCTACCGTCGACAAGATAAACACGATTCTTCTTACATTAACCCTTTACTGTACAGGATGAGAAAAATGTTCCAAGGGAATAAAGTTCCTTGAGACAAATCGAGAAGAAGAAAAAGTGAAGACCCCTGGAAACTATTATTCCTAGAAGATAAGGAGACAGGACAGTGATAGACTAAGCGTGTTTAGAAAGTATCAATACCTTAATGAATTGTACAAGACACTTTGATGTATGACTTGGGGGTCAGCGCTATCCTGGGTAATGAACAACCTGAAGCTATTGAAGCATTCAGTGATGGGTGAGTGTTATTAATGTGAGAGCTTACAGCTTTGGACCAAGAGTCGTTTTCCCTTGAATTGCTGGATAGTGAGGATTCTCCATTGTGTTTAAATGGAACATCTATTAAATCAATGAAAAGTTATAGACACCCAAGGAAATAATTGACAATAAACTGAGATCAGTCCAGGGAGCCAGTACAATGGGTGGTGATAACCAACATGTGGGTCTCTTGCTGCTCTTGAACTCAGAAGGGAACATGGTGTTTACTTAAAGGTTATTCTCCCATGAACATCAGGGTGAAAGTTGACAGACAGTCCACAGTGTGACCTCACCAGTATTTTCTTTTAATTCGGGTTTTGTTGTTGATGTGAACCTTGTCTGTTTGTCTTCCATCCAGGAGAGGACACCAGCTACTTCTGTTCATTCCAGTCATCTTACATCAAGTCTTCTCCTGGGCCCTTGGCCAATCAGCGGGATACGTTTCACGACCTCTGGGGCCCAGTTATTAAAGAGGAAGAAATAAATTCAATAGAAATGTCCAATCTGCAATTAATGGACTATAAATCCCAGCAGCACCTGACAGTCTCTCTGTCAAGCAGTTATATTACAGGTTGGATACCCGGGATATAAACGTTAAAAATATTAAAGTAATATCACACAAAGTCATTTTATTTAATGTTCCCTCTAGATATAATCAGAAGGTTAACTAGCACATGCAAAAATCTGATGAATCCAATAGGCCATTCGGTATGTGATGCACAAAGCGCCATTATGTATCTGCACATATAATATATTGGTGCACATGGAGAGAATTAAAGGAGAACTAAAGGACATATAAAGTTTTTTCTAAAACAGTTAATATTAAAAGTATCTGGGGAAGGAAGGTAGGATTGGTTCTTTCTACCTCCCAATATAATTTCTATAAGTAGTGCCAGCATGAAGCAAACTGCTTTTGCCAGGTTTTCTGAGTGCTTCAGCATTATTTTTAACATATGAAGGCCCAGGGCACTAACCTGGCAGATGAAAACTGCTGTAGCTCATCAACAAAACAATATTGGGAAGTAGGAATAATCATTCCTACCTCCCTGCTCCAGATAATTTTTATTTTTTAAAAAAATAAAATGTTACAGTAAAGTTAAAGGAGAAGTAAAGCATTTCATTGTATTGCACTTTAATGACAGCAGAAGGTGTTGGTGAATACTTAGGCTTTGTACACGTGCGATCGTGGGCCTGACCCACTACGCACAATGTGTACTGAATGGTCATTTTAGGCAAATATCATGTAATGCTTTAGTGCTCCAAAGCAAAGTATAGGATGATATGCAGAGATATAAGGACATGGTGACAGAATAAGGACTCCAGCCAGAAAGGATTAGCACTCTGCTTTGATCCTTAATACACACAGTCCTGACACCAACTGCTTCTCTCTCAGACAGTTTGTTTTTGTTTTAAAGGTAAAGGTGGCTGTACACATTATCCAACAGTATTTGCTGAACATCAGGCATGTGTATGGATAGGTTAGGATGTCGTCGAACTACCAACGCAGGCATCATAAACTATCGGTCAGAACAGAAAATTTCCGTTGGATCATTATCACCCAGTAACATTGTTGCCTTGAATGTGGGCAATGAATCATTCAGTAAAAAGTATATCGTTTTTGTGTGTGTAGGCATCGGGCAAACGGAATTTGTGACCAAAGACGCATGCGTATGGGCACCTTAAGACAATTGGTATAAAATCCATTTCAATATATTATTCGATAAAGATACAATATATTATTGCACATCGGGTTTGTATCCTAGTTGAGAAATATGAGCAGGTGTTTGCCAGGAGAATCATCAGTGTGTTTAGCTCATTATGCAGGAAGCTTGTGATTGGAAAAGCCTACTCCATAAACTATTAACCCTTTAGGTGGGAGTTTCCACTGCTCTTGGGGCCAACTAAAACAATTTCTGAAAGCACTGAAATGTATCTAACGTTTTATTGTTTTAGTCTTTACTTGGCCTTTCATTTAGTAACATAGGATAAATGTTCTTATTCTAAAGAAATTTATTGAGTTCTAGAAAAAAAAGGGAGGGGCTTTCGTTCTCTTTCCAGAGAAATGTGTCTTTAACTGCTATAAATTTCAATAAATAATTGTGGCACTAAAGAATCATCCAATACTGCACTTCCCTAGCAATAAACTAGCATGACATGTGAAAACAAACCCCGCAGATAACTTGTAACATTCAGCAGGGAAGGGCCAAAAAGCCACTTTCAAGGAAAGGAACCAGCTACCTTATGACCCTTTAAACATTTACCAAAGAGAGGCCAATGAGATGGGATTGGAATATACAGAACTACTTTTTACCATTGTTATAGCCCAGCTATAAATCTGCTGATCTTAACCCAGTTCAAATCATATGTCTGGTTGGTTGCTGCAAATTAATAGCACATGCAAACCTTTGCACCCCTTATTGTATCAGCCCCTATATTAATGTTACTAAGAAACCTACTTTACTGGAGAAAGGGTGTAAACTGAAGTTGTTGGTAAAAACATCACCCATTGGGGTTCCTTAAAGGCAGCAGTAAACTTAAAGGGGAATATAAATGAATTCTATTTTTGTCAACTAAATCATCTGTTTAAAGGGCAACTGTAGGGATGTATTAAAGCCTACCCTTTCTAGGTGGTCTATAGCTGTCTGCCACAGCTGACAGCTCACCACTCAGTCTCTGCAACCAAGCGTGACTATCTCTACTATATCTAACATTAGGGAGAGATAGTCAGGCATGCCCAGAGCGGTGAGATGTCAGCTGCAGCTTAAGTGACTGCTCCCTCTTTGTGCCAGTGACCACCTAGGAAGGTAGGAGTAGGATATCAATCAGAAATGGACTTAAGAGATTTGAAAAGTAATTTTGCTCATAATGATTGATTTCTTCACAATGCTGCTGATTTCAAAATAAAATCAAAATCAAGATTTAAAAATAATTATTTTTTGGGCATAAGTGTCCTTTATTGCCCACAGGCACAGACACAGAGTTGCAAATTCATAGTGGATTTTTCTATCCCCCTCATCCCCCGCCAGAGCTGTCAAGTAACTCCTGAATGCCCTGCCAATGACCAATCAAGAATAAACATGAAAACCAATTAAGGGGATCTTACATGCAGTGTACGTAACAAAAGGGCCCGTAATGGTGGGGGGCCCCTGCGTTAAGCATCCATAATCAGAGCATCCGCTGATCATGCATATGCAGTAATGATACACGCAATCAGCTGTTTAAAATTTCTGTCAGTACTGGTATTTTAAACAACTGATCGCGCATATCTTTACTGCAAACAGCTGATCACGCATGCTCTTGGGCTCTTGGTAAGGGGGATGGATCAGGGGCCCGGCCTCTAAAAGGGGGTCTGCAATTACGCACCTGCCCCCCCCAATCCAACCTTGTGGCCAGAACCCTACATGGTAATAAAGCCGTCTTATGATAGGAACAAATCAACCAACCCCCCAGACTGCGTTAGGTACAGTAACCCTATAGCAAAGATTGTTCAATGTAATGTGCCACTTTAGACTTGTTGTTTCTCTTGTTCATTAGGCCTGGTTCCACCTTATCTGTCACTGTCAGGGCTGGGAATGCGCTTACTGGCTTGGAAAGAAGACAAGGGAGATCATATTAACTACAGTTACCTTAACAAATCCCAGCTGCCCCTGGAGAAATCTAGTGCCGCGCAATTGTAATATTATAGGCACCAAACATCATTATAAAAACTACCCCCGTCCATACACAGTTTTTGCAGAAATTATTCATTCCTTGGTTGCTGGAACCTGCTTGAGACTTTGGGTCAGTAGAGTTGATTTATTAGTAATTCATAGCAGGGAACTTTCATGCTAATTTCAATTGTGGTTTTGAAAAAAATTCTATTAGTGTTGACGTCTGCACAATGGGAATATCTCTGCTCACGTAATGGATCATACCGGTCCTAGTGGCCAAGGTTCATCGATAAGAAAAGAGTGGTGAAACTTTACTCTCCGGAATTGCAACCAATCAGTAGATTGCTCTTTTCTGTCAGGCAAATTTTAATTGGCCAATATTGTTCACACCAAATCTTAAATCCCCCAACACTTGCACGGTGGCTCAGTGGTTAGCACTGATGCCTTGCAGCCTTGGACACATCTGTAAGGAGTTTGTATGTTCTCCCCGTGCTTGCGTGGTTTCCTCTGGTTTCCCCCACAATCATGAAGACATACTGACAGGATGTAAATGTGCTTAGATTGTAAGCTCTTTGGGGCAGGCGTTCAAAGGTGGGGGGCATTACCTGCAGGGATTTCTGTTCTGAAAAATAATATTTTATATCTGTGCTTAGGATTTATTAAAGGTGGCCATACATACAAACGATAATGGGTAAATCCCATTGTTCCACGACGGAGTGCCGATGAATGACCGTAGTCGCCATTACGGTCGGTCGGGAAAGACGGAGAATTTCCGTCAGTCATTAACAGCTCCCTTTACTTTTGTAAAACGTGCCGATACGATCGTACCGTGTATGCGGTTCCCAAAGCACGTGTGCCAACAGATACCAATGTAATCTATCGGTACACATGTTGTACAAAACACATGTGTATGGCCACCTTTACTTTCTACCTCATCCTGCTGAATGCACACTGGAAACAAGAAGTGCAGAGTCCAGTAGGCAACAGGTGAAATTCTAATTATGTGGAAAGTGTCCAGTTTATAGGAGTCTATTTTATCTGCAGTAATGCCAAAAAAAACATATGACCGTGTTGGCCTGATGCTAACAATTTGCTTTTCCTGGAGATGTCTCCTGCTTCACAGCTCGTGTGTGGATTGCCAGCATGTGCTTCCCTCTAGTGTCATACTTCAAACATAACATATAACATGTAGTGGTTTGTAGAAAATAAATAAATAAAAACAAAACCATATATTTATATAAATCACATTTGCCATTTGTTTAATCCCCTTTAGTCTTAACTACACATAAGTTTTTAGAAATCTAAGCATTATTGTCTGTATTTCTTTAAATGAGACCCAAAAACTAAATAACACAATTAACACAAGTTTTTTTTACCACTCAGTAGAAAATAACTAGAAGCTGCCACACTGTTTTTTTTAAAAAGACAGTTAAAATGGAAAGTAGTAGGGGCTGGTATATAGGACTGGTAATCCCTACCTCCCAATATTTGTTGCTCCTCAACAAAACAATATTAGGAGGTGGGAATAATCAATCCAACTTCCCATGTTGTGCCGCGGACATAGCAGGCAATACCCTCATACTTCATGTTTAATTAATCTTCTTTTAGGCAGAATACTAAGGGGCATATTTATAAACACAAAGGACGTCGCAATGAAAAATAGCGCTATTTTCGCCTTATTTATAAAACTTTAATTTTCCCTTTCGCCTTTTTTGCCTTATTCATTGCGTTAAGTGTGGTATCACTGCGAAAAGAGAGATTGTTCTCTAGTGTAATTTCAGAGCTATTTTTATCATTCAATTTAAAGCCATTTATATTTATTAAGCCCCTTTTCTCCCTTTTGTTGCATTTTTTGCAGTTTTACCAGAATTTTTGCCAAACATCATTACTTACTGAAATGTTCCATTAACATGACTATTCCTTACCCAGCACTATGGTATGTTCCCATATTAATGGAACTGGTTTGGTAATTAGCTGCAGTTTGCTGATAATAAGCAACACTAAAAAATAGAGCAAATCCGCCTTTTGAGTTTTACATTATTTATTATATCTTTGGCTGAAAAAAACCCCAAATGTGTGTCATGTTCAGTGTGTATTAACCAATTTAATACTACGTTGAAACCCCCCCAGGGAGTATTACCTATTTACCATCATATGTGCTGAGCTTATTCAGCATTATAAGTGATACTTTTTGCTAGATAATTTTTGCTTTTGATGAAAATTCACCTTTTTAATAACTTTGATGAAAGGGAAAGTTTAAAAAATTATGGTAAAGGCTGGTGGGGAAAAAAGAAAAATAATGCTTTATAAATATGTCCCTCAGACCATAAATAAAATAGAGAAAATCAGAACCTTAAAAAAAAAAAAGATTTTTAAAAAGTGAAAAATTAACCTTAAAAAAGCAAAATCTCAGATCGTATTACAGTAAATGCTGGAAAATAGTCTAACACCCCCCTGAGTACTTATTAGTATTAAGAAACACTCCATAATGTACTGACACCTTCCATGGACCCATTGGCAGGATAAATAAATGGCACTTATGCGTTTTCGCCACCTCCGACTTGGCGAATTGGAATGGCTGAACTTAAGACAAAAATACGAAAAGCGAAATGTAGCGGTAATGACCTTTCGCCACTGGTTATCACTGCTTTATAAATAGCGAATAGTCCAAATTTGTCGAGAAGGCAGGGTTAAAGAAGGCGAAAAGTTTAACGAACCTTTATAAATATGCCCCTAAGTCTACATTCAAGGCATTAATTCCAAGTTATGTGTTCCGTGATGATATAAAGGATATGGAACTCTAAAGGCTGGGTACACACCATCGGATCTCTTTGTTCCAACCGACTGTTTCACCACTAGCCAGAACGAAGCACTGACGTTCATGGCAAAAGTAACATGCGGTCCGAAAAAAACATTCAATATTGGATAGTGTGTACCCATTTTAAGGTGACACATGATATCCAATATATTGTGTATTACATAGAAATAATACGCCACAATGGTGCTTGTCTGTAGTGAAACGAACGCTATAGTTATCAGATCACCAGATAATTGGCCATTAAAATGAAAATTTCTACCTAAATGCTATAATTTTGTTGTTATTATTGAGTATTGATACCATCTGTTTTTCTTGGTAAAACAAGAAATACTTTGTTAAAGATGGCAGCTCATACACATTGCTAACAATTCTCCCTAACTTTCTCCTTTCTACTGTGTATGTGCGCCATTCTACTTGTCAGTCCCCGCCTACTTCTTGAGTCTGGGGCCTGACCAATGGGCTATACAAGAAGCATGCCTTCCCATTGGTTAGTTCCCAGACTAAGGTAGAGGGTGGGAGATGACCAGGAGAATAAGCTGCATTTCAACATGCCAATAAGGGACATCAGGACAAGGGGTGAGGGCCAAGTGGTACAGATCTTCACCCTGGGTACTTTTAAGATATTTGTTTACAGTATAATTGCATTTTCAACTGATTAGGTAACACGTGACATACCTACATGCTGAATCCTGTGCTTTCATGTTTTGCGGGTATCTGGCTCTTGGGTTTATAAAGGTTGACCGTATATACAGGTTATTTCACTCTTTATCTAACAAAGGGTCCAGACACCTCAGTTATACCCCCCTCATGGGAACATCAGTGGATATACATGGAGGATTACACTCCAAATGAAATAACATAATTATAAATATATCATGTGTTTGTGACTGCACATTAATACACACAATGTTTTGGGATATAGAGTGCCCTTTCTTCAGGTGATTCAGAACTGGAAACTATTTCATTCACCATTAGCTGTAATTGTCCAAAACCCAAACCCTATGGAAATCATCCTTGGTTCCCTGTGAATTCCTGGCACCTGTGAGGGCAGTTGGTTATCTCAATAGTTTCATGTTGGGCTGATTTACTTTTCTCAGCCAGCATCTGTGTCCAATTACTGAGATATATGGACGACAATCTACCAGCTGTGGAAGAATCCACCTCATTGAAAGGGAGGGGGGATTGTCTATGATCAGGTTAGAACTTGGCATTAAATAGTAATTTGTGCTTCACTAACTTGGTTTGCCACACTTTGCACAATAGTCAACCAAGTAACTTAATGGCGAGATAAAAACAGAAAAACTCCCTTAAGGTTCGTACACACCTGCAGACTCTTACCAGACCCCCGAGCCCGGCGAACACCAACGCGTGTTGGTTGATCTCGGGGGATCTGGTAAAAATCTGCAGGTGTGCAAGAACCTTTAAAGGGACAGTTCAGTGGAAATTATTAATATTTGTTAAATTGTTAGTTTGTGTGATGCCTTCTTAGTTATTCTACATTCCCATTCTCTCCCATTTTGAAAAAACAGTTGATTTCATTCCCTTTGCTTTTCCCTGCTGTTGACATTAGTGAGCTGACATTTCACAGTGACGTACAATGATCGGTCTGTACAATGATCGGTCCGTACAATGACTGACCCCCATATAGTAAAGGGAACTCTGACCCCCATATAGTAAAGGGCCCTCTGGCCCCCATATAGTAAAGGGAACTCTGACCCCCATATAGTAAAGGACTCTCTGACCCCAATAATTAAAAATGTCACCTGGGAGTTGTAGTTTCAAGCTGTCCTTTGCACTGTACTAGCAGCTGTTTTTTGCTCCAAACTGAGGAGACCCATCAGATTTACAGCATCCAGTGACAGTGCTGAGTGAGTCCAGCAGCCAGAAAACAGGAAGCAGGAAGTGTAAAGGCAGATCAGCTCCTGTAACTTTCTATGCTGGTTAACACAGCACTACTTACTGGTTACTATCTGCAATTGCAGAATTTGGATCTAAATTAAGACTTGACCCGAGTATAATTCGAGGTTAGGTTTTCAGACTAATTTTAAAGCCTGAATAATTCGACTTATACTCGAGTATATACGGTAGTTCTCGCGGGAGTGCGGCAGACTAACCTAGAATCCAGTAGACTCCCGCAACAGGATTGGTGGGATATCTGAGTTGTTCTGATCTAAATTTTCCCTTGAAGAAACCAGCTAAATAAGAAACCAATTACAGCCTCATCTATCTACCTAAAGAGAGACTACATAATACAAAATAAACGATCAGGGCAATGCTAAATAGAGTGTTAACAGGCAAAATTAGCTTAAAAATACTACCCCTAAAAAAAAACCTAAAGTATTATTGGGTTTGTATTGGATTTATGCTAATTTTGACTGCGCCATTTCCAAAAATTCTTGAAAATAACACAGAGCAGCTTATGTAATATAGGCAGCGTTAAGTTTTGCGCTACCTTGTAGCACCGAAATTAAAGGCTGTAAAGCAGAGATGAAGAGTTGTGCTTCTTTCCTGACCAGGATGCCAGGATGCAGTAAATCTGGAAAAAGGGATTTACTGCATCGAGGGATCTCGCAAAGGTAAGTAAATGCCATTCCTGGTTCTGAATCGGACCCTATGTTTGTAAAACACAACAATCTTCTATTATCTTTTAATAATCTTACATAGTGAGGGGGCAAACGTTGGGTGGGAGTATAGAATGGTTTCCTCCCACCTACCCATAAAGAAGTTGGCATGAATTTTGCCCCCATCAGTGCCCCAAACACCTGCAGATAGAAGATCCTGATATTTAAAATAATTATGTATTAGGAGGTACTGTATACACTCTAGTATAAATATCTGCCATTCTTCCATGTAGAAACTATCAGGGAGATTCAATAAAAGGTCTTATTGTTTAAAATGGTGCTAATCTTGCCCCAACAAATCAGATCTTATTTAACATTTTAAAGCTAACATCTGATTGGTTGGGGCAAAATTAGCACCGTTTTAAACGATTAGAACTTTTATTGAATAACCCTGTATATTTTTCCAGATGATATTGAATAGATCTCATACACTACAGAGTCACACTTTCATGTCCACTGTTTTACTTAAAGGACAATTATACTCACCTCCCCCTCGTTCCTTTCCCCCCACTCCTGCAAAGTACCTAGGGTGAGGACCTAAAATGCTAAGTCCTCACCTCTGGGTACTTTACAAAAGTCCTGCACTACTTACTTGTAATCTCCCTCGTCGCTCTGGTCCGATCCTCCCCACTGGCACTTTGAGTGACAGGTCGCAATGCAGCCAGTGGGAAGACGGGCTCGGCAAGGAGGCATGTCTTCCCATTGGCTGCCTCCCGGACTGTCACTGACAGTGCCAGTGGGGAGGATCGGACTGGAGCGACGAGGGAGATTACAAGTAAGTCGAACATTTCAAAGAGAGATAGAGCATGCACACTGTCGCAATCCAAATCACAAGGACTCTCTGGAGTAAAATTATTAATCCTTTATTAAATCATTAATCAAAAACCATGCTATAACCTGACGCGTTTCGTGCCAGTTAGACACTTAATCATAGGTAAAGGTACTATGGCTACTAGGTGAGTGTGGAAGCTCCTTAAGTACAAGCCCATAAATATGGAGCTCCACCCCTCTCAAATTTAAAGAGACATAAACCAAGAATATAACAAAAAAACGGAACACAAGAAACAATAGCGTGAAAAACTTATACAAAGAAATTGCGTGTGCAATTCTGGTGCAGTTTACATTCAATTTAAGTGCGATTGTGCTTGCGATGTAACCTTTTGAGATATGGAATTGTGTGCAATTGCACATAAAAATGTGGATCGCAAATGGATGCGCAATCCCATCGCACCCAAAATCGCATGATTTTGTTGTGTTTCGATTTTGCGAGCGCAAGCGCACAAAAAATGGACAAGGGTTGCCTAGCCCTTACTCAAATATGATGGTATCTACTCTGATGTACTTGTGGCACATGGCTAAAGTGCTGGTTTTGGAAACAGACCATTGGGACATTATGGGGCATATTTATAAAGGATTGTCTTTTTCGCCAAATAATTAGCGCAGCACATCGCAGCGAAAATAGCGCCATTTGGGGCTTCGTTTCGCCTTATTTATAAAAAAGCGAAAAAAACACACTTCGCGGCTGAAAAAGGCGGCCTTTAACCACCAAATTGCAATATATGCAATGGCAGCATGGATACATTCCCTTTCTACCACCGTCTAACCAGGTACTTTTTTTTTTTTATCCTGTTGTACCCGAGTGGAAGTGACCAATTTCCCAATGGTGTCATTTCTTCGGTATAACACCAGCGGGTGGCACATCAAATTCAGACCTGACTAATCTGGGGGCTCCGATGGGTAAGTTAGTACACAAAAGTAAGTCTGGGGACTCTATCCTTCTTCTCCTTGCTCAAGCCCTCTACCACATTCACTTTCTCTTTTGCTCTCTCCAATACAGTTTTGGGATATCCCCTCCTTATAAACTTTCTAACCATACTGTCTGTTGGGTCCTCACTGTCTGTTCACTGACAACCCTTTTAACCCTAGTTAACTGACTGATAGGTATCGATGTTTTCACATGTTTTGGATGACAGCTATTGTACTGTAGTATCTGATTTCAATCTGTCGGTTTGGTATATAATTTGGTGTGTAGTCCCCCATGCTTATACACCATGACATCCAGGAAGTGAATTTCTGCCTGGCGATATGACATGGTAAATGATATGGCTGGATAAATCATATTCGATTCCCGGTGGAACCGCGACAGGGACTCAACGCCGCCCCGCCACAGGATATATATACAAATTGAATAAATGGCGTGCACTCTCCTACTCAAGTTCTACCCGGGTGCTGTCTATACAGATATATAGATAAGAAAGGATTGAAGACGCACTCCTGGGGTTTTGCAGTAGAAAAACGGCTTTATTCCGCTATCTTGATTAACATGTTTCCGCCCTGTGTCGGGCCGTCATGACTTTCGGATCACTATAATAAGTGATCTTAACCCCGCACATTCGCTGCTTCTTCTGTGTAAACAGCCCTAACCTTATGTATTATAATAAAATAATGTGCCCTTAACAGTACAAGGATATTAAGTCACCTCAGACTTCCCTGCCCTGTATAAAAGGTCAGAAAACTCATCTGTGACATAATATTCTTTTAATATATTTTACAGTTAAAAAGTAATGTATGTAAAATTTACATAGGTTGCACAGTTGACTCAAGTTAAGGTTTGTATTGTGGGGAGATAAAATCAAGAGAGTGATAAGTTAAGATCAGTTTAATATATAGATACCTTTAAAAGCATATACAAAATGTAGGAAACCTATACACACTATGTAGTTAAAAAGTATTTGTTGAGGTAGAATAAAATCAGTAACACAATAAAAGAAGCATAAAAGTATTAAAAAGTTGTAGATAAAAGATATTAAAACATAACAAAAGATCACTGCAGACAGTCTTTGTATGGCACAGAACAATGTTCCCTGCCCATATTTTTGTATGGTCAGGGAACTCCTCAGTGGTGTACAATCCTTATATTACACTGCAAGTGGCACATTATCTCTTATATATTGTTTATGCATAGTCCTTATTTAGTTATTAACTCTGGAAGAAAACAGGAAATGTATTTTAGATGTTTTAGTAGCAGTCATTCAATCCAAAGGATTACAAACAATTTTCATTTTGCTTTTTTTGTATGGCATTTCACTAGAGCATCCTCAGATTTCTTTGTCCGCCATTCACAAACATTACTAAAGCTACAGTGTGAACACTTCCAGGCTTCTTCTATGTCAACACCCCTCACTTCCCTTTGCCCTTTCCAGTAAGATAAGCAGAATTTTAAGTGCTCCATAACATTCTTCTCATCAAATGTCACTGTTTCACATCCCAATAAGGTGCCATCTGCTTGATAACAATATTCAAGTTTTATGCAGTCAATCACTGGGAGTTCAGAAAAGGCAAGGTTTAGGCAAGTAAGCTCTAACAAGTCTCCAAAAGTAGATACCGTGAGTCCAGCTCTTTCTATGTGTTCTTTAACTTGTACTCCTAGAACTTGGTCCAGTCTTAACTGCAAATGCTGGATAAAAACATCAGGTTGAAGTTTTCCATTCACCATACCATCAAACAACATTTTGTATAAGGATACCTGAGAAATAGCAAATGTAAACAAGGTTTATGAATCCATCCCATACATTTAAACTGTACTGTACTGAAAGGTTTAACATGATGTTAAAAGCACATAATAATCAGCAATGGCACTAAATATTTTTGACAAAACTGGGAACACGTGCGATATAGAAAACACAGACATAGCATACAATAGCACATCCCATTGTGTTTGTATAAAAAATACTCTTCCTATGATATGTATACATTATCTGATATGACACTATACATGTGTTTTAACCTCTCAGACAAAAGCATTTATAATGTCGAAAGCATGTATGTTAAAATCAGAATGACATACTTTAAATGTGCACAGCACTGTCACTGGATATCGACAGAGGAAATAAGTGCCAGTTATAATGAATGTGAGAGGAGACAGAGAGCAATCAGTTTCTGTATAAATATTGAGTCTCAAAAATCTTCAATACTGCCCACTTGAAGGGGGTGTAGAGCTGGTAATATGCACCTGTACTAAAGGAAATAAAAAAAATACACTTTGGGGGAGATTCCCGTTTACGTCAGTTATTGTATCGCGGGATCGGGCAAAGGTAAGTTACGCGGCGCCCGGCTTTGGATCTTCCCCTTTGTCTCTCAGAAGCGGCTGATAAACACAATATATATTTGTATTACTTGCTGTTCTAAATAATTCCAAACAAAACATTGATCTCTAAAGAATTAACTTCTAAATAATTCCTAAAAAAAGATACATAAAGATATGTAAGAAATATGTAAAATCTTTTACTACATTTAGCATAACATGTAACCCACTTCCTAAAACTGACCATACACTCGTTGGTTGTAGGGGCATTTTTACCTGCAGATGTTCTAACGATGTTTCCAAGCCACATCATATTTGCGACCATAATTAAGATCTTAAAGGACCTGTAAACCCCCCTTAAGCCCCCAAAATAACTATGTCCCGTTCGTTTCTATTATTCACAGGGAGGTGAGAACGCTTATTCTCACCTCCCTGTGAATAATAGGACGATCGGGGGACCTGGAACTTACCTTACACGCCGCTCCACTCGCAGCCGCTCCTGCACGGAAAGCCGCTCTGTCCCGACCACGCGCCCTATCTTATGCGCATGCGCGCCAATTAAAAGATAGGGCGCGCGATCGGGACAGAACAGCTGTTCGTGCAGGAGCGGCTGCAGTGGAGCGGCAGGTAAGGTAAGTTCCAGGTCCCCCGATCGTCCTATTATTCACAGGGAGGTGAGAATAAGCGTTCTCACCTCCCTGTGAATAATAGAAACGAATGGGACATAGTTAATTTTCGGGGTTTAGTGTTCCTTTAAAAATCATTTGCAAAATGATCAGGCCAGACAGTTGCCGCAGGAAGTTTGAGTTTGTAGTTTATTTATTCCCTCTACCAAAGGAGGGAGGGAAAAACTCTCCAATCAGCTACTTTGTATTTCCTGTGCTATGGTTAAGGAAGGGGAACTTTTTTAACCAACTTCGTAGTGAAATAATTATTTCCTTTAAATTTTTTGGGTGCAGCATTTTCTGTTTGTCAACTGTAAGCCTTTCTATAAAGGTAAATGCAAACATTTTTCAGTGCTAGAGAAACGCAATGTACTAAGTATATGTAAGATACCTTTTACTGGCTAACTAAGCAGCGTATAATTACAAGCTGTCAAGTCTACTCAGGTTGTTCCTTTCAGGGGCCAAAACCAGGCAATTTGCAATTTTCTTGGTTGAAAGATAAGTACACTCTAAAATCTATTTAAGTGTAATTGGAAGCTGTAGGTTTAACTAACCATCTCCTCCTTTTTTTTTTCTCCCTTCTAGATCCCTTCTGAGCCTACCTGTGCTCATGTAAAGTTCCTGACATCTTGGATATTGATTGCAGTCATCTAAGCTCAGCCCCTGAGACTAGCAGGATATCCATCCAGTGTGTCAGAAAATGCATGGTTAGCTTGCTCTGTGCGCGCGTGACGTCAGCAAGTGCACAGACGTGTGCACACCGCGCTGTTACAAGCTGACCGTACAAGCTGACCGTTTCTGACACACTGTGGAAGGAGATCCTGCAAGTCTCGGGGGCGGAGCTTAGATGACTGCAATCAATATCCAAGATGTTAGAAGGGACCTAGAAAAAAAGGAAAAAAAAAAAAGGAGATGGTTAGTTAAAGCTACAGCTTCCAATTTACTTATCCTTTAACTAATAAAATTAATGCATCTCTAAACTCTGCTACTCACCTGCTATTTTAGCCACCTAAAATGGTACTTCCCTTTAGCATTTTACCTGAAATGTGTGACTGCTCTTTTGGGAACTTCTTGGAAGTGATGGTGTTGTTCGTGTTTTTAGCTCCCTAAGCTCCAGCTCTCCTTTGGAAGAGTAGCCCAATTCATCTATTACACCCACCACGAAGATGCCATCAAGCTCTCTGAATACAGGGAATTCACGAACATGACCACCTGAAAAAAAATAAAAAGATATACCAATATCTTCAGTATTCTTAAAACCATTTTTTCCCATGCATATATTTCAGGAATTAAATGCTGTTTTCTCATATTTCCATGATGGATTGGGGTGTTGGGGATTGTGGTCACATTGATATGAAGAACAAGTAAAATCCTACCATGCATGTAGACATAAACCAGGATAATTAAAGAAAATAAAGTTAAAATTTTAAGAAACGTATTAAAAGCAACTAAAAACTAGAAAGTGAAAGTTTAAGTATAAACTTTGAATTTGGCTTGAAAGACTGCATTTTGGAAGGGAATGTGTGTGTTTGTGCTGCAGATTTTAAAACTCAATAATGCCAATGATAAGGACATTGTTGTTTTTTACTTACCCTTTAAATATAGCTGTCACATGAATTAAAGTTAGGTCAGTTGGTGTGTGTACTCGTGTCAGGTTGGGGAATAAAAGACTTAACTTTTTTGATGATTGGTCAAAATGTGTTTTTTTTTTACTATACTTACCCTTTAAATATGGTTGTCACATGAATGAATGGGTAGCTCAGTTGGTGTGTGTACCTGCATCAGGTTGGAATTAAAAAAACAAACTTTTTAGATTATTGGTCAAAAAATTTTTTTTTACTTACTTAGTTACTTACTTAGTTACCCTTTAAGTATGGCTGCCACAGTACTCATGTGAGGTTGGGGGTATGTGTTTTTGCATGTATGACCATATAACTAATTTTTATTGAGGATATGTCAAAATTAGTTTTTTTGAATTTATTTACCCTTTAAGTATGTCTGCAACAGGAATGGAAGGGTAATTCAGTAGGTGTGTGTACCTGTGTGAGGTTGGGGGTAAGTGTTTTTGCATGTATGACCACAGAACTAACTTTTATTGATGATTGATCAAAATTTGTTTTTTGATTATAGTTACCCTTACAGTTACCCTTACATTATAAGTATGGCTTCCATGGGAATGAAAAGGTAGGTCAGTAGGTGGGTGTACTTGTGTCTGGGTGGGGGTTGGGGGTATCAGCGTTTGTATTTATGACCAAGAAACAAACTGTTTTGAAATATCCAACATTTACATTTCCATCTATGGGAAAAAATGTTCTGTAATTCACCGATAACGCCGTAACGCTTCCGCGGATTCCTTAGCTAGGTAATAGCACACTTCCTATATGCCCCGCACGTCTGTACCGAATTTAATGACTCTAGCTCAAAAACTGTGGGAGGAGATACAGTCCAAAAAATCAGAAGAATAAAACTGAAAAAGAACAAATAGAAAGAATGGGAATTTGGCTCTTTAAGCCAAATTAATAAATGCAGTTGTTCTGACGTTGGTAGAACATTTGGAATGCTGTATGCAGGCTTGACAGTTGGTTTATGGAAAAAAAGTCAGGACAGATGGAAGTGGGAGTGCTTAAAAAAGGGAGTGGGGGATACTGCTTCTAAACAAAATGTGTGCTGGATTAAAGGAATGCAGCAACACACACAAATCAGAGTAAGTACTACTTACATGTATTTAATTATAGATTAAGATGAGGCAAAGTCAATTTTTCAGTATAGTGTCCCTTTTATTACAGCATTCCCTTTTAGTTGTAAGTAAATGAAAACAACTGGAGTAATATCTTACTATGCATGGGTGTTTTGAGGAGGAAAGCTTTCAAATTAAGGGTAAAATAGGTTTAGTCCTCCTTTACGTTCAACTTATTCACTGTTAATTAGGGAACCTAATCACAAACTCAATAACTTCCATCTTAACTTTGTTAAAATGAAAAAATAAATGCCGTTAAATCTTACCTGATTGCAAAACCGGAATCATTGCTAAAACGTTAAGAAATTTTATGGCCCAAGAATCTTCTCTAGTTTGTGTGCTCACCGACACAACATCATGAACTTCCAGCTCTGGAAAAAAGTTGCTTTTAAATATAGGTTTACAGTAAACAATCCATAATCCAAATCCAAGTAAACGATTTTAAAAAGAATCGGATCTTGCTACAATTTTATGCAATTTTTTTCTTGATTCTTTAATCCGATAACCCATGGCAACTACAAAAGAAAGTTGGTTTGACAATTTTCCTACAGCATTGGGAGCCGACAATCACATCTCTGGCTCAGCCTGTGAGAAATGATATTGAGGGAATGTTCAAACTTCCTGCTTCCAGTAGCTTTGGTGACATCACCTTACCTCTGCCCACCCCTCTGCCCCGGGGGAGAAGCATGCTCAGTTAAGACTTAATGCTGGGGAAATCAGGAAGTACCTGGGGGGAAAAATTGACAGTTGAGAAGAGGAGCCTGCAGGCAGGGGCTGGTCACATGGCTAAAAACAGTAAGTGTTCAAGCAGGAAGTAATATTGCTGAACTTCTCCAGCAATAACTTTCACAAATTTTATCTAGAGATGTGATTTAGGTTTTATTTTGAATGTAAGATGGAAGGCTTTTTATACAACCCTTACTAGTTTGGAAGAGTTGGAGACAAGTTACAGCAGGTCTTAGTCAAAGTACAAAATCCATTTACTTTGATCAACGCATTTCAGTCCATTACGAGTGCTTTCGTTCAAAAGCAGTTTGGATGAATTCAAGGAGAGACACCCGGGCCATTTTAAACCAGTGTGTGGAGCGCAATCAGGTTGTATACAAATATATATATATATATATTATATAGGTATAACAAAGATGGAGCGGCACTCCTCAACTAGTGTCCACAACTGCCCGGGTGCTTCCGCTATAAATGGACGATATAGTATTAACAAAGAAGTCGGAGCACTCCTGGGGATCTTCCAAACATATAAATTTTATTCCATTCGCGTAAGTCGACGCGTTTCGGCCCGTGTACGAGCCGTTCTCAAGACACGGTTTGAGAACGGCTCGTACACGGGCCGAAACGCGTCGACTTACGCGAATGGAATAAAATTTATATGTTTGGAAGATCCCCAGGAGTGCTCCGACTTCTTTGTTAATACTAAATATAATATATATATATATATATATATATATATATATATAATAATGTAAATACACCTCACTCCAAAATTCATGCAAGTATCCTTTATTATGTGGCTCGTTGCATAACAGGGCTACGTTTCGGGAACTACATGTCCCCATTATCAAGCCTACAGCGTGACAGCCATGACAGAATACAAACAGTACATAATACACACTATTGGTTTATCCCATATATACCCCTCCCCTCATTAAACCAATCACATGTAGTCATTTTAAAGGTTCTTTAAGTGACTTTTCAGCCACTGTCTAGCAACAGAAGCAGAGAGGAACAAGGAACAGCACTGCACTCTGAAAACACCAGCATTGGGAATAGTATTACCAGCCCAGCACAGCAAGATTAAAGAAAACAGAAACATCCTTGTAGCTGTGACTAAGCAGGTGAAGTTCACTATTATAAGCAGGTTTTCTTGGAATCATGAAGTGAGAAGAACATTACACTCTTGCCCGGTTAACTGTGACTCTAAAAAGGACATTGTTTTTGAAAACTTTGCAAACATGCTAAAAAAAAAAGATCGCCTTTAAGAGCTTCTGAATACACAAGGCACAGAGTTGACGTCATCTTGGGACGCAGGCTAAGCGTAACCCGGCAACCGCTAAGCTAAGTGGCTCTGGACGCCCCAGACCAGGGACCCGGCAGTAGGTCCGTAGGAGGGATTGGGGTGAACGGCTACAGAATCCGACAACCGTCTAGGGGAGCTGCCTTCTACACTCTGGACCAGGGACCCGGTAAAGGGGTCTATAAAAGGGATCGGAGTTAAACAGCTGCAGCCATAGGCGGGAGTGTGATCGGTAAATGCCATACTGAGTCCGGAACCCCCCGAACCAGGGACTCCGCAGAGGGTCTGTGAAAGGTGTCGGGTGTGTGCCTAACAAAGGAAAAGAGGATCGAGCAGGGTCATTTATTATCACGCCATTAAACATCCATATTGTGGAACTCTGTGCAGCAGCAGTGACAATCGAACTCTAATGAACGATAAGTATCGAACTCTAATTACTGCTACTAACTAATATATCCTAGAGACATTAGCACAATTTTTAAGAGGTCACAAAGTTTGAACCGTGGCACAGGATTATAATTTATTTTTTAAAAGCATTACATTGTATGTAGAAATATTGACTTCCTTTAGGAGAGAGAATCCAGATTCTCTTTGCTAGACAGGAATTGATGTCTGTGTATGAGAACAAATAGAAAAAAAACTTTGCATGTCTCTATTACTCCCAGCATTCTCATAAATGTTTCCATCTTTTCCAATATTGATATATTAATAGGGTGAGGCTGTGAAGTACCTTCTGATGTAAGAAGGTTGTATTTCATTGTTTACTCTGTGTATGGCTTCCTCCTGCTTTAAGCCCACCTCACCTTAAGCTATATAGCCGACTTGTATCTTGTGCTTTTAGGTACTATCCCATAGAAACCATTAACCTGTCCTGCATTAATGAAATCCAACTAGATTGAAACATGGCAGGATAGTCTGGGTTCATTATAGGACCTCAAGCTTTCCAATAGTGAACCCTAACTAACAGACTCCATGGTAACAGCAGTGAGTCAATGGGGAGGGTGAATATTGGAGGATGGTTTCAATCTTTCCATTATAGAACATTTTAATGGATCTCCTCTTGATTGATTATCTATTAAATAGAAGATTAGGGGAGAAGATACATTTCAAGCTCTGCACAGCAGATGTATTTCACTGTGGTCTATAACACTCTGTACAATGTTATAATTAAAGGACACTTACCTCCACCATGCTCTTCTTATATCACACTTTGCACCCAGGGTGAGGAACTAAACAGCTAGGTCCTCACCCCTGGACTCTTTGTAGTTACGCCAGTATGTTAAATAGGAAGACATGCACTGAAAGCCATAACGATCATCAAAGGTGTGGTATCACTCAAAAGCAATACCGATCCTTTATAAATATAGCCCATAGCCTTAATTTCCACTGTGCACCAACAGGCACACTTTTGCTAATATATATATATAGGTGTGGGAAAGGTTTCATTATAATTTAAGCACGGTCATGCCATTTGAAGCAAACGATGTAACTACACATATAAGTGTATGGCCACCATTACAGGTAACACTTTTGGATTCCCTGCTTACTGTTTTTTTCTTTTACTCTCGATAACTGTGTCCTTCCAGTAGCGCAGATACATTTTAAAAACTAAAAATGTAATGCTAAATATAAAACAGTCCTGGCAATAACAGCATTAGTTTTATTTTGGTTATTGAATAAATATTCCAGACACTTCTGACACTGTGATTTTCCATTAAACTTACCTCTGGCTAAATGTATACTAGCTCCAGCATTCATTGCTTCAGTCTTTTCTTGCTTCTCAACACCAGGAAACTCAAATTCATATACCATTTGTTGCTCACACCATGTCTGTGAACACAGGTTAGTTACCCACAAGTACTTCATTCTAAATTTGTCAAGTGGTTTCTGTACAACTTGTTTCCGCTTTCTTTGTAAAATTCCTCCAGGATCTTTCAGTTTGCCAATTGATTTTTTTACCTCTTCTTGATTCAAAGCTGATGTACCAACTTCATTAGTACTAATGAAAGAAAAAAAAATGCAACAAATGTCTAAAGTATATTGTAAAGGGCATTATTTTAACTCACCTTGAACCATTAAGGATAAGTAAAACAAGCTCAGCTCATTTATAAATGTTTGTATATAAGTGCTCAAGGAAACAATTTAAATTTAATTTTATTTACCACAATCCATGGCTGTTGGTTCTGCCTTCCCCTGGGTGCAACGTGTTCCCTGTGGTGACATGTTAAATCAGGTTTTCAAAAGTTAACAGAAAAAAGGCACAGGAAGTAAGATTTGCATAGCACATATACAAAATATATTGAGCTTGCTGTTGTCTGGTAAGATTGAAATGACCAATTGGTCCTTTACTGTCATGTGATGGAAGTTCTATCAATGTTTATATATTTATGTCTGCTCTCTATTTCCTACTGGATGGCACACCGCCGCCTTAAACTCAATCTATCTAAAACTGAATTAATAATTCCCCCCCCTAAACTGTTCTGAGGCTTTAGTTGTTCTTTACAATATTAAGTAGGTTCCCTTATAATCACAATTGCCATAAAAACCCAGCAAACTGTTTCAGTAAGTCACTCTGAACCAGTCACCGCTTCTCATCCTAACCCTCTGCATTTCCAGTGATGTTGAACCTTGGCACACCAGAAGTTTGGAAACTACAAGTCCCAGCAAAGGTTCATCATCACTGCACTATATAAGAACTGCCACGGTCAACCCCGCTACACAGGAAACGCTTGTGCAGAATACTCTCTCCTCGGCCCTTGACAATCAGTACACAGACTTCCGACATCTTTATGCCGCTTGTCCAGCTGTAAAAAAAGACAAGTGAAACGTGCTCACTGGTGTACAGGTAGATGTGCCTCAGGGGAGCACTGTAATTTGGCCTGACCCCATGTCTCCTACTTACCCACTCTAGTAGCTTAATGAAGCCAAGCGGCTCCTTTAGAGGTCCCAGGTTTAGTTGCCAGTCAGTCATTTTCTGTAAGGAAAGATATGAACTTGGCAATAACAGACTGTGCCACGAACAAAACTCAAAGGCCTCGCACTATTCTAACGGCTTCCTCCTCTAACCAGAGTCTCCTGGCTGATGTCACTACTCGGCCCCGGGAAGTGAGACAAGTGCCGAGTAGTAACGTCAGGTGGAGATAGCGTCAGACAGATTTCCCTCTAAGGTGAGTGACTTAAGTATGAGCTAAGGTTAGGTCTTCAGGATTTTTTTAAAGCACTTTTAATGATTGTTAGCTGTCTGAGAATTTTGTATCCCTCCTCCAATGCATGTGTTCAGAGCCGCTAGCTTAATACATGCAATACAACCTATTACAGCTGCCTTGTCTATTGTACACCCAAGTCCTAACCCATAGAGCCATGAATCTGTATCTTGCACTGACAAGCTCTAACAAGATCAAAACATGTCATGTCTACAAGTCAGATGATTGGCTCGATACAATAGACTGTATTACATGTTATTAAGCCATCGGTTCTGGACATTAGCCATAGGACATAAACAAGAATTTTGCACATCTCCACCTCTTACTCTTGGGAATCTGGGTGTAAGAAATTGCTTGTTTCTTAGATTTTGTGGGCAATGCTATTCTATTTTCTTCTTTTATATTTCCTGTTTGGTCCAGGTTGGTGAGGTGTCTCTGATTTTGCCGGCTATCCACTTTGCCTTCTGCCTTAGGAGTAGAGAGCCTCAGGACTAACAGCCACCCTAATTCCTGATCTCGGCATCCAGGAAGTAGAGCTGCTGTCAGCGATACGGGGGAGATGCAATACTTTCCTTGGCGCTCATCCTACCTTGTGGTTTCCCATGATGCAATAATCACTTAGTAAGATTTACTGCATCACAGGAAGCAGCGCCAGTCTAACACCACCAACAACTGGAACGTGGCAGAAACACAAAGTGCGGGATTAACTCATTTTTGGTGGTTAGGGCTGCTATTACATGCCCCACAATAATGCCTGAGGGTACCTACACCACCAAGCAGGAGATGGAATATTTACTACAGATATATGCACAGTATACATTGCATTGTATGGATAATGACTAATTCCAATGCACAGAAATCCAGGTACCCTCCAAAGTACAATCAGACACTACAGCCCTTCCTCCTGACTGTGTACCCACAAATCAACTCCCAGCATGCCTCTCGCTCACACATCCGGAAGTTACTAGAAGATCCGGTGTTTATCTGTGCATTTTGTATATTGATGTTCTCACCCAGATTGTCATCCTGCAGCGATAAGAGCTCTGAATCGCTAATGTCCGAAAAGCCTTCTTCATCAGTTGTGCTAATAGGTCGGTAAACCTCCCCGCTCCCCTCCGTGACAGACATATCGCCTGTCTGTTCCTAGACTCCCTTATGATATTTTGTCCGCGCTAAATTGCATTATCTACTAAACCCCGCCTCTCCGGGTTGTTTAGCCAATCAGGACACCACTTTCTTTTCCTGTAATAGCTGGGATTGAAGATAACTGTATGATTGCACTCCAGATGTTTAAAAACTACAACTACCCGCATACCTTGCATAACATCTGGAGTGTTAGTGGCAAATGTGCACTTTTTTAGGCAATTAACCCTTCACACTGGAAACAACCCCATAGACATATATATATATTATATATACATATATATATATATATATATATATATATATATATATATTTTTTTTTTTTTTTTTAAATTTCACACTTTTAGCAGATTGCCCTTAAAAAAAGAAAGTAAATAATTAAATATAAGTTGAAATAAAAAATCCATTTCAATTGGGTTCAAAGGGTATTTGTGGAATTTTAATACGATCCGTGGAACCACTGGCAGAATAAAACCTGCTACTTTAATTTATTTGTACTCAGGACAAGTTAAAAAAAACTTCACTTAGGGGAACTGTGGTCCAAATATGACTTCGGGTAAATTGAGGTAAATTGGTAGGAATTGCTCCCCTGATAATTTTTGCAATTTATTTCCATTGTTTATTTTGCATAGTTTTGAAGATATTTACATTTTTGTGTGTGATATGGCAGCTGCATCACCAGGTCCCCTGCACTTCCTGCCCTGAAACTGTCAGTCAATCTGTCCTGTGTCTTCTCTTGCAGCCCCCCTGGTACCTCCCACTCATGGACCCTATGATCCCTCCAGTTGCAGGCCCCCCATGGCCCATTATCTTACAGCCCCATGTGGCCCCACCCACTCGTGGGTGCCTTGGCCCCGTCGACATTATGGGTGCCTTGGCCCTGCCCACTCGTGAGTACCATGGGTTACTCAGACCCCCCCCCTACAGAAAACTCTGTGGAAACAGCCTTTTCAGGCAGAGTGAGAACTCTGCATAAAAGGGCTGTTTTCACACAGTGAAAGAGAAGGGCTGTAGATTCCCTTACCTTCTCTGTCAGGACTTCACAAAGTAGAGAGGAGGAGGGACTTCCTGTCTCCCTCACACACTGAGGGAGTCTGAGGCTGTGCTCGCCGGCGGCACTGTGCAGGAGAAGCCTCAGGAATGTCACAAGTCAGCCTCCCACCCATTAACTTTCTGGTCAGTCATTTCTTTATATCTTGGGCTGTGGGTCACATAGAGATTTGGTTGATGGCTCGTTTTAAAGGAAGAAAACTGGCCTTTGATTTAAACTTAACTTGTTTGGAGACCATAGTTCCCCTTTAACAGACGTCCCACCCTGCCCTTTCAGGCTTCCGGGCAAAGTGGGAAAAGGGGCGTTACGTCACATAGGGGCGGGGTGGGTGTGATGTCACGGGGAGGCGGGGCTAGTGTTCTAGGGGTGGTGGGATTCGGGGATAGGGAGGAGGTAGGGGGGCTCCTGGTGCATGGTCTTAAAAAGTGGGCATGACTGAGGAGGAGACTCTAGTCTCCTCTCAGTCAAGGGAGTCTGGGGTGGTCTCGTGGGAATGAGACTCCTGGACGATCCCAGAGAGGCGGGATACCTGACTTAATATCAATCCCCTGCAAGTCTCACAATTCCATCTTTATATTCACAGACACCCGCAGATTGCCCCAAATGGAGTCAATGCAGAGTTGAGCGGTTCCAGATGTTTGCTGCTAAAGAAATGCCACATGTAGCGTTTCTGTATTGGCAACCATCTGGGAACCGCTCAAGTACCTTTCAGTGGCATTTGGTATTCATATGAAAGTAGACTAACTGCACACCCACCTGCATGCAGATTTCTGTTCACCAATCTTTAAGAAATTTCAAGCTTTTGTCAAATTTTCTGATTTTTATTTTTTTTAAGTACAATCCACTATCCTCTGCTAGGCCACACAAGCGCTTTTGTAATACGCTTACAACCATGTTTTGAGATCTGTGAGAATTCATGTCCGAGCAAATCCAAATAGTCATACAAATTACATACAAGGGTAATGCTTATAAGTACACAAAGTGATGAGTTAATTTACAGCAGTACAATAACACACAAGTAAAGAGGACCCTGCCCAATGGACTTACAGTCTAGATGAAATGGGGGTTTCGTTTGGGATGGTATCTGTGGATTAATTCTGAGATTTATGGAGGGGCTGTATTATATAGTGCTTTAAAGGAAAGTGTAAGCAGTTTGAAATTAAAATCCTTTGTGTAATGGCATTAGTGAGGCGAGAAAGGAGTGAGTCTGGCAGCAGAGTTAAAGATGGATTGACGTGGTGCCAGACAGTTGCTTGGTAAACCACACAGGAGGGTGTTACAGTAGTCACCAGCAAGAAAAAGTACTGAATCGCAAAAAACACAACATTTTGGAGATGGCATTGTCCCCTTCATCAGGTGAAACACACACAATCCTTACCCCCTTAAATAGACCAAGTGCAATCATATACCACTCCCACTTCCAAAGTGGTATATATATATGATTGCACTCGATCTATTTAAGGATTGTGTGTGTGTTACACCTGATGGAGACAATGCGATCCCCGAAACCTGTTTTTGCGATTCACTTATATTGTGCACCACAGTACTTTTTCTTGCTTCTGCTATAGCGGATAGTCCCTGGGTTGAGGACTAACTGAGGTAGCACCTTTAAGTAACTGGCAAATTGCCACAGGAGTGTGCGTGGGTTCAAACCTAAAGACTTGGACTTGTTACAGAAGTCAAAGTAGATAGCCAAGAATGAGCATTATCGTGCATACATAAGGAGGACAGGATTTGAAAGGGAGGGTGATCAAAAGTATTAAAAGCTGAGGACAGGTCAAGAAAAATAAGTAGAGTAGTGGCCTTTAGATTTAGCATTAATTAGATTGTTGGTCACTTTAGTGAGGGCAGATCCCGTGGAGTGGTTAGGGTGGAAGCCTGACTGGAGTTGATCAAAGAGATAGGTGGTGAACCAGGTCAGCATAGGAATGTAATTCCAGTAGTTGAGATGCAAAAGGGAGAAAGGTGTCAGGCTGGGAAGAAGAAGGACCGTTACAGGGAATAGCCAGGGGTATAAATTCAACTGATTTTTCAAAATGGAATTTGTCGAATAAATAGGTATGCTTGCCCCCTCTGAGGAAGGGGGCACGTTAATTCCCCCCGAAACATTGTGATATGATGTGTGGTCACTAATAAATATACTATTGAGTGCTGACAGAGAGATCTGATACCATGGAAAAACAAAGTCACTGACACAGGTAGCAAAAAGGCAGCACAAAATACATGAATGTAACTTTGCAATGGGCCAATGTGTTTTTTTCACTATAGATGCCCTTTAAAAGGAATGTCCACCCCCAAAACTAAAATTAAACCCACTACTGCCCCCATAATCTGAGGAAGGGGGCACGTTAATTCCCCCCCGAAACATTGTGATATGATGTGTGGTCACTAATAAATATACTATTGTTTTGCATGCGACCCTCTACGTTGTTTTCTTCTCATCTATAGTGGGAAAATAAACTTTTTTTCTTTTTTTCCATGTGTTCTATAATTCTCCCCAACCCCCAGAGTGTCTTTACATTTTTCAGATTCCCTCTCTGTCCTGAGATGCACAAGTTAGAAGAATACGTGATTGCGTTCCTCTACTCCTACTTGTACTGTCAATCAAATCCCTGTGATGATCCTCTTCTCTGCTCAAGTCCCTCCCTCCTCCATGCTCTGTTATAAACATAGAGATAAGGGCATTAGCAGGGGGAGAGAGGTAGCTTTGACTGCAGAGATAAGACTGCACTTGACCCCCCTTCTTGACAGCTTTCACTGATTGATGATGGGTCACAAAGAGAGAGATCTTTATTTTAGCAGGACATGGAGAGTTCCGTGTCTCCAGGACAGCTTTTCTATTGGCCACTGTGCATTGGTGTGTTTATCAGGATGTTGAACATTTAACTCCTACTGCACATGATAAGCTTGTCGGTTAGCTGGAGTTGAGGCATGGAGGAGGTAACAGTGGAGGGGGAAGGGGGAGTGCTGACAGAGAGATCTGATACCATGGAAAAACAAAGTCACAGAGTACATGAATGTAACTTTGCAATGGGCCAATGTGTTTTTTTCACTATAGATGCCCTTTAAAGGGAATGTCCACCCCCAGAACTAAAATTAAACCCACTACTGCCCCCACTGTGAAGTTTAAAAAAAATACTTACCTTACTTCTCTTGTCCTTATGGTTCTCCTGCAGTGCTTGTCCAAAGTTCAGGAAACTGAAGAGTAGGAGTAGTCTTCCTGTGAAAATGTTTCTGCCTCCTCCTTGTCCTTTGGGAGTTACTGTGACATGTGCAGGAGAGCCCTTCCTCCCACCCTCCAGATCCCTCCATTTTAAGGTTAAAGGGGCCCTTTATCAACATTGTGTGTTTCGGGAAAAGATTGTTTTTCCATTGGCATAAGGGAACGGTCAGCTCCCAGTACTGTAGTATAGGTAGACAGCCATAATCACTAGGATGTTTTGCAATCCAAACGATCTTCCCTTTAATATAGGGTGAGCTCTCTGGAATACGTGTAGCCACGCAAACAGATTGACAGATGGAATCTTACAGATTGGTACTGTGTGTACCCAGCTTTTAACCCTAAAGCCCCAATTGTGTTTTGTTTTGTTTTTTGTGTGTGTTTTTTTACAGCACAGAGAGCCTATCTTCAATGGCGTAATTACTGGGCCAATGACTGTGATGGGCCTGGGGGTTAGAGGACCCCCACACCAGAGGCTCTGTGGTCAGCTGTTTTTAAACAGCTGATTGCGCGTATGCAGTAAAGATATGCGCAATCAGCTATTTAAAAGTTCTGCCTGTTTGGTACCGGGCAGATCACCCGTATCTTTACTGTATACGCACGAAAAGCTGTTTTTAAAGGGTATGTTCACCCCTTATAAAAACATTTAATATATTTAATATATTAGGCAGGATCCCCCAAAACCTGGTGACGTCACGGCCAGTGGCTGACTGCCATTCGTGAACACAAAAAGAATTGAAAAGCAGAAGTCGAGAGGGAGTGGAGAGACAGTAAGTGCTGGTGGATCGCAAACTTGTAAGTATGATTTCTCTTGGTGGGAGCAGAATTATTACATTTTAACAAAACCAAACCTAGGGTTTAAGGGGGTCCTGCCTAATAATTACTGTATTGAACATCATCTAAGGGCAATAAAACTATCAGGTCTTATGGTCCATACACACATTTGATTCTTTGGCCTGTGAACGACCCAGAGCGCAGAGCAATCCCGTTAGGAGAATTATGGCAAAGTTTGGTGGTGGAAAAAACAAATAAAATGTCGAGGATCTATAATTATTTTGGTCACAAAGCTAAACTAGAGGTATTTACATTGTATTTGACACTTTTACCCTACCCCTACCTATTTACCAGCTTGTCTATTGTCTCTGTTACAGTATGTGCAGTTTTGCTAGTCTGTCTTAGTACCCTTTTCCTGCTACTTTATTTATTTCAACACAAACAAATATGGAGGAGCACACTATAGTAGTGATTCAAAGTATATTATGCAAACAACATACAACGTTTCAGGACCAACTTGTCCCTTCCTCAGGTATAACCAATGTGCCAAATCATCAAACATTTAAACCCTCATAACCCCACCAACAGATCATGTGGCAAAGTGAATGACAGGCCAGGGTCCAAAATGAGGCTACCCAGGTCTACTTATAACAACTGTACATAACATTCCTTTAAAGTGCATAGTATCATAAAAGTGTTTGGACTCATATCTTGAAAGTGTATATTAAAACAGTTTTTTTCTAAAATGTGAAATACTGTATTAAAATACTAGTGACAAGAATAAATAGTGCTTGTGATATTTGGATAAAAGGGCATTCTACTTAAAGGGCATGTCCACCCCAAAATTTAACTTTTGATATGTGGTAGGGCATGCTCCCCCAGCCCCAACCGCATTAATATAATTGTTAGAAAGTCCCCCGATTCTTACTTACCAGCCCTCTCTCCCCTGCTGCAGTGTTCAGGCCCTCTGCTTGCATGGAATTGAAAGCAGGGGGCGGGACCGGCAGCCGCGTCCGTGATTGGCTGAGAGGCAGGGATGGCTGCACTGAGCTTGATGAGGTTGAGGAAGTCTCAGGCACAGCATGAGTCACACACTGCTCCTACACAGCAGTTTCCTGGACTTTGGAGGGGCACAGCAGGGGAACTATTTTGAGCAGGAATGTAAGGTAAGGATTGTTTTAAACTACTTGATGTGGCCAGTAAGGGGTTACATTTTAGTTTTGGGGGTGGACATGCCCTTTAAGTATATTAAAAATATACAATAAAATACTTTAATAGAAACATTGAAGGTTATTCAATAAAAGTTCTAATTGTTTAAAATGGTGTTAATTTTGCCCCATCAATCAGATGTTAGCTTTCAAATATTAAATAAAATTTGATTGGTTGGGGCAAATTTAGCACCATTTTAAATGATAAGAACTTCTATTGAATATCCCTGATTGTATTCTTTCAAATAACCATCAGAGTGATACATGTATTCCTGTCTTGGTCCTGTAGATGGCAGTGTCTGACCTCAGTAAGGCTGAGGCCATACTGCAACGCACAGGAATCGCGCACGAGATTGTGTGCGCTTTTCTTGTGCGTTCGTGTTTTGCGCATGCGTTTTCGCCTTTTCCCGTTATGGAAACGCTGCGTTAACACACCAAAAATGGTGAACGCATGCGTTACCAAAACACGAACGGACGCGCAATCGCATGCGCATCGGAAATTCCCGCGATTTCCATTTTAGCGAAAATCGCGGGCGCAATCGCTAGTGTGGCCTAGCCCTAAAAATTTATTTTTTGGCCCTGGGAGTAGTCAGCAGGAGGATTGCACCTATTAATTATCTGGCAGACAGCCAACAGCAATGTGCTGTAGTGCCTTTGAACTAAAATCATTTTAAGAAAACTCAAAAGTGGATTTAACGGGGCACACCCAAATATTATAGAAAAAGTTAAAAAATTATTTATTATTTAAGTGGATGGCTTCCTGACATCCAGGGTGCATAGAAATGATATCATTGTAGAAGATTTATGTTTATATAACAAGTGGGATGTGTTTTGAAATGGTTTCTATGCACCTTGCTTGTGAGGAAGCAATACACTTTAAGGGATTTTTTTAACTTCAATGAACTTAAATTTGTCCCAGCCACTAGCCAGCGGTTGTGTGGGATCAATCACTGTCGGTCATTGCTGACAGTCCGCCACAACCAATTGTGCAGTCCCGTAGGGAACCACACAATCGCCTGTGATTTTGTGGTTCCCTTGGCACCCACACCGTACACAATATATTCAACTGACCAACCAATACACAATACAATACATAATATTGTATGGTGTATACACAGCCTTAGTGCCCGGCAGTTTTTAAACCAGCATTCTTCACTCCATTGTATTTAAGTCTTGGATGATACAAACAATGACATGTATAACATTAAACTAAGCTTAATGAGGATGTATTATTGTCCAAACACATAGATAATCATTTGCACACCAGATGCTATATCTCTGGTGCTATCTCTTAACTGTTAACTACCACCAGCTTATAGCCTGCAATACTGTAAATGTTTGTACACACGTGCCATCGTGGGCATGATGCACCATTTGTACGAATGGCCATTTTGTCTGATAATCGTGCCGTGTATCCAGCCGGTCGGGCAATGATCCTTGACCGAATGGCCTTTTTGCCCGAAACAGTGCCCATACATGGCACGATTATCGGATGTTCATACACATTGTGTATCGTGGGTTGTCACACGCTATTGGAAGTGTGTACGAACGTTAAGAAATGCACACACATAGGTAACTGTGCTTTTATTATGACCTACAATAAAAGCACTGATATAGGTATCTACAGTATGTGTGTTCATCGACAGTATTATGTATTATTAATAATATTGTACAATTGTTTATGGAACCAGTCTCCTGTCAGCCGTTGTGCATTTGTTTCTCTATGCTGTTTTAATACATTTGTTTCAGAAACATATTGTCAATGCAAAGGTTTTGTACATGTGTCTTATTAGAATCCTCTATAACAATACAAATAAAATGTATTATTATTCTTAACCCCTGCCCTTTCATTCAAATTGCTTTATTTTTTATTTAAGTTTTTTTTCGTACCTAGGCATTAAGCCACAACAATTTTGCCTTAAAGGGACAGTTCAATGGAAATTATCAATATTTGTTAAATTGTTAGTTTGTGTAATGCCTTCTTAGTTATTCTACATATTTTCTCCCATTTTGAAAAATCAGTTGATTTCATACCCTTGGCTGTTCCCTGCTGTTGACATTAGTGAGCTGACATTTCAGGTTCTTCCCAGGATGCACCACGTCATTGGAATGTTCTGAACAGTAATTTCTACTGATTGGCTGTTGGATGGGTCAAAGATGCTCAGATCTATACTGAGCAACTTAATCAACCCAGGCTCTGGGTCAAGGGCAATACCATAACAGTCTCTACTAGGGGTCCTGCAAACAGGAAGTCAGTATTTATTTTGCATTTATTTATACACAGACAAAATGCTGAATTGGCAGATTAAGGTCATTGGGATGAAAAAGTACTGCTCTTTTTTCTGAAAAGCAAATGTATTTGCACAGAACTTCCCGTTTAAACGCTTTACAAACTGGGTTGGTGATATTTTTTACCCAATTGTGCTACAAATTTTTTAAACCTCAATCTTTGCCTTATATTTTCATATTAAAGTCATTAAATTGTTCTTTAAGGGAATTATTATTATTTAAATATATAGCATTTAATGTAAATATATTATGCAGTGTTGCTCCCAAAACTTTTTTACACTTTTATAAACTGGTCTCTTTTATAAACTGGTTAGTATAAGAATCTGTTAAATGTATAGATTTTGTGTGTTTATATGCAGGTGTGGGGTACACAGCTGAGTGCATAAAGGATTTAATTTTGGTGTGTGAATATTCCTGCAGGCAGTTGACTATTTGAGTCACTTGGAAATACATCAATACCATTTTACTTTCAATCTGAACAACTGAGTTGAGTGCAGCCCCTTATGTACTCTATGTTTATTATCTGTAACATTATTATCCTTATATTATTATGTATTAATGGGGGGAAAAACACATAGTAAAGGCTAGGCCACACTATCACGTTTTTCCCGTTGCGCATGCGGTTGCATTTTTTCAGATCATTGAAACACGCGTTTTCGGGTGCGTTACGATTGAGCTTGCATTTTGCTTTCCGCATTTTTAATCGCAACTGCAACTTTCCTATACCTACAGAAAAACGCATCCGCAAACGCAACAAAATCACACATGAAATTGCATGCGATTCCGTGTGCGATTGCGTTTGTGGTGCAGTGTGGCTGTGCCCTAACGTAGAATTTTAGAATCCACACTGATGTTCAATTTATTCAGACTTAAAAAATCTTGACCAAACCTCAAAGAAAAAAATCACTCTAAATAATGATCTTTTACGGGGATGGACAAATCCCGGTCGCCACGGTGACTGAAAATTGTTTACTGGTGACTGAGAGTTAAAAATCAGGTTGCAGCTTTTATTTCCCAGTGTTAGAACTTCCCTTTTGTTCGTTTTTGCTGAGCTCCTATTCTCCTCCCATTCATTAGGTACGTTCTGTACTTGAACGTTTGCAACATTGTTGCTGAACTGGCTGAGCAGAGTTCATTACACCCATACTCTGCAACAATGTTGCAAATGGAAGAAAGTGAAGGGAAGGGGGGAAGTCTGCTGGCACTGGGAAAGTTACTGGTAATGGGAAAGTTTGCTGGTACTGGGAAAGTTAATGGTAATGGGAAAGTCTGCTGGCACTGGGAAAGGTAATGGTAATGGGAAAGTTACTAGTAATGGGAAAGTCTGCTGGTACTGGGAAAGTCTGCTGGCACTGGGAAAGTTACTGGTAATGGGAAAGTCTGCTGGTACTGGGAAAGTTACTGGTAATGGGAAAGTTACTGGTAATGGGAAAGTTTGCTGGTACTGGGAAAGTTAATGGTAATGGGAAAGTCTGCTGGCACTGGGAAAGGTAATGGTAATGGGAAAGTCTGCTGGTACTGGCAAAGTTGATGGCAATGGGAATGTCTGCTGGTACTGGCAAAGTTAATGGTAATGGGAAAGTCTGCTGGCACTGGGAAAGTTACTGGCAATGGGAAAGTCTGCTAGCACTGGGAAAGTTACTGGTAATGGGAAAGTCTGCTGGTTCTGGGAAAGTTAATGGTAATGGGAATGTCTGCTGGTACTGGGAAATTTAATGGTAATAGGAAAGTCTGATGGCACGGGGAAAGTTAATGGTAATAGGAAAGTCTGCTGGCACTAGGAAAGTTAATGGTAATGGGAAAGTCTGATGGCACTGTATAAGTTAATGGTAAAGGGAAAGTCTGCTAGCACTAGGAAAGTTACTGTTAATGGGGAAAGTCTTCTGGCACTGGGAAAGTTAATGGTAATAGGAAAGTCTGCTGGCACTAGGAAAGTTAATGGTAATGGGAAAGTCTGCTGGTACTGGGAAAGTTAATGGTAATGGGAAAGTCTGCTGGCACTAGGAAACTTAAGTTCTAATGGGGAAGGGATCTCAAACTCCCCCCAAACATCTTAAATTGTCTGTCCCTCTATCTTTCTCTCTATATCTATCTTTTTCTGTCTGTGGAAGGAACCACTTGAAGTTCCCCATCTAGAGGCTCCGATCTTTTCACAGATTTTCCCTTGTTTTTCCATTAAACTGCTTGACATTGTCAAGTGGTTGATCAAAAGAAATCATACATGGGATCAATATTTTGAACGATCCAATCTTATTTATTGGATCGCTCAAAATAAGGATCGCGTGAATGGGGGGCTTAGCATTTCAGCTATCAATCAAGTTCCTTTGTATCAAACTCATCTGTTATGTTAAAGGGTATCTCCACTCATATTTTCAAGGTTTAGGAATCCAGATCTATTGAAGAACGGGAAGTAAAGGAGCTGTGCCTTACCTTCCGTTCTTCAATAGAACAAACAGGAGACTGTTGATAAGTTAGGAAACTTACCCGCTCGCTCGTAGTCTGTCAGGTCCCGACGGACCTTGTCTTCTATGTGCATGCGCGATCTATGCAAATAATGATCTTTTACGGGCTGGACAAATCCCGGTCGCCACGGCGACTGAAAATTGTTTACTGGTGACTGAGAGTTGAAAATCAGGTTGCAGGTTTTATTTCCCAGTGTTAGAACTTCCCTTTTGTTCGTTTTTGCTGAGCTCCTATTCCCCTCCCATTCATTAGGTACTGGTAATGGGAAAGTTTGCTGGTACTGGGAAAGTTACTGGTAATGGGAAAGTCTGCTGGTACTTGGAAAGTTACTGGTAATGGGAAAGTCTGCTGGCACTGGGAAAGTTACTGGTAATGGGAAAGTTACTGGCAATGGGAAAGGCTGCTGGTATTGGCAAAGTTAATGGTAATGGGAAAGTCTGCTGGCACTGGGAAAGTTACTGGCAATGGGAAAGTTACTGGTAATGGGAAAGTCTGCTGGCACTGGGAAAGTTACTGGTAATGGGAAAGTTTGCTGGTACTGGGAAAGTTACTGGTAATGGGAAAGTCTGCTGGTACTTGGAAAGTTACTGGTAATGGGAAAGTCTGCTGGCACTGGGAAAGTTACTGGTACTGGGAAAGTTACTGGTAATGGGAAAGTCTGCTGGCACTGGGAAAGTTAATGGTAATGGGAAAGTCTATTGGCACTGGGAAAATTAATGGTAATGGGAATGTTAATGGTGATGGGAAAGTCTGCTGGCACTGGGAAAGTTTGCTGGTACTACTGGGAAAGTTACTGGTAATGGGAAAGTCTGCTGGTACTTGGAAAGTTACTGGTAATGGGAAAGTCTGCTGGTACTGGGAAAGTTACTGGTAATGGGAAAGTCTGCTGGTACTGGGAAAGTTACTGGCAATGGGAAAGGCTGCTGGTATTGGCAAGTTAATGGTAATGGGAAAGTCTGCTGGCACTGGGAAAGTTACTGGTAATGGGAAAGTCTGCTGGCACTGGGAAAGTTACTGGTAATGGGAAAGTCTGCTGGTACTGGGAAAGTTAATGGTAATGGGAATGTCTGCTGGTACTGGGAAATTTAATGGTAATAGGAAAGTCTGATGGCACTGGAAAGTTAATGGTAATAGGAAAAGTCTGCTGGCACTGGGAAAGTTAATGGTAATGGAAAGTCTGATGGCACTCTAAAGTTAATGGTAATGGGAAAGTTCTGCTGCACTGGGAAAGTTACTGGTAATGGGAAAGTTTGCTGGTACTGGGAAAGTTACTGGTAATGGGAAAGTCTCTGGTACTTGGAAGTTACTGGTAATGGAAAGTCTGCTGGCACTGGGAAAGTTACTGGTAATGGGAAAGTTACTGGTAATAGAAAGTCTGCTGGTACTGGGAAATTTATGGTATAGGAAAGTCTGATGGCACTGGGAAAGTTATGGTAATAGGAAAGTCTGCTGGCACTGGGAAAGTTAATGGTAATGGGAAAGTCTGATGGCACTCTATAAGTTAATGGTAATGGGAAAGTCTGCTGGCACTGGGAAAGTTACTGGTAATGGGAAAGTTTGCTGGTACTGGGAAAGTAACTGGTAATGGGAAAGTCTGCTGGTACTTGGAAAGTTACTGGTAATGGGAAAGTCTGCTGGCACTGGGAAAGTTACTGGTAATGGGAAAGTTACTGGTAATGGGAAAGTCTGCTGGTACTGGGAAAGTTACTGGCAATGGGAAAGGCTGCTGGTATGGCAAAGTTAATGGTAATGGGAAAGTCTGCTGCGCACTGGAAAGTGACTGGCAATGGGAAAGTTACTGGTAATGGAAAGTCTGCTGGCACTGGGAAAGTTACTGTAATGGGAAGTTTGCTGGTACTGGGAAAGTTACTGGTAATGGGAAAGTCTGCTGGTACTTGGAAAGTTACTGGTAATGGGAAAGTCTGCTGGCACTGGGAAAGTTACTGGTAATGGGAAAGTCTGCTGGTACTGGGAAATTTAATGGTAATAGGAAAGTCTGATGGCACTGGGAAAGTTAATGGTAATAGGAAAGTCTGCTGGCACTGGGAAAGTTAATGGTAATGGGAAAGTCTGATGGCACTCTATAAGTTAATGGTAATGGGAAAGTCTGCTGGCACTGGGAAAGTTACTGGTAATGGGAAAGTTTGCTGGTACTGGGAAAGTTACTGGTATGGGAAGTCTGCTGGTACTTGGAAAGTTACTGGTAATGGGAAAGTCTGCTGGCACTGGGAAAGTTACTGGTAATGGGAAAGTTACTGGTAATGGGAAAGTCTGCTGGTACTGGGAAAGTTACTGGCAATGGGAAAGGCTGCTGGTATTGGCAAAGTTAATGGTAATGGGAAAGTCTGCTGGCACTGGGAAAGTTACTGGCAATGGGAAAGTTACTGGTAATGGGAAAGTCTGCTGGCACTGGGAAAGTTACTGGTAATGGGAAGTTTGCTGGTACTGGGAAAGTTACTGGTAATGGGAAAGTCTGCTGGTACTTGGAAAGTTACTGGTAATGGGAAAGTCTGCTGGCACTGGGAAAGTTACTGGTAATGGGAAAGTCTGCTGGTACTGGGAAAGTTACTGGCAATGGGAAAGTCTGCTGGTATTGGCAAAGTTAATGGTAATGGGAAAGTCTGCTGGCACTGGGAAAGTTACTGGTAATGGGAAGTCTGCTCACTGGGAAGATACTGGAATGGGAAAGTCGCTGGTACTGGGAAAGTTAATGGTAATGGGAAGTCTGCTGGTACTGGGGAACATTAATAGGAAAGTCTGATGGCACTGGGAAAGTTAATGGTAATAGGAAAGTCTGCTGGCACTGGGAAAGTTAATGGTAATGGGAAAGTCTGATGGCACTCTATAAGTTAATGGTAATGGGAAAGTCTGCTGGCACTGAGAAAGTTAATGGTAATAGGAAATTCTGCTAGCACTAGGAAAGTTACTGTTAATGGGGAAAGTCTGCTGGCACTGGGAAAGTTAATGGTAATAGGAAAGTCTGCTGGCACTAGGAAAGTTAAGTTCTAATGGGGAAGGGATCTCAAACACCCCCCAAATATCTTAAATTGTCTGTCCCTCTATCTTTCTCTCTATATCTATCTTTTTCTGTCTGTGGAAGGAACCACTTGAAGTTCCCCACCTAGAGGTTCCGATCTTTTCACAGATTTTCCCTTGTTTTTCCATTAAACTGCTTGACATTGTCAAGTGGTTAATCAAAAGAAATCATACATGGGATCAAAATTTTGAACGATCCAATCTTATTTATTGGATCGCTCAAAATAAGGATCGCGTGAATGGGGGGCTTAGCATTTCAGCTATCAATCAAGTTCCTTTGTATCAAACTCATGCGCGATTTATGCGCATAGAAGACAAGGTCCGTCGGGACCTGTCAGACTAAGCGCCGGGGGAGCGAGCGAGCGGGTAAGTTTCCTAACTTCTCACCAGTCTCCTGTTTGTTCTATTGAAGAACGGAAGGTGAGGCACAGCTCCTTTACCTCCCGTTCTTCAATAGATCTGGATTCCTAAACCTTGAAAATATGAGTGGAGATATCCTTTAAAGTTTTGCTGTAGCTGGAATAGTGACAGTTAGTACGGGAAGTGCATGGTTGGAAATTCCCTCTACCAGTGATGCCTCACAGGGATTACTGAGCATGCTTGCCCACACAGATAGTCTAGCTTGGGGACTGAGTTTAAGCAAAACAATGTATTCATATATAGATTGAAATAAGATAAAGTAATTTTTTCAATGTACAATTCCTTTATGTCAGGAAAGTGTGTAGTGACTTAGCAAGAATGGGTTAACTATTGGTATTAGTTCTTGCAAAGGACCAATAAAAATACCATTCCACCCTGGAACAGTCCTATTGTTTATATTACATTATATCTTTACCAGACAATGTGGGGCCGAACCGTGTATCTGGAATTCTCTTCAGCTAGAAGTCTGGTGGGTACCCTAAGAGGTAATTTTAAAGGGTATCTCCACTCATAATTTCAAGGTTCAGGCATCTAGTTCTATTGAAGAACGGGAGGTAAAGGAGCTGTGCCTTACCTTCAGTTCTTCAATAGAACAAGCAGGAGACTGGTGAGACGTTAAGAAACTTAGCCGCTCGCTTGCTCCCCCGGCGCGTAGTCTGACAGGTCCTGACGGACCTTGTCTTCTATGCGCAAGCGCGATCTATGTGTATAGAAGACAAGGTCCGTCGGGACCTGTCAGACTAAGAGCCAGGGGAGCGAGCAAGCAGGTAAGTTTCCTAACTGCTCACCAGTCTCCTGCTTGTTCTATTGAAGAACGGAAGGTAAGGCACAGCTCCTGTGCCTTACCTTCAGTTCTTCAATAGATCTGGTTCTAGTACATCCAGATCAATAGGATCTGGATGTACTAGAACAGATGCCTGAACCTTGAAATTAGAGGAGAGATACCCTTTAAATTACCTCTTAGGGTACCCACCGACTCTAGCTGAAGAGGAATTCCAGATACACGGTTCGGCCCCACATTGTCTGGTAAAGATATAATGTAATAAAACAATAGGACTGTTCCAGGGTGGAATGGTATTTATTGGTCCTTTGCAAGAACTAATACCAATAGTTAACCCATCTTGCTAAGTCACTACACACTTTCCTGACATAAAGGAATTGTACATTGAAAAATTACTTTATCTTATTTCAATCTATATTGAATACATTGTTTGCTTAAACTCAGTCCCAAGCTAGACTATCTGTGTGGGCAAGCATGCTCAGTAATCCTGTGAGGCATCACTGGTAGAGGGAATTTCAACCATGCACTTCCCGTACTAACTGTCACTATTCCAGCTACAGCAAAACTTTAAAGGATATCTCCACTCATATTTTCAAGGTTTAGGAATCCAGATCTATTGAAGAACGGGAGGTAAAGGAGCTGTGCCTCACTTCCGTTCTTCAATAGAACAAACGGAGACTGGTGAGAAGTTAGGAAACTTAACCCGCTCGCTCGCTCCCCGGCGCTTAGTCGACAGGTCCCGACGGACCTTGTCTTCTATGCGCAAAATCGCGCATGAGTTTGATACAAAGGAAACTTGATTGATAGCTGAAATGCTAAGCCCCCCATTCACGCGATCCTTATGAGCGATCCAATAAATAAGATTGGATCGTTCAAAATTTTGATCCCATGTATGATTTCTTTGATTAACCACCTTGACAAGTTCAAGCAGTTTAATGGAAAAACAAGGGAAAATCTGTGAAAAGATCGGAAATCTAGGTGGGGAACTTCAAGTGGTTCCTTCCACAGACAGAAAAAGATAGATATATAGAGAGAAAGATAAAGGGACAGACAATTTAAGATATTTGGGGGGTGTTTGAGATCCCTCCCCATTAGAACTTAACTTTCCTAGTGCCAGCAGACTTCTATTACCATTAACTTTCCCAGTGCCAGCAGACTTTCCCATTAACAAACTTCCTAGTGCTAGCAGATTCCTATTACATTAACTTTCTCAGTGCCAGCAGACTTCCCATTACCATTAACTTATAGAGTGCCATCAGACTTCCCATTACCATTAACTTTCCCAGTGCCAGCAGACTTTCCTATTACCATTAACTTCCCAGTGCATCAGACTTTCCTATTACCATTAAATTTCCCAGTACCAGACAGACATTCCCATTACCATTAACTTCCCAGTACCAGAGACTTTCCCATTACCAGAACTTTCCCATGCCAGCAGACTTTCCCATACCAGTAAACTTCCCAGTGCCAGCAGACTTTCCCAATACCATTACACTTGCCAATACCAGCAGCCTTTCCATTGCCAGTAACTTTCCCAGTACCAGCAGACTTTCCCATTACCAGTAACTTTCCGGCCAGCAGACTTCCCATTACCAGACTTCAGTCCCAGCGACTTTCCCATTACCAGTAACTTTCCCAGTACCAGCAAACTTTCCCATACCAGTAACTTTCCCAGTGCCAGCAGACTTTCCCATTACCAGTAACTTTCCCATTGCCAGTAACTTTCCCAGTGCCAGCAGACTTTTCCATTACCATTAACTTTGCCAATACCAGCAGCCTTTCCATTGCCAGTAACTTCCCAGTACCAGCAGACTTTCCCATTACAGTAACTTTCCCATTACCAGTAACTTTCCCAGTGCCAGCAGACTTTCCCAGTACCAGTAACTTTCCAAGTACCAGCAGACTTTCCCATACCAGTAACTTTCCCAGTACCACAGCAAACTTTCCCATATACGTAACTTTCCCAGATGGCAGCAGACTTTCCATTACCATTAACTTATAGAGTGCCATCAGACCTTCATTACCATAAACTTTCCCAGTGCCAGCAGACTTCTCTTACCTAACTTTCCCAGTGCCATAAGACTTCTCATTACCATAAATTTCCAGTACCAGCAGACTTTCCCATTACCAGTAACTTTCCCAGCCAGCAGACTTTCCCATTACCAGTAACTTTCCAAGTACCAGCAGACTTTCCCTACCAGTAACTTCCCAGTACCAGCAAACTTTCCCATTACCAGAACTTTCCCAGGCCAGCAGACTCCCATTACCATAACCTCCATTGCCAGTCACTTCCCAGTGCCAGCAGACTTTCCCATTACCAAACTTTGCCAATACCAGCACCCTTTCCCATTGCCAGTAATTTCCCAGTACAGCAGACTTTCCCATTACCAGTAACTTTCCCATTACCAGTAACTTTCCCAGTGCCAGCGACTTTCCCATTACCAGAACTTTCCAAGTACACAGCAGACTTTCCCATACCAGTTACTTCCCAGTACCAGCAAACTTTCCCATTACCAGTAACTTTCCCAGTGCCAGCAGACTTTCCCTACCATTAACTAGAGAGTGCCACAGAACTTTCCCATTACCATTAACTTTCCAGTGCCAGCAGACTTTCCTATTACCATTAACTTTCCCAGTGCCATCAGACTTTCCTATTACCATTAAATTTCCAGTACCAGCAGACTTTCTCATTACCAGTAACTTTCCCATTACCAGTAACTTTCCCAGTGCCAGCAGACTTCCCATTACCAGTAACTTTCCAAGTACCAGCAGACTTTCCCATTACCAGTAACTTTCCCAGTACCAGCAAACTTTCCCATTACCAGTAACTTTCCCAGTGCCAGCAGACTTTCCCATTACCATTAACTTATAGAGTGCCATCAGACTTTCCCATTACCATTAACTTTCCCAGTGCCAGCAGACTTTCCCATTACCATTAACTTTCCCAGTGCCATCAGACTTTCCTATTACCATTAAATTTCCCAGTACCAGCAGACATTCCCATTACCATTAACTTTCCCAGTACCAGCAGACTTTCCCATTACCAGTAACTTTCCCAGTGCCAGCAGACTTCCTACCAGTAACTATCCACATTGCCAGTAACTTTCCCAGTGCCAGCAGAATTCCCATTACCATTAACTTTGCCAATACCAGCACCTTTCCCATTGCCAGTAACTTTCCCATACCAGCAGACTTCCATTACCAGTAACTTCCCAGTAACCAGCAGACTTTCCCATTACCAGTAACTTTCCAAGTACCAGCAGACTTTCCCATTACCAGTAACTTTCCCAGTACCAGAAACTTCCCATTACCAGTAACTTCAGTGCAGAGACTTTCCCATTACCAGTAACTTCCCAGTGCAGTAGACTTTCCATTACCATTAACTTTGCCAATACCAGCAGCCTTTCCATTGCCAGTAACTTCCCAGTACCAGCAGACTTTCCATTACCAGTAAACTTCCCATTACCAGTAAATTTCCCAGTGCCAGCAGACTTCCCATTACCAGTAACTTTCCAAGTACCAGCGACTTTCCCATTACCAGTAAACTTTCCCAGTACCAGCAAACTTCCCATTACCAGTAACTTTCCCAGTGCCAGCAGACTTTCCCATTACCAGTAACTTTCCCATTGCCAGTAACTTCCCAGTGCCAGCAGACTTTCCCATTACACAAACTTGCCAATACCAGCAGCTTTCCCATTGCCAGTAACTTTCCCAGAGTAACCAGCCAGGACTTTCCCATTACCAGAACTTTCCCAGTGCCAGAGACTTTCCCATTACCACGTAACTTTCCAAGAACCAGCAGACTTTCCCATTACCAGTAACTTTCCCAGTACCAGCAAACTTTCCCACACCAGTATAATGATGGGAGGAAAGGAGCTCAGCAAAAAACGAACAAAAGGGAAGTTCTAACACTGGGAAATAAAACCTGCAACCTGATTTTCAACTCTCAGTCACCAGTAAACAAGTCTTGAATTTATTTGTACTCAGGACAAGTTAAAAAAAACTTCACTTAGGGAACTGTTGTCCAAATATTTAAGGTAAATTGGATCTGGGTATATTGTCAATTTTTTCTTTTTTTTGTTAAAATTGTAGGATAGAATTGCTCCCTGAGATTTTTTGCCAAGTTATTTCCATTGTTTATTTTGATAGTTTGAAGATATTTACATGTTTTGTGTTGATATGGCAGCTGCATCCACCAGTCCCCTCACTCCGCCCTGAACAACTGTCAGTATCTGTTCATGTGTTTCTCTGCAGCCCCCCTGGTACCTCCCACTCATGGACCTATGATCCCTCCAGTGCAGGCCCCCCATGGCCCATTATCTTACAGCCCCATGTGGCCCCCACCCACTCGCGGGTGCCTTGCCCCGCCGACATTATGGGTGCCTTGGACCTGCACACTCTTGAGTACCGTGGGTTGACTCAGACCCCCCCCTACAAGAAAAAAACTTGTGGAAATAGCCTTTTCAGGCCAGAGTGAGAACTCTGCATAAAAGGCTGTTTTCACACAGTGAAAGAGAAGGCTGTAGATTCCTTACCTTCTCTGTCAGGACTTCCAAAGTAGAGCGAGGAGGAGGGACTTCCTGTCTCCCTCACACACTGAGGGAAAGTCTGAGGCTGTGCTCGCGGCGGGCATGTGCAGGAGAAGCCTCAGAATGCACAAGTCAGCTCCCACCCATTTTAACTTTCTGGTCAGTCATTTTTTATATCTTTGGGCTTGGGTCACATAGAGATTTGTGATGGCTCGTTTTTAAAGGAGAAAACTGCCTTTGATTTAACCTTAACTTGTTTGGGAGACCATAGTTCCCTTTAACAGACGTCCACCTTGCCCTTTCAGGCTTCCGGCAAAGTGGGAAAAGGGGAAAGTTACGTCACATAGGGGCGGGGTGGGTGTTGGGTGTGATGTCACAGGGAAGGCGGGCTAGTTTTCTATGGGTGGTGGGATTCGGGATAGGGAGGAGGTAGGGGGGCTCCTGGGAATTGGTCTTAAAAAGTGGCGTGATGAGGAGGAGAACTCTAGTCTCCTATCAGGTCACGGGAGTCTAGGGTGGTCTGGGGAATGCGGGAGACCACCCAGAAATCAGAGAGGGACTCCTGGACGATCCCAGAGAGAGGGATACCTGAACTGATATCCAATCCCCTGCAAATCTCACAATTTCCATCTTTATATCAAGGACACACGCGATTGCCCAATGGAGTCAATGCAGAGTTGAGCGTTCCAGATGTTTGCTGCTAAAGAAATGCCACATGTAGCGTTTCTGTATTGGCAACCATCAGGGGAACCGATCAAGTTACCTTTCGTGGCATTTGGGTATTCATATGAAAGTAGCCCTAAAACTGCACCACCCACCTGCATTGCAGATTTCTGTTCACCAATCTTTAGAAATTTCAAGCTTTTTGTCAACTGTTCTGATTTTTATTTTTTTTAAGTACAATCCCTATCCTCTGCCAGGCCACACAAGAGATTGTGTATACGCTTACAACAATGTTTTGGGATCTGTGAGAATTCATGTCCGAGCAAATCCATAGTATACCAAATTACATACAAGGGTAATGCTTATAAGTACACAAAGTGAATGAGTTAATTTACCAAGCAGTACAATTAACACACAAGTAAAGAGGACCCTGCATGGACTTACAGTCTAGATTGAAATGGGGGTTTCGTTAGGATGGTATCGTGGATGAATTCTGAGATTTATGGAGGGGCGTATTATATAGTGCTTTAAAGAAGTGTAAGCAGTTGAAATTTAAATCCTTTGTGTTGTTGTAATGGCATTTAGTGAGGCAAGAAAGGAGTGAGTCTGGCAGCAGAGTTAAAGATGGAATGACGTTGGTGCCCGACAGGCTTGGTAAACCCCACCGGAGGGTGTTTACAGTAGTCACAGCAAGAAAAAGTACTGAATCGCAAAAACACAACATTTTGGAGAGGCATTGTTTCCCCTTTCATCAGGTGAAACGCACACAATACTTACCCCCTTAAATAGACCAAGTGCAATCATATACACTACCACTTCCAAAGTGGTATATATATGATGCACTCGATATATTTAAGGCATGGTGTGTGTGTTACACCTGAGGGAGCAATGACGATCCCCGAAACCTGTTTTTGCGATTTCACTTCTAGTGCACCACAGTACTTTTCTTGCTTCGGCTATAGCGGATAGTCCTGGTGAGGACTAACTGACGGTAGACCTTAAGTAAACAAAGGGCAAATTGCCACAGGAGTGTGGTGGGTTCAAACTAAAGACTTGGACGTTACAGAAGTCAAGGTTAGATAGCCAAGGAATGAGCATTATCGTGATAATAAGGAGACAGGATTTGAAAGGGAGGGTGATCAAAAGGTATTAAAGCTGAGGACAGGTCAAGAAAAATAAGTAGAGTAGTGTGGCCTTTAGATTAGAATTAATAGATGTTGGTCACTAGTGAGGGCAGATCCCGGGAGTGGTTAGGGTGGACGGACTGACTGGAGTTGATCAAAGAGATAGGTGGTGAACCAGGTCAGCATAGGAATATGTAATTCAGTAGTGAGATGCAAAAGGGAGAAAGGTTGTCAGGCTGGGAAGAAGAAGACCGTTCAGGGAATAGCCAGGGGTGGGTTAAAATCAACTGATTTTTTTCAAAATGGAAATTTGCTCGAATTAAATAGGTTATGCGTGCCCCCTCTGCGGAAGGGGGCACGTTAATCCCCCCGAAACATTGTGATATGATGTGTGGTCACTAATTAAATCTACTATGGAGTGCTGACAGAGAGATCGATACCAGGAAAACAAAGTCACTGACAAGGTAGCAAAAGCAGCAACCAAAATAAAGAATGTAACTTTGCATGGGCCAATGTGTTTTTTTCACTATAGATGCCTTTAAAAGGAATGTCCACCCCAAAAAACTAAAATTAAACCCACTACTGCCCCCATAATTGAGAAGGGGGCACGTTAATCCTCCCCGAAACATTGTGATATGAGGTTGTTGGTTCACATAATAAAATAATATTGTTTTGGAATGAGACCCTCTCGTTGTTGTCTTCTCATATATAGTGGGAAAATAAACTTTTTTCTTTTTTCCATGGTTCTATAATTCGACCAACCCCCCAGAGTGTCTTTACATTTTCAGATTCCTCTCTGTCCTGAGGATGCACAAGTTAGAAGAAGAATACGTGATTTGCGTTCCTCTAATCCTACTTGTATGTCAATCAAACCCTGTGATGATCCTCTTCTATGCTCAAGTCCCTCCTCTCCATTTGCTCTGTTAAAACATAGAGATAAGGGCATTAGCAGGGGGGAGAGAGGGGCTTTGATGCCCAGAGATAAGGAATGCACTTGACCCCCCTTCTTGACAGCTTTCACTGATTGATGATGGGTCACAAAGAGAGAGTCTTTATTTAGCAGGACATGGAGAGTTCCGTGATCCAGGAAGCTGTTCTATGGGCCACTTGTGCATTGGTGTGTTTATCAGGAGTGAACATTTAACCCTACATGCACATGTATCGCTTGTGGTTTAGCTGGAGTTGAGGCATTGGAGGAGGTACAGTGGAGGGGGAAGGGGGACGTGCTGACAGAGAGATCGATGAACCATGGAAAACCAACAGTCACGAGTACAAGAATGTAACTTTGCAATGGGCAATGTGTTTTTTTCACTATAGATGGCCTTTAAAGGGAAGTCACCCCCAGAACTAAACAATTAAACCACTACTGCCCCCACTGGTGAAGTTTAAAAAAAATACTTACTTACTCTTTGATACTTATGGTTCTCCTGCAGTGCTTGTCCCAAGTTCCAGGGAAATGAAGAAGTAGAGTAGTCTATTCTGTGGGAAAATGTTTCTGCCTCCTCTTGTCCTTTGGGAGGTATATGGTGACATGTGCAGGAGGAGCCCTTCCGTCCCACCCTCCAGATCCCTCCATTTTAAGGTTAAAGGGCCATTTATCAAACTTGGTGTTTCGGGAAAAATTGTTTTTCCATTGGCTAAGGGAACGGTCAGACTCCCAGTACTGTAGTATAGGTAGACAGCCATAATCACTAGGATGTTTGCATCCAAACGATCTTCCCTTTATATAGGGTGAGCTCTTCTGGGAATACGTGTAGCCACGCAAAACAGATTGACAGATGGCATCTTACAGATGGTACTGTGTGTACCCAGCTTTTAACCCAAAGCCCCAATTGTGTTTTTTTTTTTTTTGTGGGTGTTTTTTACAGCACAGAGAGCCTTCTTCAATGGCGTATTATGGGGCAATGACTGTGATGGGCCTGGGGTTAGAGGACCCCCACACCAGAGGCTCTGGGTCAGCTGTTTTTAAACAGCTGATTGCGCGTATGCAGTAAAGATATGCGCAATCAGCTATTTAAAGTTCTGCCGTTTGGTACCGGGCAGATCACCCGTTATCTTTACTGTATACGCACGAAAGCTGTTGAAAGGGTATGTTACACCCCTTAATAAAACATTTAATATATTTAATAGATTAGGCAGATCCCCCAACAACCATGGTGGACGGTCAAACCCAGTGGCTTGACTGCCATCGTGAACCACAAAAGAATTATGAAAAGCCAGAAGTAGAGGAGTGGAGAGACAGTAAGTGCGTGGATCGCAAACTTGTAAGTATGATTTTCTGGTGGAGCAGAATATTACATATACAAAACCAAACCTAGGTTGTTAGGGGGTCCTCTGCCTAATATTACGTATTGAACATCAATGCTAAGGGCATAAAACTATCAGTCTTATGTCCATACACACATTTGATCTTTGGCGTGAACGACCAGAGCGCCGAGCAATCCCGTATGGAGAATTATGGCAAAAAGTTTTTTTTTTGGTGGGTGGAAAAAAAAAAAATGTCGAGGATCTATATTTTTTGGTCACAAAGCTAAACTCGAAGAGTATTTACATTGTATTGGACATTTTAACCCTACCACTACTATTTACCACAGCTGGTACTATTGTCTCTGTTACAGTATGTGCAGTTTTGCTAGTCTGTCTTAGTACCCTTTTCCTGCTACTTTATTTATTTCAACACAAACAATATGGACGAGCACACTTATAGTGTGATCAAAGTATATTATGCAAACAACATCAACGTTTCAGGACCAACTGTCCTTCTCAGGTAATACCAATGTGCCAAATCATCAAAACTTTAAACCTCATAACCCACAACAGATCATGTGGCCAAAGTGAATGACAGGCCGGGGTCCAAAATGAGGCTACCCAGTCTACTTATAACATGTACATAACATCCTTTAAAGTGCATAGATCATAAAATGTTTGGACTCATATCTTGAAGTGTATATTAAAAAGTTTTTTTTCTAAAATGTGAAAACTGTATGAATACTGATGACAGAATAAATAGTGCTTGGAATTTGGATAAAAGGGCATTTACTTAAGCATATTAAAATGTATACAAAAAATACTTAATAGAAACATTGAAGGTTAGTCAATAAAAGTTCTAAATGTTTAAAATGGGAAATTGACCCATCAATCAGATGTGAGCTTTCAACATATTAAATAAAATTTGATGGTTGGGGCAAATTTAGCAACCATGTTTTAAAGAAAAGAACTTCTATGAATATCCAGATTATTCTTTCAAATAACCATAGAGTGATACAGTATTCTGTCTTGGTTCTGTAGATGGCAGTGTCGACCTCAGTAAGGATAGGCTACTGCAAAGCACAGGAATCGAGCAGAGATTGTGTGCGCTTTTCTGTGCGTTGTGTTTTGCGCATGCGTTTTTGCTTTTCCCGTTAGGAAAGCTGCGTTAACCACCAAAAAATGTGAACGCATGCGTACCAAAACACGAACGGACGCGCAATCGCATGCCATCGAAATTCCGGATTTCCATTTAGCGAAATCTGGGCGCAATGCTAGTGTGGCCAGCCCTAAAAATTATTTTTTGGCCTGGGAGTAGTCAGCAGGAGGATTGACACCTATTAATATCTGGCGAGCAGCCAAACAGAAAGATGTGCTTTAGTGCCTTTGAACATAAAAATCACTTTTAAGAAAAACTCAAAGTGGATTAACGGGGCACACCAAATATTAGAAAAAGTTAAAAAATTATTTATTATTTAAGTGGATGGCTTCCTGACATCCAGGGTGCATAGAAAGATATCATTGTAGAAGATTTATGTTTATAAACAAGTGGATGTGTTTTGAAATGGTTTCTATGCACCTTGCTTGTGAGGAAGCATACAATTTAGGGATTTTTTAACTTCAATGAACTTAAATTTGTTCCAGCCACTAGCCAGCGGTTGTGTGGGATCAATCACTGCGGTCATTGCTGACAGTCCGCCACAACCAATTGTGCAGTCCGTAGGGAACCACACAATCGCCTGTGATTTTGTGGTTCCCTGGCACCCACACCGTACACAATATATTCAACTGACAACCAATACAATACAATACAAATATTGTATGGTGTATACACAGCCTTAGTGCCCGGAGTTTTTAAACCAGCATTCTCAATCCATTGTATTTAAGTCTTGGATGATACAACAATGAATGTATAACATTAAACTAGCTTAATGAGGATGTATTATTGTCCAACACATAGATAATCATTTGCACACCAGATGCTATATCTCGGTGCTATCTCTAACGTAACTACCACCAGCTTATAGCCTGCATACTGTAAATGTGTACACACGTGCCATCGTGGGCATGATGACCATTTGTACGAATGGCCATTTTGTCTGATAATCGTGCGTGTATCCGAGCGGTCGGGCAATGATCCTTGACCGAATGGCTTTTTGCCGAAAACAGTGCCCATACATGGCACGATTATCGGATGTTCATACACATTGTGTATCGTGGGTTGTCACACGCTATTGGAAGTGTGTACGAACGTTAAGAAAATGCACACACATAGGTAACTGTGCTTTTATTATGACCTACAATAAAAGCACTGATAGGTATCTACAGTATGTGTGTTCATCGACAGTATTATGTATATTAATAATATGTACAATTGTTTTATGGAACCAGTCTCCTGTCAGCCGTTGTGCATTTGTTTCTCTATGCTGTTTTAATACATTTGTTTCAGAAACATATGTCAATGCAAAGGTTTTGTACATGTGTCTTATTAGAATCCTCTATAACAATACAAATAAAATGTATATTATTCTTAACCCCTGCCCTTCATTCAATTGCTTTATTTTTTATTTAAGTTTTTTTTCGTACTAGGCATTAGAGCCACAACAATTTTGCCTTAAAGGGACAGTTCAATGGAAATTATCAATATTGTTAAATTGTTAGTTTGTGTAATGCCTTCTTAGTTATTCTAATATTTTCTCCCATTTTGAAAAATCAGTTGATTTCAACCCTTGGCTGTTCCCTGCTGTTGACATTAGTGAGCTGACATTTCAGGTCTTCCAGGATGCACCACGTCATTGGAATGTTCTGAACAAGTAATTTTACTGATTGCTGTTGGAGTGGGTCAAAGATGCTCAGATCTATACTGAGCAACTTAATCAACCCAGGCTCTGGGTCAAGGGCAATACATAACAGTCTCTACTAGGGGTCCTGCAAACAGGAAGTCAGTATTTATTTTGCATTTATTTATACACAGACAAAATGCTGAATTGGCAGATTAAGGTCATTGGGATGAAAAAGTACTGCTCTTTTTTCTGAAAAGCAATGATTTGCACAGAACTTCCCGTTTAAAACGTTTACAAACTGGGTTGGTGATATTTTTTACCCAATTGTGCTACAAATTTTTTAAACCTCAATCTTTGCCTTATATTTTCATATTAAAGTCATTAAATTGTCTTTAAGGGATTATATTATTTAAATATATAGCATTAATGTAAATATATTATGCAGTGTTGCTCCCAAAACTTTTTTACACTTTTATAAAACTGGTCTCTCTTTTATAAAAATGGTTAGATAAGAATCTGTTAAATGTATAGATTTTGTGTGTTATATGCAGGTGTGGGGTACACAGTGAGTGCATAAAGGATTTAATTTTGGTGTGTGAATATTCTCGCAGGCAGTTGACTATTTGAGTCACTTGGAAATACATCAATACCATTTACTTTCAATCTGAACAACTGAGTTGAGTGCAGCCCCTTATGTACTCTATGTTTATTATCTGTAACATAATCCTTATATTAATTATGTATTAATGGGGGGAAACACATAGTAAAGGCTAGGCCACACTATCCGTTTTTCTTCGTTGCGCATGCGGTTGCATTTTTTCAGATCATTGAAACACGCGTTTTGGTGTGCGTACGATTGAGCTTGCATTTTGCTTTCCGCATTTTTAATCGCAACTGCAAACTTTCCTATACCTACAGAAAAACGAATCCGCAAACGCAACAAAATACACACATGAAATTGCATGCGATTCCGTGTGCGATTGCGTTTGGTGGCAGTGTGGCTGTGCCTAAGTAGAATTTTAGAATCCACACTGATGTTCAATTTATTCAGACTTAAAAAATCTTGACCAAACCTCAAAGAAAAAAATCACTCTAAATAATGATCTTTTACGGGGATGGACAAATCCCGGTCGCCACGGTGACTGAAAATTGTTTACTGGTGACTGAGAGTTAAAAATCAGGTTGCAGCTTTTATTTCCCAGTGTTGAAACTTCCCTTTTGTTCGTTTTTGCGAGCTCCTATTTCCTCCCATTCATTAGGTACGTTCTGTACTTGAACGTTTGCAACATTGTTGCTGAACTGGCTGAGCAGAGTTCATTACACCCATACTCTGCAACAGTTGCAATGGAAGAAAGTGAAGGAAGGGGGAATCTGCTGCACTGGAAGTTACTGGTAAGGGAAGTTGCTGTGTACTGGAAAGTTAATGGTAATGGGAAAGTCTGCTGGCACTGGGAAAGGATGTAATGGGAAAGTACTAGTAATGGGAAAGTCTGCGGTAGGAAGTTGTGGCACTGGGAAAGTTACTGGTAATGGGAAAGTCTGCGTACTGGGAAAGTTACTGTAATGGAAAGTTACTGGTAATGGGAAAGTTTGTGGTCTGGGAAAGTTAATGGTAATGGAAAGTCTGCTGATGGAAAGGTATGGTAATGGGAAAGTCTGTGGTATGGCAAGTTGATGGCAATGGGAATGTCTGCTGGTACTGGCAAAGTTAATGGTAATGGGAAGTCTGCTGGCACTGGGGAATTACTGGCAATGGGAAAGTCTGTAGCACTGGGAAAGTTACTGGTAATGGGAAAAAATGGCAATGGAAAAAAAGAAAAAAGGAAATGAAAAAAAAAAAGCAAATGGGAAAAAGTACGTAAAAAGCGAGGTATGGAAACAAGGAAAAAAAAAGTACGGGAAAGAAAAAAAAAAAAACCAAAGAAAAATAAATGAACGAAAAAAGAATGCGGAACTGAAAGAAAAGTAAAAGTATGTAGAAGTACTGGATGAAGCAAACAGGAAAAGTATGACAGGAATAAAGTCTGCTTGGTTCTGGTGAAAGTTAATGGTAATGGGAATGTCTGCTGGTCTGGGAAATTTAATGGTAATAGGAAAGTCTGATGGCACGGGGAGAAGTGTAATGGTAATAGGAAGTCTGTGGCAGTAGGAAAAGTTAATGGTAATGGAAGTTGATGGGCACTGTATAAGTTAATGGTAAAGGGAAAGTCTGCTAGCACTAGGAAAGTTACTGTTATGGGAAAGTCTTCTGGCATGGGAAAGTTAATGGTAATAGGAAAGATCTGCTGGCACTAGGAAAGTTAATGGTAATGGGAAAGTCTGTGGTACTGGGAAAGGTAATGGTAATGGGAAAGTCTGCTGGCCACTAGGAAACTTAAGTTCTAATGGGGAAGGGATCTCAAACTCCCCCCAAACATCTTAAATGTCTGTCCCTCTATCTTTCCTCTATATCTATCTTTTTTCTGTCTGTGGAAGGAACCACTTGAAGTTCCCCATCTAGAGGCTCCGATCTTTTCACAGATTTTCCCTTGTTTTTCCATTAAACTGCTGACATTGTTCAAGTGGTTGATCAAAAGGACAATAAGGATCGCGTGGAATGGGGATTTGGGGCGTAGCATTTCAGCTATCAATCAAGTTCCTTTGTATCAAACTCATCTGTTATGTTAAAGGGTATCTCCACTCATATTTTCAAGGTTAGGGAATCCAATCTATTGAAGAACGGGAAGTAAAAGGAGCGTGGCCTTACCTTCGTTTTCAATAGAACAAACAGGAGACTGTTGATAAGTTAGGAAATTACCGCTCGCTCGTAGGTCTGTGAGGTCCCGAGGACCTGTCTTCTATGTGCATGCCGCGATTCTATGCAAATAATGATCTTTAAGGGCTGGACAAATCCCGGTCGCCACGGCGACTGAAAATTGTTTACTGGTGACTGAGAGTGAAAATCAGGTTGCAGGTTTTATTTCCCAGTGTTAGAACTTCCCTTTTGTTCGTTTTTGCTGAGCTCCTATTCCCTCCCATTCATTAGGTACTGGTAATGGGAAGTTTGGTGGACTGGGAAAGTTACTGGTAATGGGAAAGTCTGCTGGTACTTGGAAAGTTAATGGTAATGGGAAAGTCTGCTGGCACTGGAAAGTTATGGTAATGGGAAACGGTACTGGCAATGGGGGAAGGCTGCTGGTATTGGCAAAGTTATGTGTAATGGGAAGTCTGCTGGCACTGGGAAGTTACTGGCAATGGGAAAGTTATGGTAATGGGAAAGTCTGTGGCACTGGGAAAGTTACTGGTAATGGGAAAGTTTGCTGGTACTGGGAAAGTATTGGTAATGGGAAAGTCTGCTGGTAATTGAAAGTACTGGTAATGGGAAGTCTGCTGGCACTGGGAAGTACTGGTAATGGGAAAGTTACTGGAATGGAAAGTCTGTGTTACGGGAAAGTACTGGCAATGGGAAGGGCTGTGGTATTGGCAAAGTTAATGTAATGGGAAAGTACTGGCTGACGGGAAAGTTACTGGTAATGGGAAAGTCTGCTGGCACTGGGAAAGTACTGTAATGGGAAAAGTTTGTGGTAGGGAAAGTTACTGGTAATGGGGAAAGTCTGCTGGACTTGGAAAGTTACTGGTAATGGGAAAGTCTGCTGGTACTGGGAAGTTACTGGTAATGGAAGTCTGCTGGTTGGGAAAGTTACTGGCAATGGGAAAGTGTGGGTATTGGCAAAGTAATGGAATGGGAAGTCTGCTGGCACTGGGAAAGTTACTGGCAATGGGAAAGTTACTGGTAATGGGAAAGTCTGCGGCACTGGGAAAGTTACTGGTAATGGGAGAGTCTGCTGGTACTGGGAAAGTTAATGGTAATGGGAATGCTGCTGTGTACTGGGAATTTAATGGTAATAGGAAAGTCTGATGGCACTGGGAAGTTAATGGTAATAGGAAAGTCTGCTGGCAATGGGAAAGTTAATGGTAATGGAAAAGTCTGATGGCACTCTATAAGTTAATGGTAATGGGAAAGTTGCTGGCACTGGGAAAGTTTTGGTAATGGGAAGTTTGCTGGTCTGGGGTTAGAGTATGGTAATGGGAAAGTTGCTGGTACTTGGAGTTACTGGTAATGGGAAAGTTGCTGGCACTGGGAAAGTTACTGGAATGGATTAATGGTAATGAGAAAGTCTGCTGGTACTAGGAATTTAATGGTAATAGGAAAGTCTGATGGACGGGAAATATGGTAATGGAAGTGCTGGCACTGGGAAAAGTTAATGGTAATGGGAAAGTCTGATGGCAATTATAGTTAATGGTAAGGGGAAAGTCTGCTGGCACTGGGAAATTACTGGTAATGGAAGTTTGCTGGTACTGGGAAGTAACTGGTATGGGAAAGTTGCTGGTTACTTGGAAATTCTGGTAATGGGAAGGATCTGCTTGGCACTGGGAAAGTGGAAGTACTGGTTATGGCGAAAGTACTGGTAATGGGAAAGTCTGCTGTACTGGGAAAGTACTGGCATGGAAAAGGCTGCTGCGGTATTGGCAAAGTAATTGTAATGGGAAGTCTGCTGGCACTGGGAAAGGACTGGCAATGGAAAGTTAATGGTAATGGGGAAAGTCTGCTGGGCACTGGGGAAAGTTACTGGTAATGGGAAGTTTGATGGTACTGGGGAAAGTTTACTGGTATGGGGAAAGTCTGCTGGTATGGAAAGTTACTGGTAATGGGAAAGTCTGCTGGCACTGGGAAAGTACTGGTAATGGGAAAAGTTGTGGTACTGGGAAATTTAATGGTAAAGGAAAGTCTGATGGATGGCGGGAAAGTTAAGGTAAAGGAAAGTCTGCTGGCACTGGGAAAGTTTGGTATGGGAAAGTCTGATGGCACTCTATAAGTTAATGTAATGGAAAGTCTGCTGGCACTGGGAAAGTTACTGGTAGGGAAAGTTTGCTAGGTATGGGAGGAAAGTATGGTAATGGGAAAGTCTGCTGGTACTTGGAAGTTAACTGGTACTGGGAAAGTCTTGCTGGCACTGGGAAAGTTACTGGTAATGGGAAACGTTACTGGTAATGGGAAAGTTGCTGGTACTGGAAGTTACTGGCAATGGAAAGGCTGCTGGTATTGGCAAGTTAATGGTAATGGGAAAGTCTGCTGGCAATGGGAAAGTTACTGGCATGAGTTACTGTAATGGGAAAGTCTGCTGGCACTGGAAAAGTTACTGGTAATGGGAAAGTTTGCTGGTACTGGGAAAGTACTGGTAATGGGAAGTCTGCTGGTATTGGAAAGTTACTGGTAATGGGAAAGTCTGCTGGCACGGAAAGTTACTGGTAATGGGAAAGTCTGCTGGTACTGGGAAGTTACTGGCAATGGGAAAGGCTGCTGGATTGCAGTTAATGGTAATGGGAAGTTGCTGGCAATGGGGAAAGTTTACTGGCAATGGGAAAAGTCTGGTAATGGAAAGTCTGCTGGCACTGGGAAAGTTACTGGTAATGGGAAAGTTGCTGGTACTGGGAAAGTTAATGGTAATGGGAATGTCTGTGGTACTGGGAAATTTAATGGTAATAGGAAAGTCTGATGGCACTGGGAAAGTTAATGGTAATAGGAAAGTTGCTGCACTGGAAAGTTAATGGTAATGGGAAAGTTGATGGCACTCTATAAGTTAATGGTAATGGAAAGTCTGCTGGCACTGAGAAAGTTAATGGTAATAGGAAATTCTGCTAGCACTAGGAAAGTATGTTAATGGGAAAGTCTGCTGGACTGGGAAGTTAATGGTAATAGGAAAGTCTGCTTGCACTAGGAAAAGTTAAGTTCTAATGGGGAGGAGGGATCTCAAACACCCCCCAAATATCTTAAATTGTCTGTCCCTTATCTTTCTCTCTATATCTATCTTTTTCTGTCTGTGGAAGGAACCACTTGAAGTTCCCACCTAGAGGTTCCGATCTTTCACAGATTTTCCCTTGTTTTTCCATTAAACTGCTTGACATTGTCAAGGTGGTTAATCAAAGAAATCATACATGGGATCAAAATTTTGAACGATCCAATCTTATTTATGGATCGCTCAAAATAAGGATGCCGTGAATGGGGGGCTTAGCATTTCAGCTATCAATCAAGTTCCTTTGTATCAAACTCATGCGCGATTTATGCGCATAGAAGACAAGGTCCGTCGGGACCTGTCAGACTAAGCGGGGGGGAGCGAGCGAGCGGGTAAGTTTCCTAACTTCTCACCAGTCTCCTGTTTATTGAAGAACGGAAGGTGAGGCACAGCTCCTTTACTCCCGTCTTCAATAGATCTGGATTCCTAAACCTTGAAAAATAGGTGGAGATATCCTTTAAAGTTTGCTGTAGCTGGAATAGTGACAGTTAGTACGGAAGTGCATGGTTTGAAATTCCCTTACCAGTGATGCCTCACAGGATTACTGAGCATGCTTGCCCACACAGATAGTCTAGCTTGGGCATGGAGTTAAGCAAAACAATGGATTCATATATAGATTGAAATAAGATAAAGTAATTTTTCAATGTACAATTCCTTTAGGTCAGGAAAGTGTGTAGTGACTTAGCACAGAATGGGTTACTATTGGTATTAGTTCTTGCAAAGGACCAATAAAAATACCATTCCACCCTGGAACAGTCCTATTGTTTATATTACATTATATCTTTACCAGACAATGTGGGCCGAAACCGTGTATCTGGAATTCTCTTCAGCTAGAAGCTGGTGGGTACCTAAGAGGGTAATTTTAAGGGTATCTCCCTCTAATTTCAAGGTTCAGGATCTAGTTCATTGAAGAACGGGAGTAAAGGAGCTGTGCCTTACCTTCAGTTCTTCAATAGAACAAGCAGGAGATGGTGAGACGTTAAGAAACTAGCCGCTCGCTTGCTCCCCGCGCGTAGTGGACGGTCCTGACGACCTTGTCTTCTATGCGCAAGCGCGATCTATGTGTATAGAAGACAAGGTCCGTCGGACCTGTCAGACTAAGAGCAGGGAGCGAGCAAGCAGGGAAGTTTCCTAACTGCTCACCAGTCTCCTGCTTGTTCTATTGAAGAACGGAAGGTAAGGCACAGCTCTGTGCCTTACCTTCAGTTCTCAATAGAACCAAGAGGAGAATGGTGAGACGTTAAGAAAACTTAGCCGCTGCTTGCTCCGCCCGGAGCGTAGTCTGACAGGTCCTGATGGAACCTTGTCTTATATGCGCAAAGCGCGATCAGTGTGTATAGAAGACAAGGTCCGTCGGGACTGTCCGACTATAGAGCCGGGGAGCGAGAAGCGGGTAAAGTTTCCTAACTGCTCACCAGTCTCCTTGTTGTTCTATTGAAGAACGGAAGGTAGGCAAAGCTCCTTGTCCTTACCTCAGTTCTTCAATAGAACTAAATGCCTAAACCTTATGAAAGTATGATGTGGGATACCCTTTAAGGATAACATACATGGAAAAATAAATGTATTTCGTATTGGAAGTAGTAGGACATAAGCCAATCATTATCTTGTGAACTGGAAAAGTGGCCATTAAAATGATACCAACATGAGGCCCTATTCCTTACCAAGTGAGTTATTAATGATTTGGTAATATGGATTATAATCAACGGTCATTTGGGATTGCTAGATGATAATTAATACGGAGAGGAACTTTATGTGGTCAATTATCCCAATACACATGTTAACTCTTACATTTTATGGAATACTGACTAAACTGAGGGGGATCTGAATGCTTTGGGCTAGTCGTAAAATCTGGACATTCCTAGACACTCCCACCTCATGATATAACTGTTGTCTCTATTGTATGTCATTTTATATACACCATTTTTGTAATAAATGGCGGGATGGCCGGGTACTTACAAGTACGCTTTAGGGGAGGCGTCTAGTTGGGAATTACAGGGACGCAGAGGGCTTTGGGAAATGTAGGCTGGGTGTTTTTTTTTTTTTTTTGTTTTTTTTTGCGGCCAGGTGCTGCTGGGGAACTGGCGCGGGACCGTGGAGCGCAGGTAAGTTCGTGACAGTACCCCCCCCCCTTACGGGGGGGCCACAGGACAAACGGGCCAGGTTTCCCTGGAAAACTCCTGTGGAATGATTTGGACTAGAGAGGAGCATGCAAATCAGAATGTTTAATCCAAGCTCTTCTTCTGGACCAAAAAACCTTTCCAGTGGACCAACTACTGCAGAGACATGCCTCCAGAATCTAGAGTCCAAGATCTTCTCGACCTCACACTCCTGCTGACCATCAAGGGAAATTGGAACGGGAGGTGGTAAGGATGTGGAATAATGATAGACATACTGCTTGATGAGGGAAATATGAAACACGTTAGGAATAGAATCCGCGCTGGAAGGAAGTTGGGGCGAACAGCCACTGGACCCGGACTAATTCAGGCTAGGAAAAGGACCAATAAAATTGGGACCCAGTTTGGAGGGAAGGAACCGTAGGTTAATATGAGCAAGGAGAGCAACACTTTATCTCCGACAGAATAAGCTGGGGGTTCTCTACGTTCTCCTATTGACTGCAGTTTTTGCACCAAGCAGATTTCTGAAGGCTGAACTCCGTAGCATGCCAGATAGCAGTCATCTGGGGCCGCAGAGTCTAATTGGCAGCGTGTAACTTGTGTGAAAAGAAAAATCTGAGGAAAACATCTCGATTTTCCAAAGCAATGAAAAAAGGAGATTTCCCAGTAGAAGCATGAGGTGAATTTTTATGGGCAAACTCAGCCCAAGGCAGGCAGTAAGCCCATCATCCTAGGTATAGGAAATGTAACAACGAAAGAAATTTATTGTTCCAAAGCCTGGTTAGTGAGTTCGTAGGACCCGTTGGACTGTGGTGGTAAGCCAAGAAAAAATGTAACTTGAGGTTTCCTTCATGGACTTACAAAGTGCTCTCAGAATTTGGAAAACCAATGAGTACCTCTGGTCAGATACTATTCAGAAGGGAGTCCATGAAGCGGAAGATATGTGAAATAAATAGTTGAGCTAACTCCGTTGAAGATGGTAGTTTGGGGGGGGTACAACAAAATGGGCCATTTTGCTGAAGCGGTCTACAGTCACCCATATAACCGTGTTTTTTGGAAGGGGAAGTTCCACAATAAAGTCCTGGATAGATAGGGTCAAGGTCTGGACGGAATGGTGAGGGGGTGGGTGATTGAGAAGTCCACAGGGGAGGGTTCTAGGGTTCTAGAAGATTTGGGATTGCGCACAGCTGGTACACGATTGAATAAAGTCTTAAGATCTTTTCTCATTTGGGCCACAAGGGAAAAGGGCAATAATATTAAAAGTTGTGGTTAACACCGGATGCCCGGTTGCTTGGAACAGTGAGTATGAAGAAGGATAGGTTTTCGAAGAGAACAGGGACTAAAGCTTTTGCCAGAGGGGTCGGACGGAGCAGAATCTTGTGCGGCTGAATCTTGGAACAGAGTTGAGGGGATTATAGAGGCCCAGGTTTAGTGGTTGGGAGAACAGAGCCCTTATCTGATTAGTACAGTCGGAAGCAACAAATGATCTGGACAAGGGCAATCATCAGCTTTTTTGTTTTGGTTAACCAGGTTTGTAAGTGAGAACAAAGTTGAATTGGGGAAAAGAATAAGGACCACCGTGCTTGACGGGGATTTAAACCTTTTGAGATTCTGGATTGTATTCAAGGGTTCTTATGGTCGGAAGGATGGTGATAGGTACAGAGGTGCCTTCCAATAGATGACGCCACTCTCGAGGGCCAGGTTTGATAGCAAGAAGTTCCCTATTCCCAACGTCATAGTTCCGCTCGTTGGGTAGAAACTTCTTGGAGAAATATGCACAGGGATGGAGTTTTCTTTTAGTGCCCTGTCTCTGGGAAAGGACCGCTCCTGCTCCCAAGTCCGAGGCATCAACCTCGATGTAGAAGGGAAGACTAGGATCTGGATGTACTAGAACTGGTGCATCAGCAAAGGCTTCCTTGAGTCGTTTGAAGGCCTCGAGGGCTGCAGGGGTCCATGAATGAGGCTTACCATCTTTACTGATGAGAGCTAAAATGGGAGAAATTATAGAAGAAAACCCTTGAATGAATTGTCTGTAGTAATTGACAAAGCCAATGAACCTTTGAATAGCTTTGGTTCCCATAGGAAGAGACCAATCTTGGACGGCAGAAACTTTCACAGGATCCATCTGGAAACCTTGCGCTGATACAATGTATCCCAGAAAGGGTACCTGCGAACACTCAAACAGACATTTTTCCAATTTGGCATATAGCCTATTCTCTCTCAGACGTAGTAACACCTGTTTAACATGGATGCAGTGTGAGGGCAGATCTTGAGAAAAGATTAAAATGTCATCTAGATATACTACTACAGAGATTCCCAACATATCCCGGAAAATGTCATTTACGAATTCTTGGAACACCGCTGGAGCATTACAAAGGCCAAAGGGCATTACGAGATACTCGTAGTGACCGTCCCTAGTGTTAAAGGCGGTCTTCCACTCGTCACCTTGGCGTATACGGATCAGATTGTATGCCCCCCGTAAATCCAGTTTGGTAAATATTTTAGCTCCTTTTATCTGGTCAAACAGCTCAGAGATGAGAGGGAGCGGATACCGATTCTTTATTGTGATTTTATTTAACCCACGATAGTCGATGCAGGATCGTAAACCTCTGTCTTTTTTTTCAACAAAAAAGAACCCAGCTCCAGCAGGGGAAGTGGAAGGTTGTATGAAACCCCTAGACAAATGTTCAGTAATATACTCTTTCATGGCTAGAGTTTCCGAGGGAGACAGTGGGTATGTGCGTCCCCGAGGAGGCATAGTACCAGAGAGAAGATTGATGGGGCAATCGTAGGCTCGGTGCGGTGGTAGCTCCTCAGCTCGCTTTTACAAAACACATCAGAGAAATCACGATAACATTCAGGGAGGTTTTTCTCAGATTTATTTTCACAGGTAATGGATTTAATTTAAAATGGAGGTAATTTTTGAAACAGAAAGGGCTCCAAGACTTGAGTTCATTGTTAGACCAATCTATAACAGGGTTGTGTAATCTGAGCCATGGAAGTCCGAGAATTAGGGGAGCAGAAGGGCTTTGGATGACAAGAAAAGATAAATGTTCCTGGTGAAATATGCCAATGCGGAATAGGACTTCGTATGTAGATTTGGAGATGAAGCCCCAATTGTGCAGCATAGGTAGAATCAATGAAATTTCCAGCTGCACCAGAATCGACAAAGGCCTGGGAGGAAAAAGTTTTACCATTACAAGTGATAGTAGCTGGTAGAAAAAGTTTCAGTGGTTCAAATTTGGCAGGAGACTTAACGTTACCTAGAAGGAGCTCCTCCTTAACTTCTAGGTCCTGGAGTTTCCCGACTTCAGGGGACAATTTCTTACAAAATGTCCTTGCCCAGCACAATAGAGACAGAGTCCATTGGTACGTTGGCGTGATTTGCGGAAATGTCTGAGCAGGCCTAGGAAAGGTCTTAGGAAGGCTGGAACGGGCTGCAGACCTTTCTGCCTGCCGTTCACGAAAGCGGGTATCAATCTGGATGCATAGTGTAATCAAGTCTTCCAATGGGACAGGCAATTCCCTAGATACTAATTCGATTGAGATACTAATTCGATTGAGGCGATCAGAGAGTCCCTGTCAAAAGGCTGCTGTAAGTGCCTCATTGTTCCAAGAAGTCTCCGCAGCAAGGGTACGAAATTCAATAGCATATTGACCCACAGAATGAGACCCTTGGCGGAGCTTCATCAAACGGGAGGAGGCAGCAGAGGTTCTTCCTGGAGCATCGAAGACCTTGCGAAACATGCTCAGGAAGTCAGTAACATTATAGACTAAAGGATCATCTTTTTCCCATAAAGGAGAAGCCCAGGCCAGCGCATTGCCCTCCAACAAGGTGATGATGTACCCAACCTTAGCACGATCCGATGCAAAATGAGATGGTTGAAGTTCGAATTGGATTCGGCACTGATTAATGAATCCACGGCAGGCGTGGGCATCACCATCAAACCGCGAGGGCGGAGGTATGCGGGGCTCTCTCCAAAGAGAAGGATCACCAGATCCGGACGTAATTTTTGAAACAGAAAGGGCTCCAAGACTTGAGTTCATTGTTAGACCAATCTATAACAGGGTTGTGTAATCTGAGCCATGGAAGTCCGAGAATTAGGGGAGCAGAAGGGCTTTGGATGACAAGAAAAGATAAATGTTCCTGGTGAAATATGCCAATGCGGAATAGGACTTCGTATGTAGATTTGGAGATGAAGCCCCAATTGTGCAGCATAGGTAGAATCAATGAAATTTCCAGCTGCACCAGAATCGACAAAGGCCTGGGAGGAAAAAGTTTTACCATTACAAGTGATAGTAGCTGGTAGAAAAAGTTTCAGTGGTTCAAATTTGGCAGGAGACTTAACGTTACCTAGAAGGAGCTCCTCCTTAACTTCTAGGTCCTGGAGTTTCCCGACTTCAGGGGACAATTTCTTACAAAATGTCCTTGCCCAGCACAATAGAGACAGAGTCCATTGGTACGTTGGCGTGATTTGCGGAAATGTCTGAGCAGGCCTAGGAAAGGTCTTAGGAAGGCTGGAACGGGCTGCAGACCTTTCTGCCTGCCGTTCACGAAAGCGGGTATCAATCTGGATGCATAGTGTAATCAAGTCTTCCAATGGGACAGGCAATTCCCTAGATACTAATTCGATTGAGATACTAATTCGATTGAGGCGATCAGAGAGTCCCTGTCAAAAGGCTGCTGTAAGTGCCTCATTGTTCCAAGAAGTCTCCGCAGCAAGGGTACGAAATTCAATAGCATATTGACCCACAGAATGAGACCCTTGGCGGAGCTTCATCAAACGGGAGGAGGCAGCAGAGGTTCTTCCTGGAGCATCGAAGACCTTGCGAAACATGCTCAGGAAGTCAGTAACATTATAGACTAAAGGATCATCTTTTTCCCATAAAGGAGAAGCCCAGGCCAGCGCATTGCCCTCCAACAAGGTGATGATGTACCCAACCTTAGCACGATCCGATGCAAAATGAGATGGTTGAAGTTCGAATTGGATTCGGCACTGATTAATGAATCCACGGCAGGCGTGGGCATCACCATCAAACCGCGAGGGCGGAGGTATGCGGGGCTCTCTCCAAAGAGAAGGATCACCAGATCCGGACGTTGAAGGAGGTAGCGTAGAACCCGGAGCAGAGGCAGCCGCTGGGGATAGCCGGACAACAAGGGTATCCATGAACTGGGCCAACTGGCCCTGATGGTGTTCAAACAGGTCCATGCGTTTGGTCAAAGCTTGGAGAGTTTTGCTCAACTCTGCCATAGCCCCCTCAGGCGTTTCCATGGCCCGATTGTACTGTAATAAATGGCCGGGAGGCCGGGTACTTACAAGTATGCTTTAGGAGGAGGCGTGTAGTCTGGGAATTACAGGGCACAGAGGCTTCTGGGAAATGTAGGCTGGATGCCGGAACAAGGTGCTGCTGGGAACTGTAGGCTGGATGCTGGAACAATGGTGCTGCTGGGAATTGTAGGCTGGATGCTGGAACAATGGTGCTGCTGGGAACTGTAGGCTGGATGCTGGAACAATGGTGATGCTGGGAAGCTTTGCCTTACCAACTGCAGCTAGGTGCCTGTCTAGGGCAAGGATCAGGCAGCATACCTCTTTCTAACAGAACTTTTGAGCTGTATATTAATGGTTTTAAGGTTTGGGGCAATGCATAACTACAGGGACCCGAAACCCCTGCAAGTTTCTTTAAATCCCCCAACACCATACCACCCACCTTGAAACCATTGAACCACCTTGAAATGCAGAATGTTCTTATTTTTTGACCATTGATAATGTGGTTACATGGTTGGAATTTCAAATTTAAGATAATTTAATCATCAAAACACATTTTTGATGGAATATCATAGTTTTGGGTCACGGGCAGTAGTTATGCCACTGGTTTTGGGGGATGCTCTAGCGTGGCACAAAATAAATTTAATTTTTGGTTGGATATACCCTTTAAAAGCAGGGATTTAATTAACAGAAAAATTCTAATGCTAAAATTTATGCTGGTCATAACCAGTCCACATATTTGCAGACATTCCGCGACGCGCTGGAGCCAATCATTTTGTGATCAACATTATGCAGAAAAATGGATAAGGCTGGGGGAAGAAGCACCACTGGACAACTGATATTAGAGTGACTCAAGAAATGGCATAATAAAAAGATATCAGGCCAGCTTATGGCCACCATTAGCCATCTAACAAACTAGGAGACAAAGGATCTATGGCCTATAGGTTTGTATGCACTATTCCTATGTATTAGGGATACATATTCAGTGTGAGAATGTAGCAATATATGTAGCTATAATCTAGTTGAGACAGGAGAATATGAATAATTTCGTTGTTTCTGTGGGTGGAACGATTTAATAAAGGCAATGTCTGGATTAAACAGCAGGTAATTGTGGACATTGAATTGTAAACGGCAAGCTTGGGGAGTTGAAATTACTGAAATATATCTTACAATAATAGTTATGCTAGATAAAGAATTAGATATGAAAGGATGAAGATCACAATCTTTGTTTTATCAGTTTTGACATTTAAAACTAGCGATTAATGTTTTCAATGATAATAAATAAAAATCTTAAACAACAACTTTCCCTCATCATAGCAATCTCATTCGAAATCTGCATCTGCCAAGCAATGATAGGAGTCAACAGTGGTAGATTACTGGAGAGCCTCTAACATCCTGTAGCCTGTAGGCATGCTTCAATGCTGATACTGACAGGAACAGATTGCCTCAACAGAGCACAGAGTATGCTTTGTATGGTGCCCATACATTACTTAGATAACATTTGTAATTGCATGTCGGTCGCAAAAAAGAACGGGTCAGACAGTTCTTTCAGAATAACTCAAACTTCAGAAGGTGAGCTCTATTTATGGACACCTTAGAATGAACCACAGATAGATAAGATTATCAACTGACCATGATATCATAAAAATTAAGGAGAGATGGGGTTCAAAATTCACAGATCCTGCGAGATTTTAGGCAGTTATGCGGTTTAAATATATCATCACCCCCTTTTTGTCCCTTAAAGGTTATGCAATCACAGACTATCATTCATTTTTTTAATACAGTATACTGCTCCAGTCAATCAAGGCGATGTTACCTGGATTGCACCAATGTTCCTAAACACAAAAAGTATTGTTTTATGGACCTTACTTGCTCTGCAAGTCAGGATTTCTTACCATTTGACCAAGTATTATTATGTGCTTACATATATTTTTGCATTACTATAACAGCATTTAAGAAGCTAGCCAAACTATATTAACAAACACACATAGCTCTGCAGACAAAATATGCACCCAGCTTAATTTATATCCTGTAGAAAACCATCTGTTCCTTTAAAGATTTCATAAAAGCATTTCCATATTTTTGAAGCTGCTTGTAATTAAAATTTTAAAAACATGCAAAGACGACAATGAAAAAGACACTTGAAAAGGTAATGGGTAAATTTGTATTGTGAGTAGTTACTTTTATCTGTGGTCCCACAAAAATGTTAAAACGTTGAGTTGAGTAAGAGTTACTGAATAATAGAAGGCTTACACTGCCATCTAGTGAAAGTCCTGACTAACTAAAGAGACAGCGAAGTAAGAGCCCAAGACTGAGAAAAGTGTAAAATGATTAATCTGAAATTCAGGCCTCTGCTCACTCCAGCTTTTTGTAGAAATTCAACTATTATTCTTTTTTAAGGGAAAAAAAGAAGAAGCACAAAATCATAACCTGTCCCATCCATCGATTTCCCTGAACATATAATAAATGCTCCAAATTGACTTCTTCCAACTGATTTCCTGTTTGCAGGACTCCTAATTATGCTTGACCCATTCACAAGTCAATTCCAAGGGCCTGCTAGAAAGAAGAATTTTTGCAGAATCTAAAATGGCAGCTCACTATTGACCACAGCAAAGTATATCAATGATATGAATCAACTAATTATCAACATTAAAGAGCAAATCCAGCCTAAAATTAACTTGCTTTTAAAATGCTTATCACACCCCAAACCTCACTTTCGCAAGGGTTCATTTCTAAATGACCGCCGTGACCAGGAAGTGGAGCGGCTCTCAGCCACCAGCTGCAGATAGAAGCGCCGAAGAACTAGGTCAGGTAAGTAAGTTTGGGGGATCTTTGAAAGAAATGAACCTTGTAAGTGAGGTTGTGGGGTAATAAGCATTTTAAAAGAAGTTAATTTTAGGTTGGACATTCATTTAAAGACAATCAGGGATATGTAATATGTGGGGTATGGGATAAGACCCCATGCTTCCTAATGCAATACTGGTTCGGTGGGGTTAACTCCACATCTCAGGGGCCTGTGCAGTTCTCAGTTAAGCACAGGCACCAGATGTAATTACCCAAAGTTTGTTCGTGAAACCAGACTTTGTTTAAACATGCCTGTTTCTTGTATGCAGTAACTCACGCTAAGATTATTGCAAGAACCGAAAGGAAGGGGAGCTCAGAAGTAAGAATTGCATCTGGCTGAATTTGAAGAATATCAAGGTATGTGTAATATAGATAAATAATTTAAATAATAATACAGTAATGATTTTTTTCTTTCAGTTTGTATTGAAAACAAAATTGCTTCTCAGAATTGCAAAATTTTAGGTTTCGGTTCAACTGTGATATTTTAACAGATTCATTGGAGTTTCATCAACTGAATCTGTAATTCTCATATGAAACCAGTTTTTTACCAAAATATTGACATCTGTTTCAAAAATCTGATGATCAAACAGATTTTTCTAAATTTTTGAAACTGAACTTTTCATTGAAAAATACAAAATTTTGAAAATCGAAAAAATTCCATTTGAAATGAAATTTATTAAAAAAAAATCAAATTCCATTTGAAATGAATTTTTTAAAAAAAAAATCAAACATTCCATTTGAAAAATCAAAAATTTCTTTCAAAAATTAGAAAAATTGCAATTGAATTCTCAAAAATTAGTAAGATTCGATTCAATAACACAAATTTTTGTAAGTTCGACGGAACTGCTGTCAGCTTCGTTATCTCTTGTGATGCGACCGATTCTGATGACCGATTTCTAGGTGCATTGGCTACGGCTGGTTTACTCTATGTTTTCTGTGTTAAAATAGAACTAGAAAAACTATACTTACCTTGCCCTCACCCTCACCTTTAATAGTTCCCAGGGTGAGGACCTAAACCAACAGATCAGTTTAATACTTGCTTAACTTTTCCTCACCAGTCTCTCCAGTTCCACACTCTCATTCCCTTGGGGACAAGACCTATGGGAAGTACTTTGCAAGAAACGATCTTCCCGTGGCCAGTTTCAGGAGTAAAGAAGGGGAGATGCTGGACAGGGCAGGTAATGGAAAATTAAGAAAGTGTTAGAGAGTTTTCTGTAAATCCAAGGGTGAGGACCTAGTGGTTTAGGTCTTCACCTCAAGATTTTAAATGTGAAAAAAACAAAGGTTTGGGAGATATACAGTTCTCTTTTAAGATGTTTAAACAGATTACTTAATATTGTAGCCTTAGTTCTCCCATTGACCCATTTTCATATACAGTAGTGACTATGTTCATCGGCTTCCTAAAACTCAAGTTTTGGCTTACTTTGTATTTGTAGTTTATGATGTAGTTCCTGAAAGGGTTTAGAAATGGCAGTGGTGAGCTCAGCCCACCACCAATATTTTTGCCCTGCCCTCTTTTGAAGGCCACAATATTTAAAACATTCCCTAATTATACTTTTTTGCTTCTAGATTATGTATGAATACTATGACCATCTATTAAAATGTAAGCATATAAGAAGAGTACTGTGATACTTTAATGGACTAACAGTTTATTTTAGTAGACATGCTTTGAGGGATCTACCCTCTTCCTCAGGTCACAGCAGTACTGATTGAAACAAGGTTCACAGAAAGTAAAGGGCGTACACATGCTCGATTCTCGAGTGAGGCACGACAACCCGACGGCAGACTAACAGGCGTTTCAGGCGAGAATCGTCCGTGTGCATGCACTTTCTGTGAACCTTTGTTTCAATCAGTACTGCTATGACCTGAGGAAGAGGGTAGATCCCTCGAAAGCTGTCTACTAAAATAAATGGTTAGTCCTAAAAGTATACAGTACTCTACTTTTTACTACATTATGGACTAACAATTATTATTTTACCAGCATATAAGAAGTCTCCAAGGTACTCTAAAGTAGAGGTATACGTATGTAGAAATATAAGGTTGTCCTAAAAAAGAACAATCACCCTACTACTATGACAAGAAAAAGAAGAACTACTAGATGTAATGGTATAAAGCAAGAAAACACATTGGTACAGACTTATATGTTAAGAACACAGACTGTAATAACCATTGAGGCAGGCAGGCTTCCATCCAGAGAATACAAATAAGGGTTTGTTCACACTAGATCAGTTTCTGCTGTTTCTGGACAGAAAACGTGCATTGCAGTCTGTTTTTTTTATAACCGATCAGATTGACCCGGTCCTTAAAAAAAACGTACTGCTGGATGCATTTCTGTCCAGAAACGGGCGTGTTTTGATATAAAATACAGGGAAAACGGAGAACTAAAACGGACCAAAACGGACAGAAAACATGGATGTCCGTTGTGGTCCGTTTTGCTCCATTTCTAGTGTGAACGTAGCCTAAAGGTCTTCATACATATGTTTGATTTTACTTACCCAACCGACGCGCCCTGCGACATTCGATCGATCCTGCAGAACCGTCTCTCCCGTTCTTCTATGCGACCAACGTGATCACAAAATCCCATTCATTTTGAGATTGTATGTCGGTCGCATAGAAGAAAAGGAGAGGCAGTTTCAGCAGAGTCGATCGAATGTCGCGGGATCGCACGGTTGGGTAAGTAAAATCAAACATATGTATGGCCACCTTAAGAGTACATAGGTATAGTGAGTGATGATAACACTTGCAGACAAAGGTTGAAATAAGCAAGTCAGAAGCTTATAGGTAGAGTTTTCGAAAGAGACATCTAGCTATGGAGTGTGAGAAAGTGAGGGCATACAAAGGCATTCATTATTTAAAGATAAGGAAAATGGGACACCAAAGAGAATGAAATAATTTCCTTTGTTACTACGTATAAAACACACTCTAAATAAAGGAAAATTGTGAAAAGACAAGGAGGATTTTACAAACAGACCAAGAATATGGGACACTTTTATAGACCTCCACTTCGTGTATTCGAGTATTTATTCTTGGGAAACTCCACCAGGAACATTCCCCTGTAGAAATTGCGGTGTCTGTAATTCCACAGAATGTGGACACTGTGTGTATCATCCTAGCAAAGGTAGCAAGCAGATTAAAGACTTTCAGGGCAATGCACCAATGGGCACATCGATGTTATTCCGTTAGTGTGACTTAAAATCCTTAATTGCGGCAGCTGTGTGGGTAACGCAAAAGTTAACCTCGCAATGCCACAAGCCACGTTACATGCCGAAAGGGCATTTTATGCGGCACTTTAAATGCCAGCTAATAGCTGGCTTGAAAGTGCCGTAATAGAAAAACATCAGTTAGTGAAGCTCCAAGAGCCGCTAATGAGCCTGAAAGGGACAATTGCAAAAAATGATGGGGCGATTCTAGATATGATCATTGCAGGCTTTTTTCCAGTTTAAACACAAAGTAGCCCAAAGTAAATGACAAACCTTGAAAACGAGTTTAAAAAAAACAAAAAAACTTGGAAATTGTAAAAGAACCTAATAGGCTTCATTATTAAGAAAAGGAGCCATGTGGATAGATAAGCTAACAAAATTTGATACTTTAGTTACAAATTTATTTTTTTACAGCATTACTTTGCAACTGTGGATGCAATTCAAATCTTCTTTGAAGTAATGACACTGCCACCTAGTGGCTAGTGTAATGAAAGAGAGACTGTTTTAAAAAGATGTTTTTATAATTACACTGTATTATAACGTTTATTTTATAGGTTTTAAACTTTCACTTCACAGAGGCCACCTCGGAATAAAGAATATTGACTGTGGATATGGATATAGGATGTAACCCTTGAAATATTCGGATGCATTATCTATACAGGTGACTTTATGGACACCTTCAAGTTTGAACAATTTAATATGGTCACCGTTGGCAATTGGACCTCACATTGTTAAATAATTTGTTTAACCACATCCCCAGGGAGGATGTGCTACTGTTTACTTGGATATTTAAGGGGTATGGAATTGTGTTTGTCTTACAACTGATGAAAGGGAAAGGTGATCCCTGAAATGTAGTGTTTCACATAATAAATGGAGTGATCCAAATTTGAAGTGTGCATCCAGTGGAATAAAAACTTTTAAAGGGCATGTCCAACATAAATCCAAATTTCATATACAGCTGCAGGGCCCACAAACACCCCCATCCCCCAGAGCCCACTTCCATTTTACTTACCACTTCCAAGATGCAGCTAAAGAAAACTTACAAGCCGCGGTCTCTCGTGCCAGGGTACCGCTCTCCGGTGGTGTTGCATGCTGGTTCCTTCCATCATAAATTTAAAGGTAGCAATATGCAAACTATTCCAGAGCTCATTCCTTGAGGTGTAGCAAATGCGTCCGTGTTCGCTGCCTGTACTGATCATGCAATTATTTAGGAGCCAGTCCAAAAAGTTAGGAGCCAGAACTTTGCCACCCAATGTCCCATGAATGGCATGTGACCCACCCCCTTCAACTAGCTTCACTCAGCTACATTGCCCAACCCATTACACAAATAATACTAACTAAAGTGTCACAAACGCCAGTTCGATTGGCACGTGATCTGACCAATCAATCGGTACTCGCTGCCACCACTTTAAGTTATGGCCTTAAAGACGCCCCAAAAACACCCTTGACTCTCACTGACTATGCACACCCCTGTCCTGGCAGCTAAATGGGTTAACACTACACCATTCACTCCAGGAACTAAATGGTTAATTAGCATCAGTCCTTACAAGCCGTCACAGAGTTAATTAGCAGTTACACTGCAAAACACTCCATCCAACCACATATAAACTTATCAGAGGCTAACTTGTTCTTTTAGACATCAAAGACAAAACTTATTACATTTTAGATTTAATATTCCAAAAGGTGGACAGTGCATATACAAAGATAAAAGAAAATGGTGTTATAATAAAATGACATACAATAGGTACAAACAGTTATATAAAATAAAACGGTATAAAAATATTCACAGACCCTACTCCCTAGAAGAAGTCCTGTATCCCCGGGGCGGGAAGAAACATCGGGTCCATACACACTGTTTTAGCATATCCCCTCAGTATGAACAAAGTTATAGGGGTTACAAGGATTTCATGAACCACCCCCCTTCTGGGCTATACATGAGGTGGGAGTGTCTAGGAATGTCCAGATTTACGACTAGCCAAAAGCATTCCTCCCCCTCAGTTAGTCAGATTCCATATAAATGAAAATATGTACATTGTATTGGGATATTGACCACATATTCCTCTCCTGTATTAATTATCAATTCCTACAATACCAAAGATGACCGGTGTATAATCCATATTTACCAAGATATTATAACTCACCTTGGTAAGGGAATAAGGGCTCCATGTTGGTTCATTTTAATGGGCCTACTTTTCCATTACAAGTATAATATTGGTTCTTGTCTTACATAAATACAACGAAATACATTTATTTTCCATGTATGGTTGTCCTTTAAATGACCTCTAGGGTACCACCAGACCCCTAGCTGAAGAGAATTCCCGATACACGGTTCGGCCCCACATTGTCTGGAAAAGAAGATCTGGTTCCATACTTCACTAAGCGTAATATAAACAATAGGACTGTTCCAGGGTGGAATGGTATTTTTATTGGTCCTTTGCAAGAACTAATACCAATAGTTAACCCATTCTTGCCAAGTCACTACACACTTTCCTGACACCTCTCCCTTTAAAATTGGTGCACGGGATGTGACTCCCAGGTCACCTCTACTGCGTCCATAATCAGGTGGTTCTGATAGACACGAATATCCACTGCATTCCCTGTTCGGTGAAGTAAATCATATTGTCCACGATGTGATTCCACGATTCCACCTGCACATTTTTACAAAACCACCATCCTCTTTACTGTGGTTATGAGAGCTGGGTTTGGGTTCACATTCACTCACCCAAGTAGACTGGGTTAGTTCACATCAATCACCCAAGTAGACTGGTTAACCTCTTGATGCTCAGTTGTACACACTCCGATATAGAGAGCAAACCACCTTACTACCATCTGTGTGACCACTGTGTGCTGACAGGTACAGTTCTGTATTCACCACCTGGACTACAGTGTATGTAGGGGACTGTACCCAGCCACTCCTAGCCTCATGCATTGTCCTCACTCTGACACACTCTCCTGCTGGACAGATCCTCCTTTATCCTCACTGCTACCTGTATCCTGTGGGTCTAAAGATAGGTCTAAACTCAGGCAGATACTGGTCACTCTTAACCCTTCCTTGCCTTCCTGCTCACCATATCCGCCTCCCTCTTAGACTGGACAAACCATGGACTGTTATGGTATGGTTTTGTCCTTAGGGATAGCTACCTTCTTTTCATTACCTGGGACACTCCTAGCTCTGTTAGCTGTCCCTCTTTAAACCCTTGCTCTTCCTCTCCACCCACCACTGAGGTTGGTACTGGCACTACCGCATGCCACAGCTACCCTCTTCTCCCTAGTCTGAGTGGAAAAATCCATTAGGACCCTGCTCGAGTCCTAACCACCTGCCCACACACTCCTGCACTAATTCCTGAGGCTATCCAGGACTCAGGCAGATTGGGCACAGGATCAGGGATCCTACTCTGGAATCCCTCTACTACGCGTACTTTACCCAGAACATCACCCTGGGGATACTTTTCTTCCCCCTCTAAATTACACATGCAGACAGTACTGGTTCTGGCGCTGACTGACACCTGCTCTGGTCTTCAGCCCTCACTCCCAGCTACTGTGAAATCCCTACCTACAGGTACTATACCTGACTCTACCAGAGAGTGAACTGGGGGATCCCTCTCTTCTCTCTCCATTATAACACAGTTAGGCAATACTGGTTCTGGCACTGATGGACATCTGCTCTGGTCTCTCAGCCCTCCCTCCCAGTTTACCATGCCCTTGTTACCTGTTCCCTTTAACTGATTGCAGTGGGTGGGCACACTCCAGCGTGGCTGGACTTAGTGAGACCGGACACTTGTCACAAAAGCAGACCATTCTCCCCAAATATTCCCCAGTAACACATTGACAGGAATTTCAGGATATCCCCACTTCCCTCAGACCTCTCCCAATCTCAATCCAAGTACATTGCCACAGGCACCCGTGGATGACTCCCACCCACTCCTTACAATAAAGTCTTCCCAGGAATATGTCCCCAAAGTATCATCTCTTGGTGCACCAGAGACAAGTTAGCTCCTGAGTCCCGTAACCCCTGGGTAACTTTATCTCCCACAGTCACAGTCTGCATATGATGACATAAATTCTCTGTCTTACCAGATACGAGCATTACAACAGGATTGACAGGTGACACTGGTCCCTTTCTTCTGGACAGGAAGCTCTTACATGTCCCGTCTGGTTACATATAAAACATCTGTGTGTATCTCCATGGTTTACGCTCACACTGGGCCTTTCAGACAAATTCTCACCAGCCTTGACATTCGTTGTGCTGCTTCTGTGGTGATGATCCTTCCAGCTTGGTGATCTTTGTAAAGTTGTACCTTTGAATATGGTGGCACCCGTTGGCTGCAAGGTGTCTGCAATTTCTGTGCTTTTGCGCTGTTTTTGGCTCCCGATCCAATACAAACTGTCGCACATCTCGAGGACAGATATTAAGGAAACTGGTCCATTACCCTACGATCCTCCAGCTCCTCAAATTGGTAACAAACAGTCCTTAAATCCACTGGCGAAAACTGGTTCTTAGATTACTCACAACATCTGAGGGCTGTCAGTGGGACCTCTCTGCAATGCTCGAAAATTTTTGCGATACACCTCTGGCGTGAGGTTAAACTTCTTAATCAGAGCCTGTTTTCAAAGCATCATAGTCCCCATCCAGCTCTGGTGGTAGTTCAACAAAGGCGTCTAAGGCTTTGCTTTTAATCCAGGTGTCAAGTATCTTGCCCACTGCTCCTGTGGCAACTGATACTGTCTGCAGCACTTTTCAAAATGCACAAAAAAAAGTGTCCAAATTGCTATCATGTCCATGACAGGAAACTTGGGTGAACCATGCAAAGCAAACGGACCCCTCTGGACTCACTGGACTGTGGAGATTGGGTCTGGTGCTGAGATTTGCCATTTCCAGTTGAAATGCATGGTCTGCTTGCCGTTCAGCTGCTGCGGCTTCCATTTCCCTTGCGCCGGCCGTTAGCTCTCTCAGTGCAGCTGCCTCCCCCTCCTGATGCTGCAAGATCAATTGAAGAGTAGCTGTGGGTCATCTGAACCCAACAATCGTAAATCCTTTGCAGGGAAGAAGTACAGTCTCCTGCACTGTAGTATCCTCATGCTGAGAAGACTCAAGGTTAACAGTCTGGGATAGCTAAATCCAATCGATTCCCGACTCAGTTGGTAGTTCTGCTGCTCCTGGTCACTCTCCAACAATGCCCTTATCAGCAGCTCCGGACTTGTCCATGACATCAATACCTCTTTCCTCACAGAGGTTGATCAGGACCTCCTTGGTTTGTCTCTTGTAAAAGGTTGCATCCTCAGCTAACCTTGCCAAATAAAAGATAGAAAAGAAAACAGAGAAGGGGGGGAAACAACTGTCTACGTATGTCTTTTAAAATAAATGCACTGAATTTGTCTTTGAAGACTGATACCCTCGCAAGGATACAGTTCTTATAGTATTGGGTTAAATACTTAATCCAAGCACTAATGCTCTCATAAAAAATAATTCATCCACACGCTGCCAGCCAATTTGTCACAAACGCCAGATGAAGGGGACAAGGTGATCCCTGAAGCGTAGTGTTTGTGGTTCACATAATAAATGGGAGTGATCCAATTTGAAGTGTGCATCTCAGTGGAATAAAACTTTTAAAGGGCATGTCCAACATAAATCCAATTTTATATACAGTGCAGGGCGCCCAAACACCCCCATCCCCCAGACCCCACTTCCATTTTACTTACCAATTCCAAAGATGCAAACTAAGAAACTTCAAGTCACGGTCTCTTGCTGCCAGGGTACCGGTGGTGTTGCATGCTAATTCTTCCATCATAAATTTAAAGGTAGCAATATGCAAACATATTCCAGAGCTCCTTCCTTGAGGTGTAGCAAATGCGTCCGCTGCTTGTGCCTGTACTGATCATGCAATTATTTAGGAGCCAGCTCTAAAAGTTAGGAGCCAGAACTTTATACCACCCCAATGTCCCAGTGACCCACCCCTTCCAACACCTTCACTCAGCCATATTTAGCCCAACCCTTACACAAAATACTACTAACTAAAGTGTCACGAACGCCAGTTCAATAGGCGTGATCTGACCAATCATCGGTATTCGTGCCAACTACTTTAAGTTATGGCCCCAAACAACTCTTGACCTCACTGACTATGCACACCCCTGTCCTGGCAGCTAAATGGTTAACACTACACCATTCACTCCAGCAAATAAATGGTTAATTAGCATCAGTCCTTCACAAGCAGTCACAGAGTTAATTAGCATTACACTGCAAAACATTCTATTCAACCACATATAAACTTATCAGAGGCTAACTGAGTTTTTTAGCGCATCAAAGACAAAACTTATTAAATTTAAGATTTAATATCCAAAAGGTGGACAGTGCATAAAATACAAAAATAAAAGAAAATTGTCACAAACTTACCTGCCGCTCGGTCCCGCGCCGCACTGCAATTCCGGGTGGGCGCGGTCGACGTCATGACGTCACGCCGCATACACGCCGGGTCTCGCGAAATTTAAAAAGCCGGTGTCCTCGGACCCGGTGCCCGATTGTAGCATTCTGCTACTCCCTGGCTCCTGTACTTACTGCCTTGGATTCCGTACCTACCTTTACTGCTCAGTGACTTACCTTGCCTGCATCCCGCTCCAGTGACTTACCTTGCCTGCTTCCAGTCTCCTGTATTTACTTTACCTTTCCAGCATCCAGCCTACAGTTCCAGCATCACCATTGTTCCAGCATCCAGCTACAGTTCCCAGCATCACCATGTTCCAGCATCCAGCCTTCAGTTCCCAGCATCACCATTGTTCCAGCATCCAGTACAGTTCCCAGCACACCATTGTTCCAGCATCCAGCCTACAGATGCTGGAACAATGGTGATGCTGGGAACTGTAGGCTGGATGCTGGAAAGGTAAGTAACAGGAGACTGGAAGCAGGCAAGGTAAGTCACTGGAGCGGGATGCAGGCAAGGTAAGTCACTGAGCAGTAAAGGTAGGTACGGGATCCAAGGCAGGTAAGTACAGGAGCCAGGGAGGTAGCAGAATGCTACAATCGGGCACCGGGTCCAGGAGGACACCGGCTTTTTAAATTTCGCGCAGCCCGGCGTGTATGCGGCGTGACGTCATGACGTCGACGCCGCCCACCCGGAAGTGCAGTGCGGCGCGGGACCGGAGCGGCAGGTAAGTTTGTGACAATTTTCTTTTATTTTTGTATTTTATGCACTGTCCACCTTTTGGAATATTAAATCTTAAATTTAATAAGTTTTGTCTTTGATGCGCTAAAAGAACTCAGTTAGCCTCTGATAAGTTTATATGTGGTTGAATAGAATGTTTTGCAGTGTAAATGCTAATTAACTCTGTGACTGCTTGTGAAGGACTGATGCTAATTAACCATTTATTTGCTGGAGTGAATGGTGTAGTGTTAACCATTTAGCTGCCAGGACAGGGGTGTGCATAGTCAGTGAGAGTCAAGAGTGTTTTTGGGGCCATAACTTAAAGTAGTGGCAGCGAATACCGATTGATTGGTCAGATCACGTGCCTATTGAACTGGCGTTCGTGACACTTTAGTTAGTAGTATTTGTGTAATGGGTTGGGCTAAATATGGCTGAGTGAAGGTAGGTTGGAAGGGGGTGGGTCACTGGGACATTGGGTGGTATAAAGTTGCTGGCTCCTAACTTTTAGGAGCTGGCTCCTAAATAATTGCATGATCAGTACAGGCAACAAGCAGCGGACGCATTTGCTACACCTCAAGGGAAGGAGCTCTGGAATATGTTTGCATATTGCTACCTTTAAATTTATGCTCTTGTCTGCATTGTGTGAATTTAGAGGGGGAAGAAAAGTATCCCCAGGGTGATGTTCTGGGTAAAGTACAGCGTAGTTAGAGAGGGATTTCCAGAGTAGGATCCCTGATCTGTGCCCAATCTGCCTGAGGTCCTGGATAGCCGTCAGGAATTAGTGCAGGAGTGTGTGGGGCAGGTGGTTAGGACTCAGGCAGGGTCCTAATGGATGTTTCCACTCAGACTGAGGGAGAAGAGGGAGCTGGGGCATGCGGTAGTGCCAGTACCAACTCAGTGGTGGGTGGAGAAGGAAGAGCAAGGGTTTAAAGAGGACAGCTAACAGAGCTAGGAGTGTCCCAGGTAGATGAAAAGAAGGTAGCTATCCCTAAGGAAAAAACCATACCAGTAACAGTCACTGGTTTGTCCCAGTCTAAGAGGGAGCAGGGATATGGTGAGCAGGAAGGCAAGGAAAGGGTTAAGAGTGACCAGTATCGTCTGAGTTTAGACCTATCTTTAGACCCACAGGATACAGTAGCAGTGAGGATAAAGGAGGATCTGTCCAGCAGGAGGTGGTCAGAGTGAGGACAGATGCATGAGGCTAGGAGTGGCTGGGTACAGTCCCCTACATATCACTGTAGTCCAGGTGGGTGAATACGAACTGTACTGTCAGCACACAGAGTGGTCACACAGATGGTAGATTAGGTGGTTTGCTCTCTATATCGGTAGTGTGTAAGACTGAGCATCAAGAGGTTAACCAGTTACTTGGGTGAGTGAATGTGAACTAACCAGTCTACTTGGTGAGTGAATGTGAACCCAAACCCAGCTCTCATAACACAGAAAGAGGATGGTGGTTTTGTAAAAATGTGCAGGTGGAATCGTGGAATCACATCGTGGAGCAATATGATTACTTCACCGAACAAAGGGAATGCAGGTGGATATTCGTGTCTATCAGAACCACCTGATGATGGACGCAGTAGAGGTGACCTGGGAGTCACACCCGTGCACAATTTTAAAGGGAGAGGTGTCAGGAAAGTGTGTAGTGACTTGGCAGAATGGGTTAACTATTGGTATTAGTTTGCAAAGGACCAATAAAAATACCATTCCACCCTGGAACAGTCCTATTGTTTATATTACGCTTAGGAAGTATGGAACAGATCTTCTTTTCCAGACAATGTGGGGCCGAACCGTGTATCGGAATTCTCTTCAGTAGGGGTCTGGTGGGTACCCTAGAGGTCATTTAAAGGACAACCATACATGGAAAATAAATGTATTTCGGTATTGGATGTAAGAAAGAAACCAATATTATACTTGTGAATGGAAAAGTAGGCCCATTAAAATGAACTAACATGGAGCCCTTATTCCCTTACCGGTGAGTAGTTTAATACTGGTAAATATGGATTATACACCGGTCATCTTGGTATTGTAGGAATTGATAATTAATACAGGAGAGGAATATGTGGTCAATATCCCAATACAATGTACATATTTTCATTATATGGAATCTGACTAACTGAGGGGGAATGAATGCTTTTGGCTAGTCGTAAATCTGGACATTCCTAGACACTCCCACCTCATGTATAGCCCGGAGAAGGGGGGTGGTTCATGAAATCCTTGTAACCCCTATAACTTGTTTCATACTGAGGGGATATGCTAAAACAGTGTGTATGGACCCGATGTTTCTTCCCGCCCGTGGATACAGGACTTCTTCTAGGGAGTAGGGTCTGTGATTTTTTAATCCGTTTTATTTATATAACTGTTTGTACCTATTGTATGTCATTTTATTTATAAACACCATTTTATCACGTGCCTATTGAACTGGCGTTCGTGACACTTTAGTTAGTAGTATTTGTGTAATGGGTTGGGCTAAATATGGCTGAGTGAAGGTAGGTTGGAAGGGGGTGGGTCACTGGGACATTGGGTGGTATAAAGTTGCTGGCTCCTAACTTTTAGGAGCTGGCTCCTAAATAATTGCATGATCAGTACAGGCAACAAGCAGCGGACGCATTTGCTACACCTCAAGGGAAGGAGCTCTGGAATATGTTTGCATATTGCTACCTTTAAATTTATGATGGAAGGAATTAGCATGCAACACCACCGGTACCCTGGCAGCAAGAGACCGTGACTTGTAAGTTTCTTTAGTTGCATCTTTGGAATTGGTAAGTAAAATGGAAGTGGGGTCTGGGGGGATGGGGGTGTTTGGGCGGCCCTGCAGCTGTATATAAAATTTGGATTTATGTTGGACATGCCCTTTAAAAGTTTTATTCCACTGAGATGCACACTTCAAATTTGGATCACTCCCATTTATTATGTGAACCACAAACACTACGCTTCAGGGATCACCTTGTCCCCTTCATCTGGCGTTTGTGACAAATTGGCTGGCAGCGTGTGGGATGAATTATTTTTTATGAGAGCATTAGTGCTTGGATTAAGTATTTAACCCATATACTATAAGAACTGTATCCTTGCGAGGGTATCAGTCTTCAAAGACAAATTCATTGAGAAGATCCAAGGTTAACAGTCTGGGATAGCTAAATCCACATCGATTCCCGACTCAGTTGGTAGTTCTGCTGCTCCTGGTCACTCTCCACAATGCCCTTATCAGAGCTCCTGGACTTGTCCATACATCAATACCTCTTTTCTCACAGGGTTGATCCGGACCTCCTTGGTTTGTCTCTGTAAAAGGTTGCCATCCCAGCTAACCTTGCCAAATAAAAGATAGAAAAGAAAACAGAGAAGGGGGGGAAACAACTGTTTCTAGTATGTCTTTTAAAATAAATGCACTGAATTTGTCTTTGAAGACTGATACCCTCGCAAGGATACAGTTCTTATAGTATATGGGTTAAATACTTAATCCAAGCACTAATGCTCTCATAAAAAATAATTCATCCCACACGCTGCCAGCCAATTTGTACAAACGCAGATGAAGGGGACAAGGTGATCTGAAGCGTAGTGTTTGTGGTTCACATAATAAATGGGAGTGATCCAAATTTGAAGTGTGCATCTCAGTGGAATAAAACTTTTAAAGGGCATGTCCAACATAAATCCAAATTTTATATACAGCTGCAGGGCCGCCCAAACACCCATCCCCCAGACCCCACTTCCATTTTACTTACCAATTCAAAGATGCAACTAAAGAAACTTACAAGTCCCGGTCTCTTGCTGCCAGGGTACCGGTGGTGTTGCATGCTAATTCCTTCCATCATAAATTTAAAGGTAGCAATATAGCATATGCAAATATTCCAGAGCTCCTCCCTTGAGGTGTAGCAAATGCGTCGGTGCTTGTTGCCTCTCAGCATGAGGATACTACAGTGCAGGAAGACTGTACTTCTTCCCTGCAAAAGGATTTACGATTGTTGGGTTCAGATGACCCACAGCTACGTCTTCAATTGATCTTGCAGCATCAGGAGGGGGAGGCAGCTGCAGCTGAGAGAGCTGAACGGCCGGCGCAAAGGGAAATGGAAGCCGCAGCAGCTGAACGGCAAGCAGACCATGCATTTCAACTGGAAATGGCAAAGCTCCAGCACCAGACCCAATCTCCACAGTCCAGTGAGTCCAGAGAGGGTCCGTTTGCTTTGCATGGTTCACCCAAGTTTCCTGTCATGGACAATGATAGCAATTTGGACACTTTTTTGTTGCATTTTGAAAAGTGCTGCAGACAGTATCAGTTGCCACAGGAGCAGTGGGCAAGATACTTGACACCTGGATTAAAAAGCAAAGCCTTAGACGCCTTTGTTGAACTACCACCAGAGCTTGATGGGGACTATGATGCTTTGAAACAGGCTCTGATTAAGAAGTTTAACCTCACGCCAGAGGTGTATCGCAAAAATTTTCGAGCATTGCAGAGAGGTCCCACTGACAGCTACTCAGATGTTGTGAGTAATCTAAGAACCAGTTTTCGCCAGTGGATTTAAGGACTGTTTGTTACCAAATTTGAGGAGCTGGAGGATCGTAGGGTAATGGACCAGTTCCTTAATATCTGTCCTCGAGATGTGCGACAGTTTGTATTGGATCGGGAGCCAAAAACAGCGCAAAAAGCAGCAGAAATTGCAGACACCTATGCAGCCAACATGGTGCCAACATATTCAAAAGGTACAACTTTACAAAGATCACCAAGCTGGAAGGATCATCACCACAGGGAAGCAGCACAACAGAATGTCAAGGCTGGTGAGAATTTGTCTGAAAGGCCCAGTGTGAGCGTAAACCATGGAGATACACACAGATGTTTTATATGTAACCAGACGGGACATGTAAGAGCTTCCTGTCCAGAAAGAAAGGGACCAGTGTCACCTGTCAATCCTGTTGTAATGCTCGTATCTGGTAAGACAGAGAATTTATGTCATCATATGCAGACTGTGACTGTGGGAGATAAAGTTACCCAGGGGTTACGGGACTCAGGAGCTAACTTGTCTCTGGTGCACCAAGAGATGATTAACTTTGGGGACATTATTCCTGGGAAGACTTTATTGTAAAGGGAGTGGGTGGGAGTCATCCACGGGTGCCTGTGGCTAATGTTAACTTGGATTGAGATGTGGGGAGAGGTCTGAGGGAAGTGGGGATATCCAATGAAATTCCTGTCAATGTGTTACTGGGGAATGATTTGGGGAGAATGGTCTGCTTTTGTGACAAGTGATCCGGTCTCACTAAGTCCAGCCACGCTGGAGTGTGCCCACCCACTGCAATCAGTAAAGGGAACAGGTAACAAGGGGCATGGTAACTGGGAGGGAGGGCTGAGAGACCAGAGCAGATGTCCATCAGTGCCAGAACCAGTATTGCCTAACTGTGTTAATGGAGAGAGAGAGAGAGGGATCCCCCAGTTCACTCTCTGGTAGAGTCAGGTATAGTACCTGTAGGTAGGGATTGTCACAGTAGCTGGGAGTGAGGGCTGAGAGACCAGAGCAGGTGTCAGTCAGCGCCAGAACCAGTACTGTCTGCATGTGTGAATTTAGAGGGGGAAGAAAAGTATCCCCAGGGTGATGTTCTGGGTAAAGTACGCGTAGTAGAGAGGGATTTCCAGAGTAGGATCCCTGATCCTGTGCCCAATCTGCCTGAGGTCCTGGATAGCCGTCAGGAATTAGTGCAGGAGTGTGTGGGGCAGGTGGTTAGGACTCAGAGCAGGGTCCTAATGGATGTTTCCACTCAGACTGAGGGAGAAGAGGGTAGCTGTGGGCATGCGGTAGTGCCAGTACCAACCTCAGTGGTGGGTGGAGAAGGAAGAGCAAGGGTTAAAGAGGGACAGCTAACAGAGCTAGGAGTGTCCCAGGTAGATGAAAAGAAGGTAGCTATCCCTAAGGACAAAACCATACCAGTAACAGTCACTGGTTTGTCCCAGTCTAAGAGGGAGCAGGGATATGGTGAGCAGGAAGGCAAGGAAAGGGTTAAGAGTGACCAGTATCTGTCTGAGTTTAGACCTATCTTTAGACCCACAGGATACAGGTAGCAGTGAGGATAAAGGAGGATCTGTCCAGCAGGAGAGTGTGTCAGAGTGAGGACAGATGCATGAGGCTAGGAGTGGCTGGGTACAGTCCCCTACATATCACTGTAGTCCAGGTGGTGAATACAGAACTGTACCTGTCAGCACACAGAGTGGTCACACAGATGGTAGTATAGGTGGTTTGCTCTCTATATCGGAGTGTGTACAGACTGAGCATCAAGAGGTTAACCAGTCTACTTGGGTGAGTGAATGTGAACTAACCAGTCTACTTGGGTGAGTGAATGTGAACCCAAACCCAGCTCTCATAACCACAGTAAAGAGGATGGTGGTTTTGTAAAAATGTGCAGGTGGAATCGTGGAATCACATCGTGGAGCAATATGATTTACATTCACCGAACAAAGGGAATGCAGGTGGATATTCGTGTCTATCAGAACCACCTGATTATGGACGCAGTAGAGGTGACCTGGGAGTCACATCCCGTGCACCAATTTTAAAGGGAGAGGTGTCAGGAAAGTGTGTAGTGACTTGGCAAGAATGGGTTAACTATTGGTATTAGTTCTTGCAAAGGACCAATAAAAATACCATTCCACCCTGGAACAGTCCTATTGTTTATATTACGCTTAGTGAAGTATGGAACCAGATCTTCTTTTCCAGACAATGTGGGGCCGAACCGTGTATCTGGAATTCTCTTCAGCTAGGGGTCTGGTGGGTACCCTAAGAGGTCATTTAAAGGACAACCATACATGGAAAATAAATGTATTTCGGTATTGGAATATGTAAGACAGAAACCAATATTATACTTGTGAATGGAAAAGTAGGCCCATTAAAATGATACTCAACATGGAGCCCTTATTCCCTTACCAAGGTGAGTTATTAATATCTTGGTAAATATGGATTATACACCGGTCATCTTTGGTATTGTAGGAATTGATAATTAATACAGGAGAGGAATATGTGGTCAATATCCCAATACAATGTACATATTTTCATTTATATGGAATCTGACTAACTGAGGGGGAATGAATGCTTTTGGCTAGTCGTAAATCTGGACATTCCTAGACACTCCCACCTCATGTATAGCCCAGAGAAGGGGGGTGGTTCATGAAATCCTTGTAACCCCTATAACTTTGTTCATACTGAGGGGATATGCTAAAACAGTGTGTATGGACCCGATGTTTCTTCCCGCCCCGGGATACAGGACTTCTTCTAGGGAGTAGGGTCTGTGAATATTTTTATCCGTTTTATTTTATATAACTGTTTGTACCTATTGTATGTCATTTTATTATAACACCATTTTCTTTTATCTTTGTATATGCACTGTCCACCTTTTGGAATATTAAATCTAAAATGTAATAAGTTTTGTCTTTGATGCTCTAAAAGAACTAAGTTAGCCTCTGATAAGTTTATATGTGGTTGGATGGAGTGTTTTGCAGTGTAACTGCTAATTAACTCTGTGACTGCTTGTAAAGGACTGATGCTAATTAACCATTTAGTTGCTGGAGTGAATGGTGTAGTGTTAACCATTTAGCTGCCAGGACAGGGGTGTGCATAGTCAGTGAGAGTCAAGGGTGTTTTTGGGGCGTCTTTAAGGCCATAACTTAAAGTGGTGGCAGCGAGTACCGATTGATTGGTCAGATCACGTGCCAATCGAACTGGCGTTTGTGACACTTTAGTTAGTAGTATTTGTGTAATGGGTTGGGCTAAATGTAGCTGAGTGAAGCTAGGTTGGAAGGGGGTGGGTCACATGCCATTCATGGGACATTGGGTGGCATAAAGTTGCTGGCTCCTAACTTTTTGGAGCTGGCTCCTAAATAATTGCATGATCAGTACAGGCAGCGAACAGCGGACGCATTTGCTACACCTCAAGGGAATGAGCTCTGGAATATGTTTGCATATTGCTACCTTTAAATTTATGATGGAAGGAACCAGCATGCAACACCACCGGAGAGCGGTACCCTGGCAGCGAGAGACCGCGGCTTGTAAGTTTCTTTAGCTGCATCTTTGGAAGTGGTAAGTAAAATGGAAGTGGGCTCTGGGGGGATGGGGGTGTTTGTGTGGCCCTGCAGCTGTATATGAAATTTGGATTTATGTTGGACATGCCCTTTAAAAGTTTTATTCCACTGAGATGCACACTTCAAATTTGGATCACTCCATTTATTATGTGAAACACTACATTTCAGGGATCACCTTGTCCCTTTCATCAGTTGTAAGACAAACACAATTCCATACCCCTTAAATAATCCAAGTAAACAGTAGGCCACATCCTCCCTGGGGATGTGGTTAAACAAATTATTTAACAATGTGAGGTCCAATTGCCAACAAAGGTGACCATATTAAATTGTTCAAACTTGAAGGTGTCCATAAAGTCCATCTGTATAGAGTAATGCATCCGAATATTTCAAGGGTTAACATCCATATATCCATATCCACAGTCAATATTCTTTAATTCCGAGGTGGCCTCTGTGAAGTGAAAGTTTAAAACCTATAAAATAAACGTTATAATACAGTGTAATTATAAAAACATCTTTTTAAAACAGTCTCTCTTTCATTACAACTAGCCACTAGGTGGCAGTGTCATTACTTCAAAGAAAGATTTGAATTGCATCCACAGTTGCAAAGTAATGCTGTAAAAAAATAAAGTTGTAACTAAAGTATCAAATTTGTTAGCTTATCTATCCACATGGCTTCTTTTCTTAATAATGAAGCCTATTAGGTTCTTTTACAATTTCCAAGTTTTTTTGTTTTTTTTTAAACTCGTTTTCAAGGTTTGTCATTTACTTTGGGCTACTTTGTGTTTAAACTGGAAAAAATGCCTGCTAATGATCATATCTAGAATCGGCCCCATCATTTTTTGCAATGTCCCTTTCATGCTCATTAGCGGCTCTTGGAGCTTCACTAACTGATGTTTTTCTATTACGGCACTTTCAAAGCCAGCTATTAGCTGGCATTTAAAGTGCCGCAATAAAATGCCTCTTTCGGCATGTAACGTGGCTTGTGGCAGCTGCGAGGTTAACTTTTGCGTTACCCACACAGCTGCCGCAATTAAGGAGTTTAAGTCACACTAACGGATATAACATCGATGTGCCCATTGGTGCATTGCCCTGAAAGTCTTTAATCTGCATTGCTACCTTTGCTAGGATGATACACACAGTGTCCACATTCTGTGGAATTACAGACACCGCAATTTCTACAGGGGAATGTTCCTGGTGGAGTTCCCAAGAATAAATACTCGAATACACGAAGTGGAGGTCTATAAAGAGTGTCCCATATTCTTGGTCTGTTTGTAAAATCCTCCAGTGTCTTTTCACAATTTTCCTTTATTTAGAGTGTGTGTTATACGTAGTAACAAAGGAAATTATTTCATTTCTCTTTGGTGTCCCATTTTCCTTATCTTTAAATAATGAATGCCTTTGTATGCTCACTTTCTCACACTCCATAGCTAGATGGTCTCTTTCGAAAACTCTACCTATAAGCTTCTGACTTGCTTATTAACCTTTGTCTGCAAGGGTTATATCACTCACTATCCTATGTACTCTTAAGGTGGCCATACATATGTTTGATTTTACTTACCCAACCGTGCAATCCCGCGACATTCGATCGACTCTGCTGAAACTGCCTCTCCCGTTCTTCTATGCGACCGACATACAATCTCAAAATGAATGGGATTTTGTGATCACGTTGGTCGCATAGAAGAACGGGAGAGACGGTTCTGGCAGGATCGATCGAATGTCGCAGGGGAGCGCTCGGTTGGGTAAGTAAAATCAAACATATGTATGGTAGACCTTTAGGCTACGTTCACACTAGAAATGGAGCAAAACGGACCACAACGGACAGTCCATGTTTTCTGTCCGTTTTGGTCCGTTTTTAGTTCTCCGTTTTCCCTGTATTTTATATCAAAACGCGCCCGTTTCTGGACAGAAATGCATCCAGCAGTACGTTTTTTTTAACGGACCGGGTCAATCTGATCGGTTATAAAAAAAACAGACTGCAATGCACGTTTCTGTCCAGAAACAGCAGAAACTGATCTAGTGTGAACAAACCCTTATTTGTATTCTCTGGATGGAAGCTGCCTGCCTTCAATGGGTTATTACAGTCTGTGTTCTTAACATATAAGTCTGTTACCAATGTGTTTTCTTGCTTTATGACCATTACATCTAAGTAGTTCATTCTTTTCTTGTCATAAGTAGTAGGGTGTATTGTTCTTTTTTAGGACAACCTTATAATTTCTACATACGTATACCTCCTACTTTAGAGTACCTTGGAGACTTCTTATATGCTGGTAAAAATAATAATTGTTAGTCCAATATGTAGTAAAAAGTAGAGTACTGTGATACTTTTAATGGACTAACCATTTATTTTAGTAGACAAGCTTTCGAGGGATCTACCCTCTTCCTCAGGTCATAGCAGTACTGATTGAAACAAAGGTTCACAGAAAGTGCATGCACACGGACGATTCTCGCCTGAAACGCCTGTTAGTCTGCCGTCGGGTGTCGTGCCTCACTCGAGAATCGAGCATGTGTACGAGCCTTTACTTTCTGTGAACCTTTGTTTCAATCAGTACTGCTGTGACCTGAGGAAGAGGGTAGATCCCTCAAAAGCATGTCTACTAAAATAAACTGTTAGTCCATTAAAAGTATCACAGTACTCTTCTTATATGCTTACATTTTTAAATAGAGGTCATAGTATTCATACAATAAGTCTAGAAGCAAAGAAAGTATAATTAGGGAATGTTTTAAATGATTGTGGCCTTCAAAAGAGGGCAGGGCAAAAATATTGGTGGTGGGCTGAGCTCACCACTGCCATTTCTAAACCCTTTCAGGAACTACATCATAAACTACAAAATACCAAAGTAAGCCAAAACTTGAGTGTTAGGAAGCCGATGACATAGTTCACTACTGTATATAGGAATAAATGGGTCAATGGGAGAACTTAAGGCTACAATATTTAAGTAATCTGTTTAAACATCTTAAAAGAGAACTGTATATCTCCCAAACCTTTGTTTTTTTCACATTTAAAATCTTGAGGTGAAGACCTAAACCACTAGGTCCTCACCCTTGGATTTACAGAAAACTTGCTCTAACACTTTCTTAAATTTTCCATTACCTGCCCTGTCCAGCATCTCCCCTTCTTTACTCCTGTAACTGGCCACGGGAAGATGCGTTTCTTGCAAAGTACTTCCCATAGGTCTTGTCCCCAAGGGAATGAGAGTGTGGAACTGGAGAGACTGGTGAGGAAAAGTTAAAGCAAGTATTATAACTGATCTGTTGGTTTAGGTCCTCACCCTGGGGACTATTAAAGGTGAGGGTGAGGGCAAGGTAAGTATAGTTTTTCTATGTTCTATTTTAACACAGAAAACATAGAGTAAACCAGCCGTAGCCAATGCACCTAGAAATCGGTCATCAGAATCGGTCATCACTAGAGATGAACGAAGCTGACAGCAGTTCCGTCGAACTTACAAAAATTTGTGTTGAATTGAATCAGAATCTTACTAATTTTTGAGAATTCAATTGCAATTTTTCTAATTTTTGAAAGAAATTTTTGATTTTTCAAATGGAATGTTTGATTTTTTTTTAAAAAAATTCATTTCAAATGGAATTTGATTTTTTTTTAAATAAATTTCATTTGAAATGGAATTTTTTCGATTTTCAAAATTTTGTATTTTTCAATGAAAAGTTCAGTTTCAAAAATTTAGAAAAATCTGTTTGATCATCAGATTTTTGAAACAGATGTCAATATTTTTGGTAAAAAACTGGTTTCATGATGAAATTACAGATTCAGTTGATGAAACTTCCAATGAATCTGTTAAAATATCACAGTTGAACCGAAACCTGAAATTTTGCAATTCTGAGAAGCAATTTTGTTTTCAATTACAAACTGAAAGAAAAAAATCATTACTGTATTATTATTTAAATTATTTATCTATATTACACATACCTTGATATTCTTCAAATTCAGCCAGATGCAATTCTTACTTTCTGAGCTCCCCTTCCTTTCGGGTTCTTGCAATAATCTTAGCGTGAGTTACTGCATAGCAAGAAACAGGCATGTTTAAACAAAGTCTGGTTTCACGAACAAACTTTGGGTAATTACATCTGGTGCCTGTGCAATTAACTGAGAACTGCACAGGCCCCTGAGATGTGGAGTTAACCCCACCGAACCAGATATTGCATTAGGAAGCATGGGGTCTTATCCCCATACCCCACATATTACATATCCCTGATTGTCTTTAAATGGAATGTCCAACCTAAAATTAACTTGCTTTTAAAATGCTTATTACCCCCAAACCTCACTTTAGCAAGGTTCATTTCTTTCAAAGATCCCCCAGAACTTACTTACCTGACCTAGTTCTTCGGCGCTTCTACTCTGCAGCTGGTGCTGAGAGCCGCTCCACTTCCTGGTCACGGCTGTCAGTTAAGAAATGAACCTTGCGAAAGTGAGGTTTGGGGGTGTGATAAGCATTTTAAAAGCAAGTTAATTTTAGGCTGGATTTGCTCTTTAATGTTTGATAATTAGTTGATTTCATATCATTTGATATACTTTGCTGTGGTCAATAGTGAGCTGCCATTTTAGATTCTGCAAAAATTCTTCTTTCTAGCAGGCCCTTGGAATTGACTTGTTGAATGGGTCAAGCATAATTAGGAGTCCTGCAAACAGGAAATCAGTTGGAAGAAGTCAATTTGGAGCATTTATTATATGTTCAGGGAAATCGATGGATGGACAGGTTATGATTTTGTGCTTCTTCTTTTATTCCCCTTAAAAAAGAATAATAGTTGAATTTCTACAAAAAGCTGGAGTGAGCAGAGGCCTGAATTTTACAGATTAATCATTTTACACTTTTCTCAGTCTTGGGCTCTTACTTCGCTGTCTCTTTAGTTAGTCAGGACTTTCACTAGATGGCAGTGTAAGCCTTCTTATCATTCAGTAACTCTTACTCAACTCAACGTTTTAACATTTTTTGTGGGACCACAGATAAAAGTAAACTACTCACAATACAAATTTACCCATTACCTTTTCAAGTGTCTTTTTCATTGTCAGCTTTGCATGTTTTTAAAATTTTAATTACAAGCAAGCTTCAAAAATATGGAAATGCTTTTATGAAATCTTTAAAGGAACAGATGGTTTTCTACAGGATATAAATTAAGCTGGGTGCATATTTTGTCTGCAGAGCTATGTGTGTTTGTTAATATAGTTTGGCTAGCTTCTTAAATGCTGTTATAGTAATAGCAAAAATATATGTAAGCACATAATAATACTTGGTCAAATGGTAAGAAATCCTGACTTGCAGAGCAAGTAAGGTCCATAAAACAATACTTTTTGGTGTTTAGGAACATTGGTGCAATCCAGGTAACATCGCCTTGATTGACTGGAGCAGTATACTGTATTAAAAAAAATGAATGATAGTCTGTGATTGCATAACCATTTAAGGGACAAAAAGGGGGTGATGATATATTTAAACCGGCATAACTGCCTAAAATCTCGCAGGATCTGTGAATTTTGAACCCCATCTCTCCTTAATTTTTATGATAAATCATGGTCAGTTGATAATCTTTATCTATCTGTGTGTCATTCTTAAGGTGTCCATAAATTAGAGCTCACCTTCTGAAGTTTGAGTTATTCTGAAAGAACTGTCTGACCCGTTCTTTTTTGCGACCGACATGCAATTACAAAATGTACTATCTAAGTAATGTATGGGCACCATACAAAGCATACTCTGTGCTCTGTTGAAGGCAATCTGTTCCTGTCAGTATCAGCATTGAAAGCATGCCTACAGGCTACAGGATGTTAGAGGCTCTCCAGTAATCTACCACTGTTGACTCCTATCATTGCTTTGCAGATGCAGATTTCGAATGAGATTGCTATGATGAGGGAAAGTTGTTGTTTAAGATTTTTATTTATTTATCATTGAAAACATTAAATCGTCTAGTTTTAAATGTCAAAACTGATAAAACAAAGATTGTGATCTTCATCCTTTCATATCTAATTCTTTATCTAGCATAACTATTATTGTAAGATATATTTCAGTAATTTCAACTCCCCAAGCTTGCCGTTTACAATTCAATGTCCACAATTACCTGCTGGTTTAATCCTAAGAACATTGCCTTTATTAAATCGTTCCACCCACATGAAACAACGAAATTATTCATATTCTCCTGTCTCAACTAGATTATAGCTACATATATTGCTACATTCTCACACTGAATATGTATCCCTAATACATTAGGAATAGTGCATACAAACCTATAGGCCATAATGATCCTTTGTCTCCTAGTTTGTTAGATGGCTAATGGTGGCCATAAGCTGGCCTGATATCTTTTTATTATGCCATTTCTTGAGTCACTCTAATATCAGTTGTCCAGTGGTGCTTCTTCCCCAGCCTTATCCATTTTTCTGCATAATGTTGATCACAAAATGATTGGCTCCAGCAGTCGCAGGAATGTCTGCAAATATGTGGACTGGTGTATGACCAGCATAAATTTTAGCATTAGAATATTTTTCTGTTAAATTAAATTCCTGCTTTTAAAGGGTATATCCAACCAAAAATTTAATTTTATTTTGTGCACAGCTAGAGCATCCCCCAAAACCAGTGGCATAACTACTGCCCGTGACCCAAAACTATGATATTCCATCAAAAATGTGTTTTGATGATTAAATTATCTTAAATTTGAAATTCCAACCATGTAACCACATTATCAATGGTCAAAAAATAAGAACATTCTGCATTTCAAGGTGGTTCAATGGTTTCAAGGATGGGTGGTATGGTGTTGGGGGATTTAAAGAAACTTGCAGGGGTTTCGGGTCCCTGTAGTTATGCTATTGCCCCAAACCTTAAAACCATTATATACAGCTCAAAAGTTCTGTTAGAAAGAGGTATGCTGCCTGATCCTTGCCCTAGGACAGGCACCTAGCTGCAGTTGGTAAGCAAAGGCATCTGCCTCCTATTACACCACAGGAAGAGCAAATGAGAGGTTAAGGCTTAAATTGCAGATGGCTGTCCTCTAGGAAAGGGAAGTGTAGGAACATTGACACCATATAATGTATTGATGCCATATAATTGTTTATTGAACACCAATTAACAATGACTAGTAAGGTAATGTCAAGAGAAACATGATGAAACAAATAACACAGAAAAGCTTTTCTGTATTATAAGTGGAATTCCCTTTCACTTACTTCTATGGTAAATACAACAGAAAATATAAAAACATTAAAGGTCTTAAAAGAAGAGGAAGTTAATTTATTAAAGCTTATTTGATATTGTCTGAAAAAAGTGCTGGCATCTCTGGAAGGTGTCCTAAAAAAATGATAGAAATGACAACTTATAGCAACAAGTAATGCGTGTACATATGTTTGTAAATATACATTATATTATATGTGCAAGAAAGAGAATAAGTAGCTACACAGTGTGCATATACATGTGTAAAAGCCCCAAATTTATATTGGGTTAAAGAACTTGTGAATACATGTGTGAAAATCTCACTTTTGAGGGTTGGGGCTCAGGTGCATAAGCCCTGAGCCAGTCGCTTTAATGTGTAACACAGATATCTGCAGCTTGTATATTCACACAATATCGTGACTCACCGCTCCAACTTTGTGGTCCGGGTGCTTCCAGCCCCGAACCCCTTGCTCGGGTTCCAAATACAGGTAAGTATCAAAGAAGGACGTGTTACACTTCAAAAAATATATCCAGCAGACTCCTCCGTACTTTAAAATTCAATCTTTATTCGGACATTATATCACATAGTCAACTGACTCGGCAGCTAAGACATCTACGCCTTACGCGTTTCGGACCCAGGTGGTCCTTAATCATGGGCTCGGAAGTTTAGTGGCACAAAGAGTCTTAAGAAGGGGAGATGACGTAAGCGGGCTCCGCCTACTGGTCCTAACCCCCCCACACTCTCAAGTTGTGTCTGGGATAAAATGAAAAGCATACAAAAACAAATAATGTATATAGTAACAAAAAACTAATAAAAACAGTATATAAATAAAAACAAAGTATATACAGAGTAATCTTTTAAATAAACATTCAAAAATATTCCGGTAACTGGAATGAAAAAACAGAGATAACATTGTAAACGCTGAAATGTTACATATTATATGAACTCTAAGTAAGTGTGGTAATTAATCAATGTAACAAGTAATATATATGTAATTCATTCCTAGTGGGTACCTAGTACTCCAAACTCTGCTTTTCTTAGGAGTCTAAGTCTATTTTTGTTTCTTTTGTCTGGTTTAACCCATTCCACTCCTTGTGCTTTAAGATACTGACTTTGGCCATTATTAGTGCATATGTTGAAATGGCGTGCAACTGGACTTTTAATATTATTCTTCTTTATATCGAGAATGTTCACATGTACGTGACTTTAAAGTTCTTGAAGTGCATCCTACATACTGTTTATTACAGTAGGTACACTTCAATACATATACAACATATGTTGAATTACAATTGATGTAATTCCTTAATCTGAATTCTTTGTTAGTAGCTGTGCTGGTACATATGGGACTTTTGTCTATGTGGTTACAAGTAATACATCTTGATGCTCCACAAGGGTATGTGCCCCTGTATTTCAACCATGTGTCATTGGTAAAACACATGGATTCTATGTTACTAGGGACTAAGATGTCTCTTATTGATTTGGCTCTTTTGGAGACAAATTTACATCCTTGTTTGATGATATGTTCAAAAATGGGGTCTTGGTCTAAAATTGGAAGATATTTTTGTATGATTCTAACGATATGAAGAAATTGAGAACTGTAACGTGTGGTAAAAATAACCCCTTCAAAGTTAGTTGTAATGTCTGATTCACCATATTTCTTATCAGTTTTTATATGGGACTCCCTCTTGTGAGACTTAGCTCTATTAAGAGATTGGGTGAGATTAGATTTCTTATATCCCCTATTGAGAAACCTTTCTGTCATGTCTCTGGCTGCTGAGTTAAATTTTTTATCTGTTGAACAATTACGTCTTAAAGGGCATGTCCACCCCCAAAACTATAATCCCCCCAACTACTGGCCCCATTGTGTAGTGTAGTTTAATCCTTACCTCACATCCCAGCTCCATATGGTTCTCCAGTAGTCCTCCTCCAAAGTCCCAAAAACTGCCCACCAGGAGGATAGCAGAGTCCATATAGGACTCTGCCTCCTACCTGGCCTCCGGGAGAAGTTTGGCATGCGTACTGCATACTGCAGCCCTTCTCCCCCTCCCTCTCCCTCCCTCTCCGGATTCCCTCCCCCTAGCATTAATTCCCTTTAATATAGTAATCCCCCTGGTCCCCAAGCCCCAACCGCATCATTTTTTTTTTTAGAAAGTGCCCCAAACTTTTACTTACCTCCCCTCTTTCCTCTGCTGCACTGAATGACCGGCAGCCGCGTCCGTGATTGGCTGCCGGTCCCGCCCCTCTGCAAGCAAAGAGGGGAGGTAAGCAAAAGTTTGGGGCGCTTTCTAAAAATAAAAATGATGCGGTTGGGGCTGGGGGACCAGGGGGAAGGCTATATCAAAAAATAGATTTAAGGGTGGACATACCCTTTAACCTAAGATATTGACTGTAGGGTATTGCTTTAATACAGTGTTGGGGGTGACATGAGTCCGCCCTCAGAATGGTATTAGCAGCCTCAGGTTTCCTATAGTTATCAGTAAGTATATTTTTATGCTGAAGAGATATTAAGAGATCCAAATATTGTATAGATTATATTATATTGTTTGTATTTTTATTCATTTATTTTGAATCAACCACAAATAAACAGGGTAGGAAGGGTTGGGCACTGATCCCCTCTAGGGGCATAACTAGAGGGGAGCAGGGGGAGCAACTGCAGGGGGGCCCCATCTTCTTATTTCTATTATGAGAGCTATAGCCTCCTCCCAGAAAAAACAATGTGGATGAAGCACGCATAGGGGCCCCATCATAGCTTTACTGGGAGGCCCAGTGATTCCTAGTTACGCCACTGTAGGTGACCATCCTATTCCCTAGGACAAATAAAGTTAGTAGGGCATAGATTTCTGGAAATGTCTCTGCCCCAATGAAGCAATGAAGCAAAAGCTAGTGGTCAGATACACCAGGTTGTTGCCCTTGCCAAAGTCAATCTCTCTGGCTCTGAAGGATGCCTGTAGTGCTTGACTAAAGGTCTGTCAGATGACCATGTAGCTGTTTTTAAAATAGTTTGTAAGTCTGTTTGAATCTGCTTTACTGGTAGCAGTACCTCTTAGAGAGTAAGAACGGAATATTGAAATATCTATACCAGCTGCATCAATTTCAGTATTCAGCCCCAAAAGGTTTTGGAGCAAACTGGTCTAAAGGGTGGTCTTAAGGTGATAAGCAATTGTGTAATATTGCCTCTGTCTTTGGCTAATAATTGTAAATATTGTTTTAAGTAGGACACTACACAAAGGAAGGAGTCAGAAGAATCATGTGGCAGGTTAATCTCAGCAAGTGCTTGGGATATATGTGCAGTTTCAGTCTTCCATTTAAGAACTATGTAGATGTGGTTCAAAATGAGTTTGGAAGACCCTAGTAGTGAAGACTAGAGTTAGGCCCAGAGAGGAAGGGACATTCATTCTCGGGTTAACAGTACATCTTTATTCCATGTAGATGTGTATCTAGAGACAAATGTTGGGATAGAGGTGCTCCCTTAATAACCAGTAATAGAGTGAATTTGTGGTTAGACCTTATAAGTTTAAGTGCAGAACTGTATGATTTTAATGTGAAGAGAATAATGCTGTGTAAAACATGAGAGAGGTATTCTAAAGCTCCCCATAATGCCGGAGAAACCAGCAGGAGGGAGGAGTTGTGGGTGGTATGTGAGAGGGGCTGCTGGGAAGGGGATGGTGTGTCCCACTATCACTAGTTGTGCACACTAGCAGGGGGACCTCAACAGGCAGGGGCTCTTAAAGGTTGTTTGGGGGTTCAGTAGCTCAAAACTGCCCCCCCCCTCCCCAGCACTTATAATGCCAGTAGCAGTAAAAGGGCATTTGCATCACTGAGGAGTGCCTTTTGATGCCTAATGGGTCCTGCAGCACGAAACCTGTCCCCCCCCCTCCCCAGCTCTTATAATTGCTTTTTGGCACTGACAAGTGCCTTTTGGGCATTTCCACCCCTCTTTCAAAAATCCAGCTCCCAGGTTGTGTAAAGCTTCTTACAATCCCACACTCCAGCGCCGCGGCTCCCCGCTACTTCTGAGTAAGGGCAGTCAGTCTTGCCCATGACAATGACCTCATGGCCAATGGCTGACTGCCATTCCCGAACAGGTCTCTGCTGCTGCTGCTTGGGCACGTGCAGCAGAGACGTGGGCTTACCGGCGCTGGAGCGTGGGATTGTAAGCAGTTTTACACAGCCTGAGAGCGTAAAAAACAAAACCCAGCTTTTTGGTGGTGTTCTACTACATACTGGATTTTTGAAAGAGGGGTGGACATGCCCTTTAAGAGGTCCCGCAGCTTGACACCAGGCCCCCTCCCCAGCACTTGCAAGTGCCCTTGTGCCACTTATTAGTGCCTTTGTGGCACTGACAAGTACCTTTGTTGGGGATAATGCAGCTCAAAATGAGGACCCCTGTTGGCTCTTAAAAGAGCCCTTGCAGCCCTCAAAAGGGTCATTGTGGGGTTCTGCAGCTTGAAACTAGGACTCCTGGTTCTTAAAAGAGTCATTGTGGCTCTAATAAGAGCCGAAGCTTGAAACCAGGACCTAAAATCGATGTTGGCAATGACACTAACATCCACAAGTGCTCTCTTAAGAGCCAGGGGACCTGGTTTTGAGATGAAGAATCCCACAGTGGATTTTAAAGGCCACAAGGGCCACGGGTCCTTGTTTTGAGCTGTTGGACCCGTGACCCCCCTCCCCAGAACTTGTTAAAAGTACCTTTACTTATAAGCTCTATTTTGCCCTGAGAGTATTGTGTCGACAGTCTGGTCAGTTGCAATGTCCCCCTCTTGTTCCACTTTGGATCATCAATTTTGGACCAAAGTGGAACAAGAGGGGTACATTGCGACTGACCAGTCTATCAACTCAATACCCTTTTTCAAATCTGCTTTGCTGAAAGCCACAAGCAGAGCTACCCACCTGATTGGTCAGACCTTTTTATTTAATTTCAAATCAGGAGGTTATACTGGCTTACTTCTGCAATCAAGGCTGACCTGGCACCTAAGTTCCATGAATCTCCAGATCTAGTATCCAGCAGTTTGTTCGGCATACAGGAGGTCAAAGGACAGTATTGTGCAAAAATGTCCTTTGCTGACCTTAAGAAAATATGTCAGTCTACATCTGTCAGAAGGGACATCCCCTCAGAGCCCAGACGAAGTCCCATATTCTCACAGGGTGTATAAAAAGATGTATGTCTAATGGTCACAACTCAAACCAGCAAGACTCCTGTTCCAGACCCTCTACCCTAGGCTGAAGGCCTTTACAGGTAGGTGCACTGTTTAAGTTTGGGTCTCTCTCAGGACAAAATAAAGCTTTCCCTCCTTTTGTGTGGGTGGATAAGCCATGTTTTCCCCACACAAATTAAGTCTCGAAACTGCTTCTCTAAACAGAAACTATTCAGGCTAAAAAAAACTTTAGACCTACACGACCTACTTTACAGGAACCATTTCATGTTAAAATAGATTTTAAAGATGCATTCTGCACAATTTTCATTGAGAAAAATTACCGACTTCTGCTTCAGTTTTGGTGGAAAGGTCCGATTTACCTTTGGAATATGATGGTATTTGGCTTATCCAACACCCCCTACTCAAATACAAGGGTGCTGCAACCAATGATTCAAAAAGGAATTTTGCCTTTGATTTACCTGAATAACCTACTTGTCTTTTGTCCTGAGCTGTCTGATTCTTTTATCTGTTGTCTTGCACATTGCCCAGTGTTCTAGAAGATTTTCAGAAAACAAAATATTATGGTGTAATATTTAAGGCAAATAAGTTCACAGATACACACCAAACTTTTATGCAGACTATTGGATGCAACAATAGTGCCCTTATATATGAAAATGTTTATCAGTTGGGAATCAGTCCTCTAGAGGAACTTACATGCAAATGTCTCATTGTTGACAGTAAAACAAAGGTTCTATGCCTATTTAGCAGTTGGGCACGGGCAGTTTAAAAGAAGGAACGTGAATAAAAGAGAATAAACACCAATAACCTGTTATTTGATTTCTAACATATTTCTATATTATGTGTGTGATCAATACTACAATGCATTTAGAATGGGCTGTAGATAACATTGCTGTTGTCATTCCTAAATCATTTTAGTGGAAATGACTGTGGCTCCTTTGTATGCTGTAATTGCATCATTAATTATAACACAGTGACAGAATAGCAGATCATCATGGACTGGACTTTAAAAATCCTATTTAATATTGTGTTGTAAAACAAAGAGTATATCTTATATATTATTGTGTATATTATATAGACACTAATTTCATAAAACTCTTTTATAGCTGGGCCCACAAGCTAGTGAATTTCAGTAAATGACAATATACAGTATAAAGAAAGAATTGAATATAGGATGATAATATTAACAAGTTCTGTAAATTCCATGAAAATGTACATTCTGATATTAGATCTATTATAGTGTAAATGGGACATTGCCTCGTTTAATGGGACATTGCCCAGCATTTTGCTGCTTTCACATTATATTTTAATGTTCTGATTTGTCAGTCTGGCATGAGATGCTTGATAAAGGAGCAATGTAGCTCCGAAACATGTTGCACACAATAAAGAAAAATTTTGCAGTATAAACCTGGCTCTCACACAATCTTTTATTTATTGTGACGTTTTGCTACCACTGAGGATGGGTGAAGTGTGATTGGAGCCTGTAAAGCTACATAACTTGGAGTAAGTGGCTATAATTTGTTATATTTGTGCTACAGCCTGGAGCAGGGCCGACCTTTGATATGGGCGACCTGTGCTGCTGCACAGGTTGCATTACCAGAGGGTCTTATGTCACTGACCTGTAGGTCAAAGTTGTGCATCAGTGCCACAGTCCTCTCTCAGTTACGGTCCTGCAGATCAAATGTATGTATCAACACCACCCCACATACAAAGCCCCAACACAGGCAAGGCTTAAGATGACTGTATTCTGTGCTGTGTCTGTGCATTTAGTACATAACGTGTTATGTAATAATGTACGCAGGATATATACAAGCACGCACTGCAAATACTGAAAGACCGTAAGCGCAGGTGGGCGGGCTAGATTTGAAGCAGGCCAAGGCAAGCGGCATTCAGCAGTGTGTAGTGTGTGCCCAGGGGGGTGTTTTGGAAGGGGTGCTTGGCACCAGTAACAAATCTTGCACAGGGTGTTATTTATCCTAAGGCTGGCCCTGGTCTGGAGTAATGCCAAAGACAGATACATTGTGTAAGATGTGAGGCAGAGCATCAGAAAAAAAAATGGATTCCTATATCTTCCCTTGGTACTAAATACAGTATACCATGCTGACAGGTTTCTACTAGACCCTAGCTCACTACTTGTCCACATGCAGTGGCTTCATTATGATGATACATACATGGTCAAACTATGCTATCTGATGGCATTAAGTAAACAGGACATTCAATATTTCCAATAAATCATTTTCCCTATGTACATCTTATTGTCAAATTTAAATGATACATCATTAAAGCAGTTTTTTATGAAAAAGTAAAACAGAAGGGGACAGTTTATATAGATCAAGGGCACTAACAGAACATAATACCCTAAATTAGGGTGGGTCACAGTATAGATAACGTATAATAGAAAAATAGAAAAAACTGTCTACATTCCTTATATAGTGTAAAACAATCCATTATTATAACACAGGGATATTAATAAAAACATTAAAATTATACCTCACTGAGTAGAATAACAGTAAATGTCAATTATACTAATATACAAGCCAGTGCACAAATCATGGGTAAATACCCTACAGGTATTGCTACCAAAATCCCACGGACAGACGATTATGACAGGATAAGTATCTGACTGTAGTGGATGTATCTGATCTGTATCTGACTGTAAGGTGTAGAGTTCTGGTTATAATATTTGGGGTGGGGGGTGTTATTAAGGTGATGTGTGACACTGTTATACATGTATATATGTCCACTAGAGATGCCCGAACTTCGCAAAATCCGGTCCGCTCGAGGATCCGCAAATTTTCGAAAAAAATCGAAAATCCGCGAGCGGACCCGTTAAAATTAAAAAAACTCGAAAATACGAGAAATCCTCGTAATTTCAAAAATACGAGAAATCTCGTAATTTCGAAAATTTTCGAAAATACGTGAAATCCACGGTTCGGAAGTTCGGAAGGCGGAAAATCCGGAAAAATCCACCGTTCACGAACGGGATAAGTCCGCGGCGGATCCGGGTTCGGATCTGCGAACCGGCCATCCCTAATGTCCACCATATATTTGATTTAATACAGTGTGATTTTTAGCAAGCCTGCCTTTTTCTTTGTTTTTTGTTACTGAAATCCCAGTGTGTCAGGATGAGGCAGATTTTAAAAAAAGTGCTGGGTGCAGAAGAACGCATTTCGCTCCATATTGATTTGAACCCGGAGCTTTCTCAGCTACTGTCTGCACTGCCAACTACCTCCATCAAAAAGTACCTAATCACTGTTGATTGATGGTTGCAAGGGACGTCATGATGCAAGTGATGTCCCATGCAGCGTCCCACGGTTTGTGGAATTAGGTACATTTAAAAGGAGGTAACTGGCAGTGCAGACAGTAGCTGAGGAAGCTTGGATTCACATCAAATATACACAAAAACCACCCAATAGTAAATGAAAGGGTTACAAAGAACCTACTTAAAATGATCGTAGGGCCAGGTGGGTATACCCCCAGCCCTATCGCTTAAGGTTGGTAAAAGATCCAAAATAGGAGATGAGGCTGTGCTACCCGGAAGACACACAGGAGGTGTCACGAACTTACCTGCCACTCCGGTCTTGCGCCGCTCTGCACTTCCGGGTGGGCGGCGTCGCGGACGTCATAACGCCGACACGCCGGTCGGCGCGAGAATTTAAAAGCCGGCGCCCGGTAGTAGTATAGTTAGCTACCCCTAGCTCCTTACTCACCTGCCTTGGACCCTGCTCCTACTACTTACCTCGCCTGTATCCAGTATCCAGTACCTACCTTGTCTGTATCCAGTATCCAGTACTTACCTTGCCTGTCTCCAGTGACTACCTTGCCTGTATCCAGTATCCAGTACTTACCTTGCCTGTCTCCAGTGACTACCTTGCCTGTATCCAGTATCCAGTACTTACCTAGCCTGTCTCCAGTGACTATCTTGCCTGTATCCAGTATCCAGTACTTAACTAGCCTGTCTCCAGCGACCACTTTCCTGTATCCAGTATCCTTCTACTCACCTCATCTGTATCCAGTTACCTACCTTACCTGTATCCAGTATCCAGCCTACAGTTCCCAGCAGCACCTTGCTCCTGTTTCCAGCCTACAGTTCCCAGCAGCACCTTGTTCCTGTTTCCAGCCTACAGTCCCCAGCAGCACCTTGTTCCTGGTTCCAGCCTACAGTTCCCAGCCTCTGTGTCCTGCACATTCCGGACTATCAGCCTCCTCCTAAAAGCGTACTGTAAGTACCCGGCCGTCCCGGCCATTTGTTACAGTACTATCGGGCCATGAAAACGCCTGAGGGGGCTATGGCCGAGTTGAGTAAAACTCTCAAGCTTTGTCCAAACGCATGGACCTGTTTGAACATCATCAGGGCCAGTTGGCTCAGTTCATGGATACCCTTGCTGTCCGGCTACCCCAGCTGGTGCCTCTGCTCGGGTTCTACGCCACTCCTTCGATGGCTGGATCCGGTAATCCTTCTCTTCGGAGGAGCCCCGCATACCTCCACCCTAGCGGTTTGATGGTGATGCACAAGCCTGCCGTGGGTTCATTAATCAGTGCCGAATACAATTTGAACATCATCCATCTTTATTTGCATCGGATCGTGCTAAGGTTGGGTACATCATCGCCTTGTTGGAGGGCAATGCGCTGGCCTGGGGCTTCCTTTATGGGAAAAAAGACGATCCTCTAGTCTATAATGTTACTGACTTGGATGCTCCAGGAAGAACCTCTGCTGCCTCCTCCCGTTTGATGCAGCTCCGCCAAGGGTCATGTTCCGTGGGTCAATATGCTATCGAACTTCTTGGAACAATGAGGCCCTTACTGCAGCCTTTTGGCAGGGACTCTCTGATCGCCTCAAGGACGAATTAGTATCTAGGGAATTACCTGTCCCATTGGAAGACTTATTAACTATGCATACACAAATGATACCCGCTTTCGTGAACAGCAGGCAGAAAGGTCTGCAGCTCGTTCCAACCTCCCTAAGACCTTTCCTAGGCCTGCTCAGACCTTTCCGCAACCCATATCTTCGGGTGAAGAGCCGATGCAAATTGGCGGCACTCATCTATCCCCCGAGAAAAATTACGCCGACGTACCAATGGACTTTGTCTCATTGTGCTGGGCAAGGTCACTTGTAAGAAATTGTCCCCAGAAGTCGGGAAACTCCAGGACCTAGAAGTTAAGGAGGAGCTCCTTCTAGGTAAGTTAAGTCTCCTGCCAAATTTGAACCACTGAAACTCTTTCTACCAGTACTATCACCTGTAATGGTAAAACTTTTTCCTCCCAGGCCTTTGTCGATCTGGTACTGCTGGAAATTTCATCGATTCTACCTATGCAGCACAATTGGGGCTCCTCTCCTTCAATTGCAGCAACCCCTTCGAGTTCTGGCTATTGACAATAACCCGTTGGCTTTGGAATTTCATCTCAAATTCTACATACGAAGTCTATTCCGCATTGGATATTTCACCAAGAATGTTTATCTTTTCTTGTCATCCAAAGCCCTTCTGCTCCCCTAATTCTCGGACTTCCATGGCTCAGATTACACAAACCTGTTATAGATTGGTCTAAAATGAACTCAAGTCTTGGAGCCCTTTCTGTTTCAAAATTGCCTTTTACATCATTGCACTACCATTACCTGTGAAAATAAATCTGAGAAAAACCTCCCTGAATGTTATCATGATTCTCTGATGTGTTCTGTAAAAAGCAAGCTGAGAGAAGCTACCACCGCACCTTTCCTACAATTGCCCCATCAATCTTCTTCTGGTACTATGCCTCCTCGGGGACGCACATACCCACTGTCTCCCTCAGAAACTCTAGCCATGAAAGAGTACATTACTGAACATTTGTCTAGGGGTTTCATACAACCTTCCACTTCCCTGCTGGAGCTGGGTTCTTTTTGTTGAAAAAAAGACGGAGGTTTACGACCCTGCATCGACTACCGTGGGTTAATAAAATCACAATAGAGAATCGGTATCCTCTCATCTCTAGCTGTTGACCAGAAAAAGGGGCTTTGCCAATTACTACAAGACTATTCATTCAAGGGTTCTCTTCAATAATTTCTCCGATATAGCCCTCATCAGTAAAGGGGTAAGCCTCATTCATGGACCCCTGCAGCCCTCGAAGCCTTCAAACGACTCAAGGAGGCCTTTGCTGATGCTCCTGTTCTAGTACATCCAGATCCTAGTCTTCCTTCTACATCGAAGTTGATGCCTCGGACTTGGGCGCTGGAGCCATCCTTTCCCAAAGACAAGGCCCTAAAAGGAAACTCCGTCCTGTGCTTATTCTCTAAGAAGTTTCTACCCAATGAGCAAAACTTATGATGTTGGAAATAGGGAACTTCTTGCCATCAAACTGGCCCTCGAGGAGTGGCGTCATCTATTGGAAGGCACATCTGTACCTATCACCATCCTTACCGACCATAAAAATCTCGAATACATCCAGAATCTCAAAAGGTTAAATCCCCGTCAAGCACGGTGGTCTTTATTCTTTTCCCGATTCAACTTTGTTATCACTTACCAACCTGGTTCCAAAAACAAGAAAGCTGATGCCCTGTCCAGATCATTTGTTGCTTCCGACTGTATTAATGAAGATAAGGGCTCCATTATTCCAACCACTAAAATCTTGGCCTCTATATCTCCTCAACTTTGTTCCAAGATCCAAGCCGCACAAGATTCTGCTCCTCCAGACACACCCTCTGGCAAAATCTTTGTTCCTGTTTCACTTCAGAAAGCTATCCTTCTTCATACTCACTGTTCCAAGCAAGCCGGTCATCCCGGTGTTAAAAAACTTTTAATATTCTTGCCCGTTCCCTTTGGTGGCCCAAAATGAGAAAAGATTTTATTCAAGTGTGTACCAGCTGTGCTCAATCCAAATCTTCTAGAACCCTCCCCTGTGGTCTTCTTCAACCCCTCCCCATTCCGTCCAGACCTTGGACCCATCTATCCATGGACTTTATTGTTGAACTTCCACCTTCCAAGAAAAACATGGTTATATGGGTGACAGTAGACCGCTTCAGCAAAATGGCCCATTTTGTACCCCTCCTCAAACTACCATCCTCAACGGAGTTAGCTCAACTATTTATTTCACATATCTTCCGCTTTCATGGACTCCCTTCTAAAATTGTATCTGACAGAGGTTCTCAATTTGTTTCCAAATTTTGGAGGGCACTTTGTAAGTCCATGAACATCAAGTTACAATTCTACTCGGCTTACTACCCACAGTCCAATGGGTCTACTGAACGCACTAATCAGTCTTTGGAACAATATCTTCGTTGTTACACACAAGTACCTGCTGCCAATGACTCGGCGGCCCAGATGACCGCTATCTGGCATGCTACGGAAATCAGCCTTCAGAAATCTGCTTTGGTACAAAAAACTGCAGCAGATAGGAGACGTAGAGAACCCCCAGCTTATTCGGTTGGAGATAAAGTGTGGATCTCCTCTGCTCATATCAACCTATGGGTTCCTTCCTCCAAACTGGGACCCAAATTTATTGGTCCTTTTCCTATCCTGGAATTAATCGGTCCAGTGGCTGTTCGCCTCCAACTTCCTTCCAGCATGCAGATTCCTAATGTGTTTCATATTTCCCTCATCAAGCCAGTATGTTCTAATTAGTATTCCACATCCTTACTACCTCCTGTTCCATTTTCCGTTGATGGTCAGCAGGAGTTTGAGAAAATCTTGGACTCTAGATTCTGGAGGAGGTCTCTTCAGTATTTGGTCCACTGGAAAGGTTTCGGTCCAGAAGAAAGAGCTTGGATTAAACATGCAGATGTGCACACTCCTCGTCTAGTCAGAGCTTTCCATAGGAGTTTCCAGGGAAACCTGGCCCATTGGGTCCTGTGGGTACTGTCACGAACTTACCTGCCGCTCTGGTCCTGCACCGCTCTGCACTTCCGGGTGGGCAGCATCTAGGACGTCATGACGTCACGACGCCGACACACCAGGCGGCGCGAGAATTTAAAAGCCCGCGTCCTCCTGGACCCAGCGCCCGATAGTAGCATTAGCTACCCCTGGCTCCTTACTCACCTGCCTTGGATCCTGCTCCGCTCCTGCTCCTACTACTTATCTCGCCTGTATTCCATATCCAGTACTACATTGTATGTTTTTATCCAGTATCCAGTACTTACCTTGCCTGTCTCCAGTGACTACCTTGCCTGTATCCAGTATCCAGTACTTACCTAGCCTGTCTCCAGTGACTACCTTGCCTGTATCCAGTATCCTTCTACTCACCTCATCTGTATCCAGTTACCTACCTTACCTGTATCCAGTATCCAGCCTTCAGTTCCCAGCAGCACCTTGTTCCAGCATTCAGCCTACAGTTCCCAGCAGCACCTTGCTCCTGTTTCCAGCCTACAGTTCCCAGCAGCACCTTGTTCCTGTTTCCAGCCTACAGTCCCCAGCAGCACCTTGTTCCTGGTTCCAGCCTACAGTTCCCAGCAGCCTCTGTGTCCTGCACATTCCGGACTATCAGCCTCCTCCTAAAAGCGTGCTGTAAGTACCCTGGCCGTCCGGCCATTTGTTACAGGAGGCTCCCATAAAAAGTAAGTACTTTATTGGACCTTTCATATATACACACACAAACCATGAAGCGCCACTGCCTGACGCTTAGACACATCATTTCCTTTTAAAGGAAACAAAGTACCACCCCCTAATTAGGTAGGTGGCCAGAAAAGGTATTAACCCCTCACTTAAACAACAATGTAAAACAATGGAGCTAATATACAAAATGTAACAATAAAACAGATATATATTACTTTCATGATAAACAACATTCATAGCTGTATAAACAGGTAAGTACGCATATAAGATAGGTGCAAAAAGTAAAGAGAATGGTAGAAACCAACATTTAATATAAGGCTAACAATCTACTAGGATCTGTATTAACTTAAAGATTGACAAAGCATGACACATCCAATGCTTGATTTAGACCCAATGGTACCCATGTCCCTAGATGGAAAATCCATTCCGTTTCGCTTTTCAGGAGACATGCTTTCCTATTACCTCTGTACGGTGTAAACACTCTCTGTATGCCCTGGACACTTACAAAGTTAACATCAGAGTTATTGCAATTACTAAAATGCCTAGCCACTGGGCTGTACACATCTTTTTGTTTAATGGCAATCATATGTTCGCAGACCCGATGCCTCAGTGGTTGGCTAGTACATCCCACGTGCTGAATAGAACACTTCTTACAAGTGATCAAATAATCTACAAAGTTACTATTACAATTTACATATTGTTTAATTTGATGTTCTTCCCTGTTACACTACTGCGAAAGGAAGATCTTGTTTGTAGGAAAGAACAAGCAGTAAAACGGGTACTGATGCATTTAAAAGTACCTTTGTTTCTAAGCCATACAGCATTGCCCTTAACCTCCTGAAACGTGCTAGGGGCCACTACTGTAAGTCCAGAAGATTCTTAGCACTCTTAAGGACTATTTTCCAACCGTTCTCTCGTGTTCTATGGAGCAACTCATCACCATGCAAAACTGGTACATGTTTTTTAATAATTTGTGGTGGAACAATTTTGACGTATTCTGAGAAATTGACCATAGGGTATCCCTTTAAATACCTGGGGAGGGTGACATGAATCTGATCTTAAAATGGTATTCCCCTGTAGTTTTTCCTGAACAATGCGCTCTCAATAGAAATAGTATTGGAACTTAGATGGAGATCCAGAAAATCGATGGAATTGCCACCAAACACAAAGATAAGGTAAGATTACAATTATTATCATTGAGTCTAGACAGTAAAGTCTCAAAGTTGGTACATGTATCTGTCCAAACTATTAGAACATCATCTATGAATCTCCTATACAATTTAAAAAATGGAAAATCCCTGATAGTGGGAAGGTTACCGAACAAGCAGGTCTCCTCCCACCAACCAACATAGTGATTGGCAAATGTGGGGGCGAATTTTGCCCCCATCGCAGCCCCCTGAACTTGAAAATAATATACATGATTAAACAAAAAGTAGTTGTGAGTTAAAAAAAATTCTATGGCATCCAGAATAAACTCCCTAAGGAGCCCACGCATGATACTATGGATTCACATCAATATGGAGTGAAACGTATTATACTGCAATCAGCACCTTATCTTTTAATCTGCCTTATCCTGCCACACCGTAATTTCTTTTAGAAGAGGACAGTGTGTTACTCCGAAACAATAAATATAAATATAATAAATAAGTTAATCCCCTAGATAGTAAATTGGTCCAGGGGCAGCAGCTCCAAACTCTATGCTACAGCATGTCCATTATATTCCTAGCAAAAGCTAAAGATTCTACTGTACATGTACAGTACTAGTGTTCCACAGAGTAGTTATGTTTGGATAATGGTATTAATCTTTGCTTTTAGCACTAAAGAGGATAAGAGGGCCCAGATTTAATTCTCCAGACCATAACAAAGTGAGAGGTGACACACAGCTTGTTGTATGTTTGTGAATGTGCTGTCTATTAGGACAATGTTGATTCTATAAAATGTTGGCAATAAAAAAATGTAAATTGTATGTTATTATTATTGTTGTGGATTTATATAGCGCCAACATATTCCATAACGCTTTACAATTACATGGATACATTCACATCAGGCCCTGCCCTGAAGAGCTTACAATATAAACACATTTTATTTGACACATACAACCTATTAGTGTGTCTTTATGATTGTGGGGGAAACTGCAGTGCCTGGAGGAAACCCACACAAGCATGAGAAGAAACTCCTTGCAAATGTGTCCAAGGGTGGATTTTTTTTAACTCAGGACCTTAGCACTGCAAGGCATCAGTTATAACCACTGAGCGACCACTATGAGTGTGCCTTTACCCTGTGTTATAAATTTATAATTTTTCAGAAGGCTTAGGAAGGTGAGTGTTCCTGCACTGGAGCCCTAATTCAAACTACTGTAATAGTCATACTGAAACCAGCACCTCTGTTACTTCTGGGTATGTGACGATTTGTTGATTATATTATGATAATGCTTTCCCTTTTTCCATTAACATTTAATCGCTTTTCCTACATACTGTAATATTGATCCTAATATAAATGCTGCATTGTGGAGCTGTCAAAACAGCTCTTGCAAACACATATCTTTTAGATTTTGTTTTTTTTTTGCTCATTGCCTGTCAATGGAGCATACAAACAACACAAAGCTGTAGTCTGCATTCTGATTTCAATGATACACAAATATTGTTTGCATTATGTGAAGGGATGCAAAATGTTTGTCATACATTCCTTTTCAATGTCAATGATTCAGACAATTCAATCCCTGCCAAAAACTTACTTTTATCCTTAGCATGTATGAATTTAAATGCAATGACTTATTCATGAAAAATTTATATTGACTGTATTAAAATCATATAGTTTATATTTCAGCTCAAGAGCCCATTCACATAAACATCAAATCCAATATCTCCCTGGTATACAGCATTGTTTGTAATAGAAAGTGTTAAGTTACAATTGATTTTTCTGTGTTTTTTCTTTCCAGGCCATTTATCTCTTTGTAGTTTTGTTTAGTGCATTACCAGATATATCACTTGGTAAACAGCATATGCTGTCAGCATAGTAGTGTTTCTTATTTGTTGTATTAACTAGAGTTAATACAATGAAAGGGTCATCTTCAGTACTAGATGTTTAGATCTTTATGACTATGGGACTATGGATCTTTCCAGCATGGGGCAAACAGTATAAATGTTAGATTACAATTATTTTTGGATAGATTATTTTTAGTATTTTGCTAATACACTTTAACAGTTTTTACAAATCACTGTACAGAAATTGTAAAACATGTATCACATACATGCATTGATTATATTAATAGCTGTCGGAAAGAAACTTCTTAACAACCTGTTGGCTTTTTAGAGAAGATCTCTATACCATCTCTGTGACAGAAGCAGCTCAAAGGTTTGATGATCAGGGTAAAACCTATCTTTAATTATATTCCTGATCCTTAACAAACATCTTGATCTATAAATTGAATCTAATGAAGGTAAAGATATAGCAATAATCTTCTGTGCACGGCTAACAATCTGCTAAAGAGCATGCTTATTAGCAGCCAAGCACCCATTGAACCAAACTAAGCAACTGTTACATACTGTAGTATACTTTCAATCATACATTGATAAATGACAATGAGATACTTTCAGACACATTACCATGTTTCAATTTCCTTAAAAGATACAATCTTTAGGAGGCTTCCCCTGGTAACATTTAAGTATTTTGATCCCATGAAATATTAGATGGCAACTGTACACCTAAAAATGTAAAAATGTTAACGTGTTCTACCAAGGAACCATCAATAAAAATAGGATCATATTCACTAGGCATGTTCTTTCTAAATTCTAAAATTAGTCCCTTGGTTTTGGTTGAGTTTAATAACAAATTATTATCAAAACACCATGTTAGGAGATATCGACTACTGTAGTGTCGCCAGTGGATTTTATGATTAGATTGGAGTCAAACTAAGCAATGCAATCAAAAGTAAATAAAGAAAAAAGAAGGGGGCTGAGAATGCAGCCCTGTGGGACGCCAGTGCTAATTAAACAGTATGGTGAACACCGATTATTAATTATGTTTGGGACCTCTCAATTTAGTACTTGTTTTGCTCAGGTTCAGTGTCAACCCTCAATGACTAATCTAAAAATTTGTGAGGGCAAGTATGTACTACGAGGTAGCACTGGAAAATAGAATTTCCCACCATGCAATTTTCAGATATCCACTGTCACCATTCCAGTTGCAGCAAAACTGCACACAGTAGAAGAGTTTATGATAACAAGGAACTTGATTGACAGCTGAAATGTAAGATGTTTTTTAGATTGGATATCTAAAGAAATAGGGGACAGATCAACAAAAAATGGTAGGAAGAATTATAGTTTCCAGTAACGGGAAATTAATTTTTTTTTTTATCCAGTTTAGATGCATTTTAAGGCTTTTATTATAGGCGTATTTCTAAAAAGTTCATTATCAATAACAAATCTTTATAGGTTACTAGTGGCCGTTTATACGATGACGATAGTGCTCTTTGGCCTCATTGCAAAGTCAATACCGGATGATGGTTTGATATTTATTAATATTTCAAATTTATTTGCCCACTAGTAATGGCAGTTTTTATGATCACTATAAAGGTTCTTTATTAGACTTTGCCGATAGTAAACCTATATAAATACAGCCCTGTGCAGATCGGAAATCATTTTTAAATCTCTCAATCTCTTTAGACATTTTCAATATCAATTATGTGGGTTTTTTTCCTTTTTAAATATATGGATCAGCCTTGTGTCTGCCATAGAAAATTTAAAGGGCATAGCCACCCCCAAAACTAGAATCCCCCCACTCCTGGCCCCAATCTGTTGTGTATAAAAATCCTTACCTTACATCCCAGATCCAAATGGATGCCCTGATTTTCCCTCCCCAAAGTCACAAAAACTGGCCACCAGGAGTACTGCAGAGTCCATATAGGACTCTGTCTCCTGTCTCCCCTCCGGAAGAATTTTGCCATGCGCAGAAGAGCCCCCCCCCTCCCTCTGCCTCACAATTTGGTCTCCCTCCCCCTAGCATTAAACCCCTTTCCCATAATATAGATATTGGTCCCCCAGCCCGAACTGCATTACTTTAAGAGCAAGAAAGTCCCCTGATCTTTACTTACCTTACCTCTCTCCTTCGCCATTCTACACTACCAGCAGCCACGTCCGTGATTGGCTGCCTCTCAGCCAATCACGGACGCGGTTGCCGGTCCCGCCCTCTGCTTGCAGTTCTATGCAAGCAGAGGGCCGGGATTGTGCGGCGAAGGAGAGAGGTAAGGTAAGTAAAGATTGGGGAACTTTCTTGCTCTAATAGTAATGCGGTTGGGGCTGGGGGACCAATATCTATATTATGGGAAAG